>OV277707.1:18113819-18738819 GCA_922987775.1 Agonopterix subpropinquella
TGTACACGATGCGACTTACATTACATGCGCATGTTGAGACTGAGACACTTTCATGGGTGGTGATAGGAACTGTCAAGTCGATCGTAGCGCACGCTGAGAAATTATCACTTCTTCCCCCAAAAGCTGTATAAAATTTGCATGAATGCATGCAAATCTACATACTCATGGTCACGTAAAAATGTTTTTTTTTTTCAATTCAACAACAAAAAGAGTGAGGGGGGTTGAAAGTTTGTATTGAAATTTCGTAGCGATGAACGGGGATTCCAGCTAGTTAGGTATTATAATATTTGTGGTCCCCCACCCGCACAATGATCTGTGCCCGAGCTATCTGCGGCGCGTTTTAAAAGACTCTTAGTTTAAAAGGATGCTAATGATATCAATTTCACCCTGTACAGAGAAAATCCTTTGCCCTTTCTCCGTATGCGACATTTTTGTTTGCCTCACCTTAATTAATTGGCTTAATAAATCCTGCAACTGAGGCAAACAATCCACAATTTAAACCTTTTAGTAAGCCTATGGTTGCCCGACAAACTATTATTTCGTCTATGGTTCAACTTGTTTTTTTGCTACCAGGATTTAATGTTTTTACTCTGTTGTTTCAGTATTCCCGAATGTGCCCGCGGCGCCGGGGATGCCATGCGCAGGCGAAGATCGTGAGTACACCCCATTATTTTCTTTTGTCTATGTTTTTAATGACATTGTTACGTCCTGGCTGACGAGACGGGGCTTGCGTTTTTGTTTGGAAACAAATGAAACTGAACTATTAGTTATTTTCTTTTAACTCTTTTATTACGCTTGTTAAATATAGTAAACTAGCGACACGCCCCGGCCTTTCGCGTGAATAAGTGTAGATAGACTATACATATTAGTGAAAACCGTATCTTTATTTATTTACTAGCTTTTGCCCGCGACTTCGTCCGCATGGAATTTGGAAAACCCCAAGTATCCTATGTTACTTCTGATACCTCCAAAAATATGTGTACAAAGTTTCATGATGAGATCGTTTAAGTAGTTTTCGCGTGAAAGCCTAACAAACAAACTTACATTCACATTTATAATATTTATATATATAGGTATATACGAGCATTTTCCCGCGACTTCGTCCGCATAAATTATATACCAGATTTTAAGTCTGATCATAAGTTATCAAACAAAAAAAGTTTCATCAAAATCGGTTCAGTAGTTTTTGTGTGATGCTCGATCAAACAAACAAACAAACAAACCAACAAACAAACAGACAGACAAAAAATCCAAAAATTGGTGATTTAGAATCATGGACACCTAAAACCCATATCGTAATCTTTTTTTTGTAAATATCTTCAATGTACAGATACACTTCTGTGACAGTTTTTTAGTTTAACAGTTTAGATATATTATTGAATTAGCCAGAGTTAATTTTACTTATTTTTGTGGATGGATGGCACTTTGATTCGCATAACACGTCGTTGTCTTGCAATCGCATCTGTTAGTTGAACAATTATTTATGCAGCTACACCTTACAATGCCTTGCCCTGATCCAACCGAATGTTTAGTTGCCTCGCTGCAGTCCTCAATTATATTTCACTTATCTCCCACCTCTGTGAAAAAAATACGGTATGCAGAGATAGAAATTGGCCTCGATTCGGAGTGTACCACGACTAAACTAAACTAAATGTATTCCTGTCACTTTCTAAAATAAGATTAAGAAAAGAGACAGAAAACCAACAGCTGACTTTAGTGCTGTCAAAGTGACGTTAAACGCCCAAAAACGACTTAAATAAGATGGCGTACATTATGATGGCATCTTATTTTGCGCATTTAACGTCACTTTGACAGCACTAAAGTCAGCTGTTGGTTTTCTGTCTCTTTTCTTAATCTTATTTTAGAAAGTGACAGGAATACATTTAGTTTAGTTTAGTCGTGGTACACTCCGAATCGAGGCCATTGTACGCCCTACATTTTCTTTTAGTAATTTACATTACCATATTGCACATCCAGCGATTCCCTCCCCCCATCAACATATTCATTCAGTTCGAACAAAACTGTAATCCTCTATAGGTACAACGCAGCAATACCTGCACGAAAGCCGCTCTGTGCCAGCCGCATTAGCATGTGAATGTCTGAGATACCCGACCAAACTGTAGCACCGCTCAATTTGAGTTTGCACGCGTTTGCTCGCTTACCCATCGCATTGTCAGGGTAATAAACGGGTTGCCTATTGTCGCAACAACGGTTTTTTGTTGGACTAGTGGCTTTATTTTGCTAGTTTTTGCTGAGAAAGTATGTTTATTGTAGGTTTGAGACCTATCTTTAGTGCTCTTACAACTGCTCGATTATACGGTTCAATAGATACGCGAATGGATCGTAAGGTACATATATAATATATTATCTAACACGAAAGACCCTTTTGAAACTTAAGTATATCAAGAAGGAATAAATTACTGTCTTAAATATGTCTAATTTATGTCTTACAACAATATTTACTTCGGTAAAAAACCAGAGATAACGGTAGTGATAACCCAATAAATGTATCAATACATTTAAATTTGGAACATTTGATACTAAGTAGGTACCTACCTGGGTATTCCCTGTTTATGTTAGGAGAATGATAGCCTCTTAGGATTGCCCATTTTCTTGATAACTTAACCGCGTCGCAATATTTTTAACCGACTTCAAAGGTTAGCCTATGCTAACCTCCTACGAGCAAACCGATCGGAGCAAAAAAAGAAAATCAGCTGTTGCATACATTTGAGTCTTAGACAATTTATATAGGGACGAGTTACGCGTGTCATTCTACTAAGAAACATTTCTGCCACTTTTTGCGGGGGGCGAGGTAACATGAAATCGCAACTTTGGATTTTATTCCCCATAAGTTTAGATTCTAATTCTGAATGTTAAAAATCATGAAAAGTAGTCTCGTGTGAACCCCAAACGTTCTAAGTTCAAAATTATTGTTTCGCTATTATAGGCTGTCTCGTTTAGTGATAAGGTATAAAATTGGGTGTAAATGCACAAGATCAATTGTTCTTATACCGTGGCAGAGGGGAAATGCTACCGCAAGGCGAGTCCCTATATAAATTGCCCAAGATTTGAGTCGAGTAGGTATTGGAGTTTAGTATGCGACAGCTGATTTTTTTTGCTCTGATCGGTTTGCTCCCATAGTAAAAGTTGTTCAGTTTGCTGGGTACAGTATGTGGTTTAAATGTTAATAATACTTTTCCTTATACCCTGTATACAAGGTGTTAAGGTAAACAGTTGCATTACTTTAAGGGGTGATTGTACCCATGATACTGAACAACTTTCCCAAAAAAACCTATGGGAAATTCGCAATTTTTTTTTTCGACTTTTCATACAAAACTTCGATCAGCTGATTGCATTTAGTATGGGAAGTCCAACATTTTTTTTACGAATTTCCTATACTTATTATGTTTCTTTGGGAAAGTTGTTCAGTATCATGGGTACAATCACCCCTTAAAGTAATGCAACTGTTTATCGTAACACCCTGTAGTCTATTAACCTGTTGAGTGCTATGGTGCACGAAGAAAAATGTATTTTCTATTGTATCTGAAACGGGACGTAGGACGCAAAAACCCGATTTGGCAGGTTGCGGGTTCAATTCCGGTCCGCAAATCATGGCTGTAACATATTAATAATCAACAATTAGATTATTGTTCAGAAACTTGTTATCAAAATATAACTAAAATAAGTGACTTGACATAAAATTATTGGCTTTTTGCTCAAATTTTAAGTGGCGGTCACGCGCGCGAATTGTGTTGTGGTGTCGATGATGTTATCATTTTATATTAATAGTTACTTATTTCATTTAATACTTAGTATTCTGTATTTCGATACGTTTTAAAAGTGACCTATTATGTTTCTAACTAGTTTACGTTACAAAAAAAAGTGCATTTTTGGCAAACTGAGAAGTGAGTGAGAGCTTGAGGTGGTTTCAGTCCATACAAACGTTTGACGCACAATACGCGTAGACGGAATTAATAAAAGTAATATTTTATCAAGTATTTTATATATGGAAAAAATATTAAATTTGAAACTTTTCATAAATTTTTCGTAATTACTTGTATTATAAATTGCGACATCTAGATTTTTCTAAACTATTTTTCCATATATACAAAGTTACTAATATTAATACCGTCTACGCGTATTGTGCGTCAAAGTTTTGTATAAAATTGACCCCTCTGCAACCGCCTTAAACATTATTTAGTATAGCAACCAATTACCTTTTTTGGTACTTTTATCACCTTTTATTTCACTCTACACGCATTGCTAAGTTTCATTTATACAGGGTGTAAACTTAAATGCGTTCCATACTTAGCTTGCTTGCTTGCTTCAGACTATCAAACTGAACAACTTTTACTATAAGACCGACACATAGAAATAGGGTAAAATTATAATTTCAGTAGCTACTCGACCAAAATGTATGAAAACAGCTGATTTTATTTTTCCGAATAAGAATATGGATGGGCTGAAGCACCCCTTAAGTACCTATGTAACGCATTTAAGTTCACACACTGTATACCTGGAGTCCCTCTAAAACTTTTCTTGAGGTTTCCTCACTCAAGTTGACATACGTTCACTCAAAAGAGATGTCAAAAATGAAATAAGCGTCCTCGGAATTTCCTCAGGCGACCACTCATTTCATTTTCATTTTCATTTTCATTTATTCAGAAACAATAATAATTTTCGTGTGCGAATATTACAGGCATAAAAGATAATAAGGACGCTAAATTTCACAAGATAGATTATACAGCATGACTCTTAAAATATAGGTACAAATTAAAAACAATATTCAATACAATTAAAATTATGTCAAGACAAAGAGAGATACAGAGTTATTATTGATATATATATTTCACAAAAACAAAACAACAAAAAACTAGTTATTCAGTAATGTCAAAAGATATCGATGTCAATTTATGGGTAGAGGAAAAAAATACAATTAATTAAGTCAAGGAACTGTTATTTTCAACACAATGTCAATAAAACGTAATTAACTACCCAGTTATGTAACTCTATTAAAACTCGTCAACTGTGTAACAACACTTTTCTAACAGAACTGCTTTTAGTTTTCTCTTTAAAATGTTAAGACTCTGTATAGTTTTCATTTCCAGCGGCATCGGCAGTCTATTAAACAATCTAACAGCCTGACAACTAGCACTGTGCTCTACAACCTTAGCCTCGGTTTAATCACTCCTTTTAGGTCCTTTCGTCTAGTACTTTCGCTCAGTTTCCTGTTTTCTTCGGTCTTGTATTTGTGCCGATGTTTTATTACATCTGTCAGGAAAACCAGAATATATAAACAAGGTGCTGTAAGGATCCTCAGCTTTTTGAAGTGGTCCCTACAAGATTCCCATGGAGGAATTCTTACTATTGAGCGAATTGCTCTTTTCTGTGCAACGAAAGCTCTGTTCATGTTATACATATAACGTGTTGTTACCCCACAATTTGATGACTCGCCTCCACTCTAACTCCAAACGCTTTGCCGACTTAGAATATGGGTTATTCACCCAAAAAAACAGGCGCATCCACCATTCTTCTTTGACCCATTTGATGTCCAATCCGTGAACGATTCAACCCAAAAACGTCACTTCCTATATCTGTCACTAGCTTCCTCAGTAATCCATTAACTGGAATCCGAGTCAACAGGTTCAGAGAACGTTGTATCGATATCGATAAGATAAGGATCGATAATGCTTGTAGTGGCAGCTATCGGAGTCGTTTAGTCGTGTACCGATGTCTTGTTCGGTCGAGATCGCTAAATATTTGACAGGTGCGTTTAGTTACGATCTACTTGTTAATTGTTGTTAGATAGGTTAGATATAGTGATCGGTAACTATTGTGCAACTTGCGGCAAACTCTAGGGGTGACAATTGTAACACATATCATTGGTTAAGAATTACAATGTTATCATATCGTTTTCTTTTAGTTTGTTTCGAATACGATTCCAAATTTGAGTTATTTTCACGTTTCTCATTGTTGAATTTTTTTCTGTTTGTAAAGGCAAAGGGAACTAACCCATACAGCCATGTGCAGTCAAGACCACGTTAAGCTTGAGATTCGAAGTGCGATATTGTTTTTTATACGAACGGCATAAAGGTGTCGAACTTGACGTTTTCTCTACTGTATCTATGATTGGTAATTTCATAATATAATTGAAATGGCACACCGATTAGAACATGACTTGTAAGAATAATAATAAAAACTCAAGGCCAGAAAAAACTCGCACATACCAACCTTGAAAATGCCGCGAATTGTACAAAGTAGATACATGTAATACGAAGATTAAAATTATTAGCCGCGTAACTCTGATTCAATGCTAGGATTAATTTAAGATTTGTATGGAAATCGAGAGCGTCGGTGGCGCGTTGCGGAGAGGTATGGACTCCCAATTATGGGTGTCCGGGTTCGAATCCGCACGGACAACATGCCATGTACCAATGAGTTTTTCTAACTTATGTACGTAAAACCGACTGCTCTCAAACGGTGAAGGAAAACATCGTGAGGAAACCTGTATACACTGAAGAAGAAATTCTGATGTGTATGTGAAGTCTACCAACCCGCATTGGGCATGCGTGGTGGACTAATGCCCATACACCCTCCTTGAGGGTAGGCCTGTGCCCTGCAGTGGGACGTTTATAGGCTGATGATGATGATGATGGAAATCTTTGAGGCACTGTAACTTTACGTGACGCATAACATTTTAACGAAAATCTGACAAGCATAGAGATTAGTTCCTAGATTGTTTCTGTAAATCATTGACTTTAATTGGTTAGTATTCAAAATATAACCAGACGTCGTTCGTATGGAGCGCGCTCCGAATGATATCCCCTTAAGAGGGGGTCATACCTATTTTGTCTGTTTTCGAACCGATTTTTGAGAATCAAATTATTACATTTAATATTTATAGTTCACATAACAGTGTAGATACGTTCTTTCTGCAGGGCATCTAACCGTTGAAAACACGATTCTATTAAATTTTCTCGATAGAAAAGAGGAGCAAAGTAAGCTCGATTTCAGATTTATAACCAGTTTTACAAGAATCACACTACACCATTTCTTCTGAATATACCATCATTTGAAAGGTAAATAATTATAGCAGGGCTTCTAACCGATGGATTTTTCCCCAAACACCCAAGAGAAAATATATTGATGAAAAATGCGTTTTTTTGCGATCTTGCTTTCAATTGAAGCGGGATGGCTAATTGCGAAAGTTTGCTTGTTAGAAAGAGAGGCTTGTTCTACTAATACCCAGCCTTAACTTAATTAAATGATGCTTCAATTCAGAGAATAGGTAGCGTTCACAATACGTGTTTTTCCCAAGTTCTGTCAATTAAAGTGGGCGCCAAAAGTACCTAGGTATCTGAACGAATGCGAGCGTACTAAAAAAGTAAATGTGAGGTAGTTTGTCAACTGGGTCGAGCTAGGTGTTGTTAAGGCCCTAATTAGCTAGCGTGCAGATACGTGATAGTTTACCTAGGTGTGTTAGTGGCCTAATTAGGGAAATATGTCTGCTTGTCTAGGTTAGGTTCAGTTTGTTCTAGGAATTTGGGCGTGGGTCTAATTAGATGTCGAGTTTTTGAAGAGTTAGGTGTTAGGTTGGATATAAAACGATAGTAAAGTTTTTGCGTGACTTTTGATCAACAACGGAAAGAAGAATGTGTCAGTATCTTGTGTGGTGGGTCTCTGACAACTCCAATAAGAAATAAGGCGGAAGGGGCGGTCCGCCCTGGGCTCCCGGCTCCAAGACTTTTTAGTCTCAATATTCTACAACGTGTTAATGAATTAACGCAAAACCTCATACACCCCATCTGATTTATAACAAAATAATTAGATTGAAACAATAATTTCATTATTTTTATAGTTAAAATTTAAAGTTATTCGCATTTTAAGTTTTGAGGCAAAAAATTTTTGTTATTATTTCTGCAATGAATGAAAGCGCTGACGTACTCATGGATACATTTTAATAATCTTGTTTTGGTAGTAAGTAGGGTGGGTGTGCCCGTGGGATGGGTTGACATCGGGTTCAGTAAATTTAAAATTTTACAAAAAAATATTTAATATTTTGGAAAAAATTACCTAAATTGAAACCATGATAATTCGATTCTGCTCTCGATTATAAACAAACTACTTTCTAGTTTTGCGTTAATTCATTAACACGTTGTATATTTGTATATACTTTTTACATTACAATCTAATACTTGTAGATTTAGTTTAGTTAATTGTTAAAATAATTAACTTAATTTTGTTGTTATTAACTTATTAAAAACACAATTACTTACCTAAGTACAAAAAATTTTTTTTCAGTAAGTAAGTAACATTTTATAGTTGGGAGGCCCGGGCCTCGGTCTTGGTACTGCAGTTTGGAGTTGAGGCACAGACACACAACTAAAGTGAAAGAAAGTTAAAAATATTGCGAATGTTCGAGGTCGCTTCGCTCGCTCAATCTTTTATTGTTTTATTTCTACGCTGAAACTAAGTTTACACACAAATCAACTCGATTTCAGCATGCGCTGCCCAATCATGTTATTATGAAGTTAGCATAATCATGAGCTCGCTTCGCTCGCTCTATTTGAATAGCCTTAATTTGGCCTGGAAATTGAGTCAGAGCCGTAGCTAGGGGAGGACACCGTGGGTTTGATAGTCTGGTCAACCGCTTAAAAACCGTCAGCATAATAATAAAAAAAGACTTTATTATTCTTGCGCTTAGTAAGTCCGTATGTGATCTAGGTATCTCAATCCCGGCCACCACATGTCACTATTGTCGTAAGAAAAGGCAAAAGAAAATGCTAACAATTGAAATGTTTGTTTTCAGGAAGCATATACAGGCGGGGGGCGCGGCGGTGGCGGAAACTATACCGCGTCAATGGCCACATCTTCCAAGCTAAACGATTTAATAGAGTGAGTACTATTTTGTAAACTTTTGAGTGTAGTCTCTAGAATAGTTTCTCTAGAAAGTCTATAATACTAAATGGAACATGTTTTTAAAAGATCACAGTATCAATATAATGTATTACCTATCCGTAGGTAACTGCATTATTTACAGTCTGCCTCAAAAAGATTTAGGTATAGATTTTCCGGCCGAAGCATAGCGTAAATACAATAAAGTGGGTGCGCTTAGTGACCGCGTTGGGTCTATGCTTGCGCTGAGTGCGGAGGGGCTCGCGCAGTGTGCGGAGGGGTGAGGGGGGTTGGGGTACAGCGCGCAGGTGACTCGGTACTGGGACCGCGCCCCCCGCCACCCGCACCCCCTGCACGATAGGCCTGTCGCGACCCGAGAGCGCCCTCACTATTATAATCCCCGCAAGTTGATATTGCGATTGGCGGCCATCTTGGTGACGTAATTTTGACGTAGTCGACTGTGCACCATCAGTACCGTTCGCAAGGTCAGCCCACGCTTGATGACGTCACGCAGCTGTTATTGTGACAAGGTTCCATCGCAATATCAACTTGCGGGGATTATAGTATATTCATTTTGCCCCTAGGGTGCCTATGCCTGGTTGTGCTTACAAATACGCCTGCCTATCACTAATAGATAGTGTCCAGTCCACAGATAAATTACGCGCTCCCCTAGGGTTCAGTCGAAGACACTATACCAACTAATATAATACTAATACTACTACTACACTACTACTACTATACTAATTATTCTCGCATAAAGAAGCGAAACTCACCTCCCTCGCCAATTTTAACTGAACTGAACATAGCAGTACGCCTAGCAGTTTTGCACTATCGTACGCACCACCGACGCACTCACGCAAAATTTGTGTAGTAGAAGATAATTAACTCGATTCGCTTGTACGCTGTGGTCAGTGTGTGATTCAGTTCGAAGTGATGGAGACAAGTTAGTGGTTAACATGGAGAAGATCTATTTAAGCCGAAGCCACAGCATAAAACATGTTCAGAGCTCACACCACTCACACACATGAACGGACTGACATTATGAAACCAATGTCCAATGCGACTCAATAGAAGATTAGCAGGAACGAAAAAGAATATATCTCTAATTACCTTCTTTTCAATTCCAGCGCGCCTTCTGTGCCTTCTGCCAGGACCGTATCTGGGGCCTGGGTCGGCAGGGCTTCAAGTGCATCCAGTGCAAGCTCCTGGTCCACAAGAAATGCCACAAGCTGGTCCAGAAGCCTTGCTCCAACGAGCACGTCGACCCCGTTGATCCCGTCAAAGATGACGCTAATGGTGAAAGCACTTTGGGCAGAGCGTCGTCTGTCAGGTAAATACAATTTGTAGTGTTTATAGATTACTTACCTACTTATTTGTCTTTATAAAGTATGTAACCTGTAAAAAAAACAACAAAATTTTATATGTTACATACTTGTATTAAACACCAAATATAAGAACTATCACTATGGAGCCGAAACCACGAAATAAATATCAGCTGTTTGTAGGCTGTTTGATACATTTGATTTGGGTCAAGTATTTGGTCAAGTAGCGTTTGACGTTTTTTTATGTAACAGCAGTTTGTTTTCTGCGATTCCGATGTTGTCTTCTAGTGAAAGTGGTTCGTTTATGGTCTGAAGCAAATTTTTTGACGTTTAATGCATACTCTGTATAATTATTATTCACCAATAAACCAACAATTTGTTTTCGAGATAATATATTCCCTTTTTGTTCAGCTTGATCAAAATTGACCGTGAAATTGAAAAGATACAAAATCCAGATCCGAAACAAAGAACTAGGAAACGAACCAAGAAATCTGTTATACTCTTGTGGTTTGGTTTTTCACAATAAAGACATTCTAGTTGGATCTTATTTTCAAGCTGGAACCGTGTTTATTAAAACCATGAAATATCCCAGCTGTTCTTTAACCTCAATCCCTAAACTTTTCAGGTCCCGAGCGGACCCGGAGCCCCCCCTACCGGAGACCCCCCCGGCCCCCCCGGTGGCGCAGCGAGCTGAGGACCTGGAGCCGAGCGCGCATCGCCAGTACTCGCTCGACGACTTCGAACTCATCAGGGTTATCGGCAGAGGGTCTTATGCTAAGGTACGTTTCAACGGGCCACATGTCTCGCAGGACCGATGGCCGATGAAGCCAAATTTTGGGCCTAGGAGTTCTCAAGTGGCGACCGCGTACCGGTTAAGAGCAGCGTGGATAGGCTAGACTCCCCGTAAGGATGATCTGGTGAAGGTGGCGGGAACCTGTTGGATGAAGGCAGCGCATGGCCTATCGTTGTGCCCTTGGCCTATGTCCAGCAGTGGACGTCTAACAGCTGAGGTGATGATGAATACCTACCTGCCTACTTCTAAAATTAAAGTTCTGAAAGACCTGACTAATTCGTTTATTCGCAGTAGTTTGATGCTGTAAAATTTTTCGTGACCTTGAAAACGTTTCGAGCGCCAAAGGGTTTTCATCCTGAATATTTTAAGCAACAGGCTGTCAGTACTTATTTTAAAAGACTCCTAGCCATATCTAAACCAAAAGGGTCTATTATGCTACAGCGCGCGATGTATGCGACGTTTCCGTCTGGCGCGAGTGGCAGAAATCAAGCAACCGCATCGGTTACGATGCACCAAAGTGTAGGTGCTTATCTCGATACTGACGGCCGAGCTACGGAGGCCTGACCCAGGTCTCTAATGTAATCTTTTGCTTCGAATGCTCAAGGCTTTGCTATGCCGTGCCGTCAGTTAACTTTAATTTGTATTATATTATTCATGTATTCAGTAGCGATTACTGGCAACATCTTTTTCTCCTCTCTTCCGACGCCATCAATGGCGGCCGGTCAGACTTTATTATATTCAGAAAGAAATTCAGTGTAATGTATCAGATCTTCAGGACTCTCTTCCGACGCCATTCACGAAGGCCAGTCAGACTTTCATATCAATTATCAGATAAATTCATTTTACTGTTTCAAGAACTGAAATAAATCATTCAGCAAGAAGATTCAGGTGTTATCATTCGCCACCAAACCAAACCACTGTAGGAGAAGGAACAATCGCCCCGAACCCGCGATTTCTGCTACATTACACTATCTATTTATATTTCCAGGTGCTGATGGTAGAACTGAAAAGAACGAAACGTGTGTACGCGATGAAAGTAATAAAGAAGGCTCTGGTGACGGACGACGAGGACATAGACTGGGTGCAGACGGAGAAGCACGTGTTCGAGACAGCTTCCAACCACCCGTTCCTCGTGGGGTTACACTCCTGCTTCCAGACTCCGAGCCGCCTGTTCTTTGTCATCGAGTTCGTGCGCGGTGGTGATCTAATGTGAGTTCTTCTATTGATAATCTGCAGTCCCACCTCGAGGTGCCTGAGAATCTTTGTCCTTCCTTGTAAAGGTGAAAAGAGGGCGGGGCTGAAATGTTTCACTCCCATCTCAAAGTGAAAAGAGAGCGGAACCTGAGAATCCCTGACCCATCACAACGAGCAGACCTTTGCCCTTTCTTGCAAATGTGAAGCGGGGCTTGAGAATCTCTGACCAAACTTAAGGATCTGAAGGACCTTTGACCTTCTTTGTAGAGGTGAAAAAGGGGCTGGGCCTGACATTTTCCAGTCCCATCTCAAGCAGTAGACCTTTGATCTCCCTTGCAATTGTGAGAGCTCAAAATCGGGAATCTGCTTTCAAAGTGGTTAATCAGATCAAACTTGATTTAGCGAATAGCACCATCTACAAAATACCCCCAATACAGTGAAAAAATCAATTAAACAAAAATGCCTGTTTATTAGTTACTAGCGGCCCGTCCCGGCTTCGCACGGGTGGACGTCTAATCTTTTCTAGCAATAAATATAGCCTATGTTATTCAGGGTGAATGCAGCTTTCTAATGGTGAAAGAATTTTTTAAATCGGCCCAATACTTTTTGAGCCTATTCATTACAAACATACAAACATACAAAAATAGGTACAAATCTTTCCTCTTTATAATATTAGTGTAGATTATTATTAATATTTATTCGTTAAAATAAAAGCTCTCCGTGTATGGTTTCGGTGCGGTTTGGAAGAGGCACGTTAATTTGCTATCAAAGTATTTTCAAGCCTTCTCCACAAGCTTCTGGCTTGACGTAACCACTAAATATAAGTCTGAATTAAGTTTGTCTAGGTACGCCAATCATCCCCTCAATCTTCGTCTTCGGAGTCCCTTAATCCTTAGAGATATTTTGCCCTGTAGTCTGTATACAACGTGTTAATGAATTAGCGCAAAACCTCATACACCCCAATTGATTTATAACAAAATAATTCGATTTCAACAATAATTTAATTATTTTGATGGTTAAAATTTAAAGTTATTTGCATTTTAAGTTTTGAGGCAAAAATGATTTGTTATCATTTCAACACTGAAAGAAAGCGCTAATGTACTTAACTCATGGATACATTTTTATAATCTTGTTTTGGTAGTAAGTAGGGTGAGTGTGCCCGTGCGGTGGATTGACATCGGGTTCAGGAAATTTAAAATTTTGCAAACAAATTATTTAATATTATGAAAAAACTACCTATGTTGAAACCATGATAATTCGACTCTGCTCTCGATTCTAAACAAACTACTTTCTAGTTTTGCGTTAATTAATTAACACGTTGTATATGACAGCTGATGATGATGATAGTGATTATGGTGATTTATAAATTGTTAACATACTTTCTCTCCAGGTTCCACATGCAACGCCAGCGACGCTTACCAGAAGAGCACGCGCGGTTCTACGCGGCGGAGATATCGCTCGCGCTACACTTCCTGCACGAGCGAGGCGTCATCTACCGAGATCTGAAGTTGGACAACGTTCTGCTTGACCATGAGGGTCATATCAAGTTGACTGATTACGGCATGTGTAAGGTAGGGCCTTGTTTCCTGGTAATAAAGTTTATTTAGGAGAAATTATGTATGTAGGGTATCAACATTTTTTGTAAAACATCATTGTCAACTTAGAATCCACTACCCACGTGACTCCGCGATAAGAATTTTTGGAGATACGAGTACCTGCGTCAAAAATTGACATGATTCTTTTATGACGAGCAAACGAATTTAAACCTTAAGGTGTAACGACCATTTTTTTAGTCATACATTCATTGGTTCCCCGCGACTTTTGCAGGAAGGCGTCCGCCCCGGCGACACGACGTCAACATTCTGCGGCACGCCCAACTACATAGCGCCGGAGATACTCCGCGGCGAGGAGTACGGCTTCTCCGTGGACTGGTGGGCGCTCGGGGTCCTCACCTACGAGATGCTGGCCGGACGGTCGCCCTTCGACATAGCGCAGGCCGCTGACAACCCTGATCAGAACACTGAGGACTATCTGTTCCAGGTGAATGGGGGTTTTAGTTGTAGTCTCTAGCTTCATCATCATCATCATCATAACAAAACATTTAATTGAGTTACTTACCTAGTAATACTTAAGGAGGTACTTCAGACCATCAAACTGAACAACTTTCACTATGGAGCCAACATCGAAATCGCGAAAAAAAAAACCGCTCTTTCATACAAAACTGCAGTACTGTCTCGGCTCAAATGTATGGGGTGGCAGATATTTTTTATTTTTTCTCGACGTTGGCTCCATAGATCAGATCAGTTTGTTCAGATTGATGGTCTGAAGTACCTCCTTAAGTATTACTAGGGTGTTTTGTTACACCCTGTACATACCACTTCAGGGTACAGGCACAGTATAAGACAGAGTATGGTACGGGACACTCTCTGCCCCCTGCCAATTTTAACCTCATCCCCTCGTGGAAGACGGGTGGAAGAAGACAGTAGTAGTGTAGTCGTCTCGCACTCACACTCGCTCAGTATCGCACGTGTGTTGTGTATCTCTTCTACATCAGATTTTTTGTCTCGATTTCCAAATTGATTCAATAGTAAAAGTTGTTTAATTTGATCGGCAGATTATCCGCTTAAAAAATTTAATTTTTTGTTTAATTTATCTTTATTGGATATCATACAGCAAATCACTTAATTTCTAATACAACAACATTTAAATTATACAGCGCCAATTACATGATAACACGTTTAAAAAACTGTTTAAGGTACAGGGGACAAAACTAAAAAAAAAGAAAGTTCGGAGAAATAAAAAGATAACCTAACATTTAAAGTAACTGCTTCTACAGGATTCATTATCCCGTTTTAAAAACTGTTTGAGGTATAAAAAAACAAAACGTACCAAATATGAAAATTTGGACAAATAAAAAGACTAAGTACCTACCTTACATTTAATCTATATGTTCCTACGGGATAAAGTACCATAGGTTGCTCAATTAACAATTCGGTCATACAGTCAAACATTAGACGTATTGAAAACACTAGTACAAAATTTCAAAAATTACTATAATATAACTTCTATAAATCTCAATAGTCATATAAATGGTAGACTATACGACCAAATCGCTTGCCGAGACACCGATCAATGTACAGTTTGTCGTAGCTGCTGACGAGATGATGTGTTATGCGAGTAAACAAATGTGTTTGTGTGTATGTGTGTGAATGGGTGTCATTACTATAAAAAGATACTGAAATTAAATAAAATTTAGTCATAGTTATTGTAATTTGTCAGCATAATATAAACAAAGACCCTATAACATATTTCGAGATCTAATTGTCAATTCTTTAAACCAATAGCTGTACCCGATACAAACTTTCTAACCCCCTTATAATTCTCAGGTGATCCTAGAGAAGACGATCCGTATCCCTCGCTCGCTGTCCGTGAAGGCGGCGTCGGTGCTGAAGGGGTTCCTGAACAAGAACCCGGTGGAGCGGCTCGGCTGCGGCGAGAACGGCTTCCTTGACATCGTCAACCATCCCTTCTTCAAGAGCATTGAGTGGGAAATGGTGAGTAAAAGATTGATTTAGAGTAGAGTGTTTTTCCTCCAATGTAGAATGGCATTGCAATCATATTACTGTATATGCCCAATCCAAAAGAGAGATATTTATACCATTAAATCATCATCATCATCAGCCTATAAACGACCCACTGCAGGGCACAGGCCTACCCTCAAGGAGGGTGTATGGGCAATAGTCCACCACGCGTGCCCAATGCGGGTTGGTAGACTTCATATACACATTAGAATTTCTTCTTCAGTGTATGCATTTTTCCTCACGATGTTTTACTTCACCGTTTGAGAGCAGTCGGTTTTACGTACATAAGTTAGAAAAACTCATTGGTACATGGCATGTTGTCCGTGCGGATTCGAACCCGGACCCCCATAATTGGGAGTCCATACCTCTCCGCAACGCGCCACCGACGCTCTATACCATTAAATACATAAGCACAAAATTTTAAGCAGTGTGGTGTAGGTAGTGTGTTGCAAATTATTAGGGATGCAACGATTACGAAGCGGTGCATCGTTTTGCATCTGTAATCGTAATAATCACGATTATTAACGATGCAATGCACCGTACTAAGAATCGTACGATTATTAAATCGAATTAAAAACGTCAATCGGATTGCCCTTGTTGACAAATTCCAGACCTGCATGTTAGATTACTGGCTCTGGAGACAAAAAACAACTTTTAAAAAAAACGTATCTCGCGCTGCCATTTTAGCTCATTTGGAGCTAAATCTGTTTTTTTTTTTTTGCCGGATATGACTCATTTTATAATTTTTTTGAAATTCTTCTGATTCCTATGATTTGGTTTTCGGTTTGAAGTAGGTAAGGACGTTCTCGTGATATCTTGTCCACATTTTAAAAGATAAATCGCTCGCGTAAATCGGACGAGATATCGCTTGATTAACGAGATTATACAGAATCATGTTCTATATTATGATTTTCAAAGCAAATTGGCCGCTACGCATCCAAAAATCAAAATCTTGACCAATTGAGCCTTTGACTTCGATCTCAAATTAGTAGAAAAAGTTACAAAATCTTGTAATTTTTTATCGTTTTTTTTATGGTTTAACTTTCATTGGAATGCAAAGAAACACCATGAAAACTCATTCTGAGGATAATCTCAACTAAATTTGTTTAAATAATCGTAATGCATCGGTTATCGTAATAAATAACGATTAATATCGTAATCGTAATCGTAATGGCCGAATCGTTGCATCCCTACAAATTATTCTTATTCGTAGGTTGCAAAGCGTTGAACTTTGCATGATACTAAGTCGAGAGCATAATCTTTAAAAACATTGATTGAAAAATAATGATATTAATAGGTACTTGGTGTAGTGACGCGGAGTGAAATGTTTTGTTTAAATAAACTTGACCAGAAGTAAACGGTTTTTTTTCTTCATATTTAGATCATCATAAGCTGATGATGATTAAAATATGAAAAAATATTATTATGGTAGCTACCATAGATGTGACTAGATAATTTGTGTGACAATGTCGAAGATATTTATTTATTATTATTTTATTATTACTTAATGCTGCTAGACAAACCTTTAGACTTTAATCAAGCTCTTATTATTTATGCCTTATGGTAAATCTCTTTATGAGGCTTGATGGATTGCGATTATTATTACTATTTCTAATAGAAATTTGTTAGACATTCTAACAGAATCGATACAACAATTCATATTTTATTTTTGAAATGCATTTCTGGGCTAATCAAATATTTTTCTGTCGTCTTAAGTCATGAACCTGGCATATGTATTGTCTTAAGTACTTATTCCAGTTGAGACCTTGATAATACCTATCCACCGAAAATGGAATTTATGCACGTAGACCGTTGCTTGTTCATATTGACGGAGTCGTAATTGAGCAGGTCAATTCTGCATCCTTCTTGGGGTTCCAACTTGACCAGGCAGTGACATGGTGCGATCATGTTAACAAACTGTGCCAAAAGTTGGGCAGAGCCTGTTTCGCACTGGGCCGTTTGGCCTCTACCCTGTCTGTAGATGCAGTACGTACTTGCTATTTTGCAAGTGTACAGTCTCTCCTACAATATGGTCTCGAGTTTTGGGGAGACGGGCAGCCGACTGGGAGAGAATATTCCGTATGCAAAAACGTGCCATTCGAATTATTGCACGCCCATTTTTTGTGTCATTCGAAATAATGACACTGCCGTGTCTGCTAATATATCAGGTTGCCACGTATGTAAGAGCGAACCTCGACAAGTACCAGAAGCTAGGGGAACGTCACACGTACAATATGAGAAGTAGAAAACTGCTTAGTTCAATCCCACATTCATTGGAGAAAGCAACCAGAACGATAGGTACATGCGATGGGTCCCCCTGTGTACAACAGGCTGCCTGTTGAAATACGGGATGCCCCGAGCTTTGTTAATTTTAAATACAAGCTGCGTAAATGGCTTGTCGAGCAGTCCTTCTACACCACAAATTGATTATTTTTATATTTGACATTATTACTCTTGACATTTATAATTATAACTTTGTTAATTGTATTATTATTATTTTTTGTGACATGTAATGAATATTACGAATAAATTATGATTATGATTATTACACGAAGAATGAAAACTAAAATGCAATCGTATCTATTTGCAGTTGGAGCAGAAGCAAGTGGTGCCCCCGTTCAAGCCGCGGCTGGAAGGCGAGCGGGACCTCGCCAACTTCCCCCCGGAGTTCACCGACGAGCCCGTACATCTCACGCCTGACAATGAGTACGTTCACATCATTATTTCTATTTTATTTTAGGTGTGAGATTAAACGATCGCGTTAGAAACACGGAACTCCAGTAGGCCTCGCATGTCACCTCCGAGAAAACGATGAAAATCGATATGTGCCTCCATCTTTTTTTATTTTACGTATGCCAAAAACATAACCCTCCTTCTGTGGCAGTCTGGTAAAAAGAGCGCAGATGAAGTTTTTCTCGTTTTGTCGCTTTTTCGTGAGTGGCATGCTAGCCGTGCAGGTCTTGCTATGCGCAAGACAGCTGAGCTCAGCTGAAGTGCAATTGGACCATGCCTGTCGCATGTATTCAGTGAGATGGGCCAATACACCACGGACTGACTGCTCCAGGATGGTCGCCAGCGTCGGAGAAGACCCAGAAAAAGGTGGAGAGATATCCTAGATGCCTTCTTGTAGAGTTGGTCAGTAGTTGCACACAATAGAGAGGATTGTAGAGTGAAAAAGGAGGCCTTCGCCCAGCATTGGGACACTGAACAGGCTACGTAACACAAAAAAAATTTTGGGAATTTACAACTCTGATTTGAACTGGATAAGAACGAAATAATATCAGTGGCAAAATACTCAAGCATTTTTCCGCCTTATCTGCTGATTTAGATAAGGATGATTCACGTTTTTAATGTGATGTAATAAAACTTTTCAGTACGGTGATCGCAGACATAGACCAGTCAGAGTTCGAAGGGTTCGAGTACGTGAACCCGCTCCTGATGTCGCTGGAGGACTGCGTGTGACACCACGCCTGTCTGCTGCATCCCTACCACGATCCCACGCAGGTAATTACTTCTCTAGTGTCATCGCGGATATAGACCAGTCAGTTCGAGTGTTCGAGTACGTGAACCCGCTCCTGATGTCGCTGGGGGACTGCGTGTGACACCACGCCTGTCTGCTGCATCCCTACCACGATCCCACGCAGGTAATTACTTCTCTAGTGTGATCGCGGATATAGACCAGTCAGTTCGAGTGTTCGAGTACGTGAACCCGCTCCTGATGTCGCTGGAGGACTGCGTGTGACACCACGCCTGTCTGCTGCATCCCTACCACGATCCCACGCAGGTAATTACTTCTCTAGTGTGATCGCGGATATAGACCAGTCAGTTCGAGTGTTCGAGTACGTGAACCCGCTCCTGATGTCGCTGGAGGACTGCGTGTGACACCACGCCTGTCTGCTGCATCCCTACCACGATCCCACGCAGGTATTTACTTCGCTAACACTTTGTAATATAGCTCATATTAGAATGAACATAGAATAAGAGCACGAGTGGGTGGACTGACGCCCATACTCCTTGAGGATAGGATTTCAAATATATTTTATTTTTATCTCCTCAGTAAAAAAAAGGTTAGAAAATAACGCTAAACTCCAATTTTCATTAAGTTTTTGACTTGAATACTATTTTTAATAACAGGATGAACTTTAAAAAGTAATGAAATGTTGATGACGTCACAACTCATTATTTAGTACGCATGGCGACAGATCAACCTACCCATAGTTCGACCTTATGTCCATGAACATAGAGTTCAACTATGGGTCGGTTGATCTGTCGCCGTGTGTACAAATCTTCATACAAAGCGCGCGTTTTGACGTCCGATAAAGAGTAGCTGATTTGACTAGTTGTCAAGTAGCCTATTTTATGTTAATTTCATTTTTCATTTTCGTTCATTTCTTTATTCATTTTTTTTTGTTTTTTCATTTATTATTTACGTGGATGTTCTGATGTTTCAGAATATCTCTAACTACCCCCTCGGGGAATATAGTCGTGAGTATATCCTATGCTATGCTATGCTAATTTCATTTATTTTGCAGGCGTACGCATACGGCCCGGAGTCTTCGTCATCAGACTACGATTCCGTCTGCTCGGAGCTGCCGCCTCGCAAGCCGACGCTACTGCAACACATGTTCTGTCTACCCCTCAACTGACCCAAGAAACAGTAACTTTAACACTACTACTAGTGACTTTTGATACTAACTCTACCGCCTTGGACGCAACTGCAGTGTGTGACGCGATTGAGGACAATTTTATTGCTTGTAAGAATCCTAACGACTGCGCCAATTTTAGGTGATCTTAGGAGGAATCCGCCAATCTAATAATGTTTTAGATCAGACTATAAGGCTGCCTGTCCATTGACGCGAGCTGGCTGTGCGAGCTGTGTAGCTGTGTAAATATTAACCAATCAGAGATCCGACCGATCTCGGCCGAGCTCCTGATTGGTTAATATTTACACAGCTACACAGCTCGCGCAGCCAGCTCGCGTCAATGGACAGGCAGCCTAAGGAATATCAAGTCCAATTTGAGGTTATACGTGTTTTCATAGCTTCAATAATATTGTTCGTCATCTCATCTAGCGACTGCTTTCGCTAGATTTCGCTAGATGGCGCTATACGGCGTCCTCCATCATGTAATTTTATGTGCGCATATTTTCGATGGAAAGGACTAGGCTAGATGTAATTTTTTTGTTTTTACGAATGGAAATAAGCATACCTATAATTTGCAAAGAAAAATAATGATCTTCAAGAAAATTATTGTTGAAAAACATTGACCGTTTCTTTTTTTCCTGGAAAATTGTTAGCAGGAAATTTTAGTTCGCGCAATCACAGAAATATTAAAACAACTGTAAGGTAACCTCAGAATACGTAATAGGTTTGAAACTAAATAATTTCATTATAGATAGGAAGTTACACTGCTTTAAAAATGTGTAGATAAGATTTAGCATCAAAAGTCACTTTTTTAATGTTCCTGTGTTAGGGTTCTAATACCGATGAAAAGGAATAATACTAAAGTATACTTTACTTTAATGTTCATACATTTCGGGGTGGTTACAGGCCTTTTAAGATCACAATAGATGAACAATGGGGTGGATCAATAATATCACATGCAGTTGTAGCAAGCTGGTACAAGATTCTTTAATTCATAACGATTTTAGTAAAGTATGTTTTCGGTATTAAACTGAATCTCTTTTTCAACGGTATTTGTATCTCTGTTGTTCGTAAAAAGAAAGTAAGGGACGAGAAGAGAGGTAATTTAGAATCGAAGGTTAATCTATCACACAATCAGCCTTTTTAAATAGATATTCACATATTTACATTTTATCTAAACTAACCAAACATTTTAGAAAATTTCCTGATCAATTTTGTTTGATATAATTAAATTATTATGGAGCCTTATTAAATGCAATTTGGTTAGCGAGTGAAGACTTATAGTTCGAAAATCATTAAAAAGTTTATTCCCGACATTTTCTTTTACTGTCTCTTTCGCGCATGTACTGGTGCCATAAAAGCCCGTCTTCTCGTTTAAATGTATCTGCGTTATTTATTACAGAAGTTATTATTTATTATGGCGATCGAAATATTGCAACAAATCAATCGAAAGGGGTTTGTGTAACTTTCTATGGACAAATGGCGTCTTTTTTTTTGGTGCAGCCCCTTATAATTTTAGTACCTACTATTTTGTAGCATTACCTCAAATATGATTAATAAAATTTTCTCTAAGTTATATCGGAGCCGAGATATACAACGTGTTAATGAATTAAAACCTCATACACCCCAACAGATTTATAACAAAATAATTAGATTGCAACAATAATTTCATTATTTTTATAGTTAAAATTTAAAGTTATTCGCATTTTAAGTTTTGAGGTAAAAATGATTTATTATCATTTCAGCACTGAAAGAAAGCGCTAACGTACTCATGGATACATTTTTATAATCTTGTTTTGGTAGTAAGTAGGGTGAGTGTGCCCGTGCGGTGGTGTGTCATTGGGTTCAGTAAATATTAAATTTTGCAAAAAAATTATTTAATATTTTGAAAAAAATTACCTATGTTGAAACCATGATAATTCGATTCTGTTTTCGATTCTAAACAAACTACTTTCTAGTTTTGCGTTAATTCATTAACACGTTGTATAGGGTGGATTTTTTTTTGGACGGGGTAGTAGGGTAGGTACCTTAACTGTTGTAGCTACAGGAAAATGTTCTTAGAAGACTACCCTTAACTTTTTGAAATATTTAGACCTGCATTTACAGATTTTTAACAAAATGTACTTTCAGCAAGAAAATGGGCAATTTACACAAAATCTTTTTTTTTATGCCAATCGATCCTGTTCCTGTTGACTTGTTGAGGATCAAAAAAGTATATTCGACAAAACAGGTCAGAGTATTAGAAATGTCAGAAATCGCAAAAAACGTATCCCATACATTGACCTAGATTTTGATGCCTTTGGAGGTAAGTAGGAGTTTCGTTTCCTGCGAAATTAAATTGTTTTTGTAATGCGAAATGCAATGAAAGTTTTTTGGAATTTCTGACATTTCTAGTACTCTAACCTTAGTTGGTCTTATACAGTTTTTGATCCCTATAAGAAAGAGGATCGATTCGCATAAAAAAAAATGTTTGAATAAATTGCCCATTTTCTGGCTGACAGTACATTTTTTTTCAAAATCTGTTAATGCAGGTCTAAATGTCTTAAAAAGTTGAGGACATTCTCCTAGGAACGTTTTTCTGTAGCTAAAACGGTTAAGGTACCTACCTGCCCTTCCAAAATATATCCAAAATATATATTTAAAAAATTCCATCTTGTATATCTCGGTCCCGATATGACTTAGCTATGTGCTTCATAGTAAGATTAGTTTCCTTTAGTGTCCTCATCTAAATTACACAACTTTCATCAGTGGCCGCGAAAGTAGAAAACGACGCCAACTCTACACATACCCCTTTAGTAATTCATTCACTAACTAAATTGCATTACGAACGATGTTCGTTATCTCATCTCGCCTTATAATAAGAGATTACTGTGTAAAGTATGTATAGTCAATTTGGAAATCAACTTATAAGCGATGCGTCGATGTGCACGATATTATGTACTTAATTTTTTATTTACTTAACCGCTCACGTGCTTTATGCTGTCTGGAATTAATAAGTTACGGCTAAACAAAGTTTCTAGACTTGCCACCACTAAAGACAAATAAAACACAACGCCATCCATGTAGCGGAAAATTATTGGAACTAATTTTTGTATGGTAAATGAGGGTAAATGTTAGTAATCCTCGTTACAAGCATGGAAACACGAAAATTGGCCAAGGCGTTCGGTAATGTTCGACCTTCTTTCGTACGTCGATGTTTCAAACTTTAGGTTTGTCCCTTTCTGTCAGAACAAAAATTAAATAAAAACGTTAATTTTTTTTATTTTCGTCACGTACGAAAGAAGGTTGAACATTACCGACCGCTAAGGAGTATATTTTCATGTTTCAGCGCGTCAGTCTGTACTTCATATACAGGGTGTACAATAAAATGGGACAGCTGCTTAAAGGGGTGCTTCAGACCATCAAACTGAACAACTTTCTCTATGGGACCAATATCGAAATCGCGAAAAAAAAATCCGCTCTCCCATACAAAACTGCAAACATGACTGAAATGTATGGGACAGCAGATTTTTTTTTCGTGATTTCGATATTGGTCCCATACAGAAAGTTGTTCAGTTTGATGGTCTGAAGCACCCCTTTAAGCAGCTGTCCCATTTTATTGTACACCCTGTATAGACAATACCTATTTCCAGCTTCCTGGTTTTAGTCGATTGTAGCATACAAAATCTCTGATTGTAGCGCCCCCAACGTTTTTTATTTATCTTGTTAGACTTTATAACGTAACGAAACTACCGTCATAAATTAACGTTACTTTATTAATTTAATTTATGATTAAAGCAGTACCTTTCTTACCTTACATAAATATAGACACAATAATTTGAAATTTTTGAAAGCAAAGCCAAGCACGTGAGCTGGGAATATTTCTACCATTTTAAAACACTTGCTTGTCCGTAATCTAGAACAAATTTAGTTTTTCAGATATATCTCTAGGCTTTTCTTCTCATATATTTTTATACAGATGTACGTTACTAAAGTTTTGTCTATCTCATACTGTGGAATTGATTTGTGGGTTAGAGAAGGATATTTATGTACTTATATTATTTAAAATCTGGTGCTCGAAGTTCACGCATGTTTATAATACAATGAGTAATAAATGCTAAAATTAGGTAGGGAGCAGCAAAGATAATGGCGACACACCTTTTACTAATAAATAAATCTAGATCACTTCATCTATTCCCAACACTGGGATAAAAACGCTTCTAATGTACATAAATTAAAAAACTAATCCATTGTGTACTATACGAGAAATTATATAAGACTTAATATTTTTGAAATTATTGTAGTGTTTCCTTTCTGTGAGAAAGGGAGATAGAAAGTGTTCAAAGTGTGACCCAAGATGGCTGCCGGTGTATGCATGAATTTTGCGCTTCCAAAACCAATATGGCGGCGAAAGGGTTGCCATTGACATCGTGTGAATGTTACTAATTATGTTTTCGAGCAATAAATTATATAGTAGTATCTTCAGAGTCAGGTGTACTGCTCAAAAAGGCACGTAAGGAATTTAAAGTAGTAAAAAAAATTCCCGGCCATGAGCCGCTGGAGCATATAGCCCTTATCCAAAATTAGTGTATTCCCTAGACGCCTAGATAATAAGCTAGTGTTGTAGCTAAACTTTTTTGGTATGGAACGTATCGTG
This sequence comes from Agonopterix subpropinquella, assembly GCA_922987775.1. Classification (NCBI taxonomy): domain Eukaryota; kingdom Metazoa; phylum Arthropoda; class Insecta; order Lepidoptera; family Depressariidae; genus Agonopterix; species Agonopterix subpropinquella. The sequence continues at coordinate 18,138,884 of OV277707.1, forward strand.
ATATAAATACAAATATAAACTCCTATAGGTATTTACTATTGTGCAAATTTCGGTCTTATACCTTCTATACATAAAATTCTACGTATAGATTTTTATTTAGCCAGCGATTTTTTTTATGATTATGTTTATTATAATATTTATACATTTCACGATTCGTTCCAAGTTATTGTAATTGCACTAATGATATTGAAAGTTGCCTTCAGTTCGTTCAATGTTTTAGAAAACTACTTTAAAATTCTAAATTAAAATTTTTATAATTTCAAGGGCAACTTTCACTTTCATTGAGTGTGTAATATATTCCATTCCCTACCGTAGATCCTGTTGTCCTTTATAGCTAAACACCGCTCGTTTAGGTAGTCAACGAATTTTATAAAAAAAAATTATAATATTGAGCACTGAAACAAATTTAAAGTCGTGTAAATTATTAACAAATAACTCGTAAATACATCGGTTATAAAATATTATAACAAATTTATTGTTAATGTAGAAAAAAAAGACTTATTATATAGAAATTATAATTGTAATGGAATCGGTGGCGGTGCGCGGGCGCCGACTGAGCTCAAGTGTCCACAAACTATTCTAAATAGTGTGTAGTATACCTATCTATTAGACATTTTGCACCGATATAATAGTGATGTGACACGCGCGTCCGTTTTCTCCGCTCGATATCTTCCCGCGACGTGTTTTTCTGTCTATTTAAATATATCCGTGTTGTTGCTCGTCATATATTTATGTATTTTATCGATGTGTTGCCGATAATGTACGTTGAATATTATAAAATAGTTTGAACCGTTTTGTTGTTAGCGTCGTTACGCGTAATGCCTGCGTCTAAAGGATCTTTTGTATTATGTTCTTAATTAAGTATTTAATTTAACAGTATTTTGGTACTAAACGCTTTAGATGTAATTAGTTAACATTCCAATGTAATCTGATAGTGATGTTTGTTGACGTTTATTATTATTTGATGAGACATCACATCACAGCGATTCGGATAAATGTTGCATTGTTATAATTTTTCATCTTTTTATCGATATCGATATTGTAACGCACGTTGTATGTCAAACGTTAAGTTTTAGCTCGGTATAGATGTTTTATTACCAAAAACATAATTGTAATATGTATAAATCATACTAACTGCATGACAAGTGACATTTAACAATTATAATTAATTATAAGAGGAATTGTTAAACAAATAAGAGATGTTACATCGCCACTTAGAACAAAATGTATCTTAGTTTTTAAGTATTTTTAGTTACTTTTGTCTTAAAGAAATACACCGGGTAATAAGAAAAGTAATTGCTATGATTTTGCATTGGTTTCTATGGTTATTGGTTGTATGATTGTGTACGGTAAAACACCAATAGTGATGTTACTTAATTGTGAAAAGCTTGGTGCGTGGTTGAGACATAATTGTCACATTAGACTGGAGAACTTGAGATACTGTACTATTCTATGCTTAACTGAAAATAAAGAAAGATTAATCTGATAGTGTGTTTATTTCTTTTTTTACAACCCTCTTCTACACCCTAGCCACTTGACTGTCACTCCATACAACTCGCTCGCTCGATACAACGCGGGCTCGCACTGACTAGAGGTAGTAAGCATGTGCGATACTGGGAGTGGGAGTGAGAGGAATTCACTATTGCCTACTGTCTTCTTCAATGGAGTGAGGTAAAAAGGTGGGTGGCAGATAAAAGTGTGTTCTGTATGTAGTACCTTTTTTTTTATTATTAGGGAGGAGGAAATCCTCATGGATACTACTCTGATGCAGTATGCCCGACTCAGGATACGGACTAAAACCTCCTCCCACTACGTCACCACCCTTTCCGGAAAGCATCTTGCATAACTTCAGAAAGGGGGCGGATTTAGGTTAGGTGGTACTTTTTTGCCTTTCCCATTCGTCCTTTTCTCGTTTCATCATAACAGTGTGTCCCACTCCTTTCCGCTGCTGAGCATACGTGGAATGAGATTTCTTTTTGTTAGGGGCTCCTCTCTCTGGGCTTTGGCTCTGTCTTCAGTGAATTCCTTTCTGTATGTAGTACCTACTATGTCATAATGTGCTTTAAAGGTCCTTTTAGTTGATTCCACGGTGCATTATAACCTGTGCAAGTGGCTCGACTAGTGGCCTCGACATGCGCATGCAGCTCGCATCGTGTACAACCATCATTATAGGGTTGAGTGAGGCACATTTTGACCGATGCTGGCGAACGACGACGGGTCCAAACAAAAAGCACGTTTACACTCAGTTGTAGAAACGCTCATTAAAGTTAATCCTCCATTAAATCTCTTGCTAGCTTTTATTACGTCAACAAGACAGAAAGTGACAGGAATAGATTTAATGGAGGATTAACTTTAATGAGCGTTTCTGCAACTGACAGTATGTTTGTATGGAAGTTCCGTATCCTTCGCCGTCGAAGCGGCGGCATCGCGGCGGCGGCGGTGCGAACGGCATCGAACGCGTTTCCGTACTAATCGTGGTTTTTTTGTATGGGCCCGCCGTCGGTCAGTGCGTCTCAACCCGAAAGGTTCATGCCTGCTCAGAATAACTGCGCACGTTTCCTAACCTTTTTCCGAAGATAATTTTAAGCAGTGGGATGAAATAGGCTAAAGAAAAAAAAACAGTAAAATAAAAGGAATGAATAAAACGTTCAGAAATCCAGTCACATAAATAAATTTATTTTAACATAATTAACATCAATATTCATTTAGAATATTTTTAACAAATTTAATACTCAATTCCGCTAAATAAATTATTGTTTTCGTGATAACATATCCATAAAAAATTAAAATAACGAAAGTTGAGTTTTGGAGTTTTGATTTTCGATCAGTTTTTATAAAACATTTTATTTTAATATCGTTTTATCGGCATTATCGTTTCAAGCACCTAATAATACGTCTAAATATGATGTCACACAGTCATCAATTTGAGCAGAGTGAGAAACCACTAAATACGAAGCCTAAATACTTTTAGGTGCAAATCGCCCTTAAATCTCAACTTTCGTCGCCCAATCTACGTTAAAATAAATAAACAAAAGTACTATTTCGACACATATAATGTGAATATTTATACTAATATTACAGCCATCGGAATATGCCATCACATTTCGGTATGAATAACTAAATAAATGCACATTTCTTAATTCTAATTCAATACTAGAGCTGAAAATACTATGGAAAAATTTCAAACCAAACCATTTATCTATAGATTTCGTTTATAATATGGATTTAAAATACTGAAATACGAGATCCAATGTGAGATAACTACAATGAAATTTAAACTCTATCTAATACAGATCACAACACATATTTGGATTTTAAATATATTCGATATAGTGCTAGGTTCGCATAACATTTAGTTCCAAAAGCTTACATGGTCCAAAACTACATTGTAACAATTTAAGTACATTGTAAATATATTCTAAAACTCTATACGACATTGACACTTAAAGCATTAAGGCTGCACCGAGCCTATTGTGCTGCCCCCAATCGTATTTTTTTTTATTTCTTAGCAATAAAAAAATATTTCCAAAAAACAAGAATGTCACATTGTAGTCATTGCTGATTTTCAATTTATCGGGTCGCTGCGGATTTGTTTTTATAATGTTTGTAGTTATTATCTTTAAAACTGCCGTAAGTGGCCACTTTTGGCGGTTTTAACGATAATAGCTACAAGCATAAAACATAACAATCCGTAATGTTTCGATAAATTGAAAGCCAATCAGGACTACAATTAAGCGTTAGCGTTTTAAATTCTCTTTGACTACAAAGTGAAATTCTTGTTTTTTTGGAAATTTTGATTAATTGTTTAGAAATACAAAAAGAAAATACGATTGGGGCAGCACAATAGGCTCGGTAGGCTCTTTACCGCCTGGCCACGGGACAGGGCGAACTGCGGCGCGACATGCGATTTTAGAATACACTGGTACCGATTCGGACTGTGCCACGACTTAACTTAACTAAATTTATTCCTGTCACTTTCTAAAATAAGATTAAGAAAAGAGACAGAAAACCAACAACTGACTTTAGTGCTGTCAAAGTGACGTTACACGCCCAAAATAAGATGCCATCATAATGTACGCCATCTTATTTAAGACGTTTTTGGGCGTGTAACGTCACTTTGACAGCACTAAAGTCAGCTGTTGGTTTTCTGTCTCTTTTCTTAATCTTATTTTAGAAAGTGACAGGAATAAATTTAGTTAAGTTAAGTCGTAGCACAGTCCGAATCGGTACCATTGCCTACGCGCCGCTGCATGCTTGCGTAATAGTAGGGACACAACGCTCAGTGTATTCTAAAATCGCAATTCGCCCTGTCCCGTGGCCAGGCGGTAAGGGAATAACCACATTTATGAATAAGCGAACGTCCACCAGTGGAGTGTAGGTACTTATCTCTACCTACGGCAGAGTGACGGAGGAATTACTGAAAAATGTGGGTTCTCCCTTTGAAATATTGTAAATTTTCCGAAAAATTATAATAAAAGCATTCGCTTTTCTTCTACTCTTTTCTTACTCTTAGATCGATAACAGATTCTTAATACAGTCCATTTCATATAATGTTCTTCTTTCATATGATTTTGATACTTATTATCAAAAGGATAAGACACGTTTAGGACTGGAAATAGCCAAATACATTTAATTATTTGATATATTTTCAAACGTTTATAATTCGAGATCACTACCCAGGAATAAATATATATAATATTATAATACAATTAACATTTTATTGACTTACACATCTTGATCTGTAAGAATTAAATTTGAAATCACTAACCGATGAAGTAAGGTTGAAAATAATTCAATACAACTAATACCAGACGCATAAAAAATACTAGGCTATTTACTATTCACTGAGATTGAAACTATTATACTAAAAAATAGTTGCTATGAAAGCAACAATAAAATGGCATAAAATAAAATATACACCCGTTTAACCCATTATCAGAGTTCCGTTATACGAAAACTACTTAGATAATCGAAAAATACATATTTAGTGACCAGTTAAGTATACCATAGGACTTAAAAGAATTTCAGATATAGTTTTTACTAAAAATATTATTCAGAGTGTACATGTGGCAGTATTTGTAATAACTTAAAGTATAGTACGGTCAACATCAAAAGTAGATTCAAAAAACAACAAAATGATAACTACTTGAAGTAATTTAAAATAAATTTCATCGTATTGCTTAGGTCACCATTTACTTTTGATGTTGACTGCAATTAATCAGAAAGGTGTAAATAAAGACTAAAACGTCATGTATTTACATGGTGTAACAAAACACCCTAGTAATACTTAAGGGGGTGCGTCAGACCATCAAACTGAACAACTTTCACTATGGAGCCAATATCTAAATCGCGAAAAAAAATCTGCTGTCCCATACAAAACTGCTTTTAGACTAAAATGTATGGGACAGTTGATTTTGTTTTCGCGATTTCGATATAGGCTCCATATTGAAAGTTGCTCAGTTTGATGGTCTGAAGCACCCCCTTAAGTATTACTAGGGTGTTTTGTTACACCCTGTATAAAGCCGTCGAACCCAAAAACACGCAATTGTTACATTCATCGCAACAGGCTCCTCGCATCACAATGAAACTGATGCGACTGCGCAGTTATCTGAACGCAACTTATGTTGAGTCGATGGCATATTATTGAATTTGACTTGCCATATAGTAGCGTAGATTAAGAAGGATGCGATGATCGCGACCACATATTATATGTTATAGCGAATGTCGCCCACCCAAGATTTTGCGTCTTAGTCAGCACGGAACCACATTTTTTCATTCTCTATTTTTTTCTGTCGCTCAGGAACGGCATTTGCTAGAGCGAGAAAGATAGCGTGAGTGCTATCGCGCGCCGCAGCATAGGCGATACTACGATCTTTATCGCTCTAACAGTGTGAGTCAACCCTGAATGCTCGCAAACTGGAAACTGGCCACACTCAAGTCAAGTCTTCAATTGTATTTTCCTCAAAAACTTTTGGGTGTGAAGGCGTGACTCCAGCGACTGTTTTTCAGCACACAATACACAAAAACATAGAACAAAATGGCGTCGTCTCGTACAATTTAATTAAAAAACAAGATAGCGGACGACAAAAAGTGAAGCTATGTTTTGTTTTCTTCATAAAAAACATTAGCTGGAGTCGCGCCTTTAGAATGACTTAAGGATTGTGCCATACGCAGAAAACAAAGAAAAAAAAATAGACAATATGCAACTTGCACTAAAATATTGGTAATGCATGCATGCATATGCTCAAGATCAAGTCCCCAAGGGGGTAGTCAGAGATATTCTGAAACTTCAGAACATCCACGTATATCCACGTAAATATTGGTAATAATATGGAATAAAGCAAAATAAAGCAGGCGCACTTTGTTAACGCAGAAAAAGTATAGATATACTTTATGCATGCCACCGATTTAAAAATAATACAAAATTAACATAAAGAAATAATAATCTACCCGAATCGCACCATTTGCTACAGAAAAATACAGAACTAAATCCCGGGCGGCCGACAGAACGTACAAACCATAGAATTACGACAACACGTTCGTTAAGAGTAAATATTTCAATTCCATTATAAACAAAACTGGTTAACCAGATATACAAAAAATGTGCAAAGGTTGCAGTGCTGTTTCCCTATGTGTGTAGATATAAGATTCAATTTAGAAAGGCTTACTTATCGCCGTTCTGATTACCGTTCGCCAGCTTGGCTTTCTTGGTCGGAGGCAATTCCTCGGCGAAGAGACTGCCGGAGTGGAGAGCCTTCATCATGAATGGCACCTGGGAAAACAAACAATTAAATTATGTTACTGCAAAAGTAAACGCTTATAGGTAAGTTTCAAGATCGTGAACGGATTCTGTCACGGTTTGAGGTGTTTTTCCCTGAAATCATCAGCACCATCACCATCATCTTCCACTCTCAAGGCGACTCATATAATTATATCCTCAGTCTTCCTCATCCAGTCGCTATAGTTGGAATCACGTAAAAAGAGCGCTGCCTATGATCAAATTAAGCAGCAGAAGACCGTTCTATTTGATGTTACGAGATGAGTCCAAGATGGTCCGAGGTTACGATAAGGTATGGATGGGATGGCAACCAAGCCTACTAAGATAACTTTGTCTTTTTTTATCGGGCATAGGCCCACCACACATTCCCACCGCTGTAACTCCTGTTAGCCAGGATCAACAGCGATGACCATTCGCAACATTAGACAATGAAGTCCAGTGAGCCCGGGGGATGACTCTAATCTGTCTTGGAACCCGCAATGAATTAATCAAAGAAGATAGGAGGAGTGGGAAAAAGAAATATCCGACTTCCCTCCATTGCAAACGGGAGACAGCAATAAGAAAAAGCATGGCTATTAGAGAGCCAATTCAAGAGATAATTTATGGCAGTGTTATAGACTCTACCGCAAAAGCACCAAAAATAAAAATATAACAATGGGGACCTAACATTATACTGAAATTATTATTATAGATAACTTTGTCTATCCCAAAAATGTGTTCGAGAGAGAGTTTGCATTCAAGTGATGGTACCTTGTGCTCGAGCTGCAGGTGGTGGTTGGGCCGCAGCCCCAGACAGGCGCGGAGCAGGTTCTCGATGCAGGCGCGCTGCTTGTAGAGCGCGTTGACGACGGGCACCATGCTGTGAGTAGCAAGTGATGGTACCTTGTGCTCGAGCTGCAGGTGGTGGTTGGGCCGCAGCCCCAGACAGGCGCGGAGCAGGTTCTCGATGCAGGCGCGCTGCTTGTAGAGCGCGTTGACGACGGGCACCATGCTGTGAGTAGCAAGTGATGGTACCTTGTGCTCGAGCTGCAGGTGGTGGTTGGGCCGCAGCCCCAGACAGGCGCGGAGCAGGTTCTCGATGCAGGCGCGCTGCTTGTAGAGCGCGTTGACGACGGGCACCATGCTGTGAGTAGCAAGTGATGGTACCTTGTGCTCGAGCTGCAGGTGGTGGTTGGGCCGCAGCCCCAGACAGGCGCGGAGCAGGTTCTCGATGCAGGCGCGCTGCTTGTAGAGCGCGTTGACGACGGGCACCATGCTGTGAGTAGCAAGTGATGGTACCTTGTGCTCGAGCTGCAGGTGGTGGTTGGGCCGCAGCCCCAGACAGGCGCGGAGCAGGTTCTCGATGCAGGCGCGCTGCTTGTAGAGCGCGTTGACGACGGGCACCATGCTGTGAGTAGCAAGTGATGGTACCTTGTGCTCGAGCTGCAGGTGGTGGTTGGGCCGCAGCCCCAGACAGGCGCGGAGCAGGTTCTCGATGCAGGCGCGCTGCTTGTAGAGCGCGTTGACGACGGGCACCATGCTGTGAGTAGCAAGTGATGGTACCTTGTGCTCGAGCTGCAGGTGGTGGTTGGGCCGCAGCCCCAGACAGGCGCGGAGCAGGTTCTCGATGCAGGCGCGCTGCTTGTAGAGCGCGTTGACGACGGGCACCATGCTGTGAGTAGCAAGTGATGGTACCTTGTGCTCGAGCTGCAGGTGGTGGTTGGGCCGCAGCCCCAGACAGGCGCGGAGCAGGTTCTCGATGCAGGCGCGCTGCTTGTAGAGCGCGTTGACGACGGGCACCATGCTGTGAGTAGCAAGTGATGGTACCTTGTGCTCGAGCTGCAGGTGGTGGTTGGGCCGCAGCCCCAGACAGGCGCGGAGCAGGTTCTCGATGCAGGCGCGCTGCTTGTAGAGCGCGTTGACGACGGGCACCATGCTGTGAGTAGCAAGTGATGGTACCTTGTGCTTGAAGTATAACAGGAATGTAGGTCGAATGAGGTGTTAAGTAAAACCACACATTGTAGGATACGTGTTGTAATGTCAACGATCCGTACAAGAGAGAGAATCAATCGATTAATATTATAACTAACTTAAGTATAGCTTAGTCAGCTACGTTTGTCACAGTGTTGCAGCGCGTAACGTTAAGTCGCGGTAAAAGGGTAAACTTAGGCATATACTACACCTTCCCCCAAAAGATATCCCTTCACCCCCAAAGGCAAAGAGAAAAAAAAAATGTGACGAACGCAGTTGAGTAAAATTTTTTTTTTTTTTTTTTTTAACTTGTTATGTAAATATAACATTTTAGTTATAGTCATATTAACTCATAAAAATATAAAATAAACATTTCAATTTGTATAAATAATTTGGTTCTTTACATAGCTAATTTTAAGTACCTAGTAAAAGAATTTTATTAAATAATAAATAAACATCTTTTGTATAAAAAATTTGGTTTCTTACATAACTTATATTAGTGCTTACTTATAAGTATTACATAAAAATATAAAATAAAATCTTAATTTGTATTAAACAATTTAGTATTGTTCTTGTGCGTTATGTACATCTTATTATTTTTGTAAATTTTTACATTAGGTGAAATGTCGTCAATAACTTTATAAGGACCTGTATAAATTGGTTCTAACTTATTTCCTACTTGATTTTTCATAAGTACATAATCACCTGGTTTGTACGTTATTACATTTGATTTCTTATCATATGCTATTTTCCTATTAGCCTTACTAATTAATAAATTGTTCTTAGCATCCAATTGCGCTTTCTGCAATCTAAATTTAAACTCTTTTGGATAACTATCATAGTTATAGAGAGGATCGACGGAATTTAATAAATTATTGGGAATATTGCATAATTTTCCAAAAACTAATTCATGAGGAGTATATTGTGTCTCTGTATGTACTGTGGTATTCATTGAAAAACACCAATAACTTAACCAACTGCTCCAGTCTGTTTTATTATTACTGCACTGAATCCTTAGGTAAGCACCTAGGCTTTTGTGTGTGTTTTCTAAACCACCTATGGTTTCGTGATGGTACGCAGTTGAATGAAGTTTCTTAATATTTAACATGCTACAAACCTCTGAAAATATGCTCGACATAAACTCGGTTCCTTGGTCCGTAATTACCTCCTTGGGAACTCCGTATCTTAATATAAAATTATTTACAAAGGCTCTACTTACCGATTCGGTGTCTTTCCTTTTTAAAGGATACGCCTCTACGTACTTTGTCAGGTTACACTGGAGCGTTAGAATATATTTATAATTTAAATTATCGACATCCAGGGGGCCGACCAAATCTAAGCTAATTCGTTCCATCGACGTGCTTGGAGTCGAAGTTATCACCATTGGCTCTCTGGTGTGTTTATTTACATGTTTCTGGAATTGGCAATCTTTGCACTTCTTCACATAGTCACTGACATCGCGGCTTATACCTGGCCAAAAATAATATTTTTTAATGTTATTCAACATCCTGTTTACCCCCGCATGACCGCTGGTTGGTAACAGATGGAAATCATTTAAGATTACTGTTTTTTCGTCTCTATCAGTAATCCTTGTAACACTTTTTGTTACTAAAAATCTAGGAATATTACATTTAAACTTTTCTAAAAATTCCTTTACAAGCGCTTCATTTTGTTTATCTTTAACAACAACTACTTCTTCAATCTTTAACTCTCTGCAAAATGACTCTAATTCCCTCGCCAACACGCTTACGGTAGATGACGATCGGGATAATAGGTGAATGCAAGACTCTGAAGGTACAAAAACATAATTACGATTTTCACTAGTGATTTCCTCTACATTATTTCCCTTTAATTTATACGTAGTATTGAGAACTAATTCTATACAATCTTTAGGCTTTTTGAGGATTTCCACGACTTTAGGTTGAGCTGACCTGGTAGTGATGGGTACCTCTGATGTCATGTCAGTTCGGTCATTGCCATTAAGTGACTGATTTCGCAATTTTTCTGCCATAGATCTCGTAGTGACTGATACAACGTTTTCTCTAATTTCTTTTAAATCACTACTACTTAACGGAAGGCGGCTCAATGCATCTGCAGCTGCATTTTGTTGTCCCGGAATATATTCAATATCAAAATCGTATTCTTCTAAATATAGCCTAAATTTCGTTAATCTACTCGAAGGATCAGTCATTCCGAATAGATAAATTAGTGGTTTATGGTCAGTTATGATTTTAAATTTTTTGCCATATAAATACGGTCTAAAATGCTTTGTAGCCCAAACAATAGCTAACAACTCTAGCTCAATTATAGGGTATCGTGTTTCGGCTGGCTTCAGATTACGGCTAGCGTATGCGACTACCTTTCCGTTACTATTAGATAGTACGGCGCCTAACCCTATCTTTGATGCGTCTGTATGTAAGACAAAAGTATTTTTATCTGAAAAATCTGGGTAGTCTAAAACTTGGGGGCTTATTAAAGCTTGTTTTAACGTTAAAAATGCAGACTCGCATTCTGGAGACCAATTAAAAGTTTCATTTTTCTTTGATAGTTTGTTAAGAGGATATGCAATATTTGCGAAGTTTGGGATGAAACGCCTATAGTAATTGGCAAACGCGACGAATCTTTTAACATCGTCGGAGGTGTTTGGTCTTGGATAATTATGTAATGCTTTAATTTTTTGGTCATCGGGAAAAACACCCTGAGAAGTGATTTTGTGGCCTAAGTACATGATCTCTTTGCGTAGAAACTCGCATTTCAAAGGATTTAATTTAAGATTAGTACTTCTGAACCGTTCTAACACATTGATTAAATGTTTATTATGTGAACCGATAGAGTTTCCGATTACTATGCAATCGTCTAAATAAATAAAGCATTGATTGTAATTAAGGCCTGACATGGCAATAGTCATAAGCCTGGAGAAGACACTAGGACTTGTCTTAAGTCCCATAGGACATCGCTTCATCTGATACATCCTGTCTGTTGTGAAAGCAGTATATTTACGGGATGTTTTATTTAATGAGAGTTGGTAATAACTTTGGGAAAGGTCCAGTTTGGAAAAATAGATGCTACCTGACAAGGAGTCTAAAATTTCAGTGATATTAGGCAACGGGAACTTATCGTCCTGAATCCTATTGTTGAGCTGCCTATAGTCGATCACTAATCTCCATTTCTTCTCTCCGTACTTATCACTCTTTTTAGGTACTAGCAAAACTGGACTGGACCACTCGGATGTAGTCTCTTCGATAATGTCATTATCTAACATATCCTGGATTTGATTCTGCATTTCCTTGCGTAACGCGTTTGGTATCCTATACGGTTTAATATATGCTGGGTTTGCATTTTCTTTTAATCTTATAGAATGTTCTAATAAGTTCGTAGTACTGAGCTTATCACCTGGCAAATGAAATACATCGGCGTATTTAGCACATATTCTCTCAATACTTAACTGTTCCTCTTTATTAAGGTACGCACTCAAGTTAAGAAGGTTAAGCAAAGTTTTAACTCTGTCAGCACTTATTTTTTGATTGTCAAAACTACAAATATCAAAACTACTCAAACTGAATAAGTCTAAATTTGACAAATCTAATTCTACCTCTTGATCTGTTGTATTTAAAATTCTAACAGGAATTCGACCTTTCTCTGGTTTAGAAATCAAACCGGCAACAAACACTCCTTCTCTTAGTTCTTTCGCTAAAACGACAGAGTCTTCGCATAGACTGGCGGGAATGTATTTGATTACTTCGCAACGTGGCGGAATTGTATGTTCAAAATTAGAATTATTACCTTTTATAGGTATCGTAACGGAGTTACCACTATTCCCTAGGGTCAGTGTGCTATTTTTATAACTTATCATAGCGTCATAGCGCTGGAAAAAATTATGTCCTAGAATTCCATTGGCTGCACACGCCAAAGTCTGAAATACGTAAAATTTCTGTTCGTATTTTACTCCGTTAAAATCTAAAGTTAAATAGATATATCCTTCTGATACTAAATTTCCGCTAATGCCCTTGATAGTGATTTTTTCGGGATGTATTTGACGTAGTAAACTACGGTTATTTTCTAACCACTCATACTTAATGACGCACAAACTAGCGCCACTGTCAACTAATAAATCAATACTCCTATTATCTACATTGCACCCAACAATACTAGTATTATTATAACTAAATATTCCGATATTTAAGTGCGACTCGATAAACTGCATTTCGTCATTTTCGGTGTCGTCTTTATGAAGGTGTACGTCATGTACGTGCGGGGGCGCGGTGCGGGGCGCGGGCGTCGGCGTCGGCCGGCGCGGGGTTTGCGCTGACGGAATCAAATTCTGTATAAGTCGTCTACCTCTTTGACCTATATTCGCAAGTTCATTTTGATGCGAAAAACCTAAGTTACTGTTATAATAATATCTTGAAAAATTATGAGTCGGTTTGCCCCTAGAAAACTTACCTCTTGAAGTACTTGGGTACTGATACTGGTGCCCACGATAAGATTGCCCACGCGAATAGTGCGTGACGTGGTCATCTCGTGGTGAGGATGACTGTTCGTCGAGGGCCGCCCTTATAGCTTCTGGTAGAGACGTGAATTGCCTTGAAGCTATAATTGTGCTCAGCCTCGCGTCCGACAAACCATCCGCGAAGCGCTTTATTGCCGACTTTTCATTCAAAGGTCGTAGGACTTTAAACTTACCTTCGTCGTTCAACCCTGGACACCGCTGGAACTTGGGCCGGGCTATACCCTGGACACCATCCTGGATCCCCTACGCTTCTCTCTTCTTTCTTCACCCACTGTCTTGATTTCATGCATTTTTATTATCTTCTCTAAAGGCGGTGTATTTCGGATATAAAGTTCTTGCTCCCGTCTTCAAAATTTCTCGATGTTTTCTTCTTTAAATTGGCGTTAGAAAATACGCCATTCTTCATTCTTGCTGTCTTCTTTTTTTTCAATCTTCTATATGTTGTTCTTCTTCCTTAATTTTCGTGTTCATGCTGCTCGTCGGAAGATTCTTAGCTCTGCTGCAAGGTCGCCATGAAGTATAACAGGAATGTAGGTCGAATGAGGTGTTAAGTAAAACCACACATTGTAGGATACGTGTTGTAATGTCAACGATCCGTACAAGAGAGAGAATCAATCGATTAATATTATAACTAACTTAAGTATAGCTTAGTCAGCTACGTTTGTCACAGTGTTGCAGCGCGTAACGTTAAGTCGCGGTAAAAGGGTAAACTTAGGCATATACTACATGCTCGAGCTGCAGGTGGTGGTTGGGCCGCAGCCCCAGACAGGCGCGGAGCAGGTTCTCGATGCAGGCGCGCTGCTTGTAGAGCGCGTTGACGACGGGCACCATGCTGTGAGTAGCAAGTGATGGTACCTTGTGCTCGAGCTGCAGGTGGTGGTTGGGCCGCAGCCCCAGACAGGCGCGGAGCAGGTTCTCGATGCAGGCGCGCTGCTTGTAGAGCGCGTTGACGACGGGCACCATGCTGTGAGTAGCAAGTGATGGTACCTTGTGCTCGAGCTGCAGGTGGTGGTTGGGCCGCAGCCCCAGACAGGCGCGGAGCAGGTTCTCGATGCAGGCGCGCTGCTTGTAGAGCGCGTTGACGACGGGCACCATGCTGTGAGTAGCAAGTGATGGTACCTTGTGCTCGAGCTGCAGGTGGTGGTTGGGCCGCAGCCCCAGACAGGCGCGGAGCAGGTTCTCGATGCAGGCGCGCTGCTTGTAGAGCGCGTTGACGACGGGCACCATGCTGTGAGTAGCAAGTGATGGTACCTTGTGCTCGAGCTGCAGGTGGTGGTTGGGCCGCAGCCCCAGACAGGCGCGGAGCAGGTTCTCGATGCAGGCGCGCTGCTTGTAGAGCGCGTTGACGACGGGCACCATGCTGTGAGTAGCAAGTGATGGTACCTTGTGCTCGAGCTGCAGGTGGTGGTTGGGCCGCAGCCCCAGACAGGCGCGGAGCAGGTTCTCGATGCAGGCGCGCTGCTTGTAGAGCGCGTTGACGACGGGCACCATGCTGTGAGTAGCAAGTGATGGTACCTTGTGCTCGAGCTGCAGGTGGTGGTTGGGCCGCAGCCCCAGACAGGCGCGGAGCAGGTTCTCGATGCAGGCGCGCTGCTTGTAGAGCGCGTTGACGACGGGCACCATGCTGTGAGTAGCAAGTGATGGTACCTTGTGCTCGAGCTGCAGGTGGTGGTTGGGCCGCAGCCCCAGACAGGCGCGGAGCAGGTTCTCGATGCAGGCGCGCTGCTTGTAGAGCGCGTTGACGACGGGCACCATGCTGTGAGTAGCAAGTGATGGTACCTTGTGCTCGAGCTGCAGGTGGTGGTTGGGCCGCAGCCCCAGACAGGCGCGGAGCAGGTTCTCGATGCAGGCGCGCTGCTTGTAGAGCGCGTTGACGACGGGCACCATGCTGTGAGTAGCAAGTGATGGTACCTTGTGCTCGAGCTGCAGGTGGTGGTTGGGCCGCAGCCCCAGACAGGCGCGGAGCAGGTTCTCGATGCAGGCGCGCTGCTTGTAGAGCGCGTTGACGACGGGCACCATGCTGTGAGTAGCAAGTGATGGTACCTTGTGCTCGAGCTGCAGGTGGTGGTTGGGCCGCAGCCCCAGACAGGCGCGGAGCAGGTTCTCGATGCAGGCGCGCTGCTTGTAGAGCGCGTTGACGACGGGCACCATGCTGTGAGTAGCAAGTGATGGTACCTTGTGCTCGAGCTGCAGGTGGTGGTTGGGCCGCAGCCCCAGACAGGCGCGGAGCAGGTTCTCGATGCAGGCGCGCTGCTTGTAGAGCGCGTTGACGACGGGCACCATGCTGTGAGTAGCAAGTGATGGTACCTTGTGCTCGAGCTGCAGGTGGTGGTTGGGCCGCAGCCCCAGACAGGCGCGGAGCAGGTTCTCGATGCAGGCGCGCTGCTTGTAGAGCGCGTTGACGACGGGCACCATGCTGTGAGTAGCAAGTGATGGTACCTTGTGCTCGAGCTGCAGGTGGTGGTTGGGCCGCAGCCCCAGACAGGCGCGGAGCAGGTTCTCGATGCAGGCGCGCTGCTTGTAGAGCGCGTTGACGACGGGCACCATGCTGTGAGTAGCAAGTGATGGTACCTTGTGCTCGAGCTGCAGGTGGTGGTTGGGCCGCAGCCCCAGACAGGCGCGGAGCAGGTTCTCGATGCAGGCGCGCTGCTTGTAGAGCGCGTTGACGACGGGCACCATGCTGTGAGTAGCAAGTGATGGTACCTTGTGCTCGAGCTGCAGGTGGTGGTTGGGCCGCAGCCCCAGACAGGCGCGGAGCAGGTTCTCGATGCAGGCGCGCTGCTTGTAGAGCGCGTTGACGACGGGCACCATGCTGTGAGTAGCAAGTGATGGTACCTTGTGCTCGAGCTGCAGGTGGTGGTTGGGCCGCAGCCCCAGACAGGCGCGGAGCAGGTTCTCGATGCAGGCGCGCTGCTTGTAGAGCGCGTTGACGACGGGCACCATGCTGTGAGTAGCAAGTGATGGTACCTTGTGCTCGAGCTGCAGGTGGTGGTTGGGCCGCAGCCCCAGACAGGCGCGGAGCAGGTTCTCGATGCAGGCGCGCTGCTTGTAGAGCGCGTTGACGACGGGCACCATGCTGTGAGTAGCAAGTGATGGTACCTTGTGCTCGAGCTGCAGGTGGTGGTTGGGCCGCAGCCCCAGACAGGCGCGGAGCAGGTTCTCGATGCAGGCGCGCTGCTTGTAGAGCGCGTTGACGACGGGCACCATGCTGTGAGTAGCAAGTGATGGTACCTTGTGCTCGAGCTGCAGGTGGTGGTTGGGCCGCAGCCCCAGACAGGCGCGGAGCAGGTTCTCGATGCAGGCGCGCTGCTTGTAGAGCGCGTTGACGACGGGCACCATGCTGTGAGTAGCAAGTGATGGTACCTTGTGCTCGAGCTGCAGGTGGTGGTTGGGCCGCAGCCCCAGACAGGCGCGGAGCAGGTTCTCGATGCAGGCGCGCTGCTTGTAGAGCGCGTTGACGACGGGCACCATGCTGTGAGTAGCAAGTGATGGTACCTTGTGCTCGAGCTGCAGGTGGTGGTTGGGCCGCAGCCCCAGACAGGCGCGGAGCAGGTTCTCGATGCAGGCGCGCTGCTTGTAGAGCGCGTTGACGACGGGCACCATGCTGTGAGTAGCAAGTGATGGTACCTTGTGCTCGAGCTGCAGGTGGTGGTTGGGCCGCAGCCCCAGACAGGCGCGGAGCAGGTTCTCGATGCAGGCGCGCTGCTTGTAGAGCGCGTTGACGACGGGCACCATGCTGTGAGTAGCAAGTGATGGTACCTTGTGCTCGAGCTGCAGGTGGTGGTTGGGCCGCAGCCCCAGACAGGCGCGGAGCAGGTTCTCGATGCAGGCGCGCTGCTTGTAGAGCGCGTTGACGACGGGCACCATGCTGTGAGTAGCAAGTGATGGTACCTTGTGCTCGAGCTGCAGGTGGTGGTTGGGCCGCAGCCCCAGACAGGCGCGGAGCAGGTTCTCGATGCAGGCGCGCTGCTTGTAGAGCGCGTTGACGACGGGCACCATGCTGTGAGTAGCAAGTGATGGTACCTTGTGCTCGAGCTGCAGGTGGTGGTTGGGCCGCAGCCCCAGACAGGCGCGGAGCAGGTTCTCGATGCAGGCGCGCTGCTTGTAGAGCGCGTTGACGACGGGCACCATGCTGTGAGTAGCAAGTGATGGTACCTTGTGCTCGAGCTGCAGGTGGTGGTTGGGCCGCAGCCCCAGACAGGCGCGGAGCAGGTTCTCGATGCAGGCGCGCTGCTTGTAGAGCGCGTTGACGACGGGCACCATGCTGTGAGTAGCAAGTGATGGTACCTTGTGCTCGAGCTGCAGGTGGTGGTTGGGCCGCAGCCCCAGACAGGCGCGGAGCAGGTTCTCGATGCAGGCGCGCTGCTTGTAGAGCGCGTTGACGACGGGCACCATGCTGTGAGTAGCAAGTGATGGTACCTTGTGCTCGAGCTGCAGGTGGTGGTTGGGCCGCAGCCCCAGACAGGCGCGGAGCAGGTTCTCGATGCAGGCGCGCTGCTTGTAGAGCGCGTTGACGACGGGCACCATGCTGTGAGTAGCAAGTGATGGTACCTTGTGCTCGAGCTGCAGGTGGTGGTTGGGCCGCAGCCCCAGACAGGCGCGGAGCAGGTTCTCGATGCAGGCGCGCTGCTTGTAGAGCGCGTTGACGACGGGCACCATGCTGTGAGTAGCAAGTGATGGTACCTTGTGCTCGAGCTGCAGGTGGTGGTTGGGCCGCAGCCCCAGACAGGCGCGGAGCAGGTTCTCGATGCAGGCGCGCTGCTTGTAGAGCGCGTTGACGACGGGCGCGCCCGCCGGCACCAGCGGCGCCTTCAGCAGGTACGACAGCGGCGAGAGCACGCTGTGCATGCGCGTCCATTCTGTAAGGTAGTTAGATAGTAACTCCTTGTAGGATCCCACTGCAGGTCAAAGGTTCTCACGAATACGGGCGAGAGGGGTTTGGCAATACTCCACTCCTTTTTGCCCGCAAGGTAAGGAAAATGAGATCACAAGTTGTATTCAACTTGGATTGGCTGCATTCGGCAAGGTAAAAGATGTACTAAAATCCAAAATTCCAAGACCAAGCTATTCAACCAATGTGTTGTGCCCACCCTCACGTATGGTTCTGAAGCATGGACATAAGGACATAGTGCACATAGTCCAGCTCGTACAATGCCGAGCAATGGAACAGCCTATGCTAGGAATCACACTTTTGGACCGAATTTCGAAATCAGACGCAAAGGTAGCATCAATCGGATTTCGACTCTAAAGTGGAAGTGAGCAGGACACTTTTGGCTAGACTTTATGATTGCAGATGGACGAAAGCATTGATGGAACGGCGACCAACGGTCAGTAGGCAGACCAGTAGCCAGATGGTCGGAAGACATCTGCATAGTGGCCGACAAACAGTGGATGAGACTAGCGTGGGATCGTTCTACTCGGCGTGAAAATGAAAAGGCCTATCGACACCCAGCAGTGGGATTTAACGGACTGATGATGATCTCGGTATCCAAAAGAAGCGATTTATAAAATGTCATACGCACATAAATGCAGGCACGCAAGCGGTACAGCCCGTGTTGTCAGACTATAGTTACGTTGTTAACTTACCCTGACTCTTGTCCTGGAAGCAGACCCTGGAGAAGAGCTCCGAGAGCAGCACCAGGTCCAGGATGAGGGGCACAGCCAGCAGGGAGTCCTCGCACGTGTTGTGCACCACGAGGGTGTTGGTGCCGTGAAGAAGGATCTCTGATGTATACTCATCCATTGCGCGTTTTGAGTCGCCTGAAGAAAATTTATTAATTAAACAGATCCCTTAGACTAGACTTTAGAAATTGAAATCATTTATTTGCGGAAACACTGTAACATAGTACAGGTGGACAGTTTTAATTTAGTACAACATTTTTCGCCATGAGCATGGCATAGAGTGAAGACATGTGATACATTATATGAACAGTGTCATAGTTACTGTTACACAAGCACGTATCCAGACATTTGGTTGTGGTAATTTAAATTTTTTGATCATCCTGTATTGAACCGAAAAGGTTAGTAATACCTCATATATACTTTGGACCACTTCAAACTTGATCACCCGTATAAGAAGTGTTTTGAAGGTAGAAAAGTTAACATTCGCTTTACAGAAGAATTTTAAAAATTTGATAATGCATTTTTTTTTTTTTTTTTTTTATTAACTATGGGTTTGCTCTTGACCTCAATCCAGTCCTCAGGACGAAGATGGGGTCGTAGATGTAGCGAGCTTACCCAGAAGATGCCTATTCACTCGTACTTTAAAGGAATCCGGGTTGTAAGTACTCGGAAATACTGACGCAGGTAAGGCATTCCACTCCTTGGCTGTGCGCATTATAAAAGAAATAATGCATATAGCCAACTCAAAATATTTAGGTTCCATGAATGAATAACACACAATATTGAATAACCTAAGCCTAAACAAACTTCACACGTGGACAACACGATATTGTTTTGTCTGCGGTCTAGACAGAACCCCGTTTACCTAGAATTCACATTCATTGTCTAGTAACTGACACGTGGATCATTGTTTAGTAGAACTGGCCTCGTGTAAGCTTAAATCCGAGGAAATACCTCTAGTGGACCCTGCAGTGGTCTGCAATACTGTGCATGCGAGACCCTCCCCTCTACCCGCGCAATTTGTTTAGATGTTTTCCACCGGGCGGGCGCGGGCATGGAAAGCAAAAACATGTTATAATATCAACAATAGTGTGTAGCTAATTTTGTTGATCGTTGAAAAGATTTTGTGGATTGTTGGACAATGGTGTCGATTCGGACTGTGCCACGACTTAACTTAACTAAATTTATTCCTGTCACTTTCTGAAATAATATTAAGAAAAGAGACAGAAAACCAACAACTGACTTTAGTGCTGTCAAAGTGTTACACGCCCAAAATAAGATGCCATCATAATGTACGCCATCTTATTTAAGGCGTTTTTGGGCGTGTAACGTCACTTTGACAGCACTAAAGTCAGTTGTTGGTTTTCTGTCTCTTTTCATAATCTTATTTTAGAAAGTGACAGGAATAAATTTAGTTAAGTCGTGGCACAGTTCGAATCGACACCATTGTCACATAAATTACCTAGTTACATTTAACGTTCCAGAATCTAGCCTGGATTTGTATTATGATGACTAGACAACGATATAGAATACATAATATACAGGGTGAAATTGATATCATTGGCATCCTTTTAAACTAAGAGTCGACCCATCAAACTGAACAACTTTTACTAAGGGAGCAAATCGACCGGAGCAAAAAAAAAAAATCTGCTGTTGCATACATTTGAGTCGAGTAGGCATTGCAGTTTAGTATGGGACAGCTGATTTTTTAGTTGCTCCAATCGGTTTGCACCCATAGTAAAAGTTGTTCAGTTTGATAGGTAGACTCTTAGTTAAAAGGATGCCAATGATATCAATTTCACCCTGTAGATACAAACATCCATATTACAAATATTAACATTCAACAAATAAATATTTGTCCCTTACGAGATTCGAACCCGCGAGTCTCGGCACAGCAGGCAGGTTCACTACCGACAGAGATACCGGGCTGTCCACATTGTGTAGGGCAAAAAAAGGGAACCGGTGTAAGAACGTACTCACCGACGTATGGCACGTATTTGATGACGACCACATGGTCAGGTTTCTCGCCCGGCTTGTACAGCAGCTGGTTCGACTCCACCATGTCGTCCACGACGTTGCTCTTTGATATCTGTGGGGAAACAACATCATTGTAGTCTGGTCATCCAAGCTATAAGGCTCCAATGGAGCCGTATTGAAACTCTCTTCTCTTATCGTGTGGGCACAGCCCTGGTGTCAGAGTTTTTCTAGACCCCCTTACGACCTCTGACGTGGTTTTTATGTAACGACTACTACCACCAGAGATAGTAGCCGGGACCAACGGCTTAACGTGTCATCCGAAGCACGGAATCATTTTTCTTTTCTGACAATCAGGTGATTCAGCCTGCAAAATCCTAACACACTGGGAAAAAACGCACCAAGTAACATATCACTAGGTGTCCGCCATGGTAATCGAACCCACGACCTCCGTGTCGAGAGTCCAATGCTGTTAACCATTAGACCACAGAGGCAGTCGGGAAACAAGATAAAAAAAAAATTATAATCAAGTAACTAAATTATTTTAGTTGCTTGATTATAAGAAATTAAAAAAACGAAAAGGAGATTTTTTTTTATTTAGTATAAATTACACACCTATAACAGTACCTATGCAATTGCCAACTTATTCCATTCACATGTGTTCACTAAATCTTAAATATCTCTTATACTAGAATCTGCCCACTGGACCCTTTTAAAAACACGTCAACGGATGTATAATAGTCCCTATTTTAATATGGTTAGAGAATATAATACGTCGACAGAGAGCGCCCATTCACGGAGCCTGAAGGCGGACGAACAAAGACAGAAGGAGCTCGCTTTGTCAACGTATTCTATTCTCTATAGGTATGAAAATAGGGATTAGTTTATATTGATATCGCTGCACCCGTTCTTTCCCATTGCTGTTATAAGTGACAAGGGATATACCTATGCATGTATGTATGTACAGATAAGTAAATAAACAAATGATTCACCTCCTTGGAGCGGAACTGTTTCGGCGCGGAGAGATTCTTGCCGTCGTTGTTACCCAGGTGGTTGTAGCTGACGATCGACACTGGCTTCAGACCTACAAAATACGTATATTTTTTACTAAAAGTTCGAAATTAAAATTTAGTTCACATACACATTGCAAGCACGTGATGAAAATAGCCAAGAAAGTGGTGTATTAGTTTTGACAACACTTCATAGCAAAGAAATATAAATTCTTCAAAGCTTAGCTGAAATTATTTAAGGAGATGATCAGACCATCACAAACTGATCAACTTTCTCTAAATTGAAATCGCGAAAAAATATTAGCTGTCCCATACATTTCGTTCGAGTTATGTTTGCAGTTTTATATTGGTCCCATAGAAAAAGTTGTTCAGTTTGATGGTCTGATCATCCCCTTAAAACAGTTTCAGCTAATTTTGTTATGACCTCTTATAGGAGTATATCACTAAAGTTGGAACTTCGAAATTGGATTAAAATACTGACAGAGATGCACAAATATGACGTCAATATGTTGTAGCAATTGCTCTGGCTTTTTTATTCCTTTATTTTTGTAAAAGCCGTGGTGGTCCAGTGGCGAGTAACCTTGCCTGCCGTGCAGGAGGCGATAGTTCGATCCCCGTCCAGGCCGACTCGTACCAATGAGTTTTTCGGAATTTATGTACGATTTGTAACACCACTGACTTTTCGGTGAAGGAAAACATCGAGAGGAAACCTGCATGCTTCAATTTCGAGGCATATATTGTACCCACTGCCCATTACAAGTGGCGACGGGCTCACTCCCTGTCACACTGGACAGAGTTACGGTGAAAACTACTAGTGAAACGTGGATGTTCTGAGGTTTCAGAATATCTCTGACTACCCCCTCGGGGAATATAGTCGTGAGCATATGCTATTTTTGTAGTTTTTAACCGTAGCGTACAAGTAACTCAGACAGAAGCATATCTCGATGTTTCGTATCCTCTGAGGCCGTGTTAGGCCTGTAGGTACTGCGTAGAATAAGAACCTACCGGCTGACACCAGGAAGTCGACAAGCACCGACTTGAGTTTAGTCTGGCCAGACTTGAAGTCGTCGCCGGCCACGAACACTCCGTTCTTCTCAGCTCGCTCCACCACTCCGTCCACTATCGTGTTTTGCGGCGACCCGTTTATATAGCAACACTGGAAGAAAGGAAACATACATTTAAAAAACTAGTTCAGATACACTGTACGTATTGCGTTCTATTCATTCAAAAAAAAAAAAAAGAATCTCACTTGGCCCAAAATGTGAAGGTGACGGCCAAAGAAAAAATCTATATTCTATTAGAACTTGTCCGTCTTAACATTTATTATTATGGCACCAAAGCTGTCATAAATTTTTGCTGTAATAAAACTTACAACTACAGAGCTTTCATGCCACAATTATAATTGCTTAGATGCACAAGATCTAACAGAATATAGAATTAGTTGCTGTTGGGCGCCACTTTCACATTTGGACCAAAAATGTATGAAACGTGGATGATGTCAAAGGCCATTAATTATTTAAAAATCCAAATGTTTTATTCAAAATAATATCACATGGATAGCTTTCTGACGTCATTTTGGAATCTTCCACAGCATCGGAAGGTGTCGATACACGACATCCCATGCACGGCTTTATTCTTGCGCCGCAAAGGCTGCCAAGCCGACGCAGCTTTATGAAGTGTGTCGACCCACTGAATACTAGCCCAGCGCAAGCGAGGTGTACTCTTTGGAGACTAAAAGTGTCCCTCCCAACTCCATTTGTGCCGCCGTCTGAGAGCCTCCCGCCTGGTCATGACTTGCCTTGGGCGACCTGGAAGTCCTTAAACCGACTTCGAACCCAGGTCGGTCGCAGTAAGGACAACATGGTCAGGTGGGGATTCTTAGATGCGCAAAATGCTTAGACTAATTATATCCGGACCGGCCTTGCGGTAGCATTTCCCCTCTGCCACGGTATTAGATCAATTAATCTTGCGCAATTACACCCAATTTTATACCTTATCACTAAACGAGACAGCCTATAATAGCGAAACAATAATTTTGAACTTAGAACGTTTGGGGTTTACACGAGACTACTTTCATGATTTTGAACATTCAAAATTAGAATCTAAAGTCATAGGGAATAAAATCCAAAGTTGCGGATAACATGTTACCTCGCCCCCCGCAAAAAGTGGCAAAAAGTTTGTTAGTAGAATGACAAATGGTTACGCGTCCCGATATAATCAGTCTAAGACAAAATGTGACTTGCTTGTTGTTGTTAGATTTGTACTTACCCCTTCATCGATGGCAGCCAGCGCAAAGATAGTGGAGGGCGATATCTCGGGCTCATCGTTACGGAGAGCTTTCTCTAAGTTCTCGCTCGTATCGTGAACGCCGGCGCGGACCTCGCAGAATCTGTTAACATGTGATAAAATTATACACAAAGTGTATAAATGAAAAAAACATTTTTATAGTGATGGTTTAGCTTTAGACCATAGTCAATAGGGTGCTTCAGACCTTTAAACTTATCAACAACTATGAACTAATTTCACTACGAAGACAACATAGAAATTACGAGAAAAAAGGGCGGTTCCATGCAATACTCTAACACCTACTAAACTCAAAATAATGTTGAAAAAAATAAAGCTGAATTTGTCTATAGCAAACTCTATGTCTGCTGAAAAAAATATCTTTAGACGTAAACTCGCCCTTTGTACTTGTCTTTTACTCTTTTTTCTCTATATTTCCGTGTGTACAATAAAGTGTTAAAATAAAATAAATGTTGGCCATAGTCCATGTCTCCATGTCTGAAATAAACTATTTTATTATTATTATTATAGTGAAAGTTTTTCAATCAGATGAACAAACATCACCGTTTTTGCCGTATATGCCCTCGTAAAGGCCGTATCAGACAAGCTATTTTAGAGCGGAGGCGGTAGTGAACGATATCGTCGCGATATGCCTGCGACATAGTTGCGTTATCGCCGCAATATTTCTGAGATTGATCAGTGTCGCGGAAGGCGCGACTACGCTTAATCTACTCCTGTGGTTAAAAACGTCGACGATTCAGTCGCGAAATCGCCTATGCTCAAAAATCGCTTATGTGATAGGTCTTGAAAGGTACTTCACAAAACGAATACTAATGATACCTTGCTCAATTCATCTCACGTCTAAAAATATAATTAATAGGTACGTGGTCCAACTATCAGTTTTGAGATCACACCACCGGCACCGCGTCATATGACGTCAGAGATCAACGACCTAGGCAGTCGAAACTATTATGAAAAAAAAAATAAACGATGACATGACGCGGCGAAACATGCGTCCAATTTCGCAGTGTTCACATTTTTTGTCATTACTCAAAAGATTTTACTCGAATATTACTCGAAAGATTTACTTAAAGTTGACTAAAGATTTTTTTTTAATTTTTTTATGTTTATCGGTGGTTTAAGGGCGGTTAAGACCATCAAACTGTCATCAACTTTTACAATACGAGCACTTTTACAAAAAGTAGCTCACAAACATAAAATGATTTTCCTCACCGTTTTCTGTTGTTTCAGTAATAAATTATTTGCTTTTTTCCCCCCTCTCAATTATTTGTTATTCATTGTGATAAGATAAGAAACGGAAATTCTGAAGGCTAGGTGCTGGGTGGTCTGGATAAGAGTGTGTTAAAACAAAAACAGCAATTTTAGAACTATTAGTTAGAAAATGTGCGCAATACTAAAAATCTGAAAAAAATTATCTTGATAATTTCGAACCCTGTGTGTAACTCACCTCTCAGTATTAGCGGTCCACAGCACTATGATCTTGTCGAGTTTGTGCTTGTCCCTGAAGTCCTTGATGTCCGCTCGTATTTGTAAATACTGCTCATGCTTCGTGCCTTTGATCAGGTGGGTTGCACGATCCGCCTGCGAAAATAATAGCGAAAACTTTATTTTAAGGGCTTTACAGTCAAATGAGGCGTTTGGCATATTGGAGTTTTGGTATTGCCGATTACCGAAGTTAGCAACGTCAGGTCCTGTCAATATATGGATGTGTGGCAGTTTTAGTTGTATTTCACCTTCAGCGTTATCGCACAGCTTTATCTGTGGAACCAATGTCGATATCGTGAAAAAAATCTGCTGTTCCAAAGAAAGCTGCATTCCTGTTCGACCCAGATGTATGACACAGGCACACAGCCGATGTTGTCTATATTTTTCAAAACACTACCTCGTATTGCATATTTGCAGACAATGTTTATAAATCGTTCGATTGTCTAGCACCGCATTGAAGGGGTGAATTCGCCATTGTTTGACAAACACGTGTAAGATGATGTCACATGGGTCTTTTGTGGGACACTTCCTTGACAAGCCATTCAAGTTAGGGGCTCGTGACGTACTGGAACTTCGGTTAAACGAAGTTGAGCAACGCTGAAGGGATAGTACTCGTACGATCGTTTTAGTCGTATCTATAGTAGATTAAAAATTTAGTAAATAGACTACATTTCTACACTATTATAAAAGTGTAAAAGAAGTGTGTCTTGTCCGTACATAGAAGATATTTCCAAAAAAAACTTTACGATATGGTATTTATTAGGTGTCCCTGACTCTAAATAAACGATTTTTAAAAATTTTTGTTTGTTCGAGCATCAAGCAAAAACCGCGGAACCAATTTTGATGAAACTTTTTGTTTTTAAAAGCTTATGATAAGATTTAAAAACTGGTATATAATTATATCTCGCTACGATGATAGGAACCGGACGAAGTCGCAGGCAAAATCTAGTGCATTGCTTAAGTAAATTCGTCGATGCCGTGTACATTATATTAGACCCTTCTTCACATCATCGGTCTGTCATTTCACTGCTGAACAAAGGTATCTCCCAGGACAAGCCACAGCTCTATCCTCTGCTTTCCTCGTCCAGTCGCTCCCCGCTACCTTCCTCAGGTCGTCAGTCCAGCGGGACAGGGGGCGTCACATTACATCTGACAGTTCGTGGTCTCCATAATAGAACTCAAATACTCCCCCCCCCCATCGCCCCTAAAACAACCTGGCGCCGCTCTGTGGAAGTTGAGGCTAAAAGTCTCAACATGACCTGGGAGGATATATACGGTGCTGCCCAAGATCGCAACCGGTGGAGAGCTATTATACCAGCTCTATATCCCACGTAGGGGTAACAGGAAGAGAAGAAGATTCCCCCCATCGGTTTTCAGTTCTTCAGCAGATGTGACCAACCTATGACCACTTCTTGCTTGCTAATGTTCAGAATTTCAGATTTTATGTTTCCTGATGTGATCTCTTAGGGTTGAACCTCATCTGACAGCACCACATCGCCTTTTTCTGTCGCTTCATCCTTTTCTGACACTCAGGAACGTCATTTGCTAGAGCAAATAAGGTAGACGGAACGCGATCGCGCGCGGCGGTGCTGCGGCGTGCGATGGCGTTCCGTCTACCTTATTTGCTCGAGCAAATGACGTTCCTGAGTGATAGAAAAAGGCGATGCGGTGGCTGTCAGATGAGGTTCAACCCTTAAGTTCGATGTACGTTCAGTATCGTCCGGGTCTAAGTTTTCGCACCATAGCCTGACATCGCTGCATTTAATTTTGTAAGATACGTCTAAATAGGGTCCTTCGTAATATGCTGACATTTTTTTAAGGGGATTATCAGACCATCAAACTGAATAACTTTCTCTATGGGACCAACACCGAAATAGCGAAAAAAAAAATCAGCACTTCCATACAAAACTGCAAACCTACTCGAGCCAAATCCTGTATGGGACAGCAGATTTTTTTTTTCGCGATTTCGATGTTGGTCCCATAGAGAAAGTTGTTCAGTTTGACGGTCAGATCATCCCCAAAAGTGTCCGCATATTAAGAAGAACCCTGTATATTCAGCTACGAAGGCAAAGTACTTATCAATGATAAACATTATAACCGTACCTACATATTGGCACGCGGTACGCAGTGCATGGCTGTCATTATAGTTGTCGTAATCATGACGCACGCATTCATGGTACTTATTGCATCGTATGATTTTTAATGGCTATTTATACTATTTTCCTGTTCCGCAGTTATAATAATTCTGCTATGTGTGGGCAATTCATTGAATCTAAGGTTTGCCGTGAAACGGAACTTAAATGGTTTCAAGTTTAATTGGATTATTGTAGATTAAACTATTACTTATAAACAGAAGTGCACAAGGGCATAGACTAATTAATAAATTACTTCCTAACAGGGGCGTAGGAAAGGGGGACAACTCAGGTAGTAAGATTTCTCTCCTTGCGCGCGACCTCATTGGACACTTAGCTGTCACTTCATACAAATGGGAAAACTGACAAGAGGTAAGCATGTGCGGTACAGGAGTGCGAGAGAGACAGGAATACACCATCGCTTACTATTTTCAGTCACGCTTCGTACCAGAGTTGAGGTAAAAATTGGTGGCGGGCTGGGCAGGAAGTGTCAGTACTGTAAAGTAGTACCATTAGTACTCTTTCTTATACTGTGTCGCGATTCTGCTTTTTTTAAATAATCGTCGCGGCAAGCGTGACGCTTGCTATCTGACAAGCGCGGGATGAGGTCGCGTTCGAGTAAAGAAATGAAATCATACTACCCTCTAGTATGATTTCTAAACTCGAACTCTACTTTCGCAAAAAACATTTTTTAAATCTTGCATCGATAATTTTTTTTTTCTAAGATCTACATTCTCTTTCGGGGTGGTCTAACCACCGAGCACGTACCTATGTGTTAGATAAGTGGAATTTATTATTTCAAAAATACCGTCAAATACCGGAGACTTGGGTCACAGCGAAAAGTCATGTCCGAACTGTACAAACAGCCGAAATGAAGATGCTGAGGTGGATGTGCGGTGTCACGAGGCGCGATAGAATCCGCAACGAGTATGTGCGAGGTAGCCTGGGTGTTCGTGACATTGCAGATAAGCTTCAGGAGCGTAAGCTGGTTTGGACACGTGAAACGAAAGCCACCCGACTAGGTAGGAAATATTGAACTGCAACTGTCGATTCCAGGACAGCGACCAAGAGGACGACCGAAGACTAGATGGATGAACACAGTTCGCAGTGATATGACCGAATTGCCATGTCTCCGAAGACGACGTCAGTAATAGGCTAATAGGGCATGTTGAAGAGAACAGACGCGAAAGGTTGACCCTACCACCATATGGGATTAGCAAGCCAGGAAGAGAGAGAGATTCGTCAAATACCTGAATGTATAACTATTTCCTCGCTTATTCTGTTCCGTTTAAAGTTAAACGAAACAGATATTTACTCAATA
Organism: Agonopterix subpropinquella; assembly: GCA_922987775.1. Taxonomy (NCBI): domain Eukaryota; kingdom Metazoa; phylum Arthropoda; class Insecta; order Lepidoptera; family Depressariidae; genus Agonopterix; species Agonopterix subpropinquella. The sequence continues at coordinate 18,167,970 of OV277707.1, forward strand.
GAGAGAGGTATCAGCTACTACGCGCTTTGCTAAGTAAAATCAATACTCGCCTAAAGGTAGCTACGTTCTACTGTTGAAATTCCACACTACGTTAATGTGCAGTGTCTAATCTTAAATGCACAACATGTTTAAAAAGGGTGCTTCAGATCATCAAGCTGAACCACTTTCACTATGAAGCCAACTTCGAAATCGCGATTTTGTGTTTTGTTACAAAGAAAACGTGTTACAATGGCTGCTCGACTCAAATATTTGGGCAGGAACAGATTTTTCTTTCGCGATTTCAATGTTGATGAAAGATGTTCAGTTTGATGGTTTATAGCACTCCTTAAAGTATGTAACAAAAATAAATAAATGCGCTACAATAGTTTACACTCTGTATATTAAAACCCCCTACGCTAAAAAATTTACTTTTTAACTCTCTTTACGATATTTTAGATCAATATGAAATGATCATAGTTTTTTTATTCTTCAATCCCTTGCGGTCCCCGACACATTATTTAACCTAAAATATCGTAAGAGAGTTAAAAAGTAAATTTTATAGCGTAGGGGGTTTTTTAAATTTTTAATTTAATGTTTTTCATAATTTTTTAAATTACTAAAAATCTACTGAACCGATTTTAATTAAACAAAGCTAAGAACACTCCCGCAAAAATTGGCTTTCTATTAAAAAAAACCGCATTGAAATCGGTCCACCCGTTTGGCTGCTACGATGCCACAGACAGACAGATCGACAGACAGACCGACATAGGCGTCAAACTTATAACACCCCTCTTTTGCGTCGGGGGTTAAAAATTGTAAACTTGGGGTGTACGTAAATAGAAAATACAAAAAGTTTGTACATTGTAATGCAAAAAAAAATAATGGGGAGAAAAGATAACCACACTACCACATATTTGTGGAACGCAATAATGTGGAAGTATCATTTGCCAAATTTCATCCAAATCCGTTCAGCCGTTTTTCCGTGATTGAGTCACAAATATATCGCTACAAAATTTCACGTTTATAATATTAGTTTTAATGCAAATTGGAATCTTATTTCTTTCCTATAAGAAATCAGAATAAAATGGATATTAATCTTATCATGAAACAATTCATACATTTTCCTTCAGAACAGTATAAAGCTAAACTGATGTGGCAAATGAGATTTATACACCATAGTATATTTTATAGTGGAATGTCGGCGTGTCAATACACGTGATTGTTAGTACGTATTACACATCTACAATCTTGCTATCACACCATGTGTTAGTTACGTAAGAAAAGTATTTATTACGAATAATACGTCACTTCATGAGGAAGCCAAGAATATAAGACATATATGTAGGTACCTAAGAGGTAAAGTACAATCTATTTGAAATGACTAAACATTTATAGGAATACGGTGAAACTATATTATATTGCATCAAAGAGATTAATTATACCTAAAGGCATAGAGTGAGCCATACCATTGCAAGAATGTCCACTTTTTTGAGGTTTGTGTTTGAGTGTGTGGTGTCAATTATTTATTATGGACAAAAGATGAACAAGTGACATTTGCCCCTATGTTTACGGTTACTTTTCACGCACACTAGCATAAAAAAGAAGTCGACAGCCGCAAACAAACATTTATAGTTCCATCCTACCACTATTAAGGGCCTATGTCGAAAAATAATTTAAGCGAAACAGGCGTGGGATAGCTTATATTACGGCCTGATGCGAGAGAAAGAGATGGGGCGGCGCGCGCGCCTGAAACGAATCGAGCGCCAAATCAAACTTTATTTAATTGTGATTGTACTATTTATGTAAGTTCAATTCTGCTCTAATCAAAATTTAGAAAATAACAGTCTCTTTTTTTTAAATCAAGTCTTGTGTTTCTATTATTCACCGCTTAGCAGTTCCAAGCGTTTATAGATAAAAACGGAGGCTACTTTGGCTTGTTTTTCTATCGAGAAAATTTGTCTTAATCGTGTTTTGGCTCTAATCAAAACTTCGATTATATGTTCAATTTACACATATCCGAAAATCATACTCCTACTGTTAATACTTCATGATATATGAAGCTTTGAAGAATCCTATTTTTTTCACATAGCCCCTTAAAAGAACGTCATAATCATAAGATAAAAGAGACTAACACAATCGTAAATCGATGCGGTCTCTATGCTTTAGAATAAAGGAGATCATTCCTCTGAGTATCGCATCGATTCTAGCATAAGAATATGCCCACGATTAGATACCCTGAGGGGGTAGACAGAGATGTACTGAAAACTCGAAACATAAAAAAAACCAAATTGAAGCATGTAGGTTTTCCTTCGCTGAAAAACTGTTACAAATAGTACATAAGTTCCTAAAAATTCCTTGATAGTCGGCCTGGGTGGGGATCGAACCATCACCTCCAGCATAGTAGGCACAACTACTCGCTACTATTCGCTATTCGCTCGCTCGCTCGCTTCTACCTACCTACTATTTCTATTAATGTACTCTGTTGTTTCGTGTGTGCCTTTAATGGTGAATAAAGATTTTTCTTTCTTTCTTTCTTTCTTTCTACTATAGTCTGACCGGAACCTCTATACCGCGCCTTAGGTAGATGCGCGGTGACGCCTCACCTCGCCTCAGTAGGTTTCTCCGGCCCTCGCCCCGCCGGGCGAGGGCCGGAGAAACCTACTCCATTCTGTTAGGCGCTGTCCTATTGCCATCGCTCGCGCGATCATGCGTTCGTCCGACGAAAATCATTGTGCCACTGTGCGTTTAAACATACTTATATCGGCGGAATATCCTATAGAAGGTCGTGCTGTCATGAGATGCGATCGAATTGTTCTATTTTTATTCAGATATAAGTATGTTTAAACGCACAGTGGCACAATGATTTTCGTCGGACGGACGCATGATCGCGCGAGCGATGGCAATAGGAGAGCGCCTTATTCGACCGGCTGCAGATGTTGTATAGAGGAGAATATGAAAACACCTCTGCATCTTCTCTAAGTAAATGTCCCTTCGTATCTGAATGACCTATTAGCAACACCTTACGACGCGGTGGTAGAGTCAAAAAATGACGTCAAAAAACTATCTATGTGATATGATTTTGAATAAAAAATTTTGATTGAATGATTGATTGCAAAATGAACTACGCATCACAACGTCCTGTGTGGCCTATTGATGTACAAAAGAAATAATCATCTAGGTAGACAAATATTGACACCAGATGATACAAACCCTCACTGTTAAAAACCTATTACGATTCCTGACTGCAGTAGGAATTAATAGGGAACTATAAAACGGTCGTTCACAAAAGACCAACAATGGTCACAGGCGAAAACCTGTCAAGGCGCCCATCTCCCAATAAATAATAATAACAGCGGTGGTACAGCGGTTCTGGTCAAACCACCACTTTTTAGGATTCCGTATCCAAAGGGTGAAAACGGGACCCTATTACTTAGCCTACGTTGACCGTCCGTCTGTCCTACCTATTTAGGGCTGTAACTTTTGAACCGTAATAGCTAGACAGTTGAAATTTTCACAGATTGTGTGTTATTACGGCGGATTTGTTAACAAATAATAAAAATGTCAAAAAGTTAAAAATTAAGGGGGGTTCTCAACAAGAAACTAGTTTTTATCAACGTTTTTTCATCCCGCTCTATCGTAAAAACGGTAATACATACAAGCGTCAAACTTAGTGTGATTATAGAGAAAACTCTACAGAATAACAACAAATACTAAAAACTGGCCAAGTGTGAGTCGGTCTTGCGCTAAAGGTCCCGGACAAAAAATTTTTTTTTTTCTAAGTTAATAATGTTGTTTATGTGGTGGTGTGGTACGGAACCCTCGGTGCGCGAGTATCCCGACTCGCACTTGACCGGTTTTATTATATAGGATGCTGGAAAAAGGCACGAACCTGATTAGCAGCAATGAAGTCAGGATCGTAAATAGCGGGACGCGGCTTCATGGCAGCCATTTGCTTCTTGAGCTTCTGTTGCAGATCGTAGTCTATGACCTTCGCGCGGACCATCGACTCCGCCAGGTTTAGTGGGCTGATGTCCCAGCCGTCGATTGCTAGTAGAAGAGAAATTCGAGTCAGATAATACTTAAGGCACATAACCCAAGAGGCGAAGATGCCCAGCTGACGTACCCGTTAATTTAATTTATTTTATGTATTCCTACTAATATAGAATAAGAACATACTAACTTTGAGTCCTGGTTACTTGATTAAATAAATATTTTATTATTATTATTTTCTTTTTGTTTTTCTTTTCTCCCAGTTGTTTCTGGGGTAGTTTCCATTATCGCGGGCTTTTGGCCAACCGATAGTGGTTAGCTAGTTGGTGTAGTTTGGATGCGTGAGCTGATAAATTAAGTGTGTTATGCGTCGATGGATAAAAATTTTCTAACAATTCTGCACGTGTTCAAAATCGCAGCTTTCTGAAGAAGTCTGTATGTAAGTGGGTGTATGTTTAATATGTTAAGACTGGTGTGTAGTGTTTGAGGTATGACCCCTATTATAACAGAGCCCGGCTTCGCCTTGATAGAAGTAGCATGCAGGTACAGCCCGCGTGTCACTGATATGGTCAATATACCATATCTGATCATACATTTCGGTTACAAAAAAGTCACTCTGGCCATTTTACGAACCTTCTGTCACGAAGATAAGGTTGAATTTAATTTGATCAGTTTTTGTGTCACGCGAGTTCACGAAATAAATAATCCTGATGCTATTTCAACTTGTTCCCTTTTCTGTGGCTTGAGGCTATTTTTCATCACATCACAGGGTAAATATAAATACCCCATTATGGGCCTCCTTCCCACTATTCCACGCCTGTTGGTCCTGTGCCAAATGCATTAAGATATCGGCGCTTCTCTTGATATCGTGAACCCAACTGGCTACCTAAAGTTCCACTCCTCTTTTGCTTATGTTACTTAATTCCATACAAACTTCATAGTACCAATGCAATGTGACGGGTTGGAAATGCACAATTTTGATCCAAAACCATACATATTTCTTACACCGACAAATACGATAGACTTAAAACTTCATACCTGAGCTCGAGCTTCTCCTGCGCTTATCCCAATATTTGGGATCAGCGCCGAATGAAAACTCCTTCCATTCAAAATTCAAATTCAAAATTCAAAATTTTTTATTCAAAATTATATCATATTAGATAGCTTTTTGACGTCATTTTTTGACTCTACCACCGCGTCGGAAGGTGTTCCGTTGAGAGAAGATGCGGCCAGAAACTCTACAACACACATCTTTTAAACAAAACAAAATGTACAAAGTACAATTAAAATACAATATTGCATTACATAGTGTAAAACCTTTTTTATTTACAGAGGACTTGTTTAACATGGGACTTAAACTTTTTGTCTGGTAAGTTTAGAATATCCTCTGGTATCTTATTATAAAAGCGTATACAGTGCCCTATGAAAGATGTGTTGACTTTACTGAGTCGGAAATGTGGGAATACTAATTTATTTTTATTTCTTGTATTGTAATTATGAACGTCACTGTTTTTGGGAAAAAGAGACAAATTTTTCCGAACATAAAAAATATTTTCGTAAATATATTGACTGTAGAAAGTCAAAATACTGATATCTTTAAAAAGATCTCGTAGTGTGAGTCTCGACAACGCAGATTATAAATGGCTCGAATTGCCCGCTTTTGATTTTTGAAGGATAAAGTTTTCATTCATCTTATAATCCTTGGAAATCGTTATCGTCACTTTTTACTTCATTCTTACACATGATATCTTACCTAAGTCATCAGGATGCACCATGGGAAGTAGCTGTGACATGGGCACGTACACCTCGTTGCCTTTCTCATCGATGCCCATGCGCACAGTCGAAGCTTGCGTGATCGAACCGTACCTGTTTAATTAGTCTCTATTACCATCGCTTATTGTTTTACTAAAAGAATGGGCCACCAAATTTCTTCTCGTGGGCGTCGTGGGAGGCGACTAAGGGACAAGGACTTTCTTATGCAGGGAGTATCTGTACTGTACTATGATTCTTAATAAGGTATAGATGGCATTCAAATACATGGCTTGCTTCTGCCTCTAATGACATTTGTTTATTAAAAAAAGAACTATCATCATTGACCTGATATAAGATATTAATTACTAACATATACTATTCTACAATAAGACAGTTTCCAAATAATTAACATACATACATATACTCACGCCTGTGTCCCATAATCCCATCGGGGTATGCAAAGACAATAGATCGCCATCGGCTACGATCCTGACACACCTCTTTCGCAAAACTTAAATTTTGTACACATGGCGACAGATCAACCTACCCATAGTTGAACTCTATGTTCATTGACATAAGGTCGAACTATGGGTAGGTTGATCTGTCGCCGTGCGTACACGGTTAAATTACATGAAATTATAAAATGAGCATAACGAGAGAATATCACAAGGTCCACAGTGTCCACAGAATAAGAAAAAGAAAGTATGTATGGTACTACATACAGTACGGAAGCTTCCTGCCCTCCACCAATTTTTATCTCATCCCATCGTTTAACACGACAGTAGGAACTGGTGTAGTCTTCCCTCACTTGCACTCACTCATTAACGCACGTGTTTAGGGCTCCCACACATAACTGCGACGCGACGTCGCATCGCATCGCAAATATTTGCGATGCGCTCGAATGAAAATCATACATAAGTTATCGGAGCGCATCGCAGATATTTGCGATGCGATGCGACGTCGCAGTTATGTGTGGGAGCCCTTACCTCTTCCTGTCAGTGCGAGCCCATATGTATGAAGTGACAGTGTCCAATGTGTGGTAATAGTCAGAATTCAATACAAAAAATAGGACTTAAAATATTTATTTACTACATCAATGCAAAACAATATAAAGAGCTTCAGTGTTAATAAAATATGCTAGTAGTTAACATAATCACATTTAGTTATCATAATTCTTATGTGTAGTGAGGTAATTGATTGCTTTGCTACATTATATTACAATTGGAAAGATGCAAGCAAATTCTGTCTATTATCTATATTGAAAAAATCCCATTTTCGTGTATCTACTTTGCACATTATAATAAAATTGTTAATTTAGCGTGGATATATTATGACGGGCGGGCGCGGACGAACACGGAGGGTGCGATGTTAAATAATACCTATTTCAATACCGATAGAGTTGGCAGAAGAAAAGCCCATACGGGCTCAGTATTGAAATAGGTATTATTTTACATTGCACCCTCTGCGCCCGTCCGCGCCCGCCCGTCGTAATGTGAATTGAGCTTTATACATTTGCTAGCCTCTTGTCAGTGTGAGCCAATTTGTATGAAGTGCATCTCTTTAGAGATAAGCCCGCCGTTGTATATGTCTACTCTAATTATGTTATCTATAATTTGATGTGTACAATAAAGTGTTAAATAAAAGTGTCCATTTAGGTTGTGTAATTAGCATATTATCATACCTATTTAGGTGTTCCCTTGAAATATACTGAAAACAAGTACTTTATTTATATCTAGGGTTGCCAGCCGCCACTTCTTGATTTAAGGGTTACCAGTAGCAAAAATATGGGTTTGGAAAAATTTCTTTCAGACTTATTTTTTTTATTAATTTAGCCGTTTACCCCATATCTTAATTTTATAAATTAAAATTTCCATTTTTTTTTTTCATAGCCTGAACAACAGGGTAACTCGGAAAATACGGGGCATCTAACCCTATTTATGTCTTAGGACTGTCGTATTGGAATAGAATACAGTCTATGTTTAGAATTATAGCCACATTACATAATGGATGCAGTTTGCCATGGCCAAGGCCATTGTACGCTATATCATTTGTAATCATTAGGTTTCTATTACAGATGCTTGTGTGGTGCTTGGCATCTGTAATGAACTATATTCACATCAATGAAACATATGACTTGAATTTGACATGTATTTGTAGTGCCACTATACAAAACTACCATATGGTGGTAGTAGTTATTCATAGCATAGCATATGCTCACGACTATATTCTCCGAGGGGGTAGTCAGAAATATTCTGAAACCTCAGAACATCCACGTTTCACTAGTAGTACCGATACTCTGTCCAGTGTGACAGGTAGTGAGCCCGGCGCCACTTGTGGACAGTACCTAGTGGACAGTAGGTACAATACATGCCTCGAAATTATTAGTAGTTATTCATAAACTAACAATTTCAGAAATGTTGCTCCAACCACAGATAAAATTATACCTCCAACTAACAAATAACTTTTAAAGCATTATAATATAAAATGCTAATCTCTTTTACTATTATTTTTATACTAAAGGTTTCAGACTGGACTTACTAACATGTAGTGAATAAATTAAAAAAAAATTGATTTGTTGCAAATACATTACTTTGCTTTCAGTGTATTTTTGAGTACCCTCAGTGGAAACTAACTAGATGAATACTACAAATATATGGAAGTATTCAGGACTAACTAATATATGTATAAGCCTTTTCAAGCTATTTTAACTGGTCCAATGGCAACCTTCCCTGCTGTACTCGTACTAATGAGTTTTTCGGAAGTCATGTGCGAGTTTTAACGCCACTGGCTTTTCAGTGCAGGAAAACATCGTGAGGAAACCTGCGTGCTTCAATTTCAAGGCACATATTAATGTATTATACCCACTGTCGCCACGTCGACGCCATTACAAGTGGCGACGGGCTCACTCCCCGTCACACTGGACAGATTTTCGGTACTAGTGAAACATGGATGTTCTGAGGTTTCAGAGTATCTCTGACTACCTGCTAGGGGAATATAGACGTGGGCATATACTAAGTCTTATTTCTTACCAATTAGAGTCCATCTTCCCATTCTTCGTGTTCCAAGACAGTTGGTGCTTGTTGGCAAGCACTGCAGCAGTAAAGGTCGAGCCGTTGTTACCACCCCAGCCGACCAGCATCACACCAACTTTGCCGACCTTACGCTCCGTTCGGATGCGCAGCGAGGTACGGTAGGGGCGAGCCTGGTTCACAAATAAACAAAATTATAAGGGCATGGTGTATATAAAATAGAAACCTAAATGTGTTTTTACTATACTAAGGGAGATTATGTTTATATCATCAAGATGTACACAGAATGTAGTGTATGCTTATGACAAGACTAATAGGGAAGATAGGCGCTGGACCAAGACAGTATCAGAGTGTCCAAGAGACACGGGGGTCAGACAGGCCACAAGCATGTTGTGCCGATGACATAGTGAGGGGATCGGCATTGGATCACATTAGCACAGGACTGTCAGGAATGGCAGAATAAAAAGGAGACTATCAGATCCAATTTGCAGCCTCTCTAGTAGGTTTTCACTACACGCATGTGATGCACCTTTACTGCCTGGTAGATTACCGCATCCCGCGTTTTTAAGAGAGCAAACATAACCCTAGCCGCGACATGTAGTATGGTAATAAAAGCAGAGTCGCGCTGTAAGTAGAGAATTCATGCTAGAGGGGCTGTATGCAGGGTGAAGTTGATATCATTAGCATCCTTGAACAACTTTTACTATCGGAGCAATAAAAATTTGCTGTTCCATACTAAACTGCAATGCCTACTCAACTCGAATGTATGCAACAGCTTTTTTTTTACTTTTTACGATTGGTTTGCTCCCATAGTAAAGGTTGTTCAAGGATGCTAATGATATCAATTTCACCCTGTAGTGTGTAGCACATTTAAAATGTGCTATACTAATGGGCTACTCAAAAGTTTTTGGCAACTTCATGTGCATTAGATGATAGGAGTAACTTAGTGTATGCTTTTGTGTAAATCTACCGACATTTATTAGGTTAAAATTAACACATACGAAATGTACAGTAAAATAACTGTAGTGGACATATTTTGGTCAGTCTCATCTCATGTTTACGGTAAGAATACTTACCTACTAAAATATTCCGTTGGTTGGTAAAGGTAGATCAGTGTAAAAATTATTGACGAGATTTGCGAGATTAGGTATAGCACCGGCAAAAACAATAACAACTATAAATTATTATATAAACGTAGCCAATGATTATTCTTACCTTATATTCGCTGCCATTCTTCGTTACTAATGTTTCTTCATATTCGTAGTCCGATAGAATAAATTCATCGGTGTATTTCACATTTTCGCTTGAAACAACTAAAGTAGGTGATTTTTCCATTTCGGCCTTTCTTGTTATTTTTTCGTTAGTTCGAAGTTTCTTTCTAAGAGATGCGTTTCTGCGGTGCATGCAAATTGCAGGCTCGTATTATTTTCTGCAGTTTTTAATAATTGAAAGACGAAAGCACGTTAGCTCCCCCTGCACAAAAAAGACAAACTGAATTGAATTAAATTTGCTCACTTCACCAGTGTTGCCAATGCAAATTTTTAAGCGGCCGTGTACATTAGGTAAAAAAGCCGTGTTTATATGGAAAAAGACCAACGGTGGGCCGTGTCACTGCTTTAAAAAGGAAACACTTTTCAATATTAGCCAAATGGTGCTGTTTTGAGGTTTTTACGTTAATTAAACGTTTGCAAATGTTATCTATTTGTGTGGAAAACAATTTCATCTCATCTGTTTTTTGCTCACAGAGCAAGAAAGAAGAACAAAACCCAGCTTACCCAGCCAACATACCGTAGACAACTTAGTTGCAATGTTGGCATTCGGATTTGGAATTGGATACAGTACACAGTCGAACCATACACTTATTTATAACAGTCTAATACTCTAAAAGTGAATTTTTTATAAATAAATTAGTTAATTACCGTAGAATTTGCGAAAAGCCGTAGAATCTGCTACGGCCACAGGGTTGCAGCCGTAGGCCGTGGATTTTGTAATTTGTTGGCTTAAAAGCCGTAGAACACGGTAATTGCCGTAGCATTGGCAACACTGCACTTCACTCACTCACCAGTGTGACCATCTTTAAATTACAGATCATGCCTTACTTTGGTTCAAAACCTGCCAAATCCTGCCAAAGTCTGTAGTAAAAATGACTAAATATTGCCACATTTATTTACCGTTATAATGGACCATGATATGTAAAAATACCCAATATATGCAATATTTATTAAAATTAAACGTTGGGAGTTAGCATCAAATTCTTCATTTTCTTCATCTTTATACATGGATACATGGATCCTTTAAAGCGGATAGCCGTGTTGCCAATTTGCAATTACAGGCTTTACAAAAGGCCACGTCTGGATCGTCTTTAGATTTGGAGATCCACGACGAAAGTAATGGATCTTGCTCCCACTCCGCTCTATAGGCTCTTTCATATGTTCGCTTCATCACTACCACCAATAATAACTATCACTTACGAAATATCAATAAAAACTGATCGCTAACAAGATATTATCACCTTGAAACCTAAGCGAAACAAAGGTCAAGTCTGTCTCATGACTGACTGAAATATCAACCAAACACTCGCGTTCCCGAATAGATACTTGTTTTATGATTATCAATCAACTTTATGTAAAAATAAATAATGTTGTTAATTGAATACTAGAAGTACAGGGGAATCTCCCGGAATAAAATCTGCCATTTACGACATTTTGAGTTGCCATAAAGAAATTTATTTCCAATACTGCCAAAAACTGCCAGGTTTTATAAAACGTCAACCGATCATGCCAAAGCCTAAAATAAGAGGCCAATCCTGCCAAAATGGCAGGAACCTGCCACATATGGTCACGCTGTCACTCACTCAACTGACATGAATGTGAGTGAATGAGTGAATGGTTCTGTAAACTGTCATTTCAATAAATTGGCAACATTATCCGGATTTCGGAAATACCTACACCACACCACCGCCTTCACTAGAGCTCGAAACGTCATCGATTATGTTAATTTTTTTTTATTTTGGGTAACCGGTAATTAACCCCTCATTTGGCGTACACCTATTTTTTGCGGAATATTTTCATTTCAAGTACCTGTATAAAATGAACTAATAAAATTATATTTCATGCAATATTTACATACACGACAATCTATCTCTATCATCGAAAGCGTTTATAGATACACAGCATAGGTAGAATATTAACTTATACCTACTATACATACAACAAATGCAATGTTTCGTTTCTAGTACCTAGGTATAGGTACTGCATTTATTTGAAAGTAACTAAGTTCTCCATTCTATTACTTCTTCATAAATTAGTCTTGAATTTTTATTTTTATTGTAGGTAATGTTGTTCATGTTGTCTGATATTCGATTGTACCTATGTATAGCTCTATTGTATACTTAGGTATAGGTATTATACATCTACTTTGTCTCAAATGTAAATAATGTAATATTCATGGAGTAGGTAGCTGCTCATGCGCCCTTCTCTTTTAATTTCGCGTCGTAAATTACTACCGCATTTATATTAATACACACATGCACAATGATATACCTATAGGTTATATTGTCTTCATTAAACAACATTATAACTACAAGTACCTGCTTAGAAAGATAGAAATATATATATAAGTAACAGAAAAGTCCATTACAAAATATACAAAAAGTAATCTTGTGGAATCTTGAGGGAATCTTAAATAAAAAAAAAGAAGGAGACAAGTAGGTACCTACTCAAAGCGCCTATTCACTGCATTGTTTGTGTGTGTGAGACACTGTATGCTGTGAATGAGAAAGAAAATAAATTGAGCACTTTTTACAATACTTCCCGCCGCCTTTATAATAGCTGGGGCCCAATGGGTTGAAGATTGTTATTAAGTTTACAAAAATTGTTACCTAATTTAAAAGTAAATATTTAGGTATTATATTACAGAAAACTATTTTCAATTTAAGGATCTCAAACTAATACAAATCTGCTCAAAAACTGTAGTAACAAATTTTAATTAAATTAATAACAATGTTTTCTTTAATCAAAATTCTAATAAAAGTTATCTAAGTATCAAATATTAAATTAATAAAACAGAAAAGGTACATTCTTGTTCGGAATGTGCGCTTGCTATAATACAATTTATAAAGTTGTATATTAATTACGGTATAATAAAGCATGCGGGGGGCGAGGGGGCGCGCCGCGCTCTCATATTCCGTATATTGATTGTGTGCGAGGGGGCCGGGGCAAGGAGGGGGCCACGGCGTGCCCCACTCTGTTTTTTACGAGACGGCTTTCTGTGTAACATAATTTTATTTAATTTTGTGAAATGGTTCGGAGTTATTTGTGAAAAATTGTTAAGTCGGAAACGCAATAACGAGGTAAGATAGTGAAGGAGGGTTAATTTTTGTTAGAAAATCGTTAACTAACGCCGAATTTATAAAACAAATAAATTTTTATAGTTCTAAATTCCGTCGGCGGGCACGTACCTATAGTTATATTACTGTCATACCGCGTACGTATAGTGTTTTTTACGGGCATCGTTCTAAAAATAAGTTGTAATAATTATAATTTTATGTGGCGGTGGTAGCAGAGTCGGTTTTCTGACGATTTAGTGAAGTGTGTGATTTGTGCATTGACCGGTGGTTGTGGTTGTGGTGCAGATGCAGGGGCTGGTGAGCGACAAGACGTTCCACTTGAAGTGGAACAACCACCTGCAGAACCTGAGCCAGCTGTTTACGACCATCTACTCGTCGTCGGCGCTGGCGGACGTGACGCTCTCCTGCCGCGACGGAACCCTCAAGGCTCATAAACTCGTGCTGTCAGCATGCAGTCCCTACTTCGAACAGATATTCAAGTGAGTCCCCTGTCTATTCTCTCATACAATCTCAAGGTTGATCATAAAGTCAGTGCACTTGGTACATATTGAATTTCAAGTGTCTATTTTTTTTTTACAATTTTAGATCTGTTCCATTTGTTCAGTATGACATCATTATTTTTTGTAGTGAAGCTATTTATAATTGTATGAATTGTATTCAGCCAAGAACATAAAGCATGTTATTATTTCTATTCACATAATGTAAAACTCGAATTTTTGCCAATTTATCTTTTGTTCTCTTTTTAATTTACTCAAAGCATTTAGTAGAAGTATGAGCATTATGTTTAATAAAATTTTATCATATGATAAGGAAAATGTCCAGTAAAAATAAAGATAAATTTATTACCGAAATAACAAGTAAACACTGATAAAATGTAAAAACGTAATCTACAGCAAAAATATTTTTTCTTTACCCAGAGACAATCCATGTCAGCATCCGATCGTGATTCTGAAAGGGATTCCGTTCTCGGAGATCAATCTCCTCGTGGAATTCATGTACAAGGGATCGGTGGACGTTCAGGAGTTGGATCTCCAGTCGCTGATGCATACGGCGTCAGAGCTGGAGATCCGAGGGCTAGCGTACGAGGCACGGGATAATGCTGCGCAGCTTCTGAACGTGAACTTGGAATATCCGACTTATTCACAGACATCTACGACATCGTCTCAGTCATACCCCCAAGCCCGCACGGACGTCGAAAGATTAAAACAGGTGAGATTTTTATCGTTTTATTCTCTGAACTATAATTAACCGTCTGGGTTTTACCCGTCTATTGTGTCTATTAATTACATTACTTTTTTAACGATGAAGGTGAATAGTCTCAGTTTTTTAATGATATTTAGTTTTTTATTCAAATAAGAAATGGTATGACTTATTGCTGTACGGTACTGGATACTTTATTGTTAATCAAGAGGAATATTAGTTGGCTAGAGTAGACGATACCTGAACATTAAACAGGGTGAAATTGATACCATTAGCATCCTTTTAAACCACAGATTACCCCCTATAGATACCACATACAGGGCCGCCGACGCTCGCCACACATCTATGGTTTTCACCTGATATAAGCAACGCAAGTGAGCGAGGTAGAAGTAGTTCGACCTTGAAATGGCCAATCACGTTGCACCGTTTTGTGCCCCGCTACCCGCACCTACCGCCAAAAATTGTGACTTCGTGCATGAACAAAATGTTCATTATGCGGTATCTATTGGGTGTAATCTGTGTTTTAAACTATGAGTCTACCCATCAAACTGAACAACTCTTACTATGGGAGCAAACCGATTAGAGCATCTAAAAAAATTGCTGTTGCATACACTTGAGTCGAGTAGGCATTGCAGTTTAGTACGGAATGGAACAGCAGATTTTTGTTTTACTCTGATTGGTTTGCTCCCATAGTAAAAGTTGTTCAATTTGATGGGTAGACTCTTAGACTCTTCTTTAAAAGGATGCTAATGATATCAATATCACTCCGTATTCTTTATCATAAGCATACACATATCGAGCCTTTTTGGGAAGAACATTGTAAGCGCCCAAAATTTCAAAATGTGATTTTTACGTAACCTGTAGAACAGATGTTTAAAAATTTGCAGCTGTTAGTTAAAAACTATTCCTCTAAATAATAGAAAATATCACACATAACATTTAAAAAAAATATCAAGTAAACACCATTCACAATGTATAAGATATTATAGAAAAAACCTCGTCCTGTAAAAAAACTTAATTGTCGCTTACGATGTTCTTCCCAAAAAGGCTCGATATTATTATATGATGATTATTATTGATATTGATGATGGATTCCTAGTTGATTTCCCCTATGCTGACGGCTTTATAGACAAGCAGTCAGGTACGCAAGATATGTTGACATGCATAAGTAAACGCACTAAATACAGATGCACTCTCTCGTCCTTACCCTCCTATGTCTGACATGTTATATAATTCCCAAAGGGGGTAATCAGATATACTTGCTTTTGCAAGTGACTTCGTCTGTGTGGAATTCAAAAAACTTTGACACACCATTGCACTCCTTTAGTAACTCAGTAAAATATGTAATTCAAATTTCATGTTTCTGTCTTCCGTGGTTTAGGCTGTATGTTGTCTGTCAGTCAGTCAGTCATGGAACTGTTTTATATGTATAGATCAGTAATAAGTATGTATAACATATTCAAAATATGCAAATTTTACTAGCAGTGCTCGAAACTCTGTCCAGTGTGAGCCCTTCTCTACTTTTACTGTTCAGTGGTCAAAATATACAGGGTGTTACAAAAGTAAAAATAAACATTTCAAACTTTTATGAGGGTTGTTCAGACCATCAAACTGAACAATTTTCACTATGGGACCTGTAGTGTACAGCAATAAAGAGTAGTTAATGTGGAAAGCGCCGGTAGCGCCGTCTATCGGCACGTGCGGTCTGTGGTCAATATCTATCGTTCATTCGCTCGGTATTCGTGCACCGACCGCCGTGCTGTGCGGACGTGCGCTAGTCACATTACTAGTGAAGACTATATCTGTGTTTCATTATATACATCAACCTCAACCAACCCTTAGTAGAAAGGTGTATTCTACATTGGCGACGACGGGATTCGAAATTCACGTCGACCATCGAATGCTGGAGGAAAGAGGGGAGACCAGACAGGAGGAAGGTGTGGGACAACACGGGACGGCGCGGCGCCTAGGATGAACAAATGTACGCCAGCGCCAGATGTGGACATCAATCTTTAAGGTCACGTAATCATTCCTTATTACTTTAAACGATTGAAAGAATTTATTCAAGTCCGTAGCTCCAGGCTCACTGCCCGTCACACGTGACTGGACGGAGTTCCGGTGCTGGTGGGGCAAGGGTGTCCTGGGGTTTCTGAATCTCTGACTGCTCCTCGGGGAGTGTACTCGTGAGCATATACTAATGCATGCTTGTAGTCCGTCATTATGCCCTAATAGGTATCCAAAATACGAGGTTAATGACCTCTCGTATGCCGGAAAAGCCAGACACAATAGTAATAAATGGTTTTCATAATGCTGATCCGCGTTCCTGCATACCAAAGGTTAAGAATAGTGTCTTGATTCGATACGAACAGGATTAGGTAACCAAGATATGCCAAGTGAGTTTATTCCAATAGTTTTTTATACTTATATTGACACGTTGTCATTTTTATGTAATTGTCTTACTTCGTAGTTGTGATGGTCTCTAATAAAAGTTACTTATTACCATTATGCGTACCGAACATTCTACGTATAGAACATTCGGCGTAACGGATGTTCGGCGTAACGAACATTCGACGCCACGAACATTCGGCAAACGAACTTTCGGCGTAACGAACATTCGGTGTAACGAACATTCGGCGTAACGAACATTCGGCGTCACGAACATTTGACGTAATGAACGTTCTGAGTAACGTACATTCGACTTAACGAACATTCGGCGTAACGAACATTCGGCGTAACGAACATTCTGATGTCAAAAAATTTAAGTGGAAATCCAAAGTTTTACGTTTTGAACGTTTTACTTATTGGACATTCTCAGTGTAGGTATGCGAGAACAATAATAATATACAACACTTTCGGAGCTTATTTGGTGGTACTAGTTCATGAAAATATTTCAATTCAAACATCAATAGTACCAATACCAACATAATTGCTGAACATCATCATCATCCGATTTGTTACCGGAACTTGTTTGACGTATTCTATACTTTATAGAACTTCAATTCAGTAACCTTACGTTGATCTTATCTTTGCAACATTGTTGTTAATGTCATAATTATGGATATAATTACTCCAGGTGAAACTAATTAGTTTCTTTGGCTATTTGAGCAAGGAATTTTATATTTTAAGGATCAATGTAAATTCAGACAATTATTTACAAAAAGTATTAGAAAATGATTAGGTGATTTCTTATTAAATTCAGTATTTCTGGAAATACCTACTCACATTTTAACAAGAAACACTCATCTCAGTTGAGAGAAGATTAATAACTATATCATATTCAAGCATCATAACATTCATAACATTCATGACCAAACCGATAATACTGGTTAACAATTTTGTTCGCAGATTGTATGTTCCTAGATGTCACAGAAAAACCAGCCTTCAACAGGACGACTGCTAAGGCGCCGATTGAACCATACCTCCTTGCTTTAGTGCTTAATAAAGAGAAAATGTATCCAATTAATAGCTAAGAGGTTTGAAATGGTCAGGGTGATTACTCTCATATTGTCAGCTTGTAATGTTAATGGTTAGTGCTTTGCCATGTACAACAAACAGTTATTAGCAACGTACAGTTGGTCATTCAATGACATTGGCAGCTTTTAGCTGGTCATTCAATTGACATTAGAATCTTGTAGCAGGTCATTCAATTGACATTAGCATCTTTCAGCTGGTCATTCAATTGACATCGGCAGCTTTTAGCTGATCATTCAATTGACATTAGAAACTTTTAGCTGGTTATTCAATTGACATTAGAAACTTGTAGCTGGTCATTCAATTGACATTGGCAGCTTTTAGCTGGTCATTCAATTGACATTAGAAACTTGTAGCAGGTCATTCAATTGACATTAGCATCTTTCAGCTGGTCATTCAATTGACATAGGCAGCTTTTAGCTGATCATTCAATTGACATTAGAAACTTTTAGCTGGTAATTCAATTGACATTAGCAACTTGTAGCTGGTTATTCAGTCATTCAATTGACATAGGCCGCTTTTAGCTGGTTATTCAATTGACATTAGAAACTTGTAGCTGGTCATTCAATTGAAATTAGCATCTTTCAGCTGGTCATTTAATTGACATTAGCATCTTTCAGCTGGTCATTTAATTGACATTAGCAACTTGTAGCTGGTCATTCAATTGACATTAGCAACTTTCAGCTGTTCATTTAATTGACATTAGCAACTTGTAGCTGGTCATTCAATTGACATTTGCAACTTTTAGCTGGGCATCAAATGCTATCAAATTTACTATCAGCAGCTTATAGTTGGTCATTCAGATGACAAGTCAAATAAATAAAATAATTATTAGCAACTTGCAGCTGGTCATTCAATTGAAAAAAAAACTGTTATTTCATTATCAGCACCTTGTTGGTCATTCAAATGACAAGTCAAATAAATTATTATAAGCAGCTCGTAGTTGGTCATTCAGATGACAAGTCAAATAAGTAATTATTAGCAGCTTGTAGTTGGTCATTCCATTGACATTAATATAAGGAATTAATGACTTATTGCACTTTCTTCTTTGTATAGATAAAATCTGTATCTTACCTAATCACTGCAGGCACTGCACTGTTAATTTATTCATTTGTATGTGTTAAAGTATACTATACTGTACTTGAACCAAATCGGTTTGTCATAAATTCATAATATTTTAAATAAAGAATATAATTTCAGTGCAAGCAAGTCAAAAAACAAAATGATTTGCAGTTCTGTAATAATATTACGCCACGCAATTAAGTTGAAACAACAGTTGCACTTAATTCATGTACATTGTAATTAAAAATAGCATTATTTTTTTAAAGCCTACCAAATGATACAACTGTATGATTCGTAAACGGAAAACATTATTAGTGTTTAAATAATAAGTAAGTAACTAATGTTTCAGATACATACCTAAGTATACCTTACATTACACAATATTTTCATGAGTTTCATGACGTTACATGTAACTAACAACTAATAGCTAAATTGGTTATAGTTTATTTTATTGTTATTGTTATAGAAATGTAAAGGTATGTATGTATAAGGGAAATTAATTATAATAACTTATTCACTGTTGAACGGCAGGAAATATTATGCCAATTTATAAAATTTATTTTGGAATACTGCTTTAGTGACTGAATACTTAGGTATAGCAGACAAAATAACTCATAGGGTAGACCACCATCAGACCCTTTGCTAAAACAATATTTGTGAGTACCAAGATAGCGGAATCAAATCTCAAGTTTCTAGTCTAGCATACTGTTGTAGTAGGCTAGACTTCTATTTTATTTTTGGTTTATGGACGGAATGACTTACCAAATGGTGAGAGAATGACAAGCTTTTCAACCACAAAAATTTATTCCAATATTAGGAACAATAAATAAAATAAAATAAATAAATAACGCTCACAGGCACATACATTGTAATGAATCGAAGCATAGCATACCTAATGGGGTAGAACTTTTTACAGACCAAAGGGGAAATAGATGAATAAGACAGGGCGTTGGCTGAAATTGTGCTCGTGGCATAGAGCCCTAAATGAGAGCGACAGTAATGTGTGGACTCTGATTTTTTACTTGCCCGTAACATTAAATTGTGACTGCGTATTAAATTGCGAATCTTTTGAATAATTGCAACACCGTCAAAGATCAGCATTAAAGTGGGTCAAAGAACATTTAATTGAATTATTACGATTATTATTTTAATTTAGGTATCAGCATTTTATCTGTATAGGTTGAGTAAAATAGTATCTATTTATTAAACGGGTCCATTAAATTGAAACTGCTGATTTCTCAAAACTAGTCTAGTCGACTAACTAAAGGTAACTACTGAACATAGCTGGTAACGAAAGCGACCTAGTGTACCTTACTTAATATTGTTGTCAGTCAGCGTTATATCAGCATTCATGAAACTGTAAAATTATATGGGTTATAGGACCATGCAACTATGAAGTTGTTAGCGAAAGCTAAAATATCATGCAAAGATAAAATGATATGGGTTACAGAGCCATGCAACTATCAAGTTGTTAGCAAAAGCTAAAGGGTCATGCAAATAAAATAGCTGTGAGTGCTTAATTGCAATGGCTGGCACCCGCCAGAATATTTTGAGTGCATAAGTGTATGTGCTTATCACAGATTCACTCTTTTGTCCTTACCTCCTTAATTTGATAAAACGGAAATGGATACGATCTTGAAGCAGTGACTTTGACTAGTAGTTAGCCAAAATAAATAAATAAGAGATAATAAAGATCTATGGAACGTTATTTTTGTAGGTTTACTTACCTACCTATCAATAGAAAAATATTTTTACAGGGAAGGGATAGTATAGAACAGAAGTAACAATAACTGAAATGTGTTAATATAATGAGATTGTAATTTCCATAAACATTGTTTATCGTTGAATTTGGTGTTTGACAATTTCAGATCAATATTTGATAAATATCTATTTTCTGTAAACAAATTAGTCTCAATAACTTATTCGTAATTTGTTTAATGTAATAGCATTGATAACAGTCAACACTGTATTGTAAATAAGATTTAAGAGATTAGCTAAACTGTGGAGTTTCTTGCGCCGCTTCTTCTCCACGGTCTATACCTTCCGAAGCGGTGGTAGATTCGAGTAAACATAAAAAATAAATTAAAACAAGAAAGGGATGTAGTGTACAGCAATAAAGAGTAGTTAATGTGGAAAGCGCCGGTAGCGCCGTCTATCGGCACGTGCGGTCTGTGGTCAATATCTATCGTTCATTCGCTCGGTATTCGTGCACCGACCGCCGTGCTGTGCGGACGTGCGCTAGTCACATTACTAGTGAAGACTATATCTGTGTTTCATTATATACATCAACCTCAACCAACCCTTAGTAGAAAGGTGTATTCTACAGGACCAACATCGAAATCGCGAAAAAAAAATGTTTTTGTCCCATACATTTAGCTCGAGTGGATCTATAGTTTAGTATGGAACATCGCAAATGATGCTGATATGATGATGATGATGGAACATTAGATGTTTAAATTGAGATTAGATTTGTTTTTCGCGATTTCGATATTGGTCCCATAGTGAAAGTTGTTCAGTCTCGTTGTCTAAAGCTAAACCACCCCTTAAATGTTTATTTGTATTTTTGTAACACTCTGTATAGTGTATACCTTAATACTGGAGTTATAAGCTTCTTCACAATGTTTTCCTTTACCGAAATGCCAGTGGCCGTTACAAATCGTACATAAGATTGAATAAGCTTATTACTATGAGTTTGATGCAGGCTGGGAATGAACTTTGGTCCTCTGCATAGAGTAGCTAGTGATGTAACTGTTCAAAATGCCAGGGGTCCCGGGCCTGACTGGGCCCTGAGATCCTTACCTTTAGGCAAAAAGGCATAGGCATTTTTTTAATTTTTTAATTCATTACTAAATAGACTTGTTGTTGGCATATTTCATGAGATCCTAGCATCACCAGGCTCTGATGCTGCTAGAAATTTAACTCATTAGTGACTCATTAGGTAAATGTAGATATTAAAAATATTATAATACCTACCTAATATTAAAAACATTTATTTCTATTATACATTTGATATTTACATGAGAATGGTATACAGGGTGAAATTGATATCATTGGCATCCTTTTAAACTAAGAGTCTACCCATCGAACTGAACAACTTTTACTACTGGAGCAAACCGATTGGAACAAAAAAAAATCAGCTGCTGCATACATTTGAGTCGAGTAGGCATTGCAGTTTAGTATGGGACAACTGATTTTTTAGTTGCTCCGATCGGTTTGCTCCCATAGTAAAAGTTGTTCAGTTTGATGGGTAGACTCTTAGTTTAAAAGGATGCCAATGATATCAATTTCACCCTGTATACAACTATTAAATAAATTAAATTAGAATAACTACTAAGTTAGGATAAGTGAAATATACAGGATGTTAGGATAAACAGTTGCATTTCTTTAAGGGACCCATATGCTGTTATTATATTGTACCCAGGATGCAGAATTTTTTTTCCTAAGAAACCTGTAGGAAATTCGCAAAAATTTTTTTTGGACTTTCTATACTAAATGCAATCAATTGATCGAATGTTTGTATGAACATTTCGAATTTCCTATAGGTTTCTTTGGGAAAGTTGTTCAGTATCATGGGTACAATCACCCCTTAAAGTAATAATGCAATTGTTTACCCTAACACCCTGTAGATGTAGACATTAGGTACAATTGGACTGATATTTACAGTAAAACACTTTTGTGTAAAAGTCCCTAAAACAAGATTTGAAAAATCAAAACATATTTAGCTGACTTTTACTTCCATTGAGGGCCCAGGGCCTCACTGTAATATTTTGCCAGGGGCCACATATGGTGTTGTTACGCCGCTGGAAGCCACTAGACACATGAGCATCATGGTTTGTTAGGGCTAAATAAATAATTTAAAAAAATGGCTGTCGTATTCAAGCAACAAAATGGCTTTTAATTAAAAATAATATTAACTGTATCATGTGTATAGCTTGCTGAATAATCATTAATTTTAATTGACAATGCCCAATAATTATTATCAGGTTTGTATTTTTTTATGTAAATTTATCAGCGTCATATTGAATTTACAAATGTGCATGATTTTACATTATAAAATAAGGTGATCAAGCAAGTTTTTGTTTTAAAATAAAAAACAATGAAAAAATGTAAGAAGGAAATTAATATTTAATTTATAATTTTTATTAACATAGGTAAAAAAACAATTAAAAAGCTGTCGGTTTTAGTTTACAGTACCTACTCTGTGGTTTTAGGGTTCCATTACCCAAAAGCTCTAGCCTATGCTGTCCGTCTGTCCGTCCATCCGTATGTCATACCTTTAAAGGGCTCTATCTTTTGAACTATAATACCTAGCAGGAAATTTAAAATTTTCATAGAATATGCGTTATTATGGCGTATTTGCTAATAAATAATAAAAAAAGTTAATGTAAAAAATTAAGAGGGTCTCCATACAAGAAACGTGTTTTTTCAACGTTTTTTGTTTGTGCTGTATTTTAAAAACTGTAATACATACAAGCGTCAAACTTGGCGTAATTACAGAGCATACTCACATCTTGCACGAGTCCGACTCGCACTTGGCCGGTTTTTTTATTATGTTTACAAGACGCAAGTATAAATCTACCTCTTCAAGTAGAGTTGGTAATTTTTAGGTAATTTATTTAAAAAAATTGTCCTAAAAATAGCCAGTCATGCATGACTAATAGAATCTTCAAAATGGTACATTGTTAATCAGATAATTTATCATTATATAAACAGTACGATCATGCTATTGGTACACTAAAAACCTCAGTTTTTAAGAATTTTTTGAATCATCTTACCTGTGTTATTGCATAATATACAGGGTGTATAATAAAATGGGACAGCTACTTAAAGGGGTGCTTCAGACCATCAAACTGAACAACTTTCTCTATGGGACCAATTCGATAACGGCGAAAAAAAAATCTGCTGTCCCATACATTTCAGTCGAGTTATGTTTGCAGTTTTGTATGGGAGAGCGGATTTTTTTTTCGCGATTTCGATATTGATCCCATAGAGAAAGTTGCTCAGTTTGATGGTCTGAAGCACCCCTTTAAGTAGCTGTCCCATTTTATTGTACACCCTGTATATATTTTTATTCTCTTTGATGATTGATGAATCATTTAGAATATTTAACATGTCCATCGCCATTTCAGAAAAATAAAAATTTCGTTTTTCTTTCAACGCAAGCAAAGTGCTTCTTCCTGGTGTCAGAGTTTTTTCAGACCGCCTTACGACCTCTGACGTGGTTTTTTTATGTAACGACTACTACCACCAGAGATAGATAGGGCTCTGCCCGCACGATAAGAAGAAGACTTAAGTTTAAGCCCTGTACAGGGTGTAACAAAACACCCTAGTAATAGTTAAGGACGTGCTTCAGACCATCAAACTGAACAAATTTCACTATGGAGCCAACATCGAGAAAAAATAAAGAAAAATCTACTGTCCCATTCATTTGAGTCGAGCCGGTACTGCAGTTTTGTATGAAACTGCTGATTTTTATTTCGCGATTTCGAATTTGGCTCCATATTGAAATTTGTTCAGTTTGATGGTCTGAAGCACCTCCTTAAGTATTACTAGGGTGTTTTGTTACACCCTGTGTAGGTACATTCGAACATGGATTAGTCGTGAGCATATTCATACGAAGTATTCATAGGTACATACAATTTAAGAGATCATATTAACGAACTGAAATAATAACAAGAAATGTTAGTCATTCATTTAATGGAGTCATTTTAATAATAACTTATTGTCCAGAACCATTCACATTCCAATGTGGTTAGTGTATATTTAAAAACACTGATAAATAAAAAAAATATAATGTATGAATGTGAATCAGGTGGAAAAGGAAAGTAAACATTTATAATATTTTATTGTAAACTTTAAAGAATGTTATTTTAACAGAATAACATAAAAACTGCAAATGTTAGTTTCAATTTTATGATTCTTTTACCTTTTCCTGTGTAAATATTATTTCAAATTTGTTCAGTCATTTCAAGTAGGTTTGCAGTTTTGTATGGAACTGCGATTTCGTTGATAATCTGATCATGAGCATACCCTTAAAAACCATCTTAAGAAAAACCCTGTTTAACATCATTCTTCTTCTTATCGTGTGGGCAGAGCCCTGGTGTCAGAGTTTTGAACATCATTGATGTAGATATTTTGTTGGTATCATACATAAATTCACGACCGTAAACCATTTCGTGGTGGTCAGAAACGTATATTGGTATGGTATCACTTAACTATAATACAGGGTGAAATTGATATCATTGGAACACAGAATAGGTAATACAGGGTGTTAGGATAAACAGTTGCATTACTTTAATGCCGGCTCTTCATTCTCGCCGAAAACGGGCGAGACAGGCCGAGAACGAGAGTGTGGATGCCCTTCATTGTTCTCGTGGCGTCGTAAGCCATATAATAATTTTCCTTGAAAGTTCTCGCTGAGAGTTCTCGGCGAGAGTGAAGTGCGGGCATAAGGGGTGATTGCACCCATGATACTGAACAACTTTCCCTATGAAACCTATAGGAAATTCGCAAACTAAACTGCAATTTATACTCGACTCTACTGTATTTTAAAACAGCTGTTTTTTTTTTATTACGATCGCTTTACCTCTCCCTCAGTAAAAGCTGTTTGGTTTGATGGGGTATACTCTTAGTTTAAAAAGATGCCAATGATATCAATTTCACCCTGTACAAATTGAAAGGCCACCGCATTTGTCTGTCGTCCTGTCTGTCTCTAGGTTAATCTCATAAATTGAGTATACTGTATGGATTTTGTAACGGTTTTCACGAATAGATAGACTGATTCACGAGGATGGTTTGTGCACGCGTGCGAAGCCGGGGGCAGTCGCTAGTATACCACAAATGTGAAGATCACAAAATAATTTAAACACCATTTTATATTTCGGTATATTGTTTCTGTAATCAAATACCTAAACATTAAATATGTCAGAGATATTATACAGCGAAAAAAAAAGATAAAAATTATTTAAATTCAGATAACTTTGGGCTATAAAAATAAAAAATATTATATAAATGAGCACGTACCTAATTTGATAAGTTTATTTTTCTGTTTGTACTAAATACGAGTATATAGATTTGTTATTGTTATCAGAGTTTCTAGAATGTTGTGTAATAGTACCAAAATTATATTTTTACATTTTATTTATGCTATAAGCTAAACTCCAGGGGAGTCTGGTGAATGTTTATAAAGGAACTAAAATAGATTTAATGTTTTTTTTCTTGAGTTCACTTACTCGTATGCATGCTATTAAACATATTTTCTTCACACTTTTATATTACAAAACAAACACATTTATATAGACACATATTTCATAGTCTTTTAAAAAGGCATTTACTTTATAATTATAAATACAGCAAAATCATTGATTATGCTATTATGCTGCATTAGAATAGATCTGACGGGAACTACAGGGTGAAATTGATATCATTAGCATCCTTTTAAACTAAGAGTCTACCCATCAAACTGAACAACTTTCACCATGGAAGCAAACCGATCGGAGCAAAAAATAATCATGTGCTCCATACTAAACTGCAATGCCTACTCGACTCAAATGTATGCAACAGCAGATTTTTTTTTGCTCCGATCGTTTTGCTCCTATTTTGAAAGTTGTTCAGTTTGATGGGTAGACTCTTATTTTAAAAGGATGCTAATGATATCAATTTCACCCTGTATATAGTCTTGAGCATTGTTTAGTAAGTGCTTAAATTATTCTTCCTTAAGGAAAGGGAGATTGCATCTGTGTTTACCACCCACGCACATAATTCTACACTTAACTATGGGTTAAGCTGTCCCATTACATTTATCCTATCAGTTTTTATGGAACAGCTGATTTAGTTTTTGCGATTTCAATGTTAGTCCCAACGTCTGATTATTCTCTTAAAAAAACCGTCATCATATTAACAAGGACGTACCTGACTTCAAAGTCTAGTCTAAATTGACTATGATGTAACCTTATCACCATTCTTCCTTCCACCAATCCAACCAGATCCACATGTACCAACAATCAATGATGCGAGCCGAAGAGATCAGGCGGCGGCGTCGCGACGACCCGCCCACCACCCACACCGCTGTCAACAACATCCTGGCTGCGGCTGCTAGGGAGATGGAGGAGGCCAGGCACGCTCGCGGAGGAGACAGAGCTGTGGCCAGCATACAGACGGAGATCGACCAGGGTAAGTACTTAGCTCACTGAGGTGTCGTGTAGAATCAATGATGCGAGCCGAAGAGATCGCCCACCACCCACACTGCTGTCAACAACATCCTGGCTGCGGCTGCTAGGGAGATGGAGGAGGCCAGGCACGCTCGCGGAGGAGACAGGGCTGTGGCCAGTGTACAGACGGAGATCGACCAGGGTAAGCACTTAGCTCACTGAGGTGTTGTGTAGAATCAATGATGCGAGCCGAAGAGATCGCCCACCACCCACACTGTTGTCAACAACATCCGGCATCCTGGCTGCGGCGGCTAGGGAGATGGAGGAGGCCAGGCACGCTCGCGGAGGAGACAGGGCTGTGGCCAGTATACAGATGGAGATCGACCAGGGTAAGCACTTAGCTCACTGAGGTGTTGTGTGGTACCGGCTTAGCATCATCATCTCGGCTGAAAGACGTCCACGGCTGGACATAGGCTTTCCCAAAGGATCGCTATAACGACTGGTCTTGCGGTGCCCTCATCCAATTGGTTCCCGCCACCTTTACTAGGTCGTCGATCCACATTGGAAGGCGCAGTTTTGGGGGCCTACCCAAACTGCGCATTCCAATCACCACTGGACAACTCTTCGGCCCCCTCAGCCATCATTTCTGCGAGCAATGTGACCCACTCATTGCCACTTGAGTACTGCAATTGTTCGGGCTATGTCCGCTACCTTTGTACTACTGCGTATCTTTCGATTTCGCAGGAAAACTTCGGCCAGGAGTGCGATTTTTGAATCTCATACGTTGAACTCAGCAGTTGAAAATGTATGGAGATACGCATTTTCTACTTCTGATTTGATTTTCAAAAATCGCAGTCCTGGAGTATGATTTTGTAATGTCAAATCAGCAGTAGAAAGATGCACGTCTCCATAGTAATATTGATATTTTCAACTGCTGAGTTCAAAGAATTTGATTCAAAAATAGCACTCCTGGAATATGCTTCCCATTTCATTCGTCCCGTCCGAGGCGTCTGGGGGACAAGGTTTCTATTGCAGTTCACTTTTAATATGTTTTAAGGTTTACCTTGATATGCACCCTAAAATATTTTATGGTAGTTCTAGCAAATTTTTGATCTACCCATTAATATCTATAGTCGTGAGTTTATAGTATAAGCAATAAATGTAATTATAGCAGCGGCAGTAGCGGCGGCGGCCGCGACAACAATATCAGAATTAAAGAGAGAGCCGGAAGAGGAGCGTCCGAAGAAACGCGTCTCCATCCTCACCCAGGAGGACGACAAGCTGAGGATCAAGAAGAAGATGACCGTGCGCTTCCAGGACGACAGCAAGACTGAAGAACGAGAACGACCCAACAAAATAACCTCGCCTGGTAAGTGGCTCATAACCTGTTGTTATCTACAAGGTGTAACAAAACACCTTAGAAATATTTAAAGTGGTGGTTTAGATCGGTGATTCCCAAAGTGGTCTATATCGACCCCTGGGGGTCGATTACGACCTGCAAGGGGTCCAACTCAGCGAGAAAACTAATTGGGGGTCCATGACACTTAAATGGGGGTCCACGAGAGTGGATCCCATTTGAGTTGGTCGTGACCATAATTTTGGCTTTCCATGAATGAAAAAATCCACATAACCTAGTACCTTTATGTACTCATTTGCCCCAGACGCCAGTCTCTCACAAAGACAGTAAATGCCATGCATGTATACTTCTTTGATGAAAGATTTTTTTTTCGCGTTTTCGATGTTGGTCCCATAGATAAAGTTGTTCAGTTTGATATGACGGCGACCCTGTATACTGACGGTTTCTTTAGGGGATGATCAGACCATGAAACAAAACAGCTTTCTCTATGGTCTGATAAAATCGTCAGGACTTTTTTAAAAAAGGTTTTATAAAACTTAATTTCGTTTGGGTTTGGTTAATACTTTGTAAACGCCTGTCTTTTGTGTGGGCCAATAAATACATTATTACTTTTTTTACTCACATAATTCATTCCTATAAAAACAATATACATCTATCTATCTTTGACGATCCAGTTGGTGTGATGGTTCCCACGCCGGACTGCTAAACCAGGGTCCTGGGTTCGAACCCCGGTTCGGTCATGGATGTTATATTATGTATGTGCCGTCGGCGTCGTTGTATGGTTCCCATAACAAAAAGCCTGAGGCTTACTTGGGACCATTACAATGTATGTGTATTGTATTGTATTTTTTGTATTTATTTATTTACCAGATACATGAATTGACACGACTTAAATAATACATCACATAAACCAAAAGAGATTTTTAGGTGACATAAATAATTCTGCACAGTTTTTACAAATCAAACAGTAAACAGTACATTAACTAGATACAACTTTGTGAGCGTTAGTTATTTATTTGTATTTTATCTATAATCTGAAGGCAGGAACGTATTCTGATACGGGCAAAATGGGCAAGTGCTAAGGCTAGCCCGTTTAGAGGGGGCGCGGCGGCCTGATTTTAGTGCCCTACCAGAGGTACGACCGAGCAGAGGATCCAAAGGCGCATTATCAAATATACATCATAACGTCGCCATAAAGTAAAAAAATTCAGAGCTAGCTACGCTCGCTCCTGATTTTTATTTCAATTCAATTCAAGTCAGTTTATGGCCAAAAAACAAATAAAACAATTTTGGGAAATAAAGTAATAAATAATTTTAGATTCGTTGGTTCTTTCTATGAAGTTTCGAGAGAAGTGCTAAAAATTTCGAGCTCGCTTCGCTCGCTTTATTTCTGTTCTTATTACATCACTGAATACACAACACACACATAAACACAGTCAAATTATATTGCGAAAAAGTTTTGTGTTCGCTTCGCTTGCCCTTGTTTCATTTTATTACGGTTGCATTAACCGAAAGAGATAAACTGCCAAGTCGTGCTGAGAAATTTCATAGCTAAGTTGTATTGTTGTGAAATTTCGAGCTCGTTTCACTCGCTCCATATTTACAATACTGCTACTGCTTGCGCAATAGTCTGTTCTCATCACAGTTCTGTAAAATTTCGTGCTCGCTTCGTTCGCTCCAGATTTGGATCGAACTCTTGGTAGTATTGTCATAAAATAACCAACAACTCTTTAGACCTATTTTTTAAAACCATAGAATAGAGCTATTGCTGGCACAAATCTTGGCTACGGGCCCACCGGCGAGCTGGAATATTAGGAAATATGGGGGTCTGTATGTAAGGGGGTCTACCCAAAATCACAAAAATTTGCAAGGGGTCTACGGGACGAAATAGTTTGGGGACCTCTGGTTTAGATCATCAACATGATTAGTACTGCAGTTTTAAATGAAACAGCAGATTTTTTTTTATTTTTCTCCATGTTGGTTCAATAGTGAAAGTTGTTCAGATTGATGGTCAAACCAACTCTTTGAATTACTAGGTTGTGTTACCCAGTGTATAAAATAATTTGGAAGAATATTTTGCGTTTATTTGATACTAGCTGTTGCCCGCGACTCCATCTGCGTGGAACTTAAAAAAGTTTCCTATGTGTTAATCCAGAACATATTCTATCTGTGTGCGAAATTTCATCCGAATGCGTTCAGCCGTTTATGCGTGATTGAGTGATAAACATCGAAACATCTAAACTTTGACATTTATAATATTAGGGAGATTTTATCAATGAAACGCAAAATTTAAAGGCCAGATTTTTTATAAAACCTGGTGCGAATTAAACAATAGTTGTCGCGATAGTCTGAGTCTTAAAGTAACCGGCGACCTACATTTTTAGTCTCGTCTAGACCATACTGCGTTAGGAGCACCACACACCGAACGCGACGCGGCATAAAATCGGTTATAGTCTCACCACTAACTCGTGTAAACCAGCATCAACAGCAGCGACCGCTCACAACGCTAGACAATGAAATCCAACGAGCAGCGAGCCTGGGTGATGAATGACATCCTGTGGAATGACTAATCAAATCTGTCTTGAAGAAGACAGTTATACCGCCTGCTCCATTGCTAACGGGAGACAGCAATAGTAAAAGCGTGGGTTTTAGTAAGCCAGGTCATTAATGGCAGGGTTAAAGACTACCGCAAAAGCACCAATTTGATAGCAAAACAAACAGAGAAACCTAAACCAATAGTATACAGGATCTCACTGACGTTTTTTTAAATGATCTGACCATCAAACTAAACAGCTTTCTCTATGGGATTAATATATAAATCGCGGATACAAATTCAGCTGGCTATATACTTAGGTCGAGTATGTTTGCTAATATTTTTTATGGTACAGAAGATTTCTTTTTTCGCGATTTCTATGTTAGTTATGTAGAGAAAGTTGTTCAGCTTGATCCCTGTATTGTTATGATACTTTGACCTAGTTTGCTTAGAGATTGAGGAATAAGTGACCTGCTACGCGCGCCACGGTTTTACCTACTTTATTACATTAAAATAAATAATAGTATAAATATAGCTGCGTCGTAATCTTGGTCGTAACGGACCGCGCTCGCAGTGCAGGCATTAGCGTGTGCATTGTCGCAGACGACGTAACGCCGCACTGTCTCGTTCAGTGTGTAGGGATCCTTAAATAGGAGTGGCATTGTTATCTATGCAGCTTCTAATATTAATAAATAATTCTTTGGAAAACGGCCAAACCCAGTCTGATTATAAGTCAATAAATTGATTAACATTTAGACATTGTATTTGTCAAACAACTGTTATTTATTAGTTTCCAAAACATTAGTGAATAATAAAAATATGTCTTGTGTATTCACTAATTAACTTGGTGACGTCAATAGCACATTTAAAACAAAATATTAAAGAATTTTATAAACTTTACAACAATCCGGTTTGGTAATAAAATCCGAGATATTATTATCAGAATTAAAGTATTTTGACGTTAATGCGAAAATGGTTTTGAAATTTTATAAAATTATTTTTATTTTGTATTTGGCTACTTATAAATAAAATAACATTTTACTGCGGTGTGGCCGTAAACAAAGGATTTCGTTTAGGTCTTCCTAGAGATTTCGGCTATCTTCTCGAGGAACCCAATCTGTGGCCATCTTGGTCCACCTCTCCGGATGTATACGGCAGATGTGTCCCGCCCTGTCCTACTTCAGCTGAGCTATTTTTTTTAGCATATGTAGGATACGCTTTCTAAGAGAAGGTGGAGTTATGAACTGAATAGCTTCCTGAACAGTTGGCCCGAGTTCGCGTTGCATAGGGAAGATTGGAGGAGGGGAGGACTTTGCCCAGTGGTGGGACACAAAGAAGGATAAATAAATAAAAAGGATAAAATGTTTCTGCGGTCTACCTAACAAAGACATGCTCTTATAGCTAGCCTTTTTCAGTAGCTTAAATCCACGAATCTGTTACGTTTTCGCCATCTTTTTGATGTTATTGCTAACTAGAAACAATATTTAAGCATTTGGTTCAAAGCCATTAGTTTAAAATTGTAATAATATAATTTTGTCTGGATTTAGTGTTTAAAAAATAATTCAAGGAACCTTAAAAAAAATTATTTTTATATAGGTATAAATTGGAACAAATATGTTTTTATGCACTCGTAAATTAAATCAAATGTCACAGGTGCATTAAAAAAAACCAAACCAGTATTTTTGATTTATTTTTTACTCTTTTAAATACCATTCTATCTCGGAACGTAATTAAATTCGGTCCACTTATGTACCACTTATTATTTTAAAAATGTTTTTCTTGAGTCTGCGTAATTAATTAAAATAGATGAAATAACTTTAAACAGAGGTTGGATATGAACAACACTCATTCTATTGTTTCATTCAGTCGCTAGCAGTTTTTTTCTTTTGTAACTTTAGGAAAAAAAAAGAATACTTGAGAGATGTCAGTATCGAATAAAAAACTTATTTTGGCCTGCAAGTTTTGTTATGCAATTTTGTATATGTGTGCGTGTGTGTATTTAGACAAAGACTTCTTTGCACTTTCTAGAGAAAAAGGCAAAGCAACGTAAAATAATTTAAAGAATCTGAATCAAGCAAAAAACATTTTAAAAACAATGTTAGAGGTAGGTATTAAAAATTCTAAACATATAACTAGTAATAAAGTAATACTGTTCATAAACAATGTTTTTAATACATTGATTGTTGAACAGTTGCAATCTAAACATTACAGTATCATGCACCTGCAGACCTGGGTACTTTGCTGATTTAAAAATAAAACTAACGTCGTCATTTAAAAAGAATTTTGTACCTTCGATTTTGTTTGTTGGAGTTAATTGATTCATATTTTATTTTGTCTTAATATTTTATTAAGCTAGTTTTTTTAGTTACTTAGTTATATTTTATTGTTATTTATCCCTATGCCTATGTAATTTAAACCAATAAATATTCTATTTTGATTTGATTAAATTCTGGGTTCCACGGGTAAACTGATTTATCAGTTTGCCTGTGGAATCCACAGTCAAATCAAATCAAATCAAATATACTTTATTTTACACCAAAACATAAACAGTAAAATACAGAGAAAAAATACAAGAGACACAAAATAAGGCGGTCTTATCGCTAAGAAGCGATACACACCACACGCGAGCCACAGTCTCATTATATATTTGCTTCGACTACATGTATTTGCTTACAGTAATATACAGGTGTAAAATTTAATAGGACACTTACTTAAAGGGGTGCTTCAGACCATCAAACTGAACAACTTTCTCTATGGGACCAAAAACGAAATCGCGAAAAAGAATCTGCTGACTGATTTCAGTTGAGTTATGTTTGCAGTTTTGTATGGAACGACTGTTTTTTTTCGCGATTTCAGTGTTGGTCCGATAGTAAAAGTTGTTCAGTTTGCTGGTCTGCAGCACCCCTTTAAGTAAGTGTCCCATTTAATTGTACACCCTGTAAATAGAGTTACGGTGTTTTAAAGGGGTGATCAGACCATCAAACTGAACAACTTTTTGTATGGGAATATCATTAAAATCGCTAACATAACCTTCAGATAGTTGATGAAACTACAGAAAATGCTATAGGATTATTTATGTCTGTATTTGTAGATTAACATTATATTCAAACCAAAATCCAAGTATTTCTTCACTAACACAATTTCCAACAATGTAGTTTTATAATGTCCAATATGTAATTTCCACAGCAATACTTATTTATTATTCGCATAAATAACAGTCGTGAAACTAACTACCTAAGTTTAAAAACAGCCAACATTTCCGCGAAGTGCACCTAGGAAAATAAATATTTATAAAATGTATAGCATTAATGTAACAGAGTAAAACCGTGTATTTTACGTCGAGGTAACAATAGATCGCTAGACAATAATTTTGTATCATTTCCTTTCACGTGCAATTTGCACAATCACACTTACATTATTGCAGTGGCTCTCAAAGTTTTACGGACGGAGCTTGGATTCGTATTTTTAAACCGACTTCAAAAAAAGGGAGGTTATTATTACTTCAATATAATTATCGTTTATTTGTTTGTATGCATGCATGCATATGCTCACGACTATATTCCCCGAGGGGGTAGTCAGAGATATTCTGAAACTTCAGAACATCCACGTTTCACTAGTAGTACCGAAACTCTGTCCAGTGTGACGGGGAGTGAGCCCGTCGCCACTTGTAATGGACAGTAGGTACGATACATGCCTCGAAATTGAAGCATGCAGATTTCCTCACGATGTTTTCCTTCACCGAAAAGCCAGTGGTGTTACAAATCGTACATAAATTCCGAAAAACTCATTGGTACGAGTCGGCCTGGACGGGGATCGAACCATCGCCTCCTGCACGGCAGGCAAGGTTACTCGCCACTGGACCACCACGGCTTTATTTGTTTGTGGACACAAGTAATAGTAATAAAAGACGTAGAGTCACGTTGCAACCGCGAGCGGTTGTCTTATTCGCGTGGTGTTCGCGTTTGAGCTTGCCACGAGGCTTAGCCATGTATTCTCAACTGTTTTTTTGCTCAAAAAACAATCCTTGAGATTGGGATAGATACACCCACAAACTACTTGACACTGGCAGAAATGCAGTGCTAGTCACAAGCGAAAGTCCATTAATTTATAAATAAAAAACGTTGTAACAAAATGTAAATGCAGACCGGTACGGTACGCCCACAAGATGGATCCATAATACGAAATATTGAATTGAATTGAAAGTTGATTAACACAACAATACTTGATTAATGTGTAAGCGATGCTATGTCAACTACTTAACCCAAACCGCAGTGTTCCGATTCTTTTCTAGAACTTTTAATTATATTTTGAAGTAGGTAGGTATGCAGTTTTAGCACGATCAACTTTTATTATAATTTTATATTTAACAGAGATACTTAATCATTAAAATGGGTATCATTAAAATATTTGAAATAGTCATTGCTTCCCGTTCCGTATAGTGACTACCAAATATTTATATTGTTTGAATTTTGATAAAATAAAAACTGATGGGTTTGAGAATCGATGCCGACCACCGTTGTCGAATTTTATTTATTTTAACTTTGACCATAATTTATATTTTTCATTTACAATGAAAGTTGTCTTTCAAAAACATGTTATTTGTTCATTAACTGTCAGTTGCAGAAACGCTCATTAAAATTAATCCTCCATTAAATCACTTGCTGTCACTTTTTGTCTTGTTGACGTAGTAAAAGCTAGCAAGAGATTTAATGGAGAATTAACTCTAATGAGCGTTTCTGCAACTGAGTGTAAATTAGTAATTTGTCTAGTTTGCTAGTAAGACTCTTGCGGTCTGCTTATTTTAAAGCCGCAACAAGAGCTTGTGTGCAAGTGGTCACTGACGTAGCTTAGCGAATAGACGCTGCTAACCGCATCCACCCGGGAACAACTGCTTATCGTCCCTACCGAATACCGGAGGCGCTCGAGATGAAATGCTATTAAAATCTAATCAAACCACCCGCTGTTCATTTGCACAGTCACAGCACAGGCACCACGTCAGAGGCCGTAAGGAGGACTGAAAAAACTCTGACACCAGGGTTTGCTGCCCATATGATAAGATGATTTGCACAGATATTTTTAAGAAAATAAAAATAAAATTGCTAATAAAAAATGTGACAATTTAAGGTGTTACAAAAATACAAATAAACATTAAGGGGTTGGTTTAGTTAGACCATAAAACTGAACAACTTTCGCTATGGGACCAATATCGAAATCAGAAAAAAAAAACCATTCTAAAGTATAAATCTACTCGTAAAAAAACACGATGTTGATTTTAATTTTAGACTGCATTTGTGCAGTACTGGTAGCTGATGATGATTATGTTTGTTCACAGGTGCGCCAAATGACCACAAATTTGACTCGGACGCGAAGCCAGGCGGCATCAAGGTCGTTCAGCTGGCAGCCCTACAGAAGCCTTCCAACAACGACAACTCTTCCAACAACGACGACTCTGATGGTAAGCTCAAGTAAAGTACCTACCGTTTAGTACATGTTGAAACAGGAAGCCAGGCGGCATCAAGGTGGTGCAGCTGGCAGCCCTTCAGAAGCCTTCCAACCATAGAGAAATTACTCGCTCCCCTAGGCTTCCAACAATGAGTCTGATGGTAAGCTACCGCCACTAGCCGCCGCCGCCGCCGCTGCCGCTAGCTACCTACTATTTGCTGCGATCAAATTACGTCATATTTATACAGGATGTCCGAAAATTCAACGTCAAGCCGAAAACAGGAGATAAGCCAGTGTATAACTGTTCAGGGAGAAATAAAAAAAAAAAATTTTAGAATTTGGCTTTTTTTAACATTGTGAAAATCGCTACCCTGCGCCAAACTATTAGATGTAGTGTACCATGAAAATACTTGGTACGCAATCTTGAATAACTTTGCCAGTGGTCCCAATTTAAAATAAAAGCAATAGTGGCATACTTTTTTGTCAAGACTTCTGCTGTAACAGCCTTTATAAAAATGTATGGCACTAACCTTGCAAGTTATTTCAAAATTTGGCCTATTTAATCAAGTTTTCAAAATGGTATTAAATTATTAGAAAATTTTATAGTTTAGTATTAAAAAATTTTGAATTTTGAATTTTTTTGAATTTTGGTAATCCTTCTTTTAAAAAAGTAGTATAATTTTTTGTCTATCTAGACCAGGCATGTCAAACTCAAAGTCATTGGCGAGCCTTATGCAGAATGGCAGTAGAGTCAGTGGGCCGCAAAGAACTTGGAGAAATTGTATCGATCATAGATTAAAAAGGACTGTTAATCGTTTATTTAATGGAAGAAAATGACAACACCTTCCCAGGAATGTGTCTTTAAGTTGTTTATTTGTAAGGGGTATTGGCAGGGGTAATTTTCAGTAAATAACCAGGGCCGTAACTTGAACTGAATTTAAGGTAGGTAGCGCATGGAAAAGGAAAAGATTATAGTTATTGGGACTTGAAAATTAATTTAATTTAATAAATTAAGGTATTACATTTTTGGGACCCTTGTCCCTGCCCTGGATACCATGCAAAAATGTGAGCGAGCGGAGAGAAATTTTCACAATAATTTATTAAAAACAGTGGTATTACATAATAATTATGAATACCTATGGGTTTTTAACAGTCTGTATGATCTCGGGCCGCATTAGAAAGTTGTTCTTAAAATTGGATCGGGCCGCAAGAATGTGCAGTGTGGGCCGCATGCGGCCCCCGGGCCGCATGTTTGACATGCCTGATCTAGACTAATCTAGATAATCTGTGAGACAGTTTCCAAAATATTTGTTTTATTTGCAGAAAAACACAAACCGGGCATGGACGACGATGAGGAGACGGACTCGAGCGGCTCCATCTCAGACTCGGCCGCCAACGAGTCGCACGAGGGCAGGCCACACGTGTGCGACTTTTGTGATCTCAGGTATGAGGCACAAGCCATCAGTCAATCATCATTATATAAACACAAGCCCGGCATGACGCGAGGAGACTGACTCGAGCGGCTCCATTTCACACTCGGCCGCCAACGAGTCGCACGAGGGCAGGCCACACGTGTGCGACTTTTGTGATCTCAGGTATAAGTCACAAGCCATCAGTCAATCATCATTATCTAAACACACGTCTGGCATGACGCGAGGAGACTGACTCGAGCGGCTCCATCTCACACTCGGCCGCCAACGAGTCTCACGAGGGCAGGCCACACGTGTGCGACTTTTGTGATCTCAGGTATGAGGCACAAGCCATCAGCCAATCATCATTATATAAACACAAGCCCGGCATGACGCGAGGAGACGGACCCGAGCGGCTCCATCTCACACTCGCACGATGGCAGCCTACACGTGTGCAACTTTTGTGATCTCAGGTATGAGGCACAAACCATCAGTCAATCGTCACTATATAAACACAAACCCGGCATGGACAACGAGGATACGGACTCGAGTGGCTCACTTTCAGTTTTACAAACCATCAATCATCATTATCTTTAAATAAGAACTAAGTAATATCATCAT
Organism: Agonopterix subpropinquella; assembly: GCA_922987775.1. Lineage (NCBI taxonomy): Eukaryota > Metazoa > Arthropoda > Insecta > Lepidoptera > Depressariidae > Agonopterix > Agonopterix subpropinquella. The sequence continues at coordinate 18,206,313 of OV277707.1, forward strand.
CAGCCAAATATTGGGTGATAATTAAATTTTTTGCTAAAAGACATCTGATTTGGTCCGAAATGCGAAAGTGCCGGCCAAAAAAAGGCTACATACTGTTAGGACTTTTCAGTCTAAACATTTATTATTGAATCCAAAGCCACAGTATAAGAAAGAGTATCTATTACTAGATACAGTATGGACACTCCCTTCCTCCCACCAACTTTTTACCTCACCCCAGCCTCACCCCCTCTATCGCCCTCGGCAGTTACCTGTAGCCTAGATTGTCACCATCTAGAATTTATGTTTTCGAAACAAAGAGCATAGGTATAGGTGAAGGATAAAAACTCTTTTTTGAATAGACGGGTGTCAATGCGTTTTAATTACGAAAAAAGAAATAAATGAAAAAAAAAATTACTGTCTGGGCTCTAGGCAAACAAACGGCAGAGATTTTAAAACGCTAACGCTATTGTCTAAGTTTTGCTCCCCGGCCTATTTTCATTTTGCAAGACAATTCAGGAGTGCGATTTTTTAATCTCATTCGCTGAGTTCAGCAGTTGAAAATGTCAAAATTACTACGGAGATATGCATCTTTCTACTGCTGATTTGACTTTCAAAAATCATACTTGAGGAGTGCGATTTTTGAAAGTCAAATCAGCTGTAGAAAGATGCGTATCTCCATAGTAATTTTGACATTTACAACTGCTGAACTCAGCCATACTCAGCGAATGAGATTCAAAAATAGCACTCCAGGTGCAAGATGGGCATACATTGTGCGATATACGGCTGTCCAAGCCATTATAAAGATAATTATAGAAGATTCTTCAGATTTCCAAAGGAAGAATCAAGGTTAGTGGTTTTTTTACTTTATGTTTATGGTCTTTATTTTACGGTACCAATCTCTTCGATTTTTCCCACTCGTTCATCGACTATGTCACGCGCGCCATCTGCCTGTCACAAGTTGTACCGCACGCAACTTAAGTTGTGGCAGCCCTAAACCCGTTTCGCATGTGCTGACGTCATCTTGTCAATTTCATTTTTTTGTATACAGTGTCCGGGCTGTGCCAAAGCCGTAAGGCCATTGTCCTTGGTTTTATTAAAGTTTGAACATTCTGCCTTTTCATACATTTTTGATGTAATAAAACTTACTGTTGCAGCTGTCATACCCTGGTCATGCCATAATAATTAAATGCTTAAACGGATAAGTTCTGATAAAATATAGCATTAATTTTTGTTGGCCGGCATTTTCACATTTCGACCAAAAATATCCTTTTCAGGAGTGGATCAGGTGATCAAACGGACCAACTTTTACTATGGGAGCAAAACCTGAAATTGCTAAAAAAATTAGGTCAATCGGCTCAAAATTGAAGCATATGGCCTGGTGCCTGGCGAAGCGCAGCATAGAGCATTTTTCACTGCCAAACCATTATCGCGTTTCTTGCGTTAATAACATCGAAAATCAATTACTAGTCCCAGAGAGCATTGAAGCGGCTTGTGGCGAAAAGTAGGTAATTGAATTTCGATGTTATTTCAACGCCAGCAAAGTCGATAATTATTTGGCAATGATAAAGGTTCTGTGCTGGTACAGATTCGTTGCGCAGCTTCGTTGTGCGCTTCGCCAGGACGCCGGCCCTATAGGTTTCTTCACCATATTTCCCTTCACCGAAGAGCCAGTGGTGTGATGATATTGTAGTACCTAACATTGTACAGGTTCCAACGTTCCTCGCACCTGTCCCGGCATCGGCTCACGCACACGGGCGAGCGCCCCTTCACCTGCGGCGGCTGCGGGCGATCCTTCGCGCGCTCCGACAAACTGAGAGTTCATACCAAGATCTGCGAGCGGGTTAGATATTACGTTTAACTAAGTATACAGATTTATGTTAATAATTCGTGCTTTATACTAAGATAATCAGGCGCGTTTCAAGGTTCGTTGCTGGAATATTTAGAGAAGTGTTTGAATAAATCGCAGGTTTGAAGTTTCCTAATATGGTTAAGGTCTTAAAGGTCTATAACCCAGTAAAATTAAGCTGAAATATACCAATCAGGAGAAGTAATTTCCGGAGTTCTAAAACTTTTTTTAAACGTTCCTTTGGTACGTAATAAAGAAGAAAAAAAAAGTCCTGGTGAGGGGGGGGGGGGGGGGGGGGGGTGAGCTCGAGGAAGGGGGGGGGGGGGGGGGCTCTAAAGGTGACTTTTTTCAGTTTTTCACTTATTTCTTGAAATCTAAAATTCGTATCGAAATACTTTGTATGGACAAATTATACCTAACAAAATTTTCTACAAAACAAGTAGTTTGCATTTTTATCATAGGACTTAACCTTTGAGGGCTACGGGGTCGAGAATGTAACGGCATTTCAAAAATTATGAAATTTGTATGGCGACCCTCATGAAAGTTGAAGATAAAAACAAAATGTTTTCATATTCTTAATCAGCAACCCCGAAAACCCCCAGATACAAATTTTCTGTCGGTTCGGAGAACCCTTAAGAGCTAGATTAGCTTTTGAAATTTCCATGGCAGCCATCGTGGATATCGCAATTTTGGATTTTTTTCACCGCCAACCAAATCTGACCAAGGTCCTCTATGACAATTGTTCAAGGTCCATAACCCTATCTGTCATAGTTTCCGCGGGCCGTTGACCTCATCCATCAGAAGTCGACCTTCTGAGGATCGAAGGACCTCTCACCAGGACTTTTTTTTTTCTTCAATATTGCGTACCAAAGGAACGTTTAAAAAAAGTTTCAAAACTCCGGAAATTATTTCTTCTGATTTATCTAATTTTACTGGGTTACTAAACATACAAAGAAAAAAGAAAAAAACGGCCGCTTTTGTTTTTATTCGAAATTGTCTAAAAGTGGAATGTTTAGAACCTATAAAAGTATTCTATGAAAAAACAGCTTGAAGGCTTTTGTAGTTTTGATGTTGAGCACTTTTTTAATTTAGGCTTTCTTTATTGAGAAATCTTTTTTAATGTGATGAGTGCGCCACTGGACTGTGATAGCCCTCTTAAGTAGAAAATCCACATTCAATAGGAGTTTCTAGCATTCTAGTAAAATTATAAATTTATTGCGGTCAATAATTTATTATCTCAGTTAGTTAAAATACTATGTAGACAGTACCTCTGCAAATCAAACATTAAATCACATTCTGTAAAGTAAAAATCTTGAAATAATAATAGTAGTATGCTATAGGATCCCATAGCAAGATTTGTGACAATAATTTACTAATCTGATACGTTACACAGGAGGACCCCACCGTGGACATGTCCAACGATACACCACCGAAGCGTGAGAACAACTCAGAAGTAATGTCCGGCATGGTCCGCACCACACATCGCGAATCCGGCCACCTCGTGTTCACACCCTCCGGCGACGTGATGCTGCCGCCCCGCAACACTCCCGTCGTGCTCAACTCCACACTCGAGCCGCTGCGCAACGAGATACAGGTACTGTCTACATAGTACATAGTACATAGCGAGTGTTCACACCCTCCGGCTATGTTCTTAGAAACTTTTTGCAAATTTCTTGTACGTTACTTGGGGACAGTATCATGAGTACAAAAATTGTCTACACTTAGGCCTCGTTCAAGGAGACGAGGCGCTTCACGCGGCGCGTCAAGCCTATTCTCCGTTCATGGTTCCGTCCGCGGCGCCCGCCGCGGCACGCGCCGCGGCTACCGCTGCTTTTTTTTGCATCCTGTCAGTCTTTTAAGCTACTTGGTCTTATCCGTAGAAATTCGTTTTAAACCGCCCGTTTCGTTTTAAACCGGTTTAAAACCGCCCGTTTACAACTATAGCCGTGTTGCCCGCCGCTGCGCCCGCCGCGTTGGCCGCCGCGTCACCTGCCGCGGCTGCCGCCACATGCGACGCCTCAAATCAAACAAAAGCATGCAAAAACGCTTCTCCGTGAACGCTCTCATACATCTTCATATGTTTGTTTTTCCGGCAGCCCGCGCCGCGTGAAGCGACGCGTCTCCTTGAACGAGGCCTTATACTCTATCTTACATTATTTCCACCAACTAAAAATGAGAGACAATAATTTAAGTATGGACTCTATTCTTTACAGCAGGGAGATCTGGTCGACCCTCCTAGAAGGGGCCGCGGTAGACCGAGGAAGACACCCTTGCCCCTGACGCCTAAGATAAAGAAGAAGAGAGGCCGTCCACCCAAGACATCACTAGGTAAATTGACATCATATCGCTATGAAAATGTTTGTCTAGCTAGCCGCATCAAGTAGACTGAGAAAGAAAGGTTTTATACACTTTTATACACACAAGAAGAGAATGCTTACGTACGCATTACCTGGCCGGGCTGGGCCAGTTTCAATACTTTGGCATAAGTTCTTGATAGCTTATTTGACAGATCGTATGACATAGTTTTCATACAAAATATGTCAGATAAGCTAACAAAAAGTTGTTCAAAAGTGGTGAAAGCTCATATTCAATCGAACTTATGAAGGCGGCGGGAACCAGGATAGCGTTGGATGAGGGCAGCGCAGGATCGGTCGTTGTGGCGATCCTTGGGGCAGGCCTGTGTCCAGCAGTGGATATCTATCGGCTGATATGATGACGATGATGCTCATATTCTGTCTACTTTCACATTAATTATGTTTTTCAGTTAGAACAGTTTGCGAAGCAATTCGATTACATTATCAAATTTTTGAATCGTCCTGTCGAATTTGGTTAAGTTTGGGCCTTTCCAAAAACTATTTTTAGAATCTTACTTTCCTAATAATAGAAAACTTTACTAAATTGAATCCTATCTCCCCACAGACCTGGAAGGCTGCGTTCTAACTGGAGGCACAGTGATGGGCCCGAGCCCTCAGCAGGTCCACCTCACACCCTCGGGGCACCAGCTCATACTGAAGCGGAGGAGAGGCCGCCCGCCGAAGAACTACCACATGCCTAGAACTGGTACGTTTGTACTGTGGTTTATATTTGGGTTCGAAGGTTGATTTAGTATCAGTCATGGCTAAAAGCTAAAGCTAAGCTCTTCAGATCATTGGTGACAGGCCAGAAACTATAGGTCTGCAATGCAGACCCAGGAAAGCACGTTTAGTATGTGCTTGCGCACGAACTTCCTGATACGGAGAAAGAGCATGTGACGAATTACAGTATTAAACTTTTATCATAGATGATTCTTGCCATATTCCATAGACAACCTACCTTACGGATTTCCAATGCAAGACGAGAGCCAATCTTAGCTTATTTGCCGTGGATATTTGATAAATTAATAGAACAAACTTGAAAACGTAAAATTCCATTTTACTGAACACGACAATCTCCAACAAAACATATCAATTTACTGAACCAACTATGACAAAACCAGCCTAAAATCAGCAACCTTAACTTTTAATATGTGCTTTCTCTCGTTATTATTTCAGCTTGTGTGCGTTATTAAAATGTTTCACCTATTGTATATATGTGTGCGTGTGTGTTCCATTTTATGTATGTTCTTTATGTAAAGTGGGCCAATAAATTGGGATTGAATGTTGTTTAGCCTTTATAGAACTATAAGGACTATATCCCCTTGAGTCTAATGCGACCCAAAGCGGTATTTCAAAATCAAAATCAATCTTTGGCCAGCTTTACATGTATTATGTGTGCCTAATGCTTTTTTATTTTGCCCTTTTGGATCTTTTCTCTTACCTATATTAAAAATATCAAACAATGTTGTCAAAAAAAATCGCTTATTCTGTCATGCTCATGTTTATATTGACACATACAAGGTGTAAACAAACAAGGAGGTGCTTCAGACCATCAAACTGAACAACTTTTGCTATGGGACCTACTTTGAAATAGCAAAAAAGTTCTTCTGTTCCATAGAAAACGTCAATCGCGACTGGACTAAAATGTATGAAACAGCAGATATTTCTTTCGCGATTTCAACTTTGATCCCATCCATAGTAAAAGTTGTTTAGTTTGATTGTCGGAAACCCCCCTTTAAAGTATTGTAACGCATTTAAGTTCACACCCTGTATACTTCCCACCGCAGGACACAAGGTTCCTCTCACAATCAAGCGTGCAAGTTAGGCCATATTCCACACGTGAGCCCATTGGCTGAGGCAAGTTAGAGATCAACTTGTTGTCAGAGTATTCCCAACCTGACTTGGCATAACAAATAGACCGCCATCTAGCGACACTATCCTACTCTTCTGTCGAGTAGATGGCATTGTCATAGATTTCGAGTTGCCTTCGTAATGAAAAAAAATTTGTTTAGCATTCGATATGCTCACAAATTGCCCGGGGTGCGCCGGTCGTATCGGGAATTCAGCACAACACTTGGGGAGGCTCTTCGTACGGGTCTATTCACATTAGAAGAGCATTAGCGAGCAGTTTCAATCGTATCACTGGTGAATAAAGGTCACATTTATTTATACGTCGCCGACGCGTCAGCTGCTCGCGGCGCCGCGCTACCGGCGTATCGCTCCAACTAAAAACCTATGCCTAAAAATTGCGCCTTTTTTCTTTTTTTAGCGCGGCCATCAATCAAACTTGAATATTATAGTTTAGAATAAGGTTAAAAACAACACATGTTATTACAAATATCTCGGGACTCAGTCCGAACTGAAATATAAAGGCTTGAAGTGCACGTAATAGTAATATTTTCAACTTCAAGAATATCTCTGTCCGGACTGAGTTTAGGAATATACATGTTAATAAGTTTTCTCAAACATGCTTGGAAATGTGAGCATTATTTTGACAACCTTCTTCGAGATAAATCGAAATTGCTGTACTGGCCAAATACATGCGCGCAGCGGCCGGCAATGTTGTATGAAAATCCATATCTGTCGTGTTTAGCGGCCAAATAAATTTCATACTAAACTCATATCTGTCGTGTAATTTAAAAATGGAACGATCTTTTACTCTGAAACATGGCGACCAAGGAGGTAACTCATCAAAGGTTTTATTTAAATTTCGAACCGGCTTGCAAATAGAAAGCTGTTTATTGAAAAAAAAAAAAATTGTTGTTCGTTGTTCGTCATTGACTTTGAAAAGAGTTTTAATTTCCGCGAATTATTTGAGAAAATTTTTTGTTTTCATTTCCGCGCATTATTTGAGAAAAGTACTATACAAGCCTTGACCACAACTAGGCATTGATGGACTTACGTATGTGTGCCTCGGCTTCGCCTCGGCCCACATTTACACTTTCGTCCATCAATGCCTCTGTTGCTGGACTCTGCAGTAATGTACTATTTGTTTGTTACTTTATTCTGAAATAAAATATTCAAGTTTGGTTGCTGGCCGCGCCAAAAACAAAACAACGGCAAAAATAAAGCGCTAACCTTCCATACAAAACCCGCATTGTTTTTGATCTTTATTCAATAGTGATAAGATTGTCGCTTCGCGCCGATGCTCTTGTAATGTTGATTGACCGTAATACAACTAATACCTAATTATTAACAATAAATATAGAGAAAAGGTCCAAAACCCAAAGCGTGTAGCTAAGCTAATCGGCAGTGTTTCCTTAGGTTTGGATATGGCATTAGCGACCCAGTACGGGCTACCCGCGGATTTTGGCAAGTTCTGTTAGTACACAACTCTGAAGCATGGTTCAATATGATTTTTTTTAGTTCGAGTCTGGGTTAATAAGGATGATCCTGGGGGTAATTAAAATTTTGATCATGGCAACACTATTTACAAGGTGTAACAAAACACCCTTGTAATGTTTAAAGGGGTGCGTTAGTTAAGACCGTCAAACTGAACAACTTTCGCTATAAAATCAAATAAAAAAAAAAAATGTTGGCTCCATCGTTAAAGTTGTTGTTTGGTGAACTTAATCATCCCTTTCAATTTCAATATTACTAAGGTGTTTTGTTACACTTATTTCCAGGATCATCTTTCATTGTCTAAACTCTATAGGCCGGTACTAATGTTAAAAGGGTTTATTTATAATAGTTAATAAATAACTATTATTAGCAAACCTTTGTGTATTTTCTACTCACAAAATCGTTAAAAACACAAGGAAATTAATATCTCTACTCTCTTGTGTTTTGTACTATTTTACGAGTAAAAAATGTTGTAGAAATAATCGGTATTAGAATAACTCAAGAATTTAGTTAGAGACACCAAAATAGTATTCCAAAAGCACCATTTACAAAATTTAACGCCTCAATGTATGCCCGTCACGGGTTGTAAAATCTGCTTTATTAACAACAAAATGTTTATCCAATGCTAAAATAAACTAACAGGATTGCCTTGCCTTGCGTACTATTACTAACTTAAAAAAAACAACATAATACGACCCAAAATTGATTAAATCAATTATCTTTTCAGACGGACGACCCAACGAAAACTACAATGCAACGAACCTACCCTTCGGCGACTTCGCGTACCTAACAGAAATGATGTACAACCCCCTAGCGTTCAACTACGGTGTTACAAGCGTAGACCCCGACCGCAACGTCGACGCAGACCAGACCATGACCTCGGAAACATCCCACGACCGGACCATCGACGTCTCAGACTCTTCGACCGACGACGACGACTCCAGAGTCGAACCAGAAGAGAACGTACCCCCAGTCGCCATGGAGACACAGATCATGACCGTCGGAGACTGCCAGATCGTCAAACTACCGCCTAACAACGAGGAGAAGGAAGAAAAGAACGAGGTGCCGGAAAGCAATCAAGTCGCCACATCAACACCCAGCTCGGTCACAATAACGCCCATCACAACGGTCGGCGATTGCACCATAAGGCCCGTTGAGAACACATAAAGTGCCCGAACTATGTCTACCCCAGGGGTAAGTCCCGTCTATTTGGTACTATTTTACCCGGCGGATGATTTTGGTTAGATGTAGGCACCTCGCCTTGTATGGCCTCTCTTTTTTGGTCACAAAATTTAGATTGTATAATTCGATGACGTCAGTCAGGCAATATATTAAAAAATAAATGTAAGCTTTAAACTACGGTTTCAGAATCGATTGGGGGTAGACATCGATATGATTTCATATAGATTTAAATATTATTGTGGTAGCATTTTAATGCGGACGTGGTTTCTAACGAAAAACCGTCTTTAAAGTCTTCCTGACATTTTCCAATAATATTTTGGTAAAATCACTCAAAACCGACTAAGAGGAAACGCTTATTTTGGAAGTTCCAAAAAACGTGAGACTCAAACTTAATCACTTAAGTTGCTATTTTTGAATTTCCAAACGCGTTTGCTTAAAAGTTGAACATGAAAATGCTACTACAATGATACCTAATGAAAACATTTAACTCTACTGTCAAATCTGCATTTAGATTGATGAAATAATTTAAATAACCGGACAACTGATGTAACATAATGCCATAAGCTTTACATAATTATAATCGTGATACTCAGTACTGTATACCAGATCAAAGCAATCGTCACAAGAAGTTAGTGTGCTATGTGAAATTATAATAGGCATGTTTTATATCCTGAACATATTTTTTTAATCACGAACAAACGATTTAGACCTACATTGCCGAGAAGGCAAATTCGAATAAAAACCAGCAAAAATTGTGCATAATTTTGAAGCAAATCAGATAGGTTCGATTCGTAAGAGGCATATGCCACGCAATGGGCTTGATGTCAGTACCTGATGATTATAATAAAATGGGTTCACATCTAGCCGATTTGCTAACATTATCTGATTGACGGTTATATATTATTGTAGTACCTATGTTGACAATCGAATATCCTTAAAAATTTTACGCTAGAATCACAACTGTCTTTTAAGTACCTACTTGTTATTTATTTATGTGAAGTGAGGATTTAATAAAAACGGAATAACGTAAAAAATTGTGTGGCCATGATGGTTATCAAATCAACAAAGCCAATGTACAGTCAATAGAAAAAGTAACGAATTTCAGCAAAATTCAAAATGAAATTAATCTTGAACAAATCAATATTTTACAAAGTTATAGATTTGACAAGTTCATCTAAAGCTGACAGCAGAATTACTAGTACGAATATAATAAATCAATATGTCGATAACAAAATTTGTATATACGATACTATAAACTGACAATCTATGCTAAATAGACATCTCCACTCATCTGATGTGCATCCTTCCCAACATCATTCCCTAAATAATGTATCTTCATTTTATAATAATATAACTTTAATTTGATCTCCTCATTCATTTTCACATAGCACATAAAAACTACAAGGTTATGTGTATAGATATGTAATATTTTGCGAATATCTACATAGAGGCAGCATATTTACTACATAATGTTTATAAATATAACATGAAAATATATGTATGCAACATTAATTATGAAAATTGTGCACTTTCAAGATGCCTTTATTGTTTTTTTTAGTTGACACTTGACACTTCTCAAAAGTATTGTGGATAGCATGTCCTAATTTGGATCTGATTAAAAAAATGATTAGGACTGATTTTGACTCTACTACGATAATTAAAATACTCCGTATTTTTGAGCAAGTGTTCATGAGTTGGTCGAAACATTTTGGCATGTCACATAATTTTTCTATATCTAAATTAAGACGCGCTAAAATGTTTTGAGGATCTCGTATCTTGGCCCAGGTAGCGACTTCAATTTACTACAATTTCGGAGTATAGTATCAAAAGATAATTCGTGTGCATTTCTATCAACGATAGTATTCGTACCATACTGCCGCCAAGAACAAACAATGTATTGATATCTTTGAATCCAGCATATTAATCGATAAATTACTTAATTGGGCATCTTAACTTTTTCAAACACGCGGCACGGTTTAATACACAACTCTTTAGCAGAGTTCATGAAAGGATGTCACGCTGAGATCACTTTGGGCAATCTGAGAGGGGTAATAAGATACCTAGGTCTGTTTTTTTACTTCTGGATAAGTTTTTAATAGCTTATCTGACAGATCGTTTGACATATTTCGTATGAAAGATATTTCAAATGATATCGATGACAAGAACTTATACAGAAGTAATGAAACCGGCCCGACACTTTTATTTCTTACTTACTGTACCCGGTCGCTATTTCAATAAGTTTAGAAAACCAATTGATATGAACTCGATCTGAAGGTGAATAGTAAATGTCGCTACTAGGTCTTTTTTAAGGTAGTATCTGAACGATATATTTTTTTAAGTTTAAACTAATTAATTGTATAGTTGTGTAGTTTAAGCACACGCTATAACGCCTTTCCATGTTTATCTATGTAGCTAGTGTAAGTTTTCATTTGGTTTACTTAATTATTGGGTAGCTTAAATGTGATGCGAGACAATTGCGTTATTGTAGAAGTACTTGGAGCATGTTGAAATCACAGGTCAATCGAAATAAATACTTGCTTATTGCGCTGGCTCAGGGACCCGAAGTGGGTCTAGGCCTAGGCCTCCGACTACAAAGCACGCCAATCAATTCTTTTCTGTGGCCTCATTAGGCCAGTTGGGCTACTCCAGATCCTTGGTGACCTGATCTATCATGCGATACCTGGGTCTGCCCACCGGACGACGCCTAGAGGATCGTGGAGAAAGATCAATAAATAAATTCTGAAAAAAGATTATTTTGACCGTATCTTTATCACAATAAACCACCACTATACACAAATACCAGTATAACATCCATGACAAATTTGCATCCGAATCAATCCCGGAAGCCTATTCATTTACATCGATTGGTTTGACAGTAAGCATAATATAAACATTAACCGGGTTAGCGTATATTTTGTTAATATTACGATAAGGCGAAACTATTGCTTACCAATACCTCAAGTACTGAATTCATTGTCATTCCTGTTAAGAAACCATGTGAAAACTATAACTAGAGCTACTGTATCAATCTCTGTGAATACTAGATTGTAGTATGTAGTGTCTTAGATAAAACTTAATATTCTAAATATTATTACTCGGCAACACCACACGAATAAGTGATACGACGTAAGCTACTTATTTTTAGCAGAACATAATTGTAAACATATATTTGTTTAATCATTTTGCCCGTTAAGCAATGAATAACGTATCTTAGTATATAATATGCAATATGGTAGGAACCCCAAATGGTCTGACAGCTATGTATTAGCCGACATTGGGCTGTGAAACAGCTATGATTGGCAGGATTGTTTAGTCTTTAATTACGTATTCTTATAAATACAAAATATGCAATGTATGTACATCTTTTACGTTAGCAGAATTTTTTAATATAACTGCTTATGTATATGGGATGACTAGGTGAATTTACGTCTATACTTATTGAAGTAAATTCAGTAGTTAATACATATAAACGATTTTAAGGCTATTTAGGCTTGCTGACAGACCCCTTCCACTAGTCACCCCGCATACCGAACCTAAAGTTAGATTGAAAAGTTCTGTTGGTGTAATAAATATTAAAATTAAGTTCCTTTTAAGTTGAAATACAAACGTTGGATTGCAAATCATACGCTTCTTAAGTCAGAAGTATGTAACTTTTGGCATTAAAATATTGATGTCTTTGAAAAGTATTATTGTATCGCTACGTATGCATCATTAATCAATTATTTTCATTCAAATATATGTACAGTAGCATAGTTCCTAACGTGTAATCGATACAAAATTATAACCCTTGAAGTACTAGAGTAGAGAAAACGTAAATTTTTCATTTTAATCATGTTAGACTTTAAGTTAAAATTATACGTTCGATCAAATTAATTTACTTTTAGTGATAAATCGATAATGTTTTAGAATATAATTATTTACTTTACGTTTAACGAACTTTTTACGTATTTTAAAGTAAGACTGCTCGGATCCGTTTTCTATTAAAAACATGTTTAATTAACCGATCGTAAATCATTTATTAAGAAGCCCTGTAGAGGCATTCAAGCATGAGTCTCAGACGGCAAGCTAAGCTTATTCGAGAATTATTTAAATATAGGAATCTGTATTTTTATAATAAAAACTAAGCTAAGTTTATTATTAATCAGTTACTCCCTATTACTTTAATATTGTAATCGTATATCCCACATGTCTTTAGTTAGTTTTTCGTATTTAAGTTATGTTTTACAAGAGCCCTATTGGCGCTGTGTTGTCGTTAAGTTTTAAGGTTTTCTTTGGAAGTTTGAAGATGGGTAAACATCTGTAAATCTCATAACCTAAACTAACCCGTAAACTTCTTATTCAATGACATAAGGATGATAATCGAATATCTTCCTTATATCTTTTATAACCGCTTCGTAAGATTTCTTTTAAAAAGATTAAAAATTCAAAGTAGTTTACTAATTATAATCAAAAGATTAAAATCACTCCGCGACAGATCAACCTACCTATATTTGAACATAGAGTTCAACAGCGGGTAGGTTGATCTGTCGCCGTGTGTACATTACTTGAACAAATTAACTGATCCCAAATAATTTCAAACAAGTCGCAATTCTCTCTCTCTCGCAAGGTTCGAACATTGAGGGTGGCTTGCACCAACAAGTATTTAGGCTTAAACATGTTTAAATATAATTACGTCACTATCATCATCCATCAGTATGAGCAGTGTGAGAGAGAGTGTTCACTAAATAGGTTTAAAATTCATCGCTTTTTTATACGACTCCGCTGCGCTCCCGCAAAAGAAAGAATATTCAAATATAAGCTAAGGTCATGTTCTGTAGATACACTTTACATCAAAATACAATTGCAAACAGCGCGCAGCAAGCGTTTAGTCAAAAATGGTGTCATTGTAAAGAATATATTTAGAACACGCGCGTCGCGTTGTTTAACAACAAAATTAAAAAAAAAAAACAAGAAATGTATGCACCTTCTTTTTAAATTAAGCTTTTTATGCATGCTGAGTTAGCCTATAAGTATGACATGTATACACTGAAAATTATCATGTACCATTGTGAATGTAAAACTATATGTGTCATGTTGGCTTCCTAATAAACAAATAAAAATAACACGTCTTTAAGCCTATATTTGAATATTCGGTCTTTTACAGTGCGGAGTTTGGAGTGGTGTCGTATAAATGATCGTTGACCTTTAAATCAAATAAATTAGCCTAAACGGTTGTTGGTGCAAGCAGGCTGAATATAGATTTAAAGATGTTTACCCTTAAACAGACTAATGAATTGGCAATATGACGAAAGTAATTATTTATGGAATGTTAGACGAGTGATCGCCGATTGCATTTATATTTAAAACTTTTATTGTGTGAACAAAATTGTGAAATCATGACGTATCGTACGATATTGGACGTATCCCTTTAAGACCCGCGAATACAGTTTATCACAAATTGCCTACGTATTTGTAAAGTATGGACAGGCAAGATCAAATTCTTTTTTTCGATTTTGTTTTTTATGATCAAACAACATACGGTTTTTTTAGTAAAAGCAAATAGAAAACAAATACCAGTAGACCGTTTTAAATAAAAAATATAGCTTGTTTTGTTGTGAAGGTTACTGGTTTAATTAAAAACAATGTCATTAAAGCGGATACTCGAGTAATTTATATTTTGTGAAAGAATTGAGCGGCCGGATAGTTGTATTTTGTTTGTTAAGTTGAACAGGATTTATACGACGAACCTATTATTTTGTAGTCGGTTTATTCCTGTACTGTGAAATGTTTATCATTTTACGTTGTGATCATGTGAGTGCAAAATTTTTTTATTATTTTTAATCAGTGTCGATGACTATCCGTCGACAGAAGGGCAGCAGAAATGATAAATGTTTAGTTCTGCATAGTCCAAGAGCAGTATTTTTTAGACGTAATCTTTTATTATTTTAACATTTATTAAAATTCGATCGTTAGTTAATTTCTAACAATGAAATATTTAATAAAGAAATCACAAAATTTATTTGAGTTTAATTTTAAATAAAAACTATACCTTAACACGTTTTAATCAATAAAAAAAAAATGGTATAATAAGTTTGGATGCTTTGAATAAAGTGCATAAGCACTTGCATCACAAACATCCTGCATAAAAATAAAAACAGCATATAAATGCTGACGGTTTTTAACAGGATTATCGTAATCAGACCATAACTGAGCAACTTTCTCTATGGGAACGGGATTAACATCTGAATCGCGAAAAAAAATCTGCTGTCCCATACATTTGTGTCGAATAGAATCCTATAGCAGCAATCGCAGTTTTGTATAGAACAGCTGATTCTTTTTTCGTGATTGAGACGTTGGTCCCATAGAGAATGACGTTCAGTTTGATAGTCTGAATCACTCCTTAAAGTATGTAACGCATTTTAGTTTACACCCTGTATAATAATGATCGATATAGGAAACTGTTGAGACATTATGAAAATATTCTCACCGGGAGTGCGATTTTTGAATCTCATTCGCTGAGTTCAGCAGTTGAAAATGTCAAAATTACTGTGGAGATACACGCTTCTTTCTACTGCTGATTTGACTTTCAAAAATCGCACTCCTGAAGTATGATTTTTGAAAGTCTAATCAGCAGTAGAAAGATGCGTATCTCAGTAATTTTGATATTTTCAGCTGCTGAACTCAGCGAATGAGATTCAAAAATTGCACTCCAGTTCTATCATGGAACTGTCCAATGGAATGAAACAATAGCATCTATGAATGAAACTAGAGAGAAAGATCACCAGCAGGTATATCTTTGAGGTATGGAGGCGAGTCAACTGCCTCAGAGCTCAGGGGCGAACTACTACACGGCGCCTAAAGAAAAATAAAAAAAACCTCGCCAGGTTGCGGAAAATCATAGGAACTAATTTTTGTACTTTTAAACACTGTCTTAAAGGTTCATTGCAGCAAGCTTCTTGATTGCAGCGCCCGAAACAACCAGACCCCCTAGCATGATTAGTCTACTTGCGCGCGACTCGGCTTTTTTCCATACTACAAGTCGCGGGTTTCGCTCTCCGAAAAGCGCGAAACAGGTTATTTTGTATGCAACGAAGGCGCGACGCGCGCGTGTAGAGAAATCATACTAGACATGCAGGTTTTTTTATTTCTGGTCAGGCAAAACATTGTTCAAAGTGCGTTTTGTACCAATTTTTAACCGACTTCAAAAAAGGAAGAGGTTCTATGTTGGGCTGTATGTTTTTTTTTTATGTATGTTCACCGATATTTTCGTCAAATGAGAACCAATTTTAAAAATTATTTTTTTGTTTGAAAGGGTATACTCCCGAGGTGGTCCCATTTTAATATTATGATGATCTGATGATGCACTTTGGAGCTACATAACTCCTCAAAAATTGATAGCAAATCGTCTGCGATTGAACCATTTGCTTCTTTTCAATGTACCCTTTGCGTGTATAACTGATATCTGAGTCGAAATAACATATTTAATCAACAAAAACTATGAAATAAAATTTTTTTTACAAAATAAAAACCGACTTCAGAAGTAAAAAAGTACAAAATAATATTTCAGCCTATGAATTTTACGTTCGAATCTATAAGAAAATTAATTTGTTTTGTTGGAGGTGGTGTCAAGCCAAGCCAAAAAATTACTGCAAGCCCAGTCGCGAATCGTACCTACCGGCTAGACAGCGACTTCGACGACAAAGCAAATTAATTTTCTTATAGATTCGAACGTAAAATTCATAGGCTGAAATATTATTTTGTACTTTTTTACTTCTGAAGTCGGTTTTTATTTTTTTGTAAAAAATTTTTAATAGTTGTATTTTTACGGATATGACTTCTAACAGTAGACTGACTGACTTCTGTAGCAGTGCTGCTAACCATGAAATTTGATTTAAAAGGCAATTAATGAATGTAAGGGTCAGCGCACACCTAGCGTAAAACTGTTCGAGCATGCGCGAGCAGATTTCATTGATTCAATTGATAATGAACTCTATTCCCATTGAAATAAAGTCGAAAATAGCTTGCAAGTGATTAAATCCCTTCAGCGTCTGTTCGAGTATGCTCGCGTATGCTCCTCGCGGCGACGCGAGCAGTCGCGAGCATGCTCGCGCATGCTCGAGCATGTTCGAGCATACGCCCGTGTCGATGCTTGCGATCCGTCGTAAGTGTTGCCACCTCTGCCGGTTTCGGACTAAATCTAGCATATTTTTTAACTACTTTAGCACGAAAAGGGCAATTTAGTACAGAAAATATATAATAATCTAACTCTTTTTGAAAATACAATGAAAATCTCAAAGGTCGAAGCAGATTTAGTAGGTTTTCAAATTGTTCATATTCCATTTTATAGTAGTCATAAAATAACTGTCCCTTGAACTTTAAACCGTAGCACAGGGTGTGGTATTCCCCAAATGTACATCTTTCTTGCCAGGTTGCTTCAACCCATATTCTTCTTTCAATTTTGTGTCGTCCTCTTTTCATTTTATTGATGTGCTCTTCTTGCTCCTCTTCCTCTGCTAGTAACCCAATAATTACCAAATCCCAGTCCACCATACTTTAAAATTACTCTTCGCACGTCTTTACTTTAAAATATTGTAAACAAAACTGCAAAATTCACTGTCAACTGTAGCAACACGGGAGCATCCGCGAGACTGTTCGAACACGCGCGAGCATGCTCGCGCATGCTCGAGCATCCGCCGCTACCGCTGGCGGATTTCGCCTCTGCCGCCGGCGGATTTTGCCGCTAGGTGTGCGCGACTGCAAAGAACATGCTCGAGCATGCGCGAGCAGATTTACGCTGGGTGTGCGCTGACCCTAAGGTTAAATAAAACGATATCTTTATACTATAGCAATCATTTATTTTTTATAAATATAGATTTATTTTTGGATAACCACACTTTAGTATTGTTAGACAATTACTCTGGCTAACTGCTAATATTATGAGATAAACTTAATTACAGTAACTATTATTATTTATTTAAATGTGCGTTTAATTAGGTCCCCGGGGGAGGTGGTGGACCGTTCACCCACTGGGGCTGAGGCCCGGCCAAATTGCAGTAGTTAGACCCAAATATAGGAACGTTTTGACTGAAAGGTGGTGGCATATTCATGGGGGGCATCGGCCCTGGCATTCTGTTACCGCCGAAGTGGAACGTGCTACCCATGAAGGGTGGAGGTGTGCTCGGGTTGAATGGAGGTGGGAACATGGGCGGACCATTAGGGGGGAAGTTGGGAGGTGCATTGAATGGAGTGTGGTTATCATTCGGGTGCTGCGGTGGCGTTCTCATGTCCATGCCCCACGGCCTGGCGAACCTTGGGAATGCATTAGGGTTATTTCTCCTCGATCCAGCCGAGAATGGGTTCCTTCCCCTACTGGGACCACTACCAAATCTACTGCTGGATTCTGAAGGTCTCTGGTTACGTCTAGGTTCCTGTGCCTGTGTCTTTCTGCCTTGTGTTTTGGATGTTTCTCCGTCGGAGTCATCCTGTTTGTTTTGTCGTTGTTCCTTCCTGGCTTTGTTGGCTCTACGCTCTTCTTCATCGTCCGAGTAGTCTACTTGGTGGGGCGGTGGCTCGATGTCGTTCAGCCAAGATGCGTCAGATCCTTTAATTCTGTAAGGTAAAATACGGTATTTCACTATCTTTTATGTTATATATAACGGGCCTTCCTAATAGCACATACGTGACAAAGGCGTGATGAGACTAATGTTTTTTATGCCTCAGTAAACAGAAAAGTTTAATCGGTCTTTGAGAAATAGGATTTTCAAAAAACCTTAAATGTATAAACCTCAGTAAATTTGCCTTAAGGTGGCTTCAGTCCATACAAACGTTTGACGTACATTACGAGTAGACGGAATCAATAAAATTAATATTTTATATATGAAAAAATAGTTTCGAAAATCTAGATGTCGTGTATCAAATAACATTTGCAATTTATAATATAATTACGAAGATATAAAGCTATGAAACTTTTGTATGAAAAATTTCAAAGCTTTATATCTTCTTAATTATATTATAAATTGCAAATACTATTTGATACGCGACACCTAGATTTTCTAAACTATTTTTCCATATATACAAAGTTACTTATATTAATACCGTCGACGCGTATTGTGCGTCAAAGTTTTGTATAAAATTTACCCCTCTGCAACCACCTTAAGTTTGGTTGATAATAATAAATAATAACATCGTAAGGTGTTCAGCAACGTTAAGAGTTGAACCTCACATTGTGCAGTCCATAACCAACCGTTAAAAACTCAAAGACACCTACTTCATAAGTTCGCTGAGGAACACGTAGTTGGTGTGTTGTGTGCGCGGCGCTATGAACACCTCCATGCCCGGCTGTACCCCGCGCTCCTTCACGTGATCTAACGAGTTGAATCTCACGCAGTAGTGCGGCTCTGTTACCTGCCGATATCATATAAACTTTTTAAAATCGTAAAGAAAGAACCTTCTCATAATCAAACAGTTATGACAGATTTCTCATAGAACCAAGACCCCAAAAATAAAACCTCTAGCAAGACGGAAACTCGACCCCTTTTCAATGGAGCAGTATCACTATTTGATCGTACCTACATAAAAGCAGCAACAAATATGTGATAAAGTGTACTTACGGGACCGAAGACATCAAAGACCTTCCCTAGTGCCTTCGCCCCGCTTTCCAAGAAAAGAACGCTGTCCAGATCCACTGCAGGGGTCTCAGGAAATGCACGTACTATTACTGGAATTATGGACAGATTGTATTTATATTTTAGCACTATTTATTAAAACGAAAAGTACAAAGTGTGTATCCACGACAGGCTTCGTCAAAGGGAATACACTAGCACGCACGCTTTTAGCACTTGTTCAGAAGTATTAAAACTATTAAAGTTAGGTAAGGTTTCCATTTTGAAGAAACATTTAATTTCTTTGTGTTGCAACAGTAACTATAAATAAACTCAATCAAATTTATTTGGACATAGGTGGGAATACAACATAGGTACATCATACATACATCACGCCTGACACCCAACGGGGTAGGCAGAGACAACGGAACGTCACCTGCTACGATCCTGACAGACATTAGTCTGTTGCATGCTCATCGGTTTCAGGTACTTCTGACCTGGCTTAAGCACATCACCAATTTAGTCAGAGAATACAAAGGTGCTAACAACAAACGATTACAGCTCTCTATGTCCATGTTAATTGTGTTTGGAAAACCAATTTTATTAACCGACTTCAAAAAAGGAGGAGGTTTCTCAGTTCGACCGTATATATATTTTTTTTTTATGTGTGTTCGCGGATAACTTCGTCGTTTATGAACCGATTTTGATGATTCTTTTTTTGTTGGAAAGGAGATGTTCCAAGGGTGGTCCCATGATAAGGAAACCAGAATCTGATGATGGATCCCAGAGAAATCGAGGGGAACCTTCGAAAATCGTAGTGCCGACTAGAGCGTTTGTTAATTTAAAGCACTCCTATTAAATCGAACTAATCAATTCACCACTAAAAATTGTGAAATAAACAAAATTTTAACAAAAAATTAAAACCGCCTTCAAAAAAACTAAAAAGTTAAAAAATAATATTGCAGCCTATGACTTTTTCGTTCGCATCATAAGAACATTAATTTGTTTTATAGAAGTCGGTGTCAAGCCAAGCCAAAAAATGCGAGCCCTGTCGCGAATCGTACCGGCTTGACAGCAACTTCAATAAAACAAATTAATGTTCTTATGATGCGAACGAAAAAGTCATAGGCTGCAATATTATTTTTTAACTTTTTAGTTTTTTTGAAGGCGGTTTTATGTCTGCCTTTCCTCAGGGTCCAAGGTATCTCTATAACAAATTTTATCAAAAGCTGTGGAAACGTAACGGGCGGACAGACACGCTTTTCGCATTTCGCAAACATTTCACCGTTTATCTGATACATACATAAAAAGTGAGCGTCAGGATGTCCGGACCACGCCGCCGGCAATTCTATTATTAATGCTGCTAGGTCAACAAAATTAGTCCAGACAACCTGACCATCAGAACGGCTGGACCACTTTATTTCTATTTTTCTGTTTGTAGCGAGGTACTAAATATTTGATGATAGGTACCAAATAGTACTAAATCGTGCATAGCTTCAAAATCTAATTGCCCTCGTGGTACAGACATTAATTACCATAAAAACAAGAAAAACTCAACTTACCTAATCTATCGACAATGCTGGCGATGGTGCCTATCTTCACAGTGTCCTGTGCCGGCAGGCTGATGGCAAGGTCCTCTATGGGCGGCAGGTCGTCCAGCGCGAGCTCTCCGTGGACCTTCAGTGGCTCTGGTTTACTTGATTTGCCTTCATTTTCGTCACTGGAACAGTTTTATTTTCAGTTAGTATTGGTGCTTTTAAACATCATGATTATAATCATAGGCCTTTACATCTGTTACAGAAAATTTAAGCAGTATTGTTGGAGAAGCACTTTTTCTCATGGCTTCACAACCCGGGCGAATTAACTTGGTACCTGGCTCGCACGTGGCTCGGAATTTGACACCCCTCCTGCTACCCCCCACGGGACCCCACCGTCGCCGTGCGAGGCCGTAGTATAGCATTTCAGTTACCGTTGCACGTGTCCCTGCGCTTTAGCATTTTCGAGTTATTCTTTCTGAGTTTTCCGAGTTTTTTATTCCGAGCCACGTGCGAGGCAGGTGTCAAGTTAATTCGCCCGGGTTGTACATATAGAACCTATAATCTGGTAAGGATGCGATCTAGAGAAAAGGCTACAACTGCAAGTCAGTCATAAAATTTTTGTTTAAAAGTGGTTCTTGTGCAGTACAATGCATCATGCAGATCTAAGGTATCTAGTAATAGATACTCTTTCTTATACTGTGTCTAAGATCCAATTTTGTTACAACAGCCACCTCAAATGCTGGTTGGCTGACCCTCTAACAAGCAGACCAGAAAGCTAATACCACTTTGTTATGCTACGCCTGGCCCTAGACTAAGAAAAAAGTGTCCTTATCAATTAGGCTGGCATAACGAAAGAAAAGAAAGAAAGAAAAATCTTTATTCACCATTAAAGGCATAGTCGTAGACATAGTCTAAGACCGAAGCCTTAAAAAAAAACCTGTATCCGAACTATGCTGACTTGCAGTCTACCCTCGACCAACTGACCAAGGATCGTGTTCCCTTCTCTCCGCGGCCTGAGCGCTCGGAGCACTCTTCCTAGCGATAAGCAATCATTTTACATCAAACATGCCGACCGGAGCGTAGCATTATTTTGCTTAATATATAGGTATTCGTTATTTTTATTTTTGTTTTTGTATCCGAGCTCTCGCTCAATACTTATGCTGTTTTTGCTAATATGTCTTTACTTATGTTACTCTGTGAGCAGGGGTCTAGAATTTATTTTTGTTTCAAATAACTCTATATCGTATCAACCCAAAACAATTAAATATGTAAATAACTTCTATGCCTGTAACAATATGACGTCCTGCGTGTATTTATTTTTCCTCTGTGTTTTTTTATATTTTTCACCCCGCTCAAGATTTGTATTGATCTTTGTTACATGTTTTCATTTATCTTCTATTGTCAGAAGAGGCCTTCAACTTATATTATTAGAGTCTATAATATTAATGAACCAAACTAAAATTATTGAATGTATGGCTTGTTTCAGTTCCTACAACTATATTATAATAATGTTTTGGATGTTCTCATTTTATCATCGTGTTTCTCATTGTTTTTTGTCGAGGCCTGTATCTTTATTACACAGTATCACGGTACTATACATAAATCACCTAGCTCATCAACTCACCTATAGCATTGTGTCTCAGAATATTAGTATATCATACACCTCAGCGAATAATAAAAACCAACTCTCCCAACAACTAAAAACCTGCCTTATTCCACAATCGAACGTCTGTAACTGTCTAAATTCCGCTGTGCTCTTACTCTGCTTCTGCTCTTTTCACCGTGTCATACGCAAATCAAACAAAAATGATTAATACAGACATGACAAACCTTCTCACAAATATCGATGATGCACTGGATATTAACTGTGAACCCGTGTTAATGCCAGAGAATTGTAGCAACCTATTCAAATCAAATTATCAATTTAAATTACTTACATATAATATAAGAAGCATTCAAAGAAATTTTGATGAGTTTTTGGTGGTCCTGCGCCGTTTGGATATAGATTTCGATGTTATCATACTCACGGAATGCTGGCTTAACACTTCAACTTTTATTGGTGATATTCCTGGTTATACAACTTTCTCTACACAGCACAATATTAACCAGAACGGAGGAATCGTTGCATATGTTAGAGAGGTCTGGAGCCCTTCTGTCACGGAACCGCGCTGTGCGGAGGCTTGCAGTATTCTCTTGGAGATACCTAATGTAGTAACCATTCTGGGAATATATCGGTCACCTTCCTTTGCTGACCCTAGCTGTTTCTTAGACTTCGTTGACGAGATCCTTGGCCAACACAAAAATGATTCGTGCTTTATTCTTGCGGGAGACGTGAACATAGATTTACTATCAACAGATAAGAGAAAATATGATCCGACTGACTATCTCTGCTTAGCTTCTGAACACGGCCTGGCCCCAGCTATTACGAAACCGACGAGAATAAACTCATGCTTGGATCATATTTTTATCAGAACAAAGTCCGCAGTCCTGGGTGTTGTTTGCGATACTGATATCACTGATCACAGCCTTGCTCTTTTAGGATTGGTTGGTGGTGAGAGGAGGCAGAATGTTAGTAGAACGAGAACAATTACAGATTTCTCTAAGGTTTCGGAAGAGCTGAGTGCTGTAGACTGGAGTATGATCACAGAGAAGTCGGGCGTCGATGAGGCGGCAGTGATTTTTGTGCAAACCATATCTGCAGCAGTTGACAAGCACACCAGGCAGGTGCGAGTAAGCAGATCTAGGTTTAACCTAACTCCGTGGATTACACCTGGCCTAATTCGCAGTATTCGACGCCGAGACCATCTTCACTACTTAGCCAAACGCCACCCAAACGACGAGGTGCTGAAACTGTCATACCGAAGGTATAGAAATTTTTGCAATGGCTTATTGAGGAAGGTTAAGACTAGGTTCGAAAACAAGCAACTGGAAGGCAGCAAGGGAAACCCAAAAAAGTTATGGCATGCCATAAAGTCTATCTGTCAATTTAAAAATAAAAATAACAACGCTAGCGATCTCTTAACAACAGCTAACAACCCCGCGGAATCCCTGAAAATGTGCAATGATTACCTCTCTACAATCGGTCAAAGACTTGCTGACGAAATACTGTTAAAAACCAATGAAACGGAACTGAACCTGGCCTCTAAGATAAAAACAGCAGATGGGCCTTCACTTTCTTTCTTTTTGACTCCTACTAATGCACATGAAGTCGAGGCCCTCGTTATGAAGCTGAAGAATGATAGTGCTCCAGGTCTTGATGGTCTTAATAACGTCCTAATAAAAAATATTCTACCCCAAATTCTGGAACCTCTCACCCTTATATTTAATCTTAGCCTTAGCACTGGTTGTTTCCCTCAAGTCTGGAAAGTTGCAGCAGTGTGCCCCATTCACAAGGACGGACCCAAAGACCAACCATGTAATTATAGGCCAATTTCCCTTCTCAGCGTTTTTTCCAAACTATTGGAAAAGATAGTGAACAAGCGTCTCGTTGATTTTTTGGAGAAGCACAGTCTGTTGTCGGGCAGGCAATTCGGTTTTAGGTGCAAAAAATCTACCGAGGACGCTGTCATGTTATTGTCTGATCTAACCTCAACTTATCTAGACAATGGGCTCCGCTGCATTGGAGTGTTTCTTGATCTGGCCAAGGCGTTCGATACGGTTTCGGTTCCTATACTCTTGCGCAAGCTGGAACGGATGGGAATCCGAGGCGTCGCCCTGGATTGGTTTCAAAGCTATCTCTCCGAAAGAACGCAACTGGTCAGAATAGATTCGCTGAGGAGCCTCACAAACCCTGTAAGGTTTGGGGTCCCTCAGGGAAGCATTCTGGGCCCCACCTTGTTTATTGTCTATATGAATGATATCCACAGTATTGCGCTGCCATCGGCAGAGGTCATCTGCTATGCCGATGACACAGTAATTCTTTTCAATGGGAGGAACTGGGAAGCTACTCTCCGCGCTGCTGAAGTCGGTATGGCTGCAGTATCTAGATGGTTACAGTGTAATCTCCTAACATTAAACACGAAGAAAACAAAATATATCTGTTTCCATAAGACAGCAGCCACAAATCTTCCTGATCGGAGCGGTATTAGAGTTCATCACTGTGACACATTACACTACTCCTCTCAGGCCGTTTGTGGCTGTGATATCATTCATCGTACAGAAGAGATTAAGTACCTTGGGGTCACGCTGGATGAACGCTTGAATTTTCGCTCTCACATAGCTTGCCTCACCAATAGAACTCGCAGGATTGTAGGCTTAATGAAGAGGCTGCGTGGCTCTGCCAATCTCAGCGTACTCAAACAGGTTTACTTTGCTATCTGCCAATCAGTTCTCACTTACTGTATTGGGGTTTGGGGAAACGCAGCCAAGACCTTTATGATCGATGTAGAGAGGGCTCAACGCGCCGTGTTGAAGGTTTTGCTTAAGAAACCCTTCAGATTTCCCACAAATGATCTGTACAGAGAGGCTAAGGTACTTCGAGTTCGCCAACTGTATATTCTGAGGGCTAGCCTCAGTACGCATAACTCGGTCCTCCTCTCTGAAGAGTACAAATCTATGTTGCAAAAACGAAACTTTCGCTTGCCTGTACCTTTTACTAAATCTTGTTTCGCTAAACGGTTCGGTCGTATTGCTCACTGCTATATCTATAACAACGTAATGAAACACTGTGACATAAGACTATGCACGTCCAGAAAAGCTAAGCACATAATCTCCGAATGGTTGATGAAGCTTAATTATGAGGAAACAGAGACCATTACCGACTATCTCACTAAGGCCTGGTTTTGAGAGCTGATAATTATCATGTATCTTAGTTACCTAACTTATATCATTATTGTCATTTTATAATATAACTCATATAAACATAATATATTAGTTCTATTCACATCATATACACATACTTATATACATAATTTATTAATTTTATTCTCACATACATCATACCTTTATTGAGCTCACTAGGTACTCTTCACACTTCCACATCCACACCAAATCATAATTTTACATACTAGGGTTACAATCACACACCACCTATAAACAGTAACTAACTTTAATCAACTAGAAACTGGTTTCCCTAGAAACAAGCAGGCTTTCGCTTGCCTACGATGGGAACCCCTGGTAAATGAATTCGGTATACATAAAAATTTTTTCTGCATTCACCCCAAGTGTACTTTAGTTAATATTACTTTAAGATTTTTATGTAACCATTTTTTTTTTATACCTTTATTTAAATAAATTATTTTCATTTTTTTCATTTTTCATTTTTTTCAATAGCAGTATCATCGTGTGGGCGACTTACGGCCAAGTAAAGTGTTGTGATGCAGTGTTGCTGCAACGTCGGGTTTTAGTATATTGAATGAAGCATTGACGTCACACACAGCAACATCAAACTACATACAAAGAAAATGGATGCTGCCGCACCCAACGCACCGTATGGCTTGGTTTGGATATATAGACAAATGGACTGCAAGTCAGGTTAGTCAAAATTGCAGTTTGAATGCGGTTGTTGTGTCGGCAGTTCCGATGCAGTTCTGCCTACTATACAAGAACCTCAGCAATGCCCAGTTTATTTTTTGATTAGTAAAGAAATGACAATTTTAGTTTGGTTTTGTTTATCTTATAATTAGAGATCGGATATTCGGATGCATATTTACCTAAACTTCATTTTTCACAAGAATAATGTGGACAAGTCTTAATTATTTATTTTATGAAACAATCCCAGGATCGTTCTTAAGTCCCAGGATTGCTAAAATATCTTAGAACTTGGACATTTGAACAACTCGGACATCATGACCAGCTCGGACAACTTGAACAACTCTGAAAATTTGGTCAACTTTATACAACTTTGACTCTGTTGACAGAGTTTTTTGAGTTGACCAAGTTGTTCATGTCGTCCGAGATTTTTTTTGTCGAAAGTACTTAATGAACAACAACATGAACAATTTGGATAACTTGACCAAGTCAAATCAGTTGGCCAAGTTGACCAAGTTGTCTACTTTGTAAGATTTGTTCATGTTGCTAGTTGCGGGTTGCCCAATTTTTTAAAGTAACTTTATTCAGAAAGGCATATCCATATCATGTTTTCGTGCGGAAAAAAGTGAAGTTTAGGTAAATATGCATCCGATTATCCGATCTCTACTTATAATGTATTAGTCACAGATTCTAAAACTATATATTTCAAATTATAATAAGTTTTAGAATCAACATAACACAACATTCATTCATTAACAGTCAGGTATAATTATATTCATTTCTTAAATTATTTTACATAAGCTTGCACAACTTTAGATGTAATTGTGTCATACATAATAGTAGCACGCTTAATCTTTAACTGGGATTTTCAAATAACAAAATAACAAACTTAATTACTGACTAAAAAAACCTTGACCAAAACATAGATAAGACCAAATAAAAAAGAGGAAAACACCACATGTTGATATACAATCTATGTATATGAGTATGTACTATAATATCTATCTTAACCCGATGGCTCGGGAGAGCCAGTGCAAAAAACCGTAAAGACTTGTGACTCCCCAAGGCGCCTCGCCTGTAGGACTGCACCCGAAAGAGCCGAATTTCAACACTCGGGTTTCAACGGTTTTGACGTATTGCAGTTTAGGTTTCCAAGGGTTAAACTCACGAAAACAAGAAATAGGATGTTTCATATCCAGAGACAGAACATCATCATCACCTTCCTACCCTTATACCATTATTTGGAGTCGACGCAATATGTTCCTCCATTCATCTCTTTTAGCTGTCATTTCAGTGCTCACTCCTTTTTTACACATGCCACTTTTCACACATTCCATCCATCTTTTCTTTGGTCGTCCTCTTCATGCAGCCATCCACATTTATATTTCACACTCATCTTCATATGATGAGTTTAAATATTTATATTTTTCTGAAGTAAATTGATGGCAATAGTACTATAAATAAGACATGCTCCTTGTTCATATTGCTTCCAAGGGGTGAGTGAAACCAATTTAGCCATAATAGGATTTGAATATTTTAGTGACACCTTAGTAGCAGTGAATTGAAAGGCTTCAACTATATTGGATATTACACAACTTATGCTTGACATTAATAAGAGAGGCACTAAAACTTGTATAAGCCAAAACTTTTGCATAAACATAGTTTTGGTTTGAATTTTATTTTTTAGGCATTTAGTAAGCAAGACAGTATTGGAATGATTTAAGCAAGTTTTTGATACATAAAAATCTGATTGGTGTCCCTTTTAATCATTTTTGATAGTTTATATTACACAATAATCCACCAAGCCTAGCCATCTAGCCTTATTCGTACCATAATTATTTTTGTATCCTGCTCTGTACTGTATTTATGTTTGGAGGCGGAGGTCTTGATACAATCGTGTCATCTACCTATTAGTTATGGATTTCCGCAAAGTAACGCCTGATTCAATTAATTGTATTTATGTGTTTGGTGTAAATAAAGTATATTTGATTGATTGAATAATCATTGATTTAAAAAGCTGCATAACACACAAAAAAAATATTCCATCCATTCCATGTCCCTAATCTGTTCAGATTGCTGAAAAACATTTTCCAGATGTTATGAATGCAGCCTACATTATTATTATTTTGGGGTTTGGGGCCTCGACAGGCTGTCACCTGTGCCACCACAACTATGGTTGCAACCATAGCTGGTCTTTAAGTCTACGCCCCTTTTATAGTTCCCTAGTAATCCCTGCATCCAAGAATCATTGGTTTTTAATAGGTATGGTTTTTATCTCATGTGCGGCCGTGTATGATGCTATCGCACCTTTGATCTTTCTTTTAACATGCAAACTAGTGAGATAAAAGGTTTGATATAGCCTTATCACACATATACATCACGCTGCCATACTACGGCCACTGGTGTCAATATTTGCCCACAGCACGACCAGGAAAATAAATCCACTCATCAATTTTCTTTTGTGCAGAGCAGGACCGAGTCTCCGTCAAAACCCAAGGTCATTTAGTAATCAAATGGTGCAAATTCAGATAGCAGCGGAAAGGCAAAACAAACAAGGCAAGGCAAACAATTAGCCACTCAAGTCAAGTCACGGCGACACATCTGATTGGGCAATATAATTTTGCACGCTATTAAAATGTGAATGCTGCGCACTGCGCAGGTACATCGGTAAGACTTATAAACCTGGTACTACATAGAATCTGTGACTGTGGCCCCCTGATGTACAAACGAAGTACATATCTAGGTACAGTAGTACCAGGTTTATAAGTCATAGAAGGTGCAAAGTCACCCATCTTAAACCGCCCCTACTCTGAACCCCATCTTCTCTTTGCAAAATCTGCAGCCTTAGTACAATTAGAAGCAAAAACAACATTACCCGCTAGATAATTCTTCTATATCCTTCACAGAGTCGACATCACTGTCGCTGGAGTCACTGGAAGAGTCAGAACTGTCCACATCTCGGTACTCCGTCACCTCATACTCGACCACGCCGCTCTCCGAACTGTCTATTATCATGTGCCTGCTAGTCTCCACATCGTCGAGCACGCTGGACCTCGCCAACGGCCCGTGAGCACACGCATTTATTATATTATTCTTTAACACCATTTCACTTAATTCCGTCGTGTCAGAGTCATCGCACGTGTTGTCGTTTGAATGAGTTTCTGTATCGTCTGAATCAGAGTCTGAACCGCCGTATTCCGCAATCAAACTTAGAGATACGTTTTTATTATTGCTTTGATCAAGGTTTTCCATTGTGACGAGCGATGCGTGAAAACGCGTGTTCGATTTTGTACTACGAAGTACTTTTACTAGTTTATTTTTTACTGACTAGCTAACGTAACTAAGTATCAGTCGACCGTGAATCAAAATAATACGTGAAATAAATCAGAATTTTTCTTGTAAAAAGAAAAGAAAATGTGAAGAAAAACAGAACGATTCATGCACAGCAAAATGACGTTTGTTTTTTTAATTGATCAGTGTTGCCAGGCGTGTAAACTATTTTCAATGTCGTTATCGTTATTGCAGTTTTTAAACGACGTTATAATAACAGCTTTTGAGCTCGAGTTTTTGTCGAAGTAATAAATGGATTTCGATTACGTGGGTTCGAACTAAAACTTAGGCTGAGATTCAGAGAGTGTAACTCTGGTACGAGTATCCATAATTTTCGACCATCTCATGCTCAAAAGAAGTCTCTGAAGGGCAGTTCCTTCCCTTTCCTTGCATTATACATGATTATACTACAGGGTAAACAGTTGCATTACTTTAAGGCTTGGTATTAGATCTTTTCTCTTGGGTGTTGGGGGAAAAACCATCGGGTAGAAGCCCTGCTATAATTATTTACCTTTCAAATGATGGTATATTCAGAAGAAATGGTGTAGGTGATTCTTGTAAAACAGGTTATAAATCTGAAATCGAGCTTACTTTGCTCCTCTTTTCTATCGAGAAAATTTAATAGAGTCGTGTTTTCAACGGTTAGATACCCTGCAGAAAGAACGTATCTACACTGTTATGTGAACTATACAGGGTCCTTCTTAATATGCTGACACTTTTTTAAGGCGACGACCAGACTATGAAACTGAACAACTTTCTCTATGTTCATCAACATCGAAATCGCGAAAAAAAAACAGTTGTCCCATACGTTTGGCTCCGAGTAGGTTTGCAGTTTTGTATGGAAGTGATAATTTTTTTTCGCGATTTCGATGTTGGTCCCATAGAGGAAGTTGTTCAGTATGACGGTCTGATCATCCCCTTAAAAAAGTGTCAGCATATTAAGAAGGACCCTATATACAACGTGTTAATGAATTAACGCAAAACTAGAAAGTAGTTTGTTTAGAATCGAGAGCAGAATCGAATTATCATGGTTTCAACATAGGTAATTTTTTTCAAAATATTAAATATTTTTTTATAAAAATTTTAAATTTTCTGAACCTGATGTCAACCCACCGCACGAGCACAGTCACCCTACTTACTACCGAAACAAGGTTCTTAAAATGTATTCATGAGTACGTTAGCGCTTTCATTCATGGCTGAAATGATACCAAATCATTTTAACCTCAAAACTTAAAATGCGAATAACTTTAAATTTTAACTACCAAAATAATGAAATTATTGTTTCAATCCAATTATTTTGTTATAAATCAGTTGGGGTGTATGAGGTTTTGCGCTAATTTATTAACACGTTGTATACAGGGTGTAAAATAAAATGGGACAGCTACTCAAAGGGGTGCTTCAGACCATCAAACTGAACAACTTTCTCTATGGGACCAATATCGAAATCGCGAAAAAAAAATCCGCTCTCCCATACAAAACTGCAAACATAACTCGACTGAAATGTATGGGACAGCAGATTTTTTTTTCGTGATTTCGATATTGGTCCCATAGAGAAAGTTGTTCAGTTTGATGGTCTGAAGCACCCCTTTAAGTAGCTGTCCCATTTTATTGTACACCCTGAATATTAAAAGTAATAATTTGGTTATCAAAAATCGGTTCGAAAACAGACAAAATAGGTATGACCCCCTCTTAAGGAGTGATTGTACCCATGATACGGAACAACATTTCCTAAGAAACCTAAAGAAAATTCGCCATTTTTTTTTACTTTTCTTACTAAATGTGGTATCGACGCATAATGTCCTAACCTAAGCAATCAGCTGATCGAACATTTGTATGAAAAGCCTATGAAAAGCCGTATATTTTTTGAGATTTCTTAGGGAAAGTTTTTCAGTATCATGGGCCACAATAGGTATACCTACTACCTACCCCATAAAGTACCTAATGCAACTGTTTTACCTTAATATCCTGTATAGTTAGGTAGGTACTTCGTTAGGTATTATTTATTTATTATAATACCTACACCAGCTACACTCTGGTATTTTGCTGTTCTAGTTCTAGGTAACGAATACCCATAGAGACGTGCGAATACTTTTTTGACTTATGTGAATTTTGAAATTGATTGATTTTCTTATATTTTTAGCTCAAGCACCTCTTTATACAGGGTGGAAAGTTGAGATGGGGCACAAAGGGCAGCTACCAGAAGCATTACAGCTACAAGAAAACGTTCTTAGGAGACTAACCCTAAATTTTGGAGTAGGTATTTTACTTCAACATT
This sequence comes from Agonopterix subpropinquella, assembly GCA_922987775.1. Taxonomy (NCBI): domain Eukaryota; kingdom Metazoa; phylum Arthropoda; class Insecta; order Lepidoptera; family Depressariidae; genus Agonopterix; species Agonopterix subpropinquella. Next base: position 18,238,208 of record OV277707.1, read on the forward strand.
CGCAGATTTTGAAAAAAATGTGCAGTTATGAGAAAAACTGCAATTTTCACAAAACTCTTTTTTCATCCCATTCGATTCTCTTGGTGATATGGAACACATAATCTTTATGATCGGCGAGCTCAGCAGCATGAGAATCGGGTGCCATATTGACGGCGTCTGTGTCAATAACGTAAGCTACGCAGACGATATGGCATTGCTGAGTGCGTCGGTCTGCGGACTGAGAAAGCTAATGGCTACATGTGAGGCCTTCGCTACGAGTCATGGACTATTATATAATGTAAAAAAGAGTGAATTCATGGTCTTTGGGGCTGAAAATAAAATTCCTGTTACAATACCACCTATAAAACTCTATGGCGTGCCACTACAAAGAGTACACAGGTTTAAGTATCTGGGACATATACTGACCCCAGGCCTCAAAGACGATGAAGACATCGAGAGGGAGCGGAGGGCGCTGTCTGTGAGAGCGAACATGGTAGCTCGTAGGTTTGCACGCTGCTCAAAAAAGGTTAAAATTACACTGTTCCGAGCATACTGTACATCTTTTTATACGTGCAGCCTATAGGCTACATATACTCAAAAGGCATACAGCGCCCTTCGTGTTCAGTACAATAATGCGTTCAGAGTGCTGATGGGGTTGCCCCGTTTCTGTAGCGCATCAGGGATGTTCGCCGAAGCTCGAACTAATTGCTTTTACGCCACAATGCGCAAGAGATGCGCGTCCCTGGTGCGCAGGGTGCGGGCCAGCCCCAACAGCATTCTGGCCATGATCGCAAGTAGGTTGGACTGCGCGTATGTGACTCATTGCTGCGCTATCTCAAATGGAATGGCGCAGCGATGACTCATTCCGAAGATGCCCAGCTGACGTGCCCGTTAATTTAATTTAATTTATTTTTATGTATTCCTACTAATATAGAATAAGAACATACTAACTTTGAGTCCTGGTTACTTGATTAAATAAATATTTTATTTATTATTATTTATTTATGGGGTCGAGTTAAAATAGAGCTAAAGTACCCTTTAGACGGGCAACTGATCGCAGGCTTTCTGTCAAGCCCGAATCGCCCATTAGTCACATTGCACGTGTAAAGGATCGATAAAAGTTTGGACTCCTGCTTGCTTTTAAAATGTGGCTATTTAGAGCTATGCCCGTTTGGACTAGAGGCACAGCTTTGAGGCACAGACTTACAGGAAATAAGAAAATTGCTCGAAAAAACGTTTTTATTGTACCTAAAATTTGCACACACAGTTATGTACTTAATAGGTAGGTAAACATAAACACCTAGTAAACACAAACAACACACCACCACCAAAATCTTCTGTACCACCAAACACCACTGAACCATTAACACCAAAAGAAGAAGATAGGTACAATATTAGTTTAAAAGTTTTAATCTGTAGGTCAAATCACAGAATACTTAACTGATTAGCGTATAATAAATACTTCTCGTACATACGTGCTCAGAATACAGAACAAACATAAGAGTATGGTAAGACATACCTACCCTAACCTTAACCTAACATTTCCGTCCTACCCTAACATTTTTGTATCTAATCCTAGTTAGATGATACAGGTCCTACTTGTTTTAGGTACTTATTACTTGCCTGAGCTGAGCAGCCTATGGACATTTTGTGCCCACCGCGGGCACCAGCAGACACGTAGATGTGCGCATTATCTAGGCACACATCCATAGTACAGAAATGAAATATAAAACTACAACATGCAGAAATGAAATGATATAATATAAACAACAAAAAGTGAAAGCGAGCAAAATGGTCTGCCGTGTCGTCTGCTAATGCTTATCATCATCATCATCATCATCATCATAGGCCTTTTCATCTGTAACAGATGATTTAAGCAGCGTCTTGGCGGCACTTACGCTCGTGGCTATAGAGCCCTATACGGGAGCGACAGGCACGGCCGCACGTACGGCAAGTAAAATTTAGGCTCACTGCGTTTGCGTTTGCTGGGTTTGCAACGCGCTGGTGTCTCCTTTCTCGCTTGTCAGCTAAGGAAGTAAACCACATGCGATCGTGCGCAGTTATTCCCTCCGTTAACAACTTCCTCCACGAGTCACGATCTACAGCGAGATGCTTATAGCCGTTGCATTGTAGGTAGGTATGGGTATGCCAAGTTAAAGTTAGCCTGTTTGTTATTTAGCTGAGATAGCGGGATGATTGTGAATAGAATTTATTATTACCTGTGTGTTGGCTACTCTGAACTAGATGGATACAAGATAACTAAGTATGAGATTTCGGAATATCTCTGACTACCCCCTCGTCATATAGTCGTGAGCATATGCTATGCTTAAGTATTAGAAGGCGGAGGCGATTCATGAGAAGAGTATAGGGGAAACTGAGTACACTTGATCCCCCTTTTTATTTAGCTCTGTAAAATCAGTTTTATAGCTTAGGATATGTTAGAACCATAATGTTGGGACATAAACTGGCCACGTTTCCTAAGACGTAAAATAACGTAGGTAAATTCTTGAAAATAATAAAGGACATAAACAAAAAACAGATTTGCACCAAGTGTCCCCATATTCCATATATGGGAGATTTGATCCCGCCCAAAAGGAGACTTGATCCGGGAGGATCAAGTCTTCATATTGGCGGTAAATTGATACTTTTTATTTGACCAAGTCTCCCATATTTGATGGAAACTTGATACGTTCTTGGTGAGCAAGTGTCCTCAAGCATACTTGTCAACTTGATATACTTATTCATAAAATGAAAAATTAAATAGGCAACAAATTTAATTTCTTAGGGTAGAAAATTGCGTTACTTTAATGGGTGATTGTACTCATGATACTGAGCAATATTCGAAAAGGAACAAAAGAAAATTTGCAAGAAAAATTTTGAACTTTTCATACCAACGTCCGATCAGCTAATTGCTTTATTAACTCACTGTACCGTCATTCGAAGCCTAAAAGTGAGAATAGCAACCCTATTTTCCTATGCTGTGGCGGACGTGACGTCAGTTTCCGTCCATAAATCCCCTCCAGTTTAATACGCTTTCCTTCCACCAGGTGGCGTCGTTGGCATTTTAAGCAACGAACGGTTTTTGAATCATTGGCGGTTTATTTTCCGAACTGTGCGGACATATTCTAACCAACTCAAAAGTGTTCATTTAATTTTTCCCTAACGTTGGTTAGAACATTTTTAAAATAAGTCAGTTTAACTTTTGAAAATTTTTATAATAGTTCTAATATCAAAGTGCAAGTGCTAACACACTGGTAAGCAAGTTATTTTTCTTTGTAAACGGTTTTACCGTTCGTGTTTTTTACTATGAGTGATTCGGCGAGCTGTAGTTCGTCAAGCTCTTCATCCGAATCGGAGAATAATTTAAATCCCCCTCCGAAGGAGCCGCGACCGGGAACGTCCTCCGGAAAAAATAGGAAGCGAAAGGTGCCTGATAAAGTTGTTCAAAGCGGGAAACGTAAAAAATCCAGTAACGAATTGCGCAAATTCGCTCAAGAATGTTTTCAACAATTCGTGTCCGTTAATAGTTTTCCGAATTACCCGCACCATTATTATCAGGCACCTCCTTACGAACAAAGAAATGAGGACGTAGTGAGTCTCGATGCCAGCGGAGAATTATTTTCTGATATTGATGACGCCCCCTTGGGGCAGTCTAGTCCAAATTTTGAGTTGCCCTTAAACACAGTGCTTAAAGAACCCACAGTTTCAAAATCGTGCAAAGAGCATGTTGATTTATTAAATTCAATCCAACATTTAAATACACCCGAGTGGAACAATGTGAGGTACGCCGACGTACAAAAAAGTTATAGTTCCACCCCCGGGTTTATAGAACTTGAGTGTAATGATGAAGTAAAACCTTTCGATAGGTTTCCTAATTTAATTGTTACTGAAAGAAGTTATGCGGCGTTCACTCAAGGTTTACTTAAATTAAGGGATGCTACGCAATGTGGCCTTCAATCTCTTTTAAAGTGGGCATCTGAGACTGATGATTTATCACCATCGACATTGAAGGACAAAGTTAACGAAGTATTTATTGAGGGTAATTATAACAAAATCTCCGCTGATTTGCTTCAACTGTCCTGTGGCCATAGGGCCGATACAATAGAACAAAGACGCGATGGTATTTTGCGATTAGTCAAAGACAAGTTTGTACGTTCTAATTTACGCAAGATTCCGCCTACTAGCGAGTCTCTTTTTAATAAAGAATCATTTTCTTCCGCTCTCGAAAAAGCGGGTGGTGTAAATAAAATTTTCTGGCCGACTCGCAGTACAACGCAAAAAACAAACTGGCCCGCGGCTGCGCAAGCTGGACCGTCGCATGTTAAACCGCCCGCGCAGGGCTCTTATGATCTGTCCAAAAGCCACCATGTTCGGCAAACATACACACAGCCGCCTGCGCAAGGCGCTTATCCTACGTACTTCCCTCCGCAAGGGATGCCCGTCCCTATGTACTATCCCCCGCAGGGATATAATCAACCTTTTCAAGGACAAGGAAATCGGTTTCCGCAAAACCAAAATAGCAGGCTAAATAGACCTGACAATAGAGCTTCACGTCAGAAGCATCAATTTAACGAAGGGCATGGCAGAGGACAATACAGAAACATGCAATATAATAATCAAAGAAATTTTCGTGCAAAACGAAAGTTCTGACTCGATCACGGTATGCGTAGCGGGCCGCTTAGCGCGGTTCGCTCAAGCTTGGGAGACGCTGGGAACTCCAAAACCCCTTCTGAGTATCATAAAGGGCTACAAAATACCCTTCGGGGAAAAGCCTCCACTTTTTGTCCCCAGAAATATAAAACGCAGTTTAATTACTCCAGTTTCTCAACAAATGACAAAAGCAATAAAAGAAATGATAAACTCAGGAGTTCTGGAGAGCGCGCAGCTCTCACCAAGCTTTATATCCCCCATGTTCTTGACACCGAAAAGCGATGGTACAATGCGGCCCATTTTCAACCTCCGGAATCTAAACGATTATGTCATTGTGTCCAAGTTTCGACTAATAAACATACAAAAAATACCGGACTTCCTGCAGCCTCTAGATTGGCTTGCCAAAATCGATATTTCGAATGCGTACTTTCATGTTCCGATCTCCCCGGTCCACAGAAGATTTCTAAGGTTAAGTTACAACAACAGCCTTCTGGAAATGACATGCCTTCCCTTTGGCTTAGCGACGGCGCCCAAAGTGTTCGCAATGCTCACAAACTGGATTGCGCAAATCCTGAGGAGCAAAGGAATCAGACTCGTTACGTATCTGGACGACTATCTAATCGCCCATCAGGACAAAACAATACTTTCTCAACATATTCAGGAAACTGTCAATCTCCTACAAGAACTAGGATGGCAAATCAATTTCCAAAAGTCGATATTGACCCCTCAAAGATGCCTGGAATTCTTAGGGATTCGATGGAACCCGTGGTCCGGTCTAAAATGGCTGCCACCAAGAAAATGTCAATCTCTCAAAGACAAAATAGTTCCCATTCTAAAACGAAAAACTGCAAACTTAAAAGAAGTGCAGAGCTTGGTTGGACTGATAAACTTCGCAAGTTTCCCAGTACCGCGAGGTCGACTGAACCATCGCAATCTCCTACAGTTTCAAAACAATCTGTTGAAATTAGATTCTTGTCACCGCTTCAATGTCCCCGAATCAGTGCTGCTCGAACTGAAATGGTGGCTGAAAAATCGCGCGAATCAGTCCCGGTTACACGCTCCACCCGTGAGCCACTTTATGACGACAGACGCATCAGGTTTTGCTTGGGGTGCTTGTCTGGACGATGTAGAGATGTCAGGAGCCTGGCAAGCTCACGAGAACAGGCTGCACTCGAATGTGAAAGAGATGCTCGCTGTGTACTACGCTTTAAGAGGGCAGTCTCTGTTCCTAGCGACATCAACAGTTATGTTGCAAAGCGACAACAGGACTGTAGTGTCTTACATCAAAAAAGAAGGCGGGAACAAGTCATCCATTCTGATGCATGTGACAAAAATGATATTTGCACTCCTGGACACACATCGGATACATTTGATTGCTCATTATCTGCCAGGAAAATTAAACTGCGAAGCAGATCGCCTGTCACGTTTTCAAATTCCTCCCGAGTGGCACCTGCTCACAGAAGTAACGTCTGTAGTTTTCGAAAAATGGGGAATACCCTTCATAGATCTGATGGCATCAAATTCGGCTCATGTTGTACCTCGATACGTCAGCCTGGACAGGACAGATCAGAATGCCTATTACCACGACGCATTCAGCCACAATTGGGACTTCTCACTGGCATGGGTCTTCCCACCTCCTTTTCTAATACCCAAAGTCCTAGCACATTTAAACACTGCACGGGGAGTGTACCTATTAGTAGTCCCAGTGTGGGAGAAGGTATTTTGGAGACCGGATGTGAAGAATCGCGCCCTATCTCCTCCTTTCACCATCCGGCGCCTTCATCGAGTGCTAGTGGACACATCGACCGGTCTGCCACCGTCACAAGTCCGAGAAATGACGCTGGAAATATGGAGATGTGGGGGTGGTCCCCCGACTTGACTGCCTGGACACCAGAACAGAAACAACTGCTCAAATCAGGTTGGCGCGATTCTACTATTAAAACATATAATAATGCATGGCTAAAGTGGTTAAATTGGTGCACTAAGAATAATGTCTCGTCTTCCGATCCCTCAGGATCTCAATTAGCCAGGTTTTTGACAGATTTGTTCTTAATAAACAAACTTTCCTTCAGTACTATCCTAGTATACAAATCAGCGGTATCCACTCTTTGTAATCCCGAGACATCGGAAAGACTGAGCTCCCATATCCTTGTTCAGAAAGTGTTAAAGTCTATAGCTGCCCAAAAACCAAAACAATCCCATAAGCCACCTATTTGGGACACAGACGTGCTCACATCATGGCTCATAAACAATAACCCTGACTCTAATAACTTATATCAATGCTCAAAAAGGGCAGCTACCCTTTTGCTATTATGCTCGGGCCGCAGGACCCATGACTTAACACTATTGGCAATTGACGAAAACCATTGTCTTGTTTCAGATGACCAGATTATTATGTGGCCTAAATTTGGGTCTAAGACTGATAAGTCAGACGTAAGGCAATCTGGCTGGCGTTTAAAATCTAACACAGACCATCAAGCTATAGATTCAGTATACTGGATAAAAAGAGTGATCGACCTATCACGGACCCGACGATCCCTATGTAAGGTAAATAACCTGTTTATAACCGCGTGCGGTCCTGCGAAGGCCGCCTCCCGCTCTGTGATAGCTGGCTGGGTGCGGAGCGTCCTTGTGGACGCTGGTATAAAGGCCAGCGCAGGCAGCATACGCCCGGCCGTGGCATCCAAGCACTGGGTGCTCAACCTCCCAGTAGACGAGATACTAGCGCGAGGGAACTGGCGCTCCCAGAATACATTCATCAATCATTATTGTCGCGAGATACGACCAACCCCAGTCCAAACTAACGTGGTGTCAGCTATGTTTTCACCCATAGCATAGGTATTAATAGGTATTGGTCGTACCTCATGGTCATACGAATAATCTAGCAATTACATAATATCTATGATATACCAAATAAACAATTTGTTTTCATTTATGATAGAAATATAATTATTGTACATAGATATCTACAATCCATCATAGCTGTTATACTTATATTTAACATAAAGAGTTCAATTTATTTTCTTCTTCTAAAAATTATGAGAACAACTTGTTTAGGAACCTGTAAACTGTAAAATTGCTTTTTCGTGGATACGTCATGTACATTTCTTGAATAGATGGATGGATCCATTCTTGGATTTCTTTCTTTGACCAAAATCAAAAAGCTATCAATATCTTAAGGTCTATTTATGTTACTGATTAAACATTTTGTTGGCATTGTTTCATTTATATTTAAGTAATTATTCGGAAGTTCTTACGATTTGAATAAATACTACTTGTTAATTGAAAATTACTCTGAAATTAGAGACAAAATAAAATACGTTTTTCCTCAAGTAGGTATGCTTTATTTACTTTTGTTTTCCCAATACATGAATTTATTCAAGATACATCACACCTCTAGAAACTTAATACTTACGATTTTCTGTGTTATGAACATACTCATACAGTTAACAACACAGTGTCACATTGGCGTTACATACCTACACACATATTCCACCAGGCGATATCAAACACTTCTTTTTAGGCTTCGAATGACGGTACAGTGAGTTAATATCCGCGTTTTACCTACCAATAAAACGCTTATTAACTACTTACCTCATTCGAAGCCTATTTTTAATTCCTGCCTGGTAAAAGTTCGAACGCAATGATTCAAAAACCGTTCGTTGCTTAAAATGCCAACGACGCCACCTGGTGGAAGGAAAGCGTATTAAACTGGAGGGGATTTATGGACGGAAACTGACGTCACGTCCGCCACAGCATAGGAAAATAGGGTTGCTATTCTCACTTTTAGGCTTCGAATGAGGTAAGTAGTTAATAAGCGTTTTATTGGTAGGTAAAACGCGGATATTATGGAAAAACCCTTTTTTTTTGCGAATTTCTTATACTTACCCTTAAGAAATTCGCAAAAAAAAAAAGGGTTTTTCCAAGGGAGACTTGACCCCCTCGGATCAAGTCTCCCACTACGCTCCGCACCATCTGTCCCCATTAACCGAAAAAATGAAAAAGATTACCCATTTCCTAAGTTTATTATCCTGTGTATTTGAGTTAGTAGCACAACATTTTTGCATGATTTGCAGTCCTTAATAATGAATACTCGAATTCTAACATGTTAAATAAATGATTTTATACACAAAAGAAAAGTTACAAATATTTGGCTTCACTGCACGAAAAACATGCATCGTTCGCCATGACACAAACTGTCAGTTTGACATTTATAATTTTTTCGTAAACGTCATATCGCACCATAATCAAGCAGAGCAGTTAAATGGTAGGATCAAAACAGTTATGTACCATGTCTCCCAGAGGGATCATGTGTACTCAGTTTCCCCTTTATATAGCGGAGACTGTCTTTTCGGGGACAGCAAATATTCTGCGGGGGGAGGTGAAGGAGTCCCAGCATTAATAACTATGTATCTAGGTGAAGATGAGGCAGACTGTGGCGATTGCTTATGTGTCAATGATGTATGATCCATTCCTGTATTTAAATGTGTTGAAGAAGACGGTGAAGGTTGTGTTAATGATTGTGTATTGGGTGGTTTCAAACCGACGAAAGAGTTTTCCGTCAATAAGCCCATGTTACCGTAGAAAATAGCATCAGATATAATTTTTTGAGTTATAGTCCGCTGCTTTTTACTCAGATCTCGAAGCTGTAGACCTATAGACCTTCCCAAAATTTCGCATTCCCTATCTCCCATTTTTGGCTCATTTTCAGCAGTACTTGTCATATTATCACGTTGTCTTTGCAGAGAGCTTGCCTTTGTTGGTCTTCTTTTTTTCTGTGATGTTACACTGGATGTTCGAGATGCCATTGGGATTGAGTGATCGCTCTCTGCATCCGATGGCGAAGATGAGGAAACGTCCTGTAAATAAGTTACCTAGGTGTAAAACTAGTAACATATTTTTTTATTGGTAGGCAAGGGAACACCCATACTACGTGACCCATTTTTAACATTTTTTACCCCCACCCCCCGGTGGCCATCCGAAGTATATGCCAAGACCCCCGTCCCCCTCTAGTTTTCACGTATTAATTCATAAATCTAGATCCAAGGCTGGTTTTCCAAAAATATATTTCGAAACCTGAAGGGGATCGGATTATGGTACCCTGAATAAAATAATGACCCTTTTGGCAGAATTCATCACTTATTATCATCATCAGCCTATAAACGTCCCACTGCAGGGCACAGGCCTACCATCAGGGAGGGTGTATTATTTATTATCTTGTTGGCTTTGGGAGTTCGTAATAGGTACTTGCCTTTTTTATTCTTCTTTTTTTCAGTGAAGAAATGCTGGACATTGGAGTTGCCTCGAGTCGATAGCTCTCCGCATCAAATAATGAAGATGACGAAACATCCTGTAATAAGTTTATTAATATATTATGTTATAGCCTCAGAGGAATGATCTCCTTTATTCTACAGCATAGAGACATCAATTTAAGATTTTAGTTAGTTTCTTTTATCTTATGACGTTCTTTTAATAGTAGAAGGAGATGGAACTATAAATGTTTGTTCATGCGGCTGTCGACTTCTTATGCTAGTGTGCGTAAAGTAACCGTAAACATAGGGGCAAATGTCACTTAGTCATCTTTTGTCCCTGTTTTGTCCATACTAATTGAAATTGACACCACATACTCAAACACAAACCTCAAAACAGCCTAAAAAAAAATACACATTTTTGCAATGGTATGGCTCACTCTATGCCTGTTATAGCCAATGACATTAATGTTACTAGACTGGTAATGCAATGGTAGTAATGTAATTTTTTCAAAATATTCAAGATTGATTTTTTTTCTTTTTTGGTCTATTCTGGACTTGAACCCGCAAACTGTCAATTCTTATTAAGAGGCTTCCCATAGGGAAACGCTAGCTCGGGTCATATTTTACTGGTTTTTAGAAGCTATCTTCTCGTTATTTGAAAGACATACAAATAATTGAAAAGTGTAGCAATATTCTTCAACATCTCTGCTTTATTTGCTATAAGAGATCATATTTCTTATTTTTCTATAAAATACTTATGAAACCTGAGTTCAAAGAAAAGCCTAAATATTGGAAAAAAATCTGTATTAGGTATGTGCATCTACTTTTTAAGTTGAAGTCACATTTACTTGAGACACACACCTTTGTGTAGACAATATTAAGATCTAAAATTGCTATTTAGGAAAAAGTTTTTAAGGCCAATATTTAATGAGTTAATTTGGGGCGAATTCTTATGATTTTAGAAGGTGATTTCCTTGGATTCGAAGGCTCCACTGTGATATAATGAAGGACAAGCCAGCCAAAAATAGGTATAATACCTACTAAAATGACGTAGTTTAGTAGAGGTGAGGTGGCTCTGAAAGAGTCAAGGTCGTTCGGTCAGGGAAACCCCTTAATACCTATCATCTTGTTCTGAGTACTTGCCATTGTAATACTGGATTTTGGAAGTTCCTCCAGATGATCGCGCTCTGCATCCGATTGCGAAGGCGATAAAGCATCCTGTAACAAGTTAGGTGCTAAATTACTAATTTTATATTTTTCTGACCGACTAATGGCGGAAGAAAACCTGGTGACATCATCACTTGAAATGTGGTACAGATATGTGTAAGTATGCAAATTATTATAGCAAATAAACAGTTATATTACATTAAGGGATGATTGTTCTCATGATGCTCAACATCTCTCCCTAAGAAACATATAGGAAATTCGCAAAAAAAAATCTACTTTCCATACTAAATGCAACCAGTTAACGTTTGTATGAAAAGTTGATTTATTTTTTTGCGAAATTGACATTTTTCTTAGGGAAAGTTGTTCAGTATCATGGGTACAAATTACCTCTTAAAGTAATGCAGCTTAGACAGTACGAAATCGACGCATAAAATAAAATTTCAAACAAAATTACCTCTGTATCTAGTGGATCCACAGTTGAAATGTCTCTTAGTTCTGCAATTTCATTTCGCAGACTTTTTTTCAAAAAACTAAGTTTCTTAAAATACCACAACGTCGGAACATAAACAGCCTTCGGTCCAGCACCATCATCAGTTTGATTTTGATGTGATCTAATGACCTTAAAAATATAATTAAAATATATTAAGTGAAGTAGATACCTACCTACACTATGATTTTACAGGGTCCTTCTTTATATCTCAAAAAATTTAAAATTATTGACTTTGAGCATATAAATCTATGCTTTGAGCGCAGATATCTCGAGACAGCATTATAAAGATTTAGTTTCTATGGGAGTTTAGTTATGTTCCTTTGGACAAGACCTATCCAACGACACCACACTCGATTTAATAAAAAAACTTTTTTTTCTGGGCCTGGGGACTTTTTTGTATGGGAAAGGTGTCGAAAATTTTTTTTTCTTTTTAACTATCTCATTTCTGTTTTTGGTTTACTGTTTATCAGTCGTGATGTTAAATATCAATTCAATTGGTGCAAAAATGAGTGAGTAATCGAGGTGGGGCATACAGACAGACAGACAGAATGAACGAGAGTATAAGAGTTCCTTATTTGACTACGGAACCCTAAACAGGTCATAGGGTCCGTTTAATGTAGCTAAGTACTGGTAACGCAGTCATCTCGTCCTCCTTCTGATGCCTTGATACAGAACAGAAAAGTTTTAAGTTCCAACTTAACATTAACATCACAACTCAATGTGACAGGTTTTTACTAATATTGGAAAACAACTCATAAAACTTCCCTGAATTCAGAATTAGGAAGCCTAAATTCAGGATAGTGTAATGTTCGCTTTTGTCTTTTTCCTATTGAAATACCTATAAGTCGAGTAGACCATTAACTATTTTTGAAACTGGCACCTAAAGTACCCTTTAGACGGGCAATTGATCGCAAACTTTCTGTCAAGGTCAAATAGCAAAGGCGGATGGAGAGGAGGGAGGAGCGCGCTCTCCTTATTGGCTGATGCCCTTTTCACACGAGGGCAGGGCAGTAAGGGCAGGACAGCGTTGCCATGGCAGTAACCAGGGCAGGGCAGGGCAGATGGTCAGTCGAAGATGCGAACGTGTCGAAAAAATATCAGCCAGCATAAAAAAGTTAAATTATTTAATATAAAAATAAACTCGTGTAGAATTCTTTGATTTAGAGGAAAACTAATAGGAATACCGAATATTACTGTGAAAGTTAAACGAATCTCAAATTATATTTACTTATTATCGTGGACTGAGCTCTGCCTTCGTGTGAAAGGGGCATGAGACAGGGTTTGCGATTGTGCGATCTGTGCAATGACACGTGCAATTTAGAAAATGGGCGATTTGGCCTTGACAGAAAGCCTGCGATCAGTTGCGCGTCTAAAGGGGTACTTAAAGTATGTGATTGTATTTAATGAAAACGTACCTTTTTAAGTTCCTTGATGTAATTTGTCCTTAAATTTTGGATTTTCTTGATCACCACCTGTGGTGTTGCGTCTTCATCTAACTTCTTATAAACTTCGAGAAGAGCGCAATAACCTTCGTATCTATATTTTTGATTTCTATAGTGTATGTGTTTCTTGTCCCACAAAAATTGCATATCTTTATATACGTCTAACAATTGCATTATTATTTTATTTTCTCTTAGTGCCATTTTTAACACTTAGATCAATCAGTTTGTATCATTTAGGTACCTACTTGACTCTATTATTTGTCTATTAAGCAAGTGATAGATAGAGATTGCACGGTTTGAAGTTGCACCCTACAAATGCTATGTGCACTATTTAAGTTTGCTAACTAGGAACTGATTACTGATTGTTGCTAATTAGTGCTGTTACCCTAACCAGTGAAACTTCTTGGCCTAACCTCAATCGACTCAAGGATGGCGGCGGGCGTCACGTCCAGTGTTGCCAGCCGGATCTTGTCAAAAGTAACCGGAAATAGATAAAAAAGTAACCTTTTGATGTGAAAAGTAACCTTTCATAATGTTTTATTTTATTGACATTAATAATCATCAAAATGCAAAAATCACTGTTCTAATTATGTTTATAAACTTGTGTTAGGTTTGCGCATTATCGCTAATTACTGATTTTGTTTCTGTCATTATCATTTATATTTCATACATTTATAATTAGGTACCTAAATTTGTAAGCCCTATGGCAGATCACAGTGACACTAAACAATGCATGTACCATCATATAATTTATACCTGTGTTACCTGTGTATCACAAATAAATGATTTTGTATTTGTATTGTATTCATATTTTTTCCAGTAATAAGGTATTAAAAATGGATAGACAGATGTTGGTTGTTAACTTACAGAAATATAAACAATTCAGTAGCATTTTCCATTTTAGGTTGCATTTTTCATCCGATTGATCGATCGAGCGAGTAAGTGAAAGCTTAATTTAGTCATTTATACCTAATTTGGTCTCAGATTTGGCATACATTAGTGCGACAGAGAAAAACGTGTTTTTAGGAGTTGCACTCACGACGTTATGAAAGTTTTGGGTTTTAAAACATTGCGAAAAATATGAAAAAGCATTCGGTTTCATGGAAAAATAAGAATTTTAAAATTGATTACACAAATTCCGAAAAATAACCAAAAAGTAACCATTTGAATCGTGTAACCTAAAAGTAACCTGCCTGACAGAGCTAAAAAGCACCTAAAAAGTTATAAAAGTACTAGTCATTTGCTTCGAGTTGGCCGTTCCCTCCCTTCCCGCTTCACCGTACCGCACCCCTAAGAGACCATATTAAACGCAATTTTATAACCTTTAGCAACGTAACCACGTACGGCACGTCCGTCCCGATCACTAATATCGCTTTTAATTTTAAATGTTTATTTGCTTGTTATATTATTTTTTGTCGACGGGACCATTTAATGTGCCTGTGACGAAATTTCGTAACGGTCATCGACGGCCAACTCCAAACAAACGGGTAGTAACTTTCTGGCAGCACTGGCACGTCACGATACGATTAGGGCAGTGTATTTCTATATGAATTATTATTAATCTTTTAAAGCAATGCCATCTATTATATTTTACGGGCAGTCATATCATAACTGACATCTTTTTTCTATCGATAGCTTTCTGGTGTCTAAGATACTAGATGTCAGCACTTTCTAAGCAAATAGGTAGAAGCCGAAATTCCCACCATAAGGCTGCTCTTGTCTCCCCGTGAGCAAAATGACGTTTGTTTTTTTAATCGATTAGTGTGCCCTTAGTGTGGCCATTGTCAGGCAGGTGACTTAAACTACCTATTTTAACGTCGTTATTGACTTTTTAACTACGTTATAAATAAAAACGTCACTGTGCTTTTCGTGGAGCCGAGCCGTAGAAGTAGAAAATATACAATGTTCTCGGTAGAACCCAGGAAACTGGTATTGGCTGGGTATTGGTAGAGCCCATGGTCAGGCGTTCTTTCTAATTAGTTTATGGTTCAGGCCTAGGCATAGATAAGCTACTATTTGGCCTAGGGTTCTGGCCAAAAATTTTGTATAGTAACTAGATTGTACACTACGGTGCTGGCACCGGGGCAAGTGAGATTACCTAAATCCTCGTGTGTCCCTTTCTAACTAGGGAGTCCATTCATTCTCAAATTTGACGGGATACCTAATATGCATTTATTCAAGCCTGTTTCTTACCATCTCGTTGAGGATTCAATATTATTTTTTTATTCTGAAAATGTTTTTAGGGGTAAACTCAGACTAAAAAAATATATATATAAAATTAATTTTGAGTTTACCCGCAACTATTCTCGTTCATCCGCAAAAATAATACAACGTGTTAATGAATTATCGCAAAACTAGAAAGTATTTTGTTTAGAATCGAGAATTGAATTATCTTGGTTTCGACATATGATTCTTTCTTCAAAATAAAATTTACTGAACCCGATGTCAACCCACCGCACGGACACACATACCCTACTTACTAAAATGTATCCATGAGTAGGTTAGCGCTTTCATTCATTGCTGAAATGATAACATTTTTGCCTCAAAGTTTAAAATGCGAATAACTTTAAATTTTAACTATAAAAATAATGAAATTATTGTTTCAATCAATATTTTGCTATAAATCAGTTGGGGTGCATGCGGTTTTGCGCTTATTCATTAACACGTCAGTACCAATACGTACTTACCAGATTTTATGTCAAATCATAAGCTACCACTTTGAAATGTTTCGAGCATACGAGTGATGTCTTGCTGGTTTTCCCAGGGACTACTGTCAACCATTTTTCATCCCTGGGAAATCTACAAGCAACACACATTTTGTGTTTAATACATAGGTCGCCAAAATGGTCAATGGTCACCCTAGTTAAGAAAAGTTTAGCGAAACAATAAAATATCTAA
This sequence comes from Agonopterix subpropinquella, assembly GCA_922987775.1. Classification (NCBI taxonomy): domain Eukaryota; kingdom Metazoa; phylum Arthropoda; class Insecta; order Lepidoptera; family Depressariidae; genus Agonopterix; species Agonopterix subpropinquella. The sequence continues at coordinate 18,254,086 of OV277707.1, forward strand.
CCTGTGGAAAGAAAACCCACAGCCAGGGTAAATTTCATTTTTGCATCCAGTAACACAACAAAAATTGACCATTTCGAAGGTTTACAATGTTATTATCAGTTATCACAACAATTTAATTTGTTATTTTATGACTTTTCAAATTTCAAATATGTCCGCCATAATAATATTTTTTCATAACACCAAAGAGTTGCCATTAAAAAGTTTTGAAATAATACACTAAAGTATTGTACTTACCTTATTTATTTTGTCATAAATTGAACAAAATTAGTGTAAAACAAATAAAAATTATGAATACCTAATATAGTTTAAATTATGAATTTTCAAAACAAAAATATTTTTTTAATTTACATACATCTTTTGTTACAGTAAATTCTAAAGTGGTAGCTTAATAAGTTGGCAACACGTTAGAAAGAGACACACGAGTATTCTGGTTATCTCACATTTGCTTGGTTGGTCAGCCTACAACAACATTGAAGGAAATTAATACTTATTACGTAAAATTAGAGTTTATTTTGCATTCTCCACGAAATTCGAGAGTTTGGTCCACCTATAGGATACTATATACAATGTTCTTGGTTCTGGCACCTTCTTAGCAAGGAATATAATACTCCCTAGGCGGGAGCTTCTTACTGATCTGTGTCTGGCACTGAGATAGCTATACTTGTATTTAAGCGTTAGAAGAGGTAAAAATAAAAATTCTTGTTCAATGGAAGTCAGTTATTTTGAGCTCCTTTTTTACACTGATGTTATTTTATATAATATAATTAAATTATCTATGTTATAAGCACACTCTGGAAGTCTGGACACATTATACCAACAAACTGCTTACGACTGTTTACTTTTTAATCAAAGACATATGTATTACTAGAGTAAGGACATGGCCTATGAGCTTGACTATTGTCCCCAGTTCGTTGGCTCTAAAATGCAAGGAAAAATGTCAATTTAGAGCACTACAAATATATGACACGATCAAAGACACGATATAGTTCGTATACGAGTTATGACAGATGGCGCAATTTTTCTTTCTATGAAGAACAAGGAATATAACTACTCATGAAGAAGGTTTTTGTAAAATATTCTGACGGGCCTATCCTTACGCTAGTAATATATAAATCTATGTTTTTAATGGTATTTTTCGTCTCGTGTACCTACCTCCGTACTTCGGAATGCACGCAGTTGATCCATAATTATGCCGTTGGATGGCTCAGTCTGTTCGTTAAGCCACGTCACGTAAATATATTCAGTCAAGAGTTGGTCAAGAGCAAGAACATTGTATATAGTATCCTATAGGTGGACCAAACTCTCGAATTTCGTGGAGAATGCAAAATAAACTCTAATTTTACGTAATAAGTATTAATTTCCTTCAATGTTGTTGTAGGCTGACAACCAAGCAAATGTGCGATAACCAGAATACTCGTGTGTCTCTTTCTAACGTGTTGCCAACTTATTAAGCTACCACTTTAGAATTTACTGTAACAAAAGATGTATGTAAATTAAAAAAATATTTTTGTTTTGAAAATTCATAATTTAAAGTATATTAATTAGGTATTGATAATTTTTATTTGTTTTACACTAATTTTGTTCAATTTATGACAAACAAATAAGGTAAGTACAATACTTTAGTGTATTATTTCAAAACTTTTTAATGGCAACTCTTTGGTGTTATGAAAAAATATTATTATTGCGGACATATTTGAAATTTGAAAAGTCATAAAATAACAAATTAAATTGTTGTGATAACTGATAATAACATTGTAAACCTTCGAAATGGTCAATTTTTGTTGTGTTACTGGATGCAAAAATGAAATTTACCCTGGCTGTGGGTTTTCTTTCCACAGGTTAGATATTTTATTGTTTCGCTAAACTTTTCTTAACTAGGGTGACCATTGACCATTTTGGCGACCTATGTATTAAACACAAAATGTGTATTGCTTGTAGATTTCCCAGGGATGAAACGCTGAGAGAAAAATGGTTGACAGTAGTCCCTGGGAAAACCAGCAAGACATCACTCGTGTGCTCGAAACATTTCAAAGTGGAAGATTATGTTACAACTACACGGAAATTCTTGAAATCGAACGCAATACCGTCCATATTTCCAAAGGTATTTTATAATTTCTTACAAACTAGATATGTAGGCAATAATATTATACCAAAAAGAAGCATATATATGTTACTAGCGCGCGCAAAGTGAAGACTCGAAAACGACCCAATTGGGGCGTCTTTCAATAGTCCGCGTCAAGAAATGCTACGAGTGAGACGGCTGTGACGCGCAAGAAACATAATAATACTCACCTTACGTGACGCGGCACAATTCAACGCACCATTTTCTATGAAGGCATATCTTGTGTAAAATAGCATTGTATGTAGGTATGTAAACGGTTTTCAAAAAATTTCCTATTCTACAAATACAATGCTACCGTCTGATCGAAAACATCGGCATCGTTAGGTTTCCTCCATACGAGTTCTCCTCCTATTAATTGATGGTATGCCATTTCCTTTTTAACTTTATAACATGGTAGGTATACTTACACACATGAGTATGAGTTTTATTTTGAAGAAAGAATCATATGTCGAAACCAAGATAATTCAATTCTCGATTCTAAACAAAATACTTTCTAGTTTTGCGATAATTCATTAACACGTTGTATTATTTCTGCGGATGAACGAGAACAGTCGCGGGTAAACTCAAAATTAATTTTATATATATATTTTTTTAGTCTGAGTTTACCCCTAAAAACATTTTCAGAATAAAAAGATAATATTGAATCCTCAACGAGATGGTAAGAAACAGGCTTGAATAAATGCATATTAGGTATCCCGTCAAATTTGAGAATGAATGGACTCCCTAGTTAGAAAGGGACACACGAGGATTTAGGTAATCTCACTTGCCCCGGTGCCAGCACCATAGTGTAGAATCTAGTTACTATACAAAATTTTTGGTCAAGAGTCAATCCCCAATGGACCTGGGTTAGGCTAGTATGGCCACTCTATCTTATTCTTATACCTCCTTGTGCCCTCGTGCTCTACCGTTGGATACAGGCTATTTCTTAATGAAAATGAAATAAACTGTCGAGAAATTGTGGTTTTTATTGTAACTTAAATTAACACTACTTAATAATATTAGTGTTTTAAAATATTAATCTGAAACTCACAAACAGAATACTTACATAAAAGTACTGAAATAACATGCATACCTACAATTTGCCCGCGGGCACCCGCGGAGACGCCGACTCAGGATGGTATTTACCACGGATGTGTGCGTTACCCTAACATTTTTATTTCAATCATCAACCCACCGCTGGGCATAGGCCTTTATTGTGCCATTCTTCACGGTCCTGTGCCAATCTGATCCAATGCGAACCCCAGTGGCGTAGCGTGTTTCTGCCGCCCGGGGCACAGCCCGATTTTGCCGCCCCCTTTATAAAGACCTACCCAAAAAAAGTGGAGGGAGCGAAGCGAGCTCGAATTTTTTTTGCATAACTTTGTTGTGGCCAGAAATCTTTTAGTTTATCCATGCATAAATAGAAAGTTAGAGCGATCGAAGCGACCTCGACTTTTCTCCTCAGTAAGAATCGGTTGGAGCAGAGCTTTTTACATACAAAACATATGCAAAGTAACCAAAGTAAAAGCTATGGTTCCAGCGAAACAAGTTTAGCACCACGTCTTAGCTGTGGTCATAAGTCAGAACTAAATTTTTCCCGAATTTGCCGCCCCTAGTAAAGTGCCGCCCCGGGCATTTGCTCCCCAACAACCCCAACAACCCCAACAACCCCCCCCCCCCCCCCCCCGCTACGCTACTGGCGAACCAGCCACTCTCACGATGTCATCGGACCAACGCGCTGGTGGTCTGCTCCCTCTCTCGGCCACCACTCTGACACTGCCTTGGTCCACCGGCCGTCTTTCCGTCTAGCCAAGTGTCCTGCCCATCTCCACTTCAACTTTGTGATCCATAACGTCTTCGATTTAGATTATGTTAGGCGCTACGCAGACGATGGACATTTTTGCCCGCGGGCACCCGCGATGGTGCATATCGATCATAGCGCGATTATTTTTTACTTTGTGGGGTGTTTACTCTCATGTGGTTATGACGGGATGGTTGCGAATGGAATGATTATCTTTGTATTGTAGTAAGTATTGTATATTTGAAAGCGCTGAATAGGTGATGGACAAAATTATGCCCCCGGTCACGTTGTCTGCACGATGGAATTCTATGATTGTACTATACTTAAGTTACGCACACATCTATTGTAAATTCCATACTGAGGTGGCGTGACTGTATGGGTGCTCGCGCCTTCGACTATCGTCGTAGGGCCAAAAGATAACTAAATATGAGATGGGGGTGGCGAATCATGAGAAGAGTATATATATTGCGGAGACTGTCTGTTCGGGGACAGCAAGTATTCAGCGGGGGGAGGTGACGGAGTCCCAGCATTAATAACTATGTACCTAGGTGACGATGAGACAGACTGCGGCGATTGCTTATGTGGCAATGATTTATGATAAGAATGATCCTTTCCTTTCTTTTTATATGTTGAAGAGGACGGTGAAGTGTGTGGAAATACTTGTGTGTGGGATGGTTCTAAAGCTACGAATGATTTTTCCGACAGTAAACCCATGTTTGCGTAGAAAATAGTATCAGATATCATTTTTTGAGTTATAGTAAGCTGCCTGTTGCTCAGATTACGCAACTGTAGACCAATAGATTTTCCCAAAATTTCCCATTCACTATCTGCCATTTTTGGCTTATTTTCGAGAGTGCTTGCATTTGTTATTCTTCTTTTTTCCTGTGATGGCATGCTGGATGTTCGAGATGCTTTTGGAATTGGGTGATAGCTGTCTTCATCCGAAGACGAAGATGATGAATCGTCCTGTAATAAATTACCAACTGTAAAAGTATCAACATAACGTTTTTATATTTCACGAGCATTTACCCGCGACTTCGTCCGCATAAACTATATACCAGATTTTAAGTCCGATCATAAGCTTTCAAACAAAAAGTTTCATCAAAATCGGTTCAGTAGTTTTTGCGTGATGCTCGAACAAACAAACAGACAGACAAAAAATCCAAAAATTGGTGATTTGGAATCAGGGACATCTAAACCATATCGTAATCTTTTTTTTGTAAATATCTTCAATGTATAGACAGACTTCTGTTACAGTTTTATAATAGTTTAGATTAGATACTGATAAATGTTGAGGGAGAGACATTTTTTTTTTTCATATATGTATCACATTGTTGTCTTTTGGTGCTTTAAAACTCTACTTAATCGCGGGACTGTGGGATTAGGTGCTGAGTTGACGACGGACAATTCCTCAGTATTGAAATTACCACAGATGTGTGCGTTAGCACAAATCCGTATATATCCATCTTGCGTATCCGCGGGCAGAATTTTGTCGTCTGCTTAGCACCTTAACCGGTCGAATACGCGCGTGCGCGAGAACTTACCTTTTTTATTCTTCTTTTCTTCAGTGAAGACATATTGTACGTTGGAGTAGCCTTCGGGCGATTGCTCTCTGCATCCAACAGTGATTTTCTGAGTATTGGAGATGACAAAACATCCTGTAATAAGTCAAGTGTTAAACTTTTATATTTTAGACTGATGAACGACAAAAAATCTAAAGACGAGAGCAATTACCTTTGTTATTATTTTGTTCTGAGATGAAATAGTGAATTTTGGAGTTTCCTCTGGGTGTTCACTCTCGGCATCTGATGGCGAAGCTGTTGTAACAATCTGTAATAAATTAAGTATTTATAATGTTTTTTCTTATATTGTCCCCAGGTTAGCGGGCTTTAACATACAGGGTGTTAGGGTAAACAGTTGCAGTACTTTAAGGGGTGATTGTACCCATGATGCTGAACTACTTTCCCTAAGAAACAAATAGTAAATTCGCAAAAAAAAAATTGGACTTTCCATACTAAATGCAATCAGCTGATCGAATGCTTGTATAAAAAGTTGAAATAAATATTGCGAATTTCCTGTAGGTTTCTTTGGGAAAGTTGTTTAGTATCATGGGTACAATCACCCCTTAAAGTAATGCAAATGTTTACCCTAACACCTGTATTTATAATGTTTTTTTTTTTAGTATTTATTGTGGTGAGAAGAGTAAATTAAATAAATTGCAAAAATGTGTCGTTATTTTTAAGAATAGCGTTTTTATGTAACGTATACATATGCATTGTGGGAATTGGATAGATAGAATACGATGACAGATTGTTGAAGATAGTAGAGGCGAGAGTCAAATACAATTTAAACAAAATTACCTCTGTATCTAGTGGATCCTCTGGTGAACAGCTTCTTTCTTCAGTTTTGATACGTTTTTTCAGAAAACCAAGTTTGTCAAAATACCACAATGTCGGAACATAGGCACCCTCTGGTCCACCGAAGATTTTATGAGATTCCTTAATCTTAAAAAATAAGAATTACTTAAGTTTATCGTCAGGTATACAGGGTGTTATACTAAGGTTACACGTTCAGTATTTCATCATTCTGGTCCATCAGTATGGTCAAAATGATGGGAGAATGATCGTGTAACCCACGGACTGACGGAATGATGGTCCAGACTGATGGAATGATGGTTCAGACTGATGTAAATTAAATATAATCATTTCCGTCATTCCATTGTGAATGATGAAATACTGATGGGAAACTGATCGTGTAACCCACTCATCATTCTGGCATCATTCTGGCGTCATTCAACGATTGACCAGACTGATGAAATACTGACCGTGTAACCTCCCTCTTAGGGTAAACAGTTGCATTACTTTAAGGGGTGATTGTACCCATGATTCTGAACAACTGGCAAATATGGCAGCGTGATACGGCGTTATCGCGCCTTCGCTCTCATTCTATTTGCGCGCGAACGAACGAGATAAAGCGCAACATGGGACCAAGTACTTCATATAATTAGGATAGAACTTCACTTCAGGTAAGTTCGTTTAATCCTACCATTATGTGACGCTGAAGTGCCTGAACAGACCAAGGACAAATTATTCCTGGGGGGGCGGAGAGTGGAGACGGAGACGATTTTATATACCACCGATTATAGGTTAAATTTAATAAGTTGGCGAAACTTAAGAAACGCATTTGGTATCTGTTACTAAGTAAAATTACGTGATAATGACCGCTTGATCATATGATTTTGAGGTCAATGTCCGCCCGCGCCACGCATACTGTACGCACTGCGCGTACCTACGCATGATAATAATAATTTTGTTATTCATCAATACCAATTATAAACATTGATTATGCTATCTGTTATCATTAACAAGTGCCCTGGTTCATCTGGTGGCATCTAGGTACACATCTGTAGAGTTCCATGGTGCATATATGTCCTTATACTGTGCCCGCGGGCAAAATTGTCCGGCGGTGTCCTATTGCCATCGCACGCGCGATGGTGCGATGCGATCTCATCGCGCGATGAAACCGATCGCGCGATCAAAAAACGTGTGTCCTAATTTGGTGCGATGCGATCGATGCGATCGATCACCCTCCCTTGCTTCGTGTACCTGCACTCAGCGGGACCCCGTGTCCTAGAACGATGCGAGTATGTATGGGATTTAGTTCCGAATTTGTTCTATCGAATTCAATTAGAAATAAAAAAAATCCGTCAAAATGGAAGAATTAGATCCAGAGCCACCAACGGTCTAGGGCCTAAACGTATTATAATTATAGGAAAGCTGGATTCAGTCTAGCTCGAAAATAGACGCCAAAGTACATCATTTAGCCTCGGTCTTATGACTCAAAGCGGTCACTGATTTTTTTTACAGCGGTAAGACAATCGCGAAAAAATGGGGTCTGGGCCTAAATATATAGGATACGAACTGGACGCATTTTAAGAAAGAGCCCTCTTAGGAGAACACCACAGCAGATTTAGTTATTCTCAAATCGGTCACCGTTCAAAATCAGACTGGGGTTGAAAATAAAAAAAAATAGGTCTTAGGCCTAAACATATAGGAAATGTGAAACCAACTTGGATCGAAAGAACACACTTTACCCATCACGAAAAACCCGGTCTTACATGGCGGATCGGTCACCTTTCCAGAATCAGACCACTTTTATAATATAACAAAAATGACAGATATCTCGACAATGGTAAGTGATAGAAAAAAATTTGTTATGAACAAAATTGTTGGAAATTTAATGGTCTTCACGCTTGTATAAACTTTGTTTACAATCCTATGCATAGGAGACGAGATATTTGTAAAAACTGAATAATTAAAATAGTAACAGACAGATATATCGACAACGGTTGATGATAGGAAAAGTTTTTGAAAAATAAAATTGTAGATAATGTTATGTTCTACAAGTTTACAACTTTGTTCACGATTTGAAGCATACGAAAAGAGATATTTGCAAAACCGAATAAATTAAAATAGTAATAGACCGATATCTAGAAAACGGTTCATGATAGAAAAAGTTTATCTGAAAAACAATTATAGACAATGTTATGTTCTACAAGTTTTGTTCTAACTGTGTTCACGATTTAATGCATACGAAAAGAGATATTTGCAAAAACGAATTAATTAAATAGTAATAGACAGATATCTCGAAATTTTTTGATGATAGGAATAGTTTGTGCAGCATACAATTGTAGATAATATTATGTACTACAAGTTTTGTTATAACTTTGTTCACGATTTCATCCATACGAAACGAGATATTTGCAAAAAATAATTAATTAAAATAGTAATAGACAGATATCTCGACAACGGTTCATGATAGAAAAAGTTTCTTACAGATACAATCATAGAAAATATTATGTTCTACATGTTTTGTTCACGATTTGATGCATACGAAAAGAGATATTTGCAAAAACGAATAAATTAAAATAGTAATAGACAGATATCTAAAAAATTGTTGATGATAGAAAAAGTTTCTTAAAAATACAATTATAGACTATGTTATGTTCTACAAGTTTTGTTCTAACTTTGTTCACGATTTCATGCATACGAAAAGAGATATTTGCAAAAACGAATTAATTAAATAGTAATAGACAGATATCTCGAAAATTGTTGATGATAGGAATAGTTTGTGTAGCATAAAATTGTAGATAATGTTATGTACTACAAGTTTTGTAATAACTTTGTTCACGATTTCATCCATACAAAACGAGATATTTGCAAAAAATAATTAATTAAAATAGTAATAGACAGATATCTCGACAACGGTTCATGATAAAAAAAGTTTCTTTTTGATACAATTATAGACAATGTTATGTTCTACATGTTTTGTTTTAACTTTGTTCACGATTTGATGCATACGAAAAGAGATATTTGCAAAAACGAATTAATTAAAATAGTAATAGACAGATATCTCGAAAATTGTTGATCATAGGAAAAGTTTGTTAAGCATAAAATTGTAGATAATGTTATGTTCTACAAATTTTGTAATAACTTTATTCACGATTTGAAGCATACGAAAAGAGATATTTGCAAAAACGAATAAATTAAAATAGTAATAGACAGATATCTAGAAAATTGTTGATGATAGAAAAAGTTTCTTAAAAATACAATTATAGACAATGTTATATTCTACAAGTTTTGTTCTAACTTTGTTCACGATTTGATGCATACGAAAAGAGATATTTGCAAAAACGAATAATTTAAAATAGTAATAGACAGATATCTCGAAAATTGTTGATGATAGGAATAGTTTGTGAAGCATACAATTCTAGATAATGTTATGTACTACAAGTTTTGTCATAATATTGTTCACGATTTGATGCATACGAAACGAGATATTTGCAAAAAATTATTAATTAAAATAGTAATAGACAGATATCTCGAAAACGGTTCTTGATAGAAAAAGTTTGTCTGAAAAACAATTGTAGACAATATTATGTTTTACAAGTTTTGTAATAACTTTGTTCACGATTTGAAGCATACGAAAAGAGAAATTTGCAAAAACGAATAAATTAAAATAGTAATAGACAGATATCTCGAAAATTGTTGATGATAGGAATAGTTTGTGTAGAATAAAATTCTAGATAATGTTATGTACTACAAGTTTTGTCATAATTTTGTTCACGATTTGATGCATACGAAACGAGATATTTGCAAAAACGAATTAATTAAAATAGTAATAGACAGATATCTCGACAACGGTTGATGATAGAAAAAGTTTCTTTTTGATACAATTATAGATAATGTTATGTTCTACATGTTTTGTTTTAACTTTGTTCACGATTTGATGCATACGAAAAGAGATATTTGCAAAAACGAATTAATTAAATAGTAATAGACAGATATCTCGAAAATTGTTGATGATAGGAAAAGGTTGTGTAGCATAGAATTGTAGATAAAGTTATGTACTATAAGTTTTGTTATAACTTTGTTCACGATTTGATGCATACGAAACGAGATATTTGCAATAAATTATTAATTAAAATAGTAATAGACAGATATCTCGAAAACGGTTCATGATAGAAAAAGTTTGTCTGAAAAACAATTGTAGACAATATTATGTTTTACAAGTTTTGTTCTAACTTTGTTCACGATTTGATGCATACGAAAAGAGATATTTGCAAAAACGAATTAATTAAATAGTAATAGACAGATATCTCGAAAATTGTTGATGATAGGAAAAGTTTGTTTAGCATACAATTGTAGATAATGTTATGTACTACAGGTTTTGTTATAACTTTATTCACGATTTGATGCATACGAAATGAGATATTTGCAAAAACGAATTAATTAAAATAGTAATAGACAGATATCTCGACAACGGTTGATGATAGAAAAAGTTTCTCAAAGATACAATTGTAGACAATGTTATGTTCTAGAAGTTTTGTAATAACTTTATTCACGATTTGATGCATACGAAACGAGATATTTGCAAAAAATTATTAATTAAAATAGTAATAGACAGATATCTCGACAACGGTTGATGATAGAAAAAGTTTGTCCATGATACAATTGTAGACAATGTTATGTTCTTACTTGTACAACAGTGCTTGATTATTTTAATAAAACAACTTGAGTTTAATTATTAAGGCCAAAGGTTTTATTTCTCACCTTTATCAAACTTCGATAAAACAAAATATTAATTTTCTTATAGATTCGAACGTAAAAGTCAAACTGAAATATTATTTTTAACTTTTTTACTTTGAAGTCGGTTTTCATTTTTTGTTGTTGTTGAAACTCGAATTCTAGTCGTAAAGACCAAAAAAAATCTTTGCCTATGCCATTCTCCCATTTTGACGGAACACATTTTATTTCTAATTGGATTCGATAGAACAAATTCTAATCAAATTAAAGATTGAAAAATTAAGTCTCGAGCCGGACTTGAACCCGCACCCTTTCAAACCGGGGAAGTGCGTTATCCAAAGGCTGTAATATGTTTGAAATCAATAATATTTGAAATTAGAACAAATTCTATAGAACAAGTTCTAGGACACGGGGTCCCGCTGAGTGTAGGTACACCCTTGCCTCGTCGCGCTCCTCGATCGCGCGATCGAAATTAGGACAGTCAATACAGATTCCTATGTTTGATCGCACGATCGCACGATCGTGCGTCGAAAATAGAACAATTCGAACGCATCGCATGATCGCGCGATCGAAATTAGGACAGTCTATACTGATTCCTATGTTTGATCGCACGATCGCACGATCATTTTCATCGGACGGACGCATGATCGCGCGTGCGATGGCAATAGGACAGCGCCTCCGTCGTCTGCGTAGGGACTTAGATTTGCCATTTAGAGGTAAAACGTAGTGATTATATTCTGTTTGTTTAGAGGTCTTAACTATAAATGTATCGATATTGGTCCCATAGAGAAAGCTGTTCAGTTTGATGGTCTGATACAATGATATTAATGTTACTGGTCTGATAACAAAAATATAGGTATAATAACAAAAAAAAGGTACGATATGGTTTTTAGGTGTCCCTGTGTCTGTTTTGTTTCTTCGAGCATCACGCAAAAAATACTGACCCGATTTGGATGAAACATTTTTTGTTCGATAGCTTATGATCTGACATAAAATCTGGTATATAATTTGTGCGGACGAAGTTGCGGGTAAACTCTAGTAGTTAAGTAATATTATAAAAAAAAAACCGGTAATTGACCAAAGTGCGATTTTTTAAAATCATACGAGCGACTTGGCAGTAGAAAATGTCAAAATTACTATGGAGATTATGCATCTTTCTACTGCCAAGTCACTTGTATGATTTTCAAAAATCGCACTTCAAGATTTTTTTATCTTCTACTTATACGTGGCCGGTAGAAACCGCATAATAAAGCAAAGGGTCATTTTTGAACAACTAGCCAATGTCAAGGCACATAAGGGTGCGTCCACATCTGGCGAACGCACCGCAAATGCGCAGCTCGCGGGTACATTATTTCCTTGTGTGTCGCTACTGCGCAGTTAGCGCGCCGTTTGCGAGCAAGGAATATAATACTCCCTAGGCGTTTGCGAGCCGCTCGCGAGCAGCTCGCAAGCTGCGCATTCGCGGCGCGTTCGTCAGATGACTCAGATGTGGACGTACCCTTAGTACATGAAACTTAGGACGTTCGGCAGCCATGTACCTAGTACTTCAAATTGCATGCTATCGGATGCATAATGTAAAGCGGATTTTTATGGAACGTAAACACATGATACCATTTAGAAAAAATTGTACACTGAGATGTGCTAACTAACGTACCTTTTTTAGTTCCTTCATGTAAGTAGTCCTTAAATTATGTAGTTTCTTTTTAACCATCTTTATTGTTGCTTCTTCATCTAACTTCTTATAGGCTTCCAGAAGAACGCGGAAACCTTTATTTCTACATTCTCGATTTTTATAGTTTTTGTGTTTCTGGTTCCACAAAAATGGCATATCTTTATATAAATCTATTAGTTCCGATATTACTTTTTTTTCCTTTGGTAGCATTTTAACTACCTACTACCTAGCTAGTAGGTTGTTACATTTAATGAACTAGGTAATTAATGATACTTAGAGGTACCTTACCTAGGTAGGACCTACAAAGCCAGAAATAGAAAAAGATTTCACTTAGCACTGATTCCGTAATTCCTCATAAAGTGGGGCCTACAAAATTGCTTATAGTTAGTGTTCTATTTATTAAATAAGTGCACAGATCACAAGATTTCGCAAGCTAATTTAGCGTGCAATGCAACTCCAACTCCATTCCATTGACATATCATCCCGTCCCTAATTAACCTCAAACCAGTGCTGCCACCTTAGTTTTAGTAATAGGGGCAGTTGATGAAGCTAAAAAGGGCTAGATCGGGCTCTTTGACTACTTAAGGGGCCCATTCACAGTAGTCCTACATGTAGGACTACAATGCAGGATGTGCCCACACACAGCCGTCCGTCGGCCCCATTCACTATCCTACCAAGCAGTCCGACATGCAGGACTACGAGCCCACACACTATCCTGCAAGCCATCCAACATCATTACTGTTTCGTGTTTTTAGTACTATTGTTAATAATTGTTGCAATACCGCATTTCGCAATTGTTTGTTGCTATAATTTCCACGAAGTCCGTGATAATTTCTTGATTTCTGATCCCATAAACACCTCTTTTCTTTTTAAACGTCAATACAATCAACTAAACCGGCGTTGTCCATTGTAAATAAACAAACAAAATGGCGATCTGCAGTCCTGCATTGCAATTCACGCTCCTGCTTGCAGGATGGCACGTAGGACAGCAAGCCATTGACAATCCTACACGTAGGACTACAAGCGGTGGGCGGAGCTTGTAGGATTTGCAGGACTCGAGACGCATCCTACACAAGGTCATCGGACGCCTTGTAGGACTACAACACCATTCACGATCCAATATAGGTGTAGGACTGCAAGACGGACTACTGTGAATGGGCCCCTTTATCGGGCTAGATGGAGCACAAATTCATCATCATCATCATCATGATGATGGAGCACAAATTACCTACAAAGAAAACACTTGCATTAAAAAAAGGCTAAAAAATCACCTTTACTAATGATTTCAATTATGTATTTATTCAATCACAATAAAATTTTTCAAAATTAAACAGAATTTGAAGAAAAATTTAACCAATTTAAAGGTTCAAAAATTAAAAATATTATTTAGTTATTTTACAAACTAAACTCGGATCGCCGCGGTTTAGAGATGCGGTATGTTGTCATAATCGAACAAATGGTAGGTATCTACCACAAAAATATTAATAAATCAATTTATGACACAAATCGCCAAAGTTCGATGTTAAAGCGATGTTAAGGGGCCCATTCACAGTAGTCCTACATGCAGGACTACGAGGCCACACACTATCCTGCAAGTAGGACTACTCATACATTTTGCCCAAGGTCATCGGACGCTTTGTAGGACTGCAACACCATTCACGATCCGATATTGGTGTAGGACTGCAAGACGGACTACTGTGAATGGGCCCCTTTAACATGGCGCAAATTTCAGATTTTGGTACAATATTTTTAAGAAAATTAAAATCCTGAAAAGGGCTAGATTGCCCTTTCCGGGCTAAATCATTAAACAACGAGTTCACCTTCAGTAAAAAGTGGTAGATCTAGCCCCAAAAGGGCTAAGGTCGCAACACTGCCTCAAACTCTATTTTTTTAAATACTTAGTTTTTGGCCTGGCTGGAGACCTTTGGCAACAAATTTCAAATCAATCAACAACTCAGCACGCTATGTTATCTCAGTACAAATAAGTCGCGTTGATTTCCTATAGACAGCTCCCGCCGTCTAGCGATAATCGAGTAGTACTATGTTAACATTGTTGATAGCGGTGGAGATTTCGCTTATAGCCACCGATCTGTCTGACTGCTCACAGTTCAATCCCCGGCTTTTATAGTTAAATTACAATTAAACTTAAATCGACAGAGTTAAAACTTTAACCAAGTTGTAAGGTAGGTAGTGCCGAGAAAATGATATGGCTGAAAATTTTCGAGCTCGCTCTATGTGTCTTTTTCATTTACTATCAGCCTGTGCAATCGCTAAATGTTCTGGCTACAGCCGAGAAATTGTACTGAAATTTCAAGCTCGTTTCGGATTTCGGTCACTCAAAGTACCTATTTTGTCCAGACCATTTTGTCTTGAATAATTATGTTTATTTTTTGTGTTTTTTTATGTATTTGTAAGTACTGACTGTGTAATATATCGTTTTTGTAATGTGTTTTATAAGACAAATAAATAAATTCTATTCTATTCTATTATATCTATTTCAACTAGGTATCATCCTGCACAATACACAATGTTCTAGACACAGCACAACCAGAAAATTGTAGTCACAGTATACGACAGTAATCCATGTTCATACAGGTGACATGACGACCCGGTTGGTGTAATGGTTACCACGCCGGACTGCCAAACCAGGGTCCTGGGTTCGAATCCCGGTTCGGTCATGGATGTTATATGTTTGTGCCGTTGTTGTATGATTCCCATAACAAAAAGCCTGAGGCTTACTTGGGATCATTACAATGTATGTGCCTGTGAGCGTTATTTATTTATTATTTATTATACAATGGTACCAAACGCGGCGTATGCCTCGTAGCACGCACACACTGACAATATCTCCGCGTAGCCCCGTCTTGCGCTGCCTTGGCTGCCTTTGATATCGTCGTACGTACTGGCGAGTCTGGCGAGCACACATACAAGTCGCGTTTGGTACCATTGTATGAAGATGGATTACTGTCTTATACTGTGTCGTAGTGATCGATCGCTGGCTTCAGCCTAGCTAGTACGCCAACCCACGATAGCCGTGATACTGCTATATCACATCTTCTATCTCGCTCGTTTGCGCGCGAACAAACGAGATAAAAGACGTCATATAGCCGTATCACGGCTATCGCTGGTTGGTGTACTAGCTAGGCAGGTTCCTATTTCGCTTACGAAATCCTAAGCATACAATCGATTACCCGTCTAAAGGATACTTAATTATTCTGATTCAGGATTAATATTTTTTACGGATAGAAGACTTCACTTTAATTGAATTTTTTTGCAATAAGCGTTTTACTTGGTTTTACTTTTCTTTTTTTAATTTTAGTTCCTAAAAAAATCGACAGATGGCATGTTTATCGCTCCATAGAAATCTTGACGAACGCGTCAAGATCCTGTCAAAATCATGTCAAGACTGTGCCTCTCATTTTTTGAGGTCAAGGTATCTAGCCCATACAACCATGTCAGACGTAAACAGTTCAAAATTTTCGATTAAAATGATTCGCAAATAATGAAATATTCCATCAAAAGATGCGTTGGCATCTTTTTGATCATCTTTTCCCTCTTTATTTGAAATTTTGACTTTTATTCGTACAGACCGTAGCGCCATCTAACGATCCCCTAGAAAACCGAAAGAAAAACGCTCATTCATCGAGTTTATCACTATACCTATATGGTGTTGGGCACATCGTTTGATAAAATAAATAATAATAAATGGATAGGAGATGTCTTTTGCTAAATCGCCACACCCCAAAAAAGAAATTCCGCATTCACGGAACTTTTTAGTGTGTTTAAAAACAAGAAAAACAAATTAGCAACTCGATTTTGAATTACATTAAAAAAAACTGAAAGCGCTCAGAAGTGTGATTTTTGAAAATCATACGAGCAAATTGGCAGTAGAAAGATGCATAATCTCCATAGTAATTTTGACATTTTCTAGTGCCAAGTCGCTCGTATGATTTTCAAAAATCGCACTTCGGGTACTTCCATTTTTTTTAAAACTTCTGTCCTCTTTATAACGGTATACAATATGCCATGAAAACAAGGGCGGATCCAGGATTTCATAGTGGGGGGGGGGCCCTCGGCTGACTCAGGCCACGTATTAAGATATAAAAAAATTAAGTTAGAGAGACAGACCCGAGACGTCTTGTAGACATACATAGAAAAATAAAACAATCAGCCCCGGATCTACGATTTTTCCGAGGCGGGGCAAAAACATGAGATTGGCGCTGGGCCCGGACCTCCTCTACAAGAGTGTAGTAATAATTTTTTCTTAGGGAGGCCAGGTCCATGTTGAGTGGTTGCAATAAAACGTTTAACATAGAGCGAGCGAAGCGAGCTCGAGATTTTACTGCAATATGATTAGGTCGAGTCAGAAATTTGCAATATGATCGAATTCTGCAATAGGTAATTTCAATACAACAAAAAAACCAAGAGCGAGCGAAGCGAGCTCGAGATTTTACTGCAATATGATTAGGTCGAGTCAGAAATTCGCAATATGATCGAATTCTGCGATAAGTAATTTCAATACAACATAAAAAACCAAGAGCGAGCGAAGCGAGCTCGATATTTCACTGAAATATAATGAGATTTTAAACCAAGAGCAAGCGAAGCGAGCTCGAGATTTCACTGCAATATAATGGGATGACTGCAATACGATCTTAAACCAAGAGCGAGCGAAACAAGCTCAGATTTCGTCACTGCAATATAATGAGATGACTGCAATGAGATCTAAAACCAAGAGCGAGCGAAGCGAGCTCGAGATTTTACTGCAATATGATTAGGTCGAGTCAGAAATTTGCAATATGATCGAATTCTGCGATAGGTAATTTCAATACAACAAAAAAACCAAGAGCGAGCGAAGCGAGCTCGATATTTCACTGAAATATAATGAGATAACTGCAATGAGATCTAAAAGCAAGAGCGAGCGAAGCGAGCTCGAGATTTCACTGCAATATAATGGGATGACTGCAATACGATCTTTAACCAAGAGCGAGCGAAACAAGCTCAGATTTCGTCACTGCAATATAATGAGAAATGAGATCTAAAACCAAGAGCTAGCGAAACAAGCTCAGATTTCGTCACTGCAATATAATCAGATGACTGCAATGAGATCTAAAACCAAGAGCGAGCGAAGCGAGCTCGAGATTTTACTTCTATATGATTAGGTTGAGTCAGAAATTCGCAATATGATCGAATTCTACGATAAGTAATCTCAATACAACAAAAAAACCAGGAGCGAGCGAAGCGAGCTCGATATTTCACTCAAAAAAAGAGATTTTACTGCAATATGATTTGGTCGAGTTAGAAATTCGCAATATGATCGAATTCTGCGATAGTTAATTTCAATACAACAAAAAAACCAAGAGCGAGCGAAGCGGGCTCGATATTTCACTGAAATATAATGAGATGACTGCAATAAGATCTAAAAGCAAGAGCGAGCGAAGCGAGCTCGAGATTTTACTTCTATATGATTATATCGAGTCAGAAATTCGTTATATGATCGAATTCTGCGATAAGTAATTTCAATACAACAAAAAAAAACCAAGAGCGAGTGAAGCGAGCTCGATATTTCACTGAAATATAATGAGATTTTAAACCAAGAGCAAGCGGAGCGAGCTCGAGATTTCACTGCAATATAATGGGATGACTGCAATACGATCTTAAACCAAGAGCGAGCGAAACAAGCTCGAGATTTCGTCACTGCAATATAATGAGATGTCTGAAATCAGGAGCGAGCGAAGTGAGCACGAGATTTTTTTGCAAAATTCTCAAGTCGATGCAATATTTTTTTTCCATCTTGATTTTGGCGCCCCCTAAACCTGCCGCCCGGGGCGTGTTCCCCGGTTTGCTGTTAAATCTTTAGGATTATATTATGTGTATAATCCTAAAGATTTCTGACCACAGCCTTGTTTTAATTATTGTACAGGTACAATAATTAAAACAGTAACATAGAGCGAGCGAAGCGAGCTCTAATTTTCTTCGCTCTATCTATGCCCTAGTAAAGTGCCGTCATTACTCAGCCTCGAAATTCAATGCAATCCGCAGAGGTCCGTGGGGGGGGGCCATGGCCCCCTGGGCCCCCCCCCCCTGGATCCGCCCTTGCATGAAAACCGTCCACAACTTCAAAAAAATGTACTTACTACCAACTGACTACCGTATTCCGTATGTGTATGGCAGGCGATCGATGATGGAGCATATTATTCTATAATATGAAGCAATCGCTAACATCGCTAGATGGCGGAAGTGGTCTATGGAAAATTAGCGTTCTACAGTAGATAGGTACCTACCTACATAATGGTATTGAATAATCTGTGGTTCTACTAAAGGGGCCCATTCACAGTAGTCCGTCTTGCAGTCCTACACCTATATTGGATCGTGAATGGTGTTGTAGTCCTACAAGGCGTCCGATGACCTTGTGTAGGATGCGTCTCGAGTCCTGCAAATCCTACAAGCTCCGCCCACCGCTTGTAGTCCTACGTGTAGGATTGTCAATGGCTTGCTGTCCTACTATACGTGCCATCCTGCAAGCAGGAGCGTGAATTGGAATGCAGGACTGCAGATCGCCATTTTGTTTGTTTATTTACAATGGACAACGCTGGTTTAGTTGATTGTATTGACGTTTAAAAAGAAAAGAGGTGTTTATGGGATCAGAAATCAAGAAATTATCACGGACTTCGTGGAAATTATAGCAACAAACAATTGCGAAATGCGGCATTGCAACAATTATTAACAATAGTACTAAAAACACGAAACAGTAATGATGTTGGATGGCTTGTAGGACAGTGTGTGGGCTCGTAGACCTGCACGTCGGACTGCTTGGTAGGATAGTGAATGGGGCCGACGGACGGCTGTGAGTGGGCACATCCTGCATTGTAGTACTACATGTAGGACTACTGAGAATGGGCCCCTTAAGGGGCCCATTCACAGTAGTCCTACATGCAGGACTACGAGGCCACACACTATCCTTCAAGTAGGACTACTCATACATTTTGCCCAAGGTCATCGGACGCTTTGTAGGACTGCAACCCCATTCACGATCCGATATTGGTGTAGGACTGCAAGACGGACTACTGTGAATGGGCCCCTTTAAGAGAGAAGAGACTTCGAGTCCGCTTCATAACGTGTAAAAATCATTCTGATTTCTGCGTAGAGAGAGTAAACCCTGGAGTAAATGATACGCACACATCTTTAATGTTCGATAGAGGCGAACCTATACACTAGTCTGTAGAAAGAGTGAGAAAGACTATAATGAACGCCGTGTAACCACTTTTTTGGTGACCGCAACTTGTCATTTTGACGTATTGCGGTCTAAATTGACTAGTATTGTTGTTAGGCTTATCAAAAGTTATTAATTATGGAATTGTAACAGCCTGAATTACCTGCTGTGTGAGGTGTTCTGATAATATAATAATTTATAATCATTATCGAAGTGAAAATGGTGGTCTGCAGTGTCCTAGGATGCAAAAACAGATCGAAAAGTGCTGCTGGGAATGTTTCGTTTCACAGGTACGTTTCACTGCAATTAAATGCTACAAATACTTTGTTTGTGATTAGATTAATGTCTATTGTACACGTAAAAATGATATTACAATACAAATTAAATCATAAGACCAAGTTATAGGTCAATATTGATTCCATAACCTCTAAATCACCAGTCATTCAGTGTTACCAGCTTATGGCCTTTGAAACACCCGTAAATACGGGAAAACTGACTTGGAAAATACATAGGTACCTAGTAATGGTTAGGTTTCATCACTGTTTTGTTCATTTTCAGGATTCAGCTACCAGACAACCTGTCATAATAGAAAAAATTACAGAAACACTGAGGAAGAAAAGTCTTGGAATTCAATTGAAGAGTGAGTTAGCTGAAAAGCGCCTAAAGAAGTTGCGTGCTGCTCGTTTAGCGCAAAGACGATTAATGAAGAAGAATGCTGAGTTACTCAATATAATTATGGAATTAAAAGTTAAAGCTATGATTTCAGATGTTTTAAATTCAATTTTTTTTCCACGTTTTTTTTAACGGTAGAAAAAAAACCGTTTTTTTACAACACTATTCCTGATCAAAGCCATTTGGTTAGAACAAGAAACATTAAAATTTATTTTCCAAATTGTTATTTATTTACCATTACCCTTCATCATGCTTCAGTCAAATAAAGAAATTGATCAAATTCGATAAAAATAACCTCTTTGACCTCATTGCTTGACAAATAACTACACAGTTTTTCAAGGCTCAAATTCTGGCTAATTTTATTACATAAAGGTGGTTGCAGAGGGGTCAATTTTATACAAAAACAATTTTACTGACGCACAATACGCTTAGACGGTATAAGTATAAGTTACTTTGAATAAATAAATTTTATTTTTTACATATGTAAAAATAGTTTAAAAAATCTTGATGCCGCGTCACAAATAACATTTGCAATTTATAATATAATTACGAAGATATAAAGCTTTGAAATTTTTCATACAACATTTTAAAAGCTTTATAAATTTTCGTAATTATATTATAAATTGCAAATGTTATTTGTAACGCGGCATCTAGATTTTATAAACTATTTTTCCATATATAAAATAAAATATTACTTTTATTAATTCCGTTTACGCGTATTCTGTGTCATACTTTTGTATGAACTGAAACCACCGTAACATTAAATTTTAATGTTATTTGTGAATATTTCTGCGATTTGTGTTAGGAAAGTAGTATTAACAAAATGTATTACTTAGACTAGCCGACTGTGAAAAGTTGGTGATATTGATAAATTTGTGGGAAAATTGAGTTCAATCGGGTAACATTCACACACACATGTACAAATTAGACACCGATAGAAAACCGGTTACACTGTCACTTGCTCTATAGTTTTACTCCCTCTACGGATTTCTGAGTGCTGCCAATAGTAGTGCCAATACGAAAGAGAATAAGCATTCGAATATATCTATGCCAGAGTGAGACCCCTAGTCATAAATTTTTTTTTTACACTTATTCAAACTTATATTCAAATTAGACTATGTAATACACTATATTCAAACGGACTTTGATAGTTTGATAGTGGTTTGATAAGGTTAGTTTAGGTTTAAGTACAAAGGAAAAAATAACTTATGTCCAGGCTGTAATGGCTAGTTCCCATTGCCTTTCCGAAAGCGAAAGGATAAATTATAAAAAAAAAGGAGTTTTTGGCGGGATTTGAACAGATACGTTTGGAGTCCTCATATTTCATCGAATTTTTATTGTTTATAGTGAGTTTTGGTTCGTAAAATCGGTGTTGTTTTGCGTAACAAAGTGTCGTGCAAGTGAACAATATACAGTTCAGTGAAATATGATGGTGTGGGTCGTGAACAGGAAAAGTGTTCCGTTCTTTTGTAGCGCGGCAAGCGGTCGGTTCACCTCTTTCCTGTGGACTTCTCTGCGTTTCTCGATTGCCTCCAAAAACTCCAAAGAAGCGTTGAAACGTCGAACACCAACGTTTTAATTGCTATAAATGAGAGTATTTATTCAAGACATCGGTTGTATGCGATATTATAATCGCTTTACCTTGAATTGAACCAAAAAAAAAAAAAAATTATAAAAAAAAAATATAACTTCACGAGCGAATTTTTTGTTTTATTATAAATTTTATTAAATAAAACCGCAAAAAATGGTGTGCTACTGCTGTGTAAAAGGCTGTAAAAATAACAGCAGTAATAAGAAAAAAGATCCAAGCTTCGCTGTGTCCTTTCACACGTAAATATAATACCTTTTATTTGCTACTTACTTTACCTACTACTCTTCCTTCTACAAATACTCTTATTTCTTTCAATATCTCTCTGTAAATACCTTGGACACATATTTTTTATCTTCTTGAGTACACTACGCAACTTTTCTAGCCTATTCATGTGAAGTTTCATTCATAAAATTCGTAAAAACTTGCAAGGTTTCCTTCGAACCCGGAGTTGAGACAGAAATGGTTGAGAGCCATAGGACGGCCTAGCTGGCGGCCGCCGACTCACGCTCGCATCTGCAGCGCCCACTTCAGCAGCGACCATGTCAGCCTGGATGGTGTGAGGACCAGGATAGCAGACCAGGCGTGCCCTGTTCATGCTTTACCTGTAAGTGATTGATACTAAAATTCCAAGTATTATTATTTTTTTTATTTATAATTTAACGAGCAACTTTTTGCCCGCGACTTCGTCCGCATAAATTATATACCAGATTTTAAGTCAGATGATAAGCTATCAAACAAAAAAAGTTTCATCAAAATCGGTTCAGTAGTTTTTGCGTGATACTCGAACAAACAAACACCCAAACAAACAAACAAACAGACAGACAAAAAATCCAAAAATTGGTGATTTGGAATCAGGGACCGGTAAAAACCATGTCATAATTTTTTTTTGTAAGTATCTTCAATGTAAAGACACATTTCTGTTACAGTTTTATAATAGTTTAGATGGACTCTTGCTTGTGCGTTAGAATTGCATTTCCGCCAGTGTCAAGTAGATTATGGGAACCTATTCCAATCTCAGGGATTGTTTTTGGTCAAAAACAAGAAGAGATTGAGGATTGCGGAGCCTCGTGGCAGGCAAAAACGTGACGCGCGAAACCACGCGAGACAATTGCTCGGGTCAGTTCCTGCAACGTGACTCAAGTATTCTTTATACTTATAAAAGAGTTCCGTGACTGACAGACAGATAACGAACAGCCAACCGCTGACGATTGAAACAAGAAATTTGGAATATTATAGTATATTCTACAGAGGATGTTAGGGGTGCACGAAGAAAGGATTTTTTGAAAATCGACTACTAAAGGGGTAATCAACGCAGACGAAGTCGCAGGTCCAACCAATTAGCCTAAAGACCGTTTTAAAGTTTGTTTTTGATTGATAAATAATTTTTATTTAATTACTCGAGTTTACCTGTGACTTTGTTTTTGTTAGATAAATAATTTTTATTTAATTACAAGAGTTTACCGAGTTTACCCATGACTTTGTCTGCGCAAATTATTTGTATAAATTTTAAATCAATCATAAGCTATCAAACACAAAAGTGTCATCAAGATCGGTTCAGTAGTTTTTTTGTGATGCTCAAACAATCAAATAGACAGACAGAAGGACGGACAGACAGACAGACAGACTGACAGACAGACAGTGACACTGATGCTTCTTCCATTATTATCATAAAAGTAGAAAAGTAGTGTAATTTTTTTTTAGAAAGACTTCATTTCTCATCCCATAATATGGGAACACCTTTACAAGTAATAGGTATCTAACCTAACCATCAAACTATAGTTCAGAATAAAGTTAAAAACAAAACTTGTTATTAAAAATATCTCTGAACTCAGTCCGGACTATGATATAAAGGCCTGAAGTGCTTGTAATGGTAATATTTTCAACTTCAAGCCTTTATATCTCCATCTGGACTGAGTTTATTGATAAACATGTTAATAAGTTTTGTTTGTTTCTTTATTCTGAAATAAAATATTCAAGTTTGGTTGCTGGCCGCGCCAAAAACAACGGCGAAAAATATGGCACCAACCTTCCATACAAAACCCGCATTGTCTTTTCCAGCCGAACTCAAACTTTGAGGCCACACATATGGAAGTGTGCAGGATCTGCCTAGCCGATGACGTGAAGATGTACAGCATCCACACTGGGATACTGAGGACTTGCATGGAATCTGTCATTGGATTTAATGTGAGTCAAATTCAATACTGTTTTGGAAAGTCATTCGTACATGCTTATTATAATATCATCATCATCAAGCTCATCGCCGCTTTCAAGACATCATCCTCATTATCATCATCAGCATTTGTTCACCATTTAAGGGTTGAGTCACATTGACTGATGGTGGACGGCGGCGACATAGTGTAAAGAACTAATAGTGGTGAAGCTCAGCGGATGCGGCAGGCCAACCGTGCGGGGCGTGCGGGGGCCGGGAGGAGTGCGTCCCGGCCCACGCTGCCTGCGCGCGTACCCTAACAGCGACTTGAGTTAGGGTACGCCCGTCCCCCGCCGTACCCCGCACTTACTTATTTTATTTGCATTATGGCGGCGAGCCAATACATAAAGCATGTTTAGTATGGGACACCATCCGCATCCTCCGCCGTTGGCAAGGCGAACGGCGCCGAACGCGGTCCCATACTCATCATCATCGCTCTTGTCGGTGGAGTATTCACCAATCCTGTCTCTTTTCCGCTAGTCTAATGAGTTCTTGATATGACACAACATCAACCTTTTCCTTCCCTTGGCTCAGATAACTCTGTCTAGGTCTTCCTCTGCCTCTCTTCCCCTCTATCTTCCCTTCCAGTATTGTTTTAAAGAAATTGTGGTTTCGTATCAAGTGTCCGATCATTTCCCCCCTCCGGTTTTCGATTGTTTTTAGAATGTTCCTGAAGAAGAAACTAATTGTGGTTATTTGTATGGGCCCGCCCCTCCTTCTCATTTTGCCACTCTTCAAAGTCCCGTGCCAGTCGCATCCAAGTCTATCCAGCTATCTTGGCAATATCATCAGTCCACCTGGCTGCTGGGCTGGTTTCCCTCTTGCTTGCCCCTATAGCACAGTATAAGAAAGAGTATCTATTACTAGATACAGTACAGACACTCCCTTCCTCTCACCAACTTTTTACCTCACCCCCTCTATCGCGCTCTGGTTCTACGAAGAAGACTTAAGGTTCAATTTCGTTGGTTTTGTATGTGCTGACGTCATCTTGTTAATTTCAAATTTTAGTATGCAGTGTCCGGACTGTGCCTATAGTATGATTTCTCTTTTCGCGCGCGATCTTTGCTGTATAGAAAATGACCTCTTACCGCGATTTTCAAAGTGCGAACGTAACGCTTACATTTTTGTTTTAACCTGTCGTTCCACTGCTGGGCAAAGGTCTCCCCTAAACTTTTCCACGTCAGTATGGAAAAAAAACGGAGTCACTCGCAAGTAGAGAAATCATACTAGAGGAGAGGTAACAGTCTTAAATGTTATATTTTAAATTTTATAGGAAAATGCAAATATAGAAGGACTGCCGCAGTTTGTGTGCTACATGTGTGCAGCACTTCTAATAAAATGCTATAAGCTGGTGGAGAGAAGTCTAGTCTCGCAGGTCACTTTACTTGATATATTCGCACAGAACGGTCAGGTAAGTTCACTGTTCTATTATAAATACTATATTATAATAGGATATCATCATCATCATCTCAGCCGATGGATGTCCACTGGGCCTTCACAAGGTGGACCGACGACCTGGTGGCTGTGGGAACACGTTGGACGAGGGTAGCACAAGACCGATCGTTGTGGCGATCCTTGGAGGAGGCCTATGTCCAGCAGTAGATGTCCATCGGATGAGATGATAATAGTATATGCTTTGATACAATGATATTCCCGTAGTCAGAGGTATTCTGAAAATTAAGACCATCAATGGTCCCCTAGTAGTACCGAAACTAAGTCCAGTGCCGTGTCCGGTAGTGAGCCCGCCGCTACTTATAATGACCCTTAAATAGACAAAAGATAACATTTATGGTATAATTCAGTTAAAAATGTATTCTTTCTCTTTTTTTAGATTACCAAATGCCTTATCAAAAAACAAGATAGGAAAGAATTAAAACTGACTCCATTATTACAAAGGTACAATGTACCTTCAAAAGAATTTGAGTTTAAACACAATGAAGAAAATGAGTTCTCTACATGTATTGAAGATAATATGAACAGTGCTGATGAAAAAGATACTTTCATTATAGAGAATGGCGTAGATAATTATAATTTGGCAATTGATTATAAAAATGATGATTTAGAATCCGAAGATAAAGCAGTTGCTGTAGTAAATGGAGCAATAGATAATGATGACGACTGTTCTGCAGAAGCAAACTCTTATGATGATGAAAATGAAGAAAATTGTGAAGAACAAGTTCATGAAAAAGTAAGTTTGCAAGTTTGTTAATCTTCTCCTTGTTCATCATTGGTAGACTAAATCTTAGTCATTTAGCTGACTTTTACCATTTGGCAAACATTGATAATATAGAACACAAGGTTAAACAAGCGATGTCGTGTTTAGTTTAGTCACAGAATAAATAATAATACTTTAAACAGAATGGCCACTCCCTACTAACTAACTTCAGATACTGCACCTCACCCCCAACTTGAAGAGAGATTTTAGTGGTGAGAAGAGAACAAAGGGCACACACACGCGCGTCCGAGCGGTGAAGGTGCGTCTGCATACGCCATCTTGTTTGTGTAGTTGTAAGATCATTTTATGGCGTGCCCGGGTGTTCTTTAGCCATGGTTTTCCACAAACAAATATAAAAACAAACCAATGGTTCTTATTATAATTTATTCTTCTATAACAACTGGTTTTAACAATGTTATTTTCATTTTAGGAACCAAAATTAGAAGTTAAAAGAGTCAGAAGAAAATCGAAAGCTATTGAAAAACTAGAGAAAGAGACAAAGGTAAAAAGAAAGAGGAGTGGACTAACTGCTGATGAAAGCAGTTTGCAAGAACATTTTAATATCGTTAAATTATCTGTAAGTTCATTTCACAATATTTTTAAGGAGAAAAGTTTGTATTGTATAAAAAAAAGCGATTTTGCGTTAGTGCATTTTAATTACAACACCTATACTGAGAGACCTAATATTACAGTAGTAGTACCAGGTTTATAAGTCTTACCGATGTACACACGGCGACACACCAAGCTACGCAAAACAAAAATAAGCTGGCCGCGCGCCGTCATACATTACTCTACCTACGCGCGGCCATCTTATTTTGGTTTTTCGTAGCTTGTACGCTTCGTTTGTACTATGATACTATCGCGGATTGTTCCGCCTGATCATTTAAAAATTTTTTCGCATAATTTCGCGCATAATTTATTTTTAGGGTTCCGTACCCAAAGGGTAAAAACGGGACCCTTTTACTAAGCCTACGGCGTTGTCCGTCCGTCCGTCCTACCTATTTAGGGCTGTAACTTTTGAACCGTAATAGCTAGATAGTTGAAATGTTCTCTGATTATGCGTTATTACGGCGGATTTGTTAACAAATAATAAAAATTTCAAAAAGTAAAAAATTAAGGGGGGTTCTCAACAAGAAACTAGTTTTTAACAACGTTTTTTCTTCACGCTTTATCATAAAAACGGTAATACATACAAGTTTCAAACTTAGTATGATTATAGAGCAAACTCTACAGAATAACAACAAAAACAAAAAACCGGCCAAGTGTGAGTCGGTCTTGTGCTAAACGTCCTGGACAAAAAAAGTTTATTTTTCTAAGTTAATAATGTTGTGTTCTGTAGTGGTGTGGTACGGAACCCTCGGTGCGCGAGAAGCCCGACTCGTACTTGACCGGTTTTATTTGGAAACTATTCATTCATTGGTTTATTCATCAATAGGGCGGGGCCAGACAGCGCTTTTATTTTTTAGTATGCAAGCAAAAATTAACCTAGTGGTGGTCAGGCGGAAAAGTCCGCGATAGTACCACTACGCTTGTCAAATGTTAATAGCGCGCGAAATTATATTGACCAATCAGAATATGCCACCAAGGGAACGTAAGGGTTTGAATCCCTTGCCGCTATTCGCGCCCTATTCGCTGCTTTTCGACTTTACACCCTGTGATTACTAAATGACTTCTCGTTAAGACGGGGACTCGGTCCTGCTCTGCGCAAATGAAGATTAACGAGCGGGATTATTTTCCTGGTCGTACTTTGCACCGATATTGAACTATAAATACTACCCGTTTGTTTGGAGTTGGCCGTCGATGACCGTTAAAAAATTTCGTCAAAGGCACATTAACTGGTCCCGTCGACAAAAAATTATATAACAAGCAAATAAAAATTTAAAATTAAAAGCGATATTAGTGATCGGGACGGACGTGCGGTACGTGGTTGCGTTGCTAAAGGTTATAAAATTGCGTTTCATAGGGTCTCTTAGGGGTGCGGTACGGTGAAGCGGGAAGGGAGGGAGCGGCCAACTCGAAGCAAATGACTAGTATATCTACAACTTAAGATTTAACATTTGTTAGTTAGAAGAGCAGGTAGAAGAATGGAAGGCATCAGTGACCCGGCGAGTGAACAGCAACTACGTACATGGGTGTGATGTATGCGGGAAGATGTTCGCGCATCTAACCTCGCTCCGGAATCACACCAACGGCCACCATCCCGTAGGTATCCTCTTTTATTTATTTTTTATTTCTTACTTTCACTCTGCCAGGGAAGTGGTCTGTATATTTTTACAAAACGTGTCCCTACACTTAGAAGCTTTGAGCGACAACCACCGGAAGGAGTTATACACTGCTTTAGGGTGCCTATCCATTGAAGCTGTGCGAGCTGTGTAGCTGTGTTTTTTTAACCAATCAGAAGCTCGGGCGAGATCGGTCGCGCCTCGCCCGAGCTCCTGATTGGTTAAAAACACAGCTACACAGCTCGCACAGCTTCAATGGACAGGCAGCCTTATGCTGGTTTTTTTGCACTAATTCTACAGGAAATTTTTTGTGAAGTACCTAAAATACAAATAATGTGTGTGTAATGTGTATTGCGCATTATGGGTTAGATTATGGGCAATGGTACATTGACTGGACAGCCTATGGTAGACGAATGAAAACAGCGTGTTGAACTACAAGGACGAATTATAGTGACACATAGATTTTGCATTATACTACGTTATATCGGAAATCGAAAGAGAGAGGGCATAGCATTAACACATGTTAGAGCGAGATAGATAGACGAGACCGATTCACGAACTCCTGTATGGACCTGTTAGGACCTAGCACGTACAAAAGTACAACCATAGAAATGTACTTGATGTGTGTTTTTGGTCTCGCCTTGGATAATCCGTAGCCGATTTATCGTAGTAATATGCTAAATCTATGGTGACACATGTATGTAGGTTATCGGTATGAGTATCAATATGGGTGTATGGGTATGAGTATAATGTGTGTGTTATTTATGCAAATAAACCTGTTTATATCTATCAACATTTTGTATGTGTTTGCCAAAGCAATGTTTATGCACGAAATTATATTTTTGTCGTTATTAATTAGGTTATTCACGTTATACAGGGTTACTTCGGAGACAGTGCGCACATTTTACGTATATGAAGCTCATTCAAAATAAAAAGACCCGAATTTTTTATTTTATCATGTCTCATACAAAAATATTAAAAGTCAAGCGTAAACAAGACGCGTGCGCACTCTGCGGAGGGGTTGCGATCAGTGACCCACCCTCGAGAGAGGCCACGGGGGCTTAAGCCGGTCGCGCACGCGCTACTCTCGCACCTACCAACCATTTTGACTCACGAGTGTAGTGTACGCTACATTAATTTCCGGGTGGATAAATTAAAAAAAATAACAAACAAAAAAAAATTTTTTTCCCCTCTTTAATGTGTTCTTTCAACGATACTGATTGCATGGAAGAAAAATGCGCACTGTCTCCGAAGTAACCCTGTAGAATAACGCCCTAAAATATGTAACACATTTACAGAGTCGTGGTCCCGCACAATGTCTTGTTTGCAAGTTGCGGTTCAAGAGCGATGCTCTCGTCAGTTCGCACGCAAGATACGCGCATACCAACAAGTTTTACTGCAAGACCTGCCCCAAATACTTCACTAGTGTGTAAGTATGTCTGCTTAGATTCGATTGATATGGCTTTGAAAAATAATAACAAGCATTTGTCTTTAAAATTAATAATACAAACACACACAGTTTTTACGAATAGAGCGAAACATGATTAACTTAGGTTTACAATCCTCTTTTTCCAAAGTTAAATTTGGCTTGATAATGGAAGTACAGTTGGCCGCAATAAATTGTATACACTTTTGTTCTACGTCGTAGTACTAAAGTGTATATAATTTATTGCGGCCGACTGTACCTAATTAGTGTATGTACCTATTCTATTCTAATTATGATATGGCAAACACTGGGTACTGTGTGTGTTCAGATAATTTTTTAAATATTACGAGCTAGTTTCTTACACGGGGTTGAACTTAACATTTTGATGATATTTTAGGAAGATGATTAGACCATTAAACTGAACAGTTTTATCTATAGGACCAAATCGAAATCGCGAAAAAAAATCTGCTGTTTACATTGGGTGTTCAATACAAAACTGCAATCCTACTCTACTCAAATGTATCCTCTTCAAAATCGTCAGCATATTAAGAAGAATCCTATATATTTACTAGCTGTTGCCCGCGACTGCGTACGCGTGGACTTACGACTTGTTTATGTTTTTTTTCACTACTCATCCCTCTATGCTCACCTACTCGACACTTATGTACCCCTACTCACCCTTACGTACCCCCTACTCACCCCTACGCACCACGTACTCATCCCCTACGCACCCCTACTCACCCCTACGCACCCCTACTCACCCCTACGCACCCCTACTCACCCCTACGCACCCCCTACGTACCCCTGCATACTACTACGCACCCCTACTCATCCTCTACGCACCCTTACTTACCCCCTCTATGAACCTCATACTCACCACTTTCGCATCCCCTATTCACCCCTACACACCCCCTTCGAACCCCATACACACGCCTATGCATCCCTTTAGGCACCCCCTACTCTCCCCTACGCACCCCCTCTACGTACCAATTTCGCACCCCCTCCTCACCACTTACGCATCCCCTACTCACCACTTACGTATCCTCTACTCACTCCCTACCGAACCCCCTACTCACCCCCTACTAACACTTTACTCATCCCCAATTAACGTCCCAAAAAACCATAAAAATGACACCCATAATGATATTTAGACATTTCAACCCCATCGCACCCTAACACGGCATGATGGTATTTCACGTCCACCACGTCGGATTTTAAAATCATTGTTATTTTCGTAATCAGCGACCCCATAAACCATACAAACAATACCCTGATTATACCTTGATTTTCAGACTTTGTCACCCCATTTCCCCCTTTCAGGGGTTGAATTCTGAAAAAACCCGATACACTTGTTTACTCATTTATCAATAGGAGTACTCCTGTGCAGTTTCGACTAAAATAGTCCAACTAATCTTGTTTCCCCATACAAACTTTGGACCCCTGTTTCGCCCCCTCGGGGGGTGAATTTTGAAGAATCTTTTCTTAGTGCACCCCTAGACTACATAAGGTACCTACGTGCCAAATTTGGAATCTCTAGACCCAGCGGTTTGGGCTGTGCGTCGATATGTCAGTCATTCAGTCATTCATTCAGTCATTCAGTTTCTTCTTTTATATATTTAGATTCGTATCTTAAATTGGAAAGCACGGCGTAGCGTTAAAATTTTATGTGTTATCCTGTTTTGTTTTCCAGCGCCATTGCCAAAAAGCACATGAACCACCACTCAGGTCACAAGTACCGCTGCGCGCACTGCGCGTTCAGCAGCGCGCACGCGTCCTCCCGCACACAACACGTGCGCACTCACCACGCGACCACAGCCTGCGCGCTGTGCGGCCGCGCCTGCACCCGCGCGCGGGGGCTCAGCGTGCACCGCGCCTGCAAGCACCCACCCAGTGACGTGAGTACTACATAGCGCGCTGTGCACCGCGCCTGCACCCGCGCGCGGGGGCTCAGCGTGCACCGCGCCTGCAAGCACCCACCCAGTGACGTGAGTACTACATAGCGCGCTGTGCACCGCGCCTGCACCCGCGCGCGGGGGCTGAGCGTGCACCGCGCCTGCAAGCACCCACCCAGTGACGTGAGTACTACATAGCGCGCTGTGCACCGCGCCTGCACCCGCGCGCGGGGGCTCAGCGTGCACCGCGCCTGCAAGCACCCACCCAGTGACGTGAGTACTACATAGCGCGCTGTGCACCGCGCCTGCACCCGCGCGCGGGGGCTGAGCGTGCACCGCGCCTGCAAGCACCCACCCAGTGACGTGAGTACTACATAGCGCGCTGTGCACCGCGCCTGCACCCGCGCGCGGGGGCTCAGCGTGCACCGCGCCTGCAAGCACCCACCCAGTGACGTGAGTACTACATAGCGCGCTGTGCACCGCGCCTGCACCCGCGCGCGGGGGCTCAGCGTGCACCGCGCCTGCAAGCACCCACCCAGTGACGTGAGTACTACATAGCGCGCTGTGCACCGCGCCTGCACCCGCGCGCGGGGGCTGAGCGTGCACCGCGCCTGCAAGCACCCACCCAGTGACGTGAGTACTACATAGCGCGCTGTGCACCGCGCCTGCACCCGCGCGCGGGGGCTCAGCGTGCACCGCGCCTGCAAGCACCCACCCAGTGACGTGAGTACTACATAGCGCGCTGTGCACCGCGCCTGCACCCGCGCGCGGGGGCTGAGCGTGCACCGCGCCTGCAAGCACCCACCCAGTGACGTGAGTACTACATAGCGCGCTGTGCACCGCGCCTGCACCCGCGCGCGGGGGCTGAGCGTGCACCGCGCCTGCAAGCACCCACCCAGTGACGTGAGTACTACATAGCGCGCTGTGCACCGCGCCTGCACCCGCGCGCGGGGGCTGAGCGTGCACCGCGCCTGCAAGCACCCACCCAGTGACGTGAGTACTACATAGCGCGCTGTGCACCGCGCCTGCACCCGCGCGCGGGGGCTGAGCGTGCACCGCGCCTGCAAGCACCCACCCAGTGACGTGAGTACTACATAGCGCGCTGTGCACCGCGCCTGCACCCGCGCGCGGGGGCTCAGCGTGCACCGCGCCTGCAAGCACCCACCCAGTGACGTGAGTACTACATAGCGCGCTGTGCACCGCGCCTGCACCCGCGCGCGGGGGCTGAGCGTGCACCGCGCCTGCAAGCACCCACCCAGTGACGTGAGTACTACATAGCGCGCTGTGCACCGCGCCTGCACCCGCGCGCGGGGGCTGAGCGTGCACCGCGCCTGCAAGCACCCACCCAGTGACGTGAGTACTACATAGCGCGCTGTGCACCGCGCCTGCACCCGCGCGCGGGGGCTGAGCGTGCACCGCGCCTGCAAGCACCCACCCAGTGACGTGAGTACTACATAGCGCGCTGTGCACCGCGCCTGCACCCGCGCGCGGGGGCTGAGCGTGCACCGCGCCTGCAAGCACCCACCCAGTGACGTGAGTACTACATAGCGCGCTGTGCACCGCGCCTGCACCCGCGCGCGGGGGCTCAGCGTGCACCGCGCCTGCAAGCACCCACCCAGTGACGTGAGTACTACATAGCGCGCTGTGCACCGCGCCTGCACCCGCGCGCGGGGGCTGAGCGTGCACCGCGCCTGCAAGCACCCACCCAGTGACGTGAGTACTACATAGCGCGCTGTGCACCGCGCCTGCACCCGCGCGCGGGGGCTGAGCGTGCACCGCGCCTGCAAGCACCCACCCAGTGACGTGAGTACTACATAGCGCGCTGTGCACCGCGCCTGCACCCGCGCGCGGGGGCTCAGCGTGCACCGCGCCTGCAAGCACCCACCCAGTGACGTGAGTACTACATAGCGCGCTGTGCACCGCGCCTGCACCCGCGCGCGGGGGCTGAGCGTGCACCGCGCCTGCAAGCACCCACCCAGTGACGTGAGTACTACATAGCGCGCTGTGCACCGCGCCTGCACCCGCGCGCGGGGGCTGAGCGTGCACCGCGCCTGCAAGCACCCACCCAGTGACGTGAGTACTACATAGCGCGCTGTGCACCGCGCCTGCACCCGCGCGCGGGGGCTGAGCGTGCACCGCGCCTGCAAGCACCCACCCAGTGACGTGAGTACTACATAGCGCGCTGTGCACCGCGCCTGCACCCGCGCGCGGGGGCTCAGCGTGCACCGCGCCTGCAAGCACCCACCCAGTGACGTGAGTACTACATAGCGCGCTGTGCACCGCGCCTGCACCCGCGCGCGGGGGCTGAGCGTGCACCGCGCCTGCAAGCACCCACCCAGTGACGTGAGTACTACATAGCGCGCTGTGCACCGCGCCTGCACCCGCGCGCGGGGGCTCAGCGTGCACCGCGCCTGCAAGCACCCACCCAGTGACGTGAGTACTACATAGCGCGCTGTGCACCGCGCCTGCACCCGCGCGCGGGGGCTGAGCGTGCACCGCGCCTGCAAGCACCCACCCAGTGACGTGAGTACTACATAGCGCGCTGTGCACCGCGCCTGCACCCGCGCGCGGGGGCTGAGCGTGCACCGCGCCTGCAAGCACCCACCCAGTGACGTGAGTACTACATAGCGCGCTGTGCACCGCGCCTGCACCCGCGCGCGGGGGCTCAGCGTGCACCGCGCCTGCAAGCACCCACCCAGTGACGTGAGTACTACATAGCGCGCTGTGCACCGCGCCTGCACCCGCGCGCGGGGGCTGAGCGTGCACCGCGCCTGCAAGCACCCACCCAGTGACGTGAGTACTACATAGCGCGCTGTGCACCGCGCCTGCACCCGCGCGCGGGGGCTGAGCGTGCACCGCGCCTGCAAGCACCCACCCAGTGACGTGAGTACTACATAGCGCGCTGTGCACCGCGCCTGCACCCGCGCGCGGGGGCTCAGCGTGCACCGCGCCTGCAAGCACCCACCCAGTGACGTGAGTACTACATAGCGCGCTGTGCACCGCGCCTGCACCCGCGCGCGGGGGCTGAGCGTGCACCGCGCCTGCAAGCACCCACCCAGTGACGTGAGTACTACATAGCGCGCTGTGCACCGCGCCTGCACCCGCGCGCGGGGGCTGAGCGTGCACCGCGCCTGCAAGCACCCACCCAGTGACGTGAGTACTACATAGCGCGCTGTGCACCGCGCCTGCACCCGCGCGCGGGGGCTGAGCGTGCACCGCGCCTGCAAGCACCCACCCAGTGACGTGAGTACTACATAGCGCGCTGTGCACCGCGCCTGCACCCGCGCGCGGGGGCTGAGCGTGCACCGCGCCTGCAAGCACCCACCCAGTGACGTGAGTACTACATAGCGCGCTGTGCACCGCGCCTGCACCCGCGCGCGGGGGCTCAGCGTGCACCGCGCCTGCAAGCACCCACCCAGTGACGTGAGTACTACATAGCGCGCTGTGCACCGCGCCTGCACCCGCGCGCGGGGGCTGAGCGTGCACCGCGCCTGCAAGCACCCACCCAGTGACGTGAGTACTACATAGCGCGCTGTGCACCGCGCCTGCACCCGCGCGCGGGGGCTGAGCGTGCACCGCGCCTGCAAGCACCCACCCAGTGACGTGAGTACTACATAGCGCGCTGTGCACCGCGCCTGCACCCGCGCGCGGGGGCTGAGCGTGCACCGCGCCTGCAAGCACCCACCCAGTGACGTGAGTACTACATAGCGCGCTGTGCACCGGGCCTGCACCCGCGCGCGGGGGCTGAGCGTGCACCGCGCCTGCAAGCACCCACCCAGTGACGTGAGTACTACATAGCGCGCTGTGCACCGCGCCTGCACCCGCGCGCGGGGGCTCAGCGTGCACCGCGCCTGCAAGCACCCACCCAGTGACGTGAGTACTACATAGCGCGCTGTGCACCGCGCCTGCACCCGCGCGCGGGGGCTGAGCGTGCACCGCGCCTGCAAGCACCCACCCAGTGACGTGAGTACTACATAGCGCGCTGTGCACCGCGCCTGCACCCGCGCGCGGGGGCTCAGCGTGCACCGCGCCTGCAAGCACCCACCCAGTGACGTGAGTACTACATAGCGCGCTGTGCACCGCGCCTGCACCCGCGCGCGGGGGCTGAGCGTGCACCGCGCCTGCAAGCACCCACCCAGTGACGTGAGTACTACATAGCGCGCTGTGCACCGCGCCTGCACCCGCGCGCGGGGGCTGAGCGTGCACCGCGCCTGCAAGCACCCACCCAGTGACGTGAGTACTACATAGCGCGCTGTGCACCGCGCCTGCACCCGCGCGCGGGGGCTCAGCGTGCACCGCGCCTGCAAGCACCCACCCAGTGACGTGAGTACTACATAGCGCGCTGTGCACCGCGCCTGCACCCGCGCGCGGGGGCTCAGCGTGCACCGCGCCTGCAAGCACCCACCCAGTGACGTGAGTACTACATAGCGCGCTGTGCACCGCGCCTGCACCCGCGCGCGGGGGCTGAGCGTGCACCGCGCCTGCAAGCACCCACCCAGTGACGTGAGTACTACATAGCGCGCTGTGCACCGCGCCTGCACCCGCGCGAGAGGGCTGAGCGTGCACCGCGCCTGCAAGCACCCACCCAGTGACGTGAGTACTACATAGCGCGCTGTGCACCGCGCCTGCACCCGCGCGCGGGGGCTGAGCGTGCACCGCGCCTGCAAGCACCCACCCAGTGACGTGAGTACTACATAGCGCGCTGTGCACCGCGCCTGCACCCGCGCGCGGGGGCTGAGCGTGCACCGCGCCTGCAAGCACCCACCCAGTGACGTGAGTACTACATAGCGCGCTGTGCACCGCGCCTGCACCCGCGCGCGGGGGCTCAGCGTGCACCGCGCCTGCAAGCACCCACCCAGTGACGTGAGTACTACATAGCGCGCTGTGCACCGCGCCTGCACCCGCGCGCGGGGGCTGAGCGTGCACCGCGCCTGCAAGCACCCACCCAGTGACGTGAGTACTACATAGCGCGCTGTGCACCGCGCCTGCACCCGCGCGCGGGGGCTGAGCGTGCACCGCGCCTGCAAGCACCCACCCAGTGACGTGAGTACTACATAGCGCGCTGTGCACCGCGCCTGCACCCGCGCGCGGGGGCTGAGCGTGCACCGCGCCTGCAAGCACCCACCCAGTGACGTGAGTACTACATAGCGCGCTGTGCACCGCGCCTGCACCCGCGCGCGGGGGCTGAGCGTGCACCGCGCCTGCAAGCACCCACCCAGTGACGTGAGTACTACATAGCGCGCTGTGCACCGCGCCTGCACCCGCGCGCGGGGGCTGAGCGTGCACCGCGCCTGCAAGCACCCACCCAGTGACGTGAGTACTACATAGCGCGCTGTGCACCGCGCCTGCACCCGCGCGCGGGGGCTGAGCGTGCACCGCGCCTGCAAGCACCCACCCAGTGACGTGAGTACTACATAGCGCGCTGTGCACCGCGCCTGCACCCGCGCGCGGGGGCTGAGCGTGCACCGCGCCTGCAAGCACCCACCCAGTGACGTGAGTACTACATAGCGCGCTGTGCACCGCGCCTGCACCCGCGCGCGGGGGCTGAGCGTGCACCGCGCCTGCAAGCACCCACCCAGTGACGTGAGTACTACATAGCGCGCTGTGCACCGCGCCTGCACCCGCGCGCGGGGGCTGAGCGTGCACCGCGCCTGCAAGCACCCACCCAGTGACGTGAGTACTACATAGCGCGCTGTGCACCGCGCCTGCACCCGCGCGCGGGGGCTGAGCGTGCACCGCGCCTGCAAGCACCCACCCAGTGACGTGAGTACTACATAGCGCGCTGTGCACCGCGCCTGCACCCGCGCGCGGGGGCTGAGCGTGCACCGCGCCTGCAAGCACCCACCCAGTGACGTGAGTACTACATAGCGCGCTGTGCACCGCGCCTGCACCCGCGCGCGGGGGCTGAGCGTGCACCGCGCCTGCAAGCACCCACCCAGTGACGTGAGTACTACATAGCGCGCTGTGCACCGCGCCTGCACCCGCGCGCGGGGGCTGAGCGTGCACCGCGCCTGCAAGCACCCACCCAGTGACGTGAGTACTACATAGCGCGCTGTGCACCGCGCCTGCACCCGCGCGCGGGGGCTGAGCGTGCACCGCGCCTGCAAGCACCCACCCAGTGACGTGAGTACTACATAGCGCGCTGTGCACCGCGCCTGCACCCGCGCGAGAGGGCTGAGCGTGCACCGCGCCTGCAAGCACCCACCCAGTGACGTGAGTACTACATAGCGCGCTGTGCACCGCGCCTGCACCCGCGCGAGAGGGCTGAGCGTGCACCGCGCCTGCAAGCACCCACCCAGTGACGTGAGTACTACATAGCGCGCTGTGCACCGCGCCTGCACCCGCGCGCGGGGGCTGAGCGTGCACCGCGCCTGCAAGCACCCACCCAGTGACGTGAGTACTACATAGCGCGCTGTGCACCGCGCCTGCACCCGCGCGCGGGGGCTGAGCGTGCACCGCGCCTGCAAGCACCCACCCAGTGACGTGAGTACTACATAGCGCGCTGTGCACCGCGCCTGCACCCGCGCGAGAGGGCTGAGCGTGCACCGCGCCTGC
The DNA here is from genome assembly GCA_922987775.1 of Agonopterix subpropinquella. Taxonomy (NCBI): domain Eukaryota; kingdom Metazoa; phylum Arthropoda; class Insecta; order Lepidoptera; family Depressariidae; genus Agonopterix; species Agonopterix subpropinquella. Next base: position 18,292,737 of record OV277707.1, read on the forward strand.
AAGCACCCACCCAGTGACGTGAGTACTACATAGCGCGCTGTGCACCGCGCCTGCACCCGCGCGCGGGGGCTGAGCGTGCACCGCGCCTGCAAGCACCCACCCAGTGACGTGAGTACTACATAGCGCGCTGTGCACCGCGCCTGCACCCGCGCGAGAGGGCTGAGCGTGCACCGCGCCTGCAAGCACCCACCCAGTGACGTGAGTACTACATAGCGCGCTGTGCACCGCGCCTGCACCCGCGCGAGAGGGCTGAGCGTGCACCGCGCCTGCAAGCACCCACCCAGTGACGTGAGTACTACATAGCGCGCTGTGCACCGCGCCTGCACCCGCGCGCGGGGGCTGAGCGTGCACCGCGCCTGCAAGCACCCACCCAGTGACGTGAGTACTACATAGCGCGCTGTGCACCGCGCCTGCACCCGCGCGCGGGGGCTCAGCGTGCACCGCGCCTGCAAGCACCCACCCAGTGACGTGAGTACTACATAGCGCGCTGTGCACCGCGCCTGCACCCGCGCGCGGGGGCTGAGCGTGCACCGCGCCTGCAAGCACCCACCCAGTGACGTGAGTACTACATAGCGCGCTGTGCACCGCGCCTGCACCCGCGCGAGAGGGCTGAGCGTGCACCGCGCCTGCAAGCACCCACCCAGTGACGTGAGTACTACATAGCGCGCTGTGCACCGCGCCTGCACCCGCGCGCGGGGGCTGAGCGTGCACCGCGCCTGCAAGCACCCACCCAGTGACGTGAGTACTACTTAGCGCGCTGTGCACCGCGCCTGCACCCGCGCGAGAGGGCTGAGCGTGCACCGCGCCTGCAAGCACCCACCCAGTGACGTGAGTACTACATAGCGCGCTGTGCACCGCGCCTGCACCCGCGCGCGGGGGCTCAGCGTGCACCGCGCCTGCAAGCACCCACCCAGTGACGTGAGTACTACATAGCGCGCTGTGCACCGCGCCTGCACCCGCGCGCGGGGGCTGAGCGTGCACCGCGCCTGCAAGCACCCACCCAGGGACGTGAGTACTACATAGCGCGCTGTGCACCGCGCCTGCACCCGCGCGCGGGGGCTGAGCGTGCACCGCGCCTGCAAGCACCCACCCAGTGACGTGAGTACTACATAGCGCGCTGTGCACCGCGCCTGCACCCGCGCGAGAGGGCTGAGCGTGCACCGCGCCTGCAAGCACCCACCCAGTGACGTGAGTACTACATAGCGCGCTGTGCACCGCGCCTGCACCCGCGCGCGGGGGCTGAGCGTGCACCGCGCCTGCAAGCACCCACCCAGTGACGTGAGTACTACATAGCGCGCTGTGCACCGCGCCTGCACCCGCGCGAGAGGGCTGAGCGTGCACCGCGCCTGCAAGCACCCACCCAGTGACGTGAGTACTACATAGCGCGCTGTGCACCGCGCCTGCACCCGCGCGCGGGGGCTGAGCGTGCACCGCGCCTGCATGCACCCACCCAGTGACGTGAGTACTCCATAGCGCGCTGTGCACCGCGCCTGCACCCGCGCGCGGGGGCTGAGCGTGCACCGCGCCTGCAAGCACCCACCCAGTGACGTGAGTACTACATAGCGCGCTGTGCACCGCGCCTGCACCCGCGCGAGAGGGCTGAGCGTGCACCGCGCCTGCACGCACCCACCCAGTGACGTGAGTACTACATAGCGCGCTGTGCACCGCGCCTGCACCCGCGCGAGAGGGCTGAGCGTGCACCGCGCCTGCAAGCACCCACCCAGTGACGTGAGTACTACATAGCGCGCTGTGCACCGCGCCTGCACCCGCGCGAGAGGGCTGAGCGTGCACCGCGCCTGCAAGCACCCACCCAGTGACGTGAGTACTACATAGCGCGCTGTGCACCGCGCCTGCACCCGCGCGCGGGGGCTGAGCGTGCACCGCGCCTGCAAGCACCCACCCAGTGACGTGAGTACTACATAGCGCGCTGTGCACCGCGCCTGCACCCGCGCGAAAGGGCTGAGCGTGCACCGCGCCTGCAAGCACCCACCCAGTGACGTGAGTACTACATAGCGCGCTGTGCACCGCGCCTGCACCCGCGCGCGGGGGCTGAGCGTGCACCGCGCCTGCAAGCACCCACCCAGTGACGTGAGTACTACATAGCGCGCTGTGCACCGCGCCTGCACCCGCGCGAGAGGGCTGAGCGTGCACCGCGCCTGCAAGCACCCACCCAGTGACGTGAGTACTACATAGCGCGCTGTGCGGTGCTTATTGAAAAAAAAAATTGTTGTTCGTTGTCGTCATTGATTTTGAAAAGAGTTTTAATTTCCGCGAATTATTTGAGAAAATTTATTGTTTTCATTTCCGCGCATTATTTGAGAAAAGTACTATACAAGCCTTGGCCACAACTAGGCATTGATGGACTTACGTATGTGTGCCTCGGCTTCGCCTCGGCCCACATTTACACGTTCGTCCATCATTGCCTCTGTTGCTGGCCGCTGCAGTAATCTACTATTACGCTACGTTACTACATAGCGCGGCGACATAGTTGGGCGGTAAAGTATAACCAGATTTATAAGTTCCCCGATGTTCCTGCGCAGTTGACAAATTTTAATAGCGCGCGAAATTATTTCGACTAATCAGGACAACGATATCAATGTACTGTACCAGTACTAGATACGGTGTTCAGTAGGAACTGCATGTTACTCTGCAATGCGGTGTACAAACCGCATTGATGTTAGTTTACTCTATGCTAATGGGAATGACAAACCAATCTGAATACCAATCTGTCATTTTTTTCAATAATCATTTTAATTTTATATTGATGTATTTAAATTAGTTATCACTATAAAAACCGCCTGAAAGTTGTTTTACGGGATACTTTTATTCGAATATAAGGTAACTATGTAAAATTATAAGGATATGTAATTATTAATTTAAATTTTAGAAAATAGGTAAGTCTATTAATTTCCTCAAGATTGGGTAAGTCCATTACTTTTTGTCTCGTTTCGGCACCCAAAAAGCGACATTTAAGGAAAAGAGACGGGTATTAATGTTCATAGATGAATCAAGAGACTTAAATCAGAGGGCACAAAATAGGCACAATACATGCACAATATAATGAACTTAAGGCGGGTGCCAGACGAGGATTGAAATTGAAAATGACGCTAAGATCGTTCATATTTGAGATTATATTTTTATACTTGTTCATGGGAAAAAAATTTATGCGAAAAAACAATTATTTGATTTACCTTTTACCTCGAGATGAAAAAGATTTATTGACAGCTAAAGTCATCATCGCGACTTAGCGTTTTAAATTCTCATTGATCGCGACCAGGCACAGTGGATCCTTTGTGGAACTTTTGATTGTGTGAACTGTGAACAGATTACTACGAAACAAACATTAAGATAATCAGTTAAAAAAGATGCACAAATTAAATAATACTATGCGAATGAAAAGAAAAATAGTAAGGGGACCACGGAGATGTAAATCTCGTTGCTAACCGCCACCCGGCACAGTGGATCCGTTCTGAAAAAAGACGGACTTAGGACCTGAAGTCGGAATTTCGTGATGATTTTTTTTTAAAGAAGAGATAATAACTATCCTAGTAACTTTAATTCTTTCAGTAAAATCTATGGGATGTATGGTTTATGAGAAAAAAAATTTTTAATTTTTTTTGTATGGAGAAGAACACCTTTTATTTTATTTCTTGACTTGGTTCAATTTGGGACGGGATTGGCTTACGTTTTATGAAAGACCAAATAATACTGGACCCAAAAAATATATAACTAGTGCAGTCACTTGCAGCGAAGCGAGAAATTAAGTGTCAAAAATTTGTGTTTCAATTTGCGATGGCAGGATTGTTCACCCATCTTAATCTATTACTCCTTGACCGATAGTAGTCCCTTTTCTTTAATTACAAAAATGAAATCGGCAAAGTAAAAAAAAAAGTACCTATCATCTTGATTATTTCTGCCTAAAAATGACATTAAAATTTTTAATTTAGCAGCAGGTACACGAAAATATACAAAAAGTTTGGCAAAAACGTGCACTCTTTGCAAAATATGCGAAAAAAAATGAAATTTTTGACACTTAATTTCTCGCTTCGCTGCAAGTGACTGCAGTAGTTATATATTTTTTGGGTCCAGTATTATTTGGTCTTTCATAAAACGTAAGCCAATCCCGTCCCAAATTGAACCAAGTCAAGAAATAAAATAAAAGGTGTTCTTCTCCATACAAAAAAAATGTATAATTTTTTTTCTCATAAACCATGCATCCCATAGATTTTACTGAAAGAATAAAAGTTACTAGGATAGTTATTATCTCTTCTTTAAAAAAAAAATCTGCACGAAATTCCGACTTCAGGTCCTAAGTCCGTCTTTTTCAGAACGGATCCACTGTGCCGGGTGGTGGTTAGCAACGAGATTTACATCTCCGTGGTCTCCTTACTATTTTTCTTTTCATTCGCATAGTATTATTTAATTTGTGTATCTTTTTTAACTGATGATGATGAACTGATGTTTGTTTCGTAGTATCTGTTCACAGTTCACACAATCAAAAGTTATGAGTAAGTATCTAATTCTACAGGTACGTATTTCAGTAGTCTGCACGTAAGTAGTCGAGGATGCCCAGATAGTAGGTATAATACCTAACATAAATATGAACTGTCGCATCTGTCTTGGCCGGTGATGCTCTTTGACCAAATTATAGTAGTTTCTGTTTTATGTAAACTAGATGGCACTAATGTTCCCAAAGAGTTTTGGAACAACTTGTTTGTTTGAACGTGCTTGTCTATCGCTAGAGTTCATGTCTATGAATCAGGATGTGCAACCTTCAATCTCTTGCTACGATCGACTAATTGTTTTCGCGCCCTTTTTGCTGCTATCCGACTTTGCACCCTTTGATTAACGACTTCGGGTTTTGTCGGGGGATTCTGCGCAAACGAAGATTGACGAGGGTAATTATCACTAATTATTTTCCTGCACTGGTAGCATGCACACCCGCGATAGCCGTTCTTTTGCGCGCGAACGAACGAGATAAAAGACGTGATAAAGCCGTATCACGGCTATCGCGGGTACCAGTGCTGGTCGTACTGTACTTACATACTCGACTCAAAATGTATGGGACAGACAGCTGATATTTTTTTTTCTACTTTCTCCATATTGAAAGATGTTCAGTTTGAAGTAAAACAACTCCTTTAAATAATACAAGGGTGTCCTCGATCCCATATCGAATCCTTTGATCACAAATAAAAATAGAAATAAATAATTAATGAGGTGAGAGTCAGAATCGTAACGTGTGGCGATTTATTGAATCTGCCTACCCCAGTGGGACATAGGCGTGAGAATATAGCTGCAGACAACATTTTGATGAGCTGTTGTTTTATTTTTCTTTATTTTACCATTTAAAACAATTAATTACATTATTTGATTGTGTACAATTGTTTCAGGAAGCAGAAAAAATTAACAAATTTAAATGTGATCAATGCGACTTGAGTTTCGCGACAGAAGCCGCGAGACGAGTCCATGCTCTTACATCCAACAAACATCGGAAGAAATCAGACCTGTGGTATGTTACGATATAACAAGATATTTTTATTTATTTATTTTGTTTATTTGACGCACAAAACGGTAAACAATTAGTGAAATCAAAGTGAAATAATATAATAACACATAATACAAACAACATACATATACTTTTTCTGCTGCCACACCCAAATATCAAAAGTCGGAACCAACACGCTATCGTGGACAGTCAAACGAGCTTTGATAGATATATTTTGGCTCCACACATTTTCAATTTCATTTCCATTGAATGTTAACTTTTTTTTTGTCTTTCACCTTCCTAAACCTGTAAATTATTCAATCGATTCCCAGCGACCCAACACCCCGTGATCCTACCCTCAACACATCGTGCAGAACATGCGGCGAACGGTTCAACTCCCGGCCCGAGCTACTCTCCCACATCAAGACCCAGCACCCGAGGAGGAAAGTCACCAGCTGGTCCCTGCCAGACGACCGATATCCTCAACGATGCGAACATGTAAGTTCACAAGACTTGATGTCAAATCGATTCAAATAAAATGTGTAATTGTGTATGCCTTCCGAAGGACCAAGGCGGTCGATATTATTGAGGAAATATTCACTTAAACGACCACCAATCAAAAGGTCTGGTATTATGATTCTCCATACATAATGGTAAGGTAACTCCCTGCCTCTCACTATATCGCACCTCACGCTCGCCCTTGCGGGTAGATGTTCGAGGAGCCGAGAAAGGACATACAGACTTCATCGACTTGTGCCTGCAGTAGTAAAATTCAAGTATCGTGATATTATATTGTTCTATGAAGTGCCTGGAGTGTGATCTCGATATTGTTTCAGGAGGTTCGTTCTCCGCAACTCTACGTTTTTTATAGTACTCTGTGGGTTTTAGGTGTCTATTTTGCTGATACTGGTAATGACTTCACTTTGTTATCCCAGGAGGTCCACCAGAATGTTGATGTTGCGTAAGACCTCTAGAGGTCTTACCTAGGAGAGACCCGGCGATCCGAGGTGTTTTGCCCGATAGTGTGCTAACCCGTTGCATTCGGTTTGTGATATTATATTGTTCTATGAAGTGCCTGGAGTGTGATCTCGATATTGGTTGAGGAGGTTCGTTCTCCGCAACTCTACGTTTTTTATAGTACTCTGTGGGGTGTGCCTATTTTGCTTATAGTGGAAATGACTTTACTTCTGTTATCCCAGGAGGTCCACCAGAATGTTGATGTTGCGTAAGACCTCTAGAGGTCTTACCTAGGAGAGACCCGGCGATCCGAGGTGTTTTGCCCGATAGTGTGCTAGCCCGTTGCATTCGGTTTTTTAACATAAAAGTTGTTATAAAACTAAAACCTTTGATATTTTTCCTTACGCAGTGCGAGGTGAACGTGAATAACAGATCAGAGCACTGGTCTCACATTCGTCGCGACCACCCCTCGCAGAGGGACTCGTACCGCGCCGTGGTCAACGCGGTGTGCGACACGTGCGGGAAGGGCTTCCAGGTGAGTCTCGTACACATACAGGACATACCGAATTTAAATTAAACATATTTAAATACTGCTTTTCTCAGAACACGACGAAGCTGCACCTGCACGAGCTCCGGCACCGCAGCCCCACAGTGCGGTGCGGGTTCTGCCCCAAACTGTTCTACGACAAGTTCCTGCTCGCCACGCACCTGTCCGTACACAGCGAGGCGCGCCCGCACCGGTGCCGCACGTGCGGCCGCGGCTTCAAGTGCCGCTCCAACATGGAGAGGCATTCCAGGGTAACATTGTTAAATAACAAACTGTTCTACGACAAGTTCCTGCTCGCCACGCACCTGTCCGTACACAGCGAGGCGCGCCCGCACCGGTGCCGCACGTGCGGCCGCGGCTTCAAGTGCCGCTCCAACATGGAGAGGCATTCCAGGGTAACATTGTTAAATAACAAACTGTTCTACGACAAGTTCCTGCTCGCCACGCACCTGTCCGTACACAGCGAGGCGCGCCCGCACCGGTGCCGCACGTGCGGCCGCGGCTTCAAGTGCCGCTCCAACATGGAGAGGCATTCCAGGGTAACATTGTTAAATAACAAACTGTTCTACGACAAGTTCCTGCTCGCCACGCACCTGTCCGTACACAGCGAGGCGCGCCCGCACCGGTGCCGCACGTGCGGCCGCGGCTTCAAGTGCCGCTCCAACATGGAGAGGCATTCCAGGGTAACATTGTTAAATAACAAACTGTTCTACGACAAGTTCCTGCTCGCCACGCACCTGTCCGTACACAGCGAGGCGCGCCCGCACCGGTGCCGCACGTGCGGCCGCGGCTTCAAGTGCCGCTCCAACATGGAGAGGCATTCCAGGGTAACATTGTTAAATAACAAACTGTTCTACGACAAGTTCCTGCTCGCCACGCACCTGTCCGTACACAGCGAGGCGCGCCCGCACCGGTGCCGCACGTGCGGCCGCGGCTTCAAGTGCCGCTCCAACATGGAGAGGCATTCCAGGGTAACATTGTTAAATAACAAACTGTTCTACGACAAGTTCCTGCTCGCCACGCACCTGTCCGTACACAGCGAGGCGCGCCCGCACCGGTGCCGCACGTGCGGCCGCGGCTTCAAGTGCCGCTCCAACATGGAGAGGCATTCCAGGGTAACATTGTTAAATAACAAACTGTTCTACGACAAGTTCCTGCTCGCCACGCACCTGTCCGTACACAGCGAGGCGCGCCCGCACCGGTGCCGCACGTGCGGCCGCGGCTTCAAGTGCCGCTCCAACATGGAGAGGCATTCCAGGGTAACATTGTTAAATAACAAACTGTTCTACGACAAGTTCCTGCTCGCCACGCACCTGTCCGTACACAGCGAGGCGCGCCCGCACCGGTGCCGCACGTGCGGCCGCGGCTTCAAGTGCCGCTCCAACATGGAGAGGCATTCCAGGGTAACATTGTTAAATAACAAACTGTTCTACGACAAGTTCCTGCTCGCCACGCACCTGTCCGTACACAGCGAGGCGCGCCCGCACCGGTGCCGCACGTGCGGCCGCGGCTTCAAGTGCCGCTCCAACATGGAGAGGCATTCCAGGGTAACATTGTTAAATAACAAACTGTTCTACGACAAGTTCCTGCTCGCCACGCACCTGTCCGTACACAGCGAGGCGCGCCCGCACCGGTGCCGCACGTGCGGCCGCGGCTTCAAGTGCCGCTCCAACATGGAGAGGCATTCCAGGGTAACATTGTTAAATAACAAACTGTTCTACGACAAGTTCCTGCTCGCCACGCACCTGTCCGTACACAGCGAGGCGCGCCCGCACCGGTGCCGCACGTGCGGCCGCGGCTTCAAGTGCCGCTCCAACATGGAGAGGCATTCCAGGGTAACATTGTTAAATAACAAACTGTTCTACGACAAGTTCCTGCTCGCCACGCACCTGTCCGTACACAGCGAGGCGCGCCCGCACCGGTGCCGCACGTGCGGCCGCGGCTTCAAGTGCCGCTCCAACATGGAGAGGCATTCCAGGGTAACATTGTTAAATAACAAACTGTTCTACGACAAGTTCCTGCTCGCCACGCACCTGTCCGTACACAGCGAGGCGCGCCCGCACCGGTGCCGCACGTGCGGCCGCGGCTTCAAGTGCCGCTCCAACATGGAGAGGCATTCCAGGGTAACATTGTTAAATAACAAACTGTTCTACGACAAGTTCCTGCTCGCCACGCACCTGTCCGTACACAGCGAGGCGCGCCCGCACCGGTGCCGCACGTGCGGCCGCGGCTTCAAGTGCCGCTCCAACATGGAGAGGCATTCCAGGGTAACATTGTTAAATAACAAACTGTTCTACGACAAGTTCCTGCTCGCCACGCACCTGTCCGTACACAGCGAGGCGCGCCCGCACCGGTGCCGCACGTGCGGCCGCGGCTTCAAGTGCCGCTCCAACATGGAGAGGCATTCCAGGGTAACATTGTTAAATAACAAACTGTTCTACGACAAGTTCCTGCTCGCCACGCACCTGTACGTACACTTTAAAATCATTACCATCAAGCTCCGAATGCTTAAAAATAATTATTATTTTCCAGGTGCACACCGACGTGGCGACATACGAGTGCACACTGTGCGGTAAGAAATTCAAGTACTCCACCAGTCTGAACATGCATGTGCGCAGTGTTCACTATAAGATACCACCGCCGCCGCGCAAGAAACGCTCTAGAAACAAAAATACTGTTCAGGACAATTGCTAAGAAAATAAAATTAATAATTTGTGTTGTTTGTTTTCTACGTAAGTAGATAAATATTCGAAATAACCAAAATGTGCGTGTCTGAGTGTCACTCGCTTCTACACTGTATCTTAGTATTAATTATTTAATATAATTGTACATATTGTTAGCGTGAATATAGTTTTAAATAACATTTAGGAATTATTGGTAATTTAATTTACTTAAAAATAATAAAATCATTCATTCATTCACCATTCATTCGATCGAAATATTGTACTGGCAACACGGACACTTGAAGTCCGCCATTCGAGTATCGGATGTCACCGACTTCAGTCGAGACGGACAGTTAGGAAAAGTGGTTGTTTCGTAATTTAATTATTGATACTTATGTAAAATAGTTTCTGAAGTTATTAAATTAATTTGTATCGTAATATTGTACTGGCAACACGGACACTTGAAGTCCGCCCATTCGAGGATTCGAGCACCGGACGTCACCGACGTCAGTCGAGCGAGACGGACGGTTAGGAAAAGTGGTTGTTTCGTAATTTAAATTAGTGATACCTATGTAAAATAGTTTCTGAAGTGATTAAATTAGTTTGTTAATGTGAATCCTTGGTTTTCTGTTTGAAAGAGGTGGTAAGCCTCATATTATAACCTACCGTATAGCTATTATTTTAAACATAACTTGCGGGGCTAGTACGCCAAAACGCGATAAAGACATTTAACACATCCATTAGTCAAATTCAGTCTTTTATCTCGTTCTTTCGCGCGCAAATAGAAAGAGAGCGGAAGCGTGATAGCGCTATATCACGCTATCGCGTGTTGGCGTACTAGCCCCCGCTGGGCTTAAGAATTTATATTGTAATAGATATATATTGTCGTGTTATGTTGTAGAGGTTCTGACCGCATCTTCTCTACAGTGACAACACGTTCCGACGCGGTGGTAGCTTCAAAAAAAGATTTGACGTTAAAGTTCCTATTGAATAACATTATGTTAGATTCATATTACCTATGTTTTGAGTAAATAAATTATTAGAAATCATTTGTGTTGTTTTCTGTCTATACTTGATTGATTTACAAGGTGTAACAAAACAAGGGTGGTTTACTCTATACCACCTCTAAATATTACTTAGGTATTTTGTTACACCCTGCAGCTTCACCAGAAAAATGTTGCGGAATATCATGGGAACTAATCTTTGTATTTAGAATAATTAGGTTATTTATAGTCGATCGTAGCGCACCCAAAGGTTTTTTTTAATTATAATTCTGGTCATGAATAGGGTTACCAACCATTAGTTCACGCACTAGCGGGAAATTTGCAACCAAGATGCGGGACGTGGCTTAAAAAAGCGGGACCTAGTCTGTCAAAGTACAAGAAGTCGAAAAATCTAATATATATATCCTTTTGTTTATATACTTAGTAAAAGTTTAAAGTAAGGATGAAGTGGAAAAAATAAACCGAAAACCTACCTTTAGCTACCTATAAAAACCCCTTATTACAAAAATAACAGAAAACTAATGCATTTTTGGATCTTTGCATTTTAAAAAAGACGGTATGATTAGAAAAGAAACAAAGTTTTAAATCACCTCTTAGGGTCAGCGCACACCCAGCGTAAAACTGTTCGAGCATGCGCGAGCAGATTTCATTGATTCAATTGATAATGAACTCTATTCCTATTGAAATAAAGTTGAAAATAGCTTGCAAGTGATTAAATCCCTTCAGCGTCTGTTCGAGTATGCTCGCGTATGCTCCTCGCGGCGACGGGAGCAGTCGCGAGCATGCGCGCGGATGCTCGCGCATGCTCGAGCATGTTCGAGCATACGCCCGTGTCGATGCTTGCGATCCGTCGTAAGTGTTGCCACCTCGGCCGGTTTCGTACTAAATCTAGCATATTTTTTAACTACTTTAGCCCGAAAAGGGCAATTTACTACAGATAATATTATACAACGTGTTAATGAATTAACGCAAAACTAGAAAGTAGTTTGTTTAGAATCGATAGCAGAATCGAATTATCCTGGTTTCAACATAGGTAATTTTTTTCAAAATTTTAATTTTTTTTTTCATAATTTTTTTAATTTACTAAACCCGATGTCAACCCACCCCACGGGCACACTCACCCTACTTACTACCAAAACAAGATTATAAAAATGTATCCATGAGTACGTTAGCGCTTTCTTTCAGTGCTGAAATGATAACAAATCATTTTTGCCTCCGAACTTAAAATGCGAATAACTTTAAATTTTAAGTATCAAAATAATGCTAATTCTTTTGTTATAAATCAGTTGGGGTGTATGAGGTTTTGCGCTAATTTATTAACACGTTGTATAATAATCGAACTCTTTTTGAAAATACAAAGAAAATCTGAAAGGTCGAAGCAGATTTAGTAGGTTTTCAAATTGTTCATATTCCATTTTATAGTTCCTAGCCATAAAATAACTGTCCCTAGAACTTTAAACCGTAACACAGCACTTTTCCTGCTCTTGCTCCTCTTCCTCTGCTAGTAACCCAATAATTACCAAATCCTAGTCCACCATACTTTAAAATTACTCTTCGCACGTCTTTACTTTAAAATATTGTAAACACAACTGCAAAATTCACTGTCAACTGTAGCAACACGGGAGCATCCGCGAGACTGTTCGAACACGCGCGAGCATGCTCGAGCATCCGCCGCTGCCGCCGGCGGATTTCGCCTCTGCCGCCGGCGGATTTTGCCGCTAGGTGTGCGCGACTGCAAAGAACATGCTCGAGCATGCGCGAGCAGATTTACGCTGGGTGTGCGCTGACCCTTATGAGTCAACTGAGGTTCACATCTACTTCTGCCCGAAAGGTTAGGTTAGTCAGAAAACGGGACAATTGGCGTCCCGCACACATCATTCGCGGGAAGGGTCTAGAAACGGGACGTCCCGCCTCTCGCGGGACGGTTGGCAACCCTAGTCATGAATCTCATTCGCTGAGTTCAGCAGTTGAAAATGTCAACATTACTGTGGAGATACGCATCTTTCTACTGCTGATTTGACTTTCAAAAATCATACTTCAGGAGTGCGATTTTTGCGAGTGAAATCAGCAGTAGAAAGATGCGTATCTCCATAGTAATTTTGACATTTTCAACTGCTGAACTCAGCGAATGAGATCCAAAAATTGCACTCCAGGACTCGGGACCAATAGAAAAAAACCTTACTAAACCTACGAATAACTATTTGCTGACACCTTTTTATGCAATGTGATAGATAAGATAAATAAGATAATAAATACATTCTATAGATTTTTTACCACCCACTTGCGCACTGTATGTGTGTATGTATATCCTCACGACTATATTCCCCGAGAGTGATCTATTTCAGACTGCTGTCTGTATTCTTTGCATTTGGCACAGGCAACCAATGATTTTTTTAAAGGTAGGAGATGGGTAATAGTATGGTAGGAGTTATTAATTAATTTACCGACATGCCATATTTACTTTCCAAAACTCACTCTTAATCATTATAATTAGGAAACAAACAAATTAGAATTTCATAAAATTTTTATTTCCAACATGCATAATAATGCCTTACACTATGGCAGTAAAATATCTACAACAAGAAGTGATAAAACGAGAAAAACGCGCGTTTATTTTGGCATGCGTAAAGTAACACATGAGGCACTAGATTTTTCTCGCTTTGTCGGGGGTCGCATGCTAGGCCCTGATACAAAAACTCAAAAAATTCACTGTTCAAAAGGGATAGCGGGCAGGAGCTTGCCTTCGCAGGTACCGAAACCGATTCTAACGCCGTTCTGTTCGCAGTAACCACGCATGATGACAGTGTCGCCATCTTGGAGGAATTTCCTTTCTTCTCCGTTTTGAAGGCGGAGCGGTTTTGTCCCTTTCCATGATAGCTCTAGCATGCTGCCGTACGTGTCTGATGACTGGAAAATGGAAAGAAAATGGTACAGTCACCAGCAGATATATCGTAGCAAACAAGGTGGTCAAATATTTCTAAGCAGTTCTAATTTTCAATAATTTCTTTACTCATAACCAATTAAAAATATAGGAACGCCTAGAACATCAAATATATCTACGCAGTCAGGGTGGTCATAAACATCTGAACAGTTTCGAAAAAATCCTTACTCCGTTGTTTTACATTTTAATTTTAAATACCATTGTAAAGAGTGAACATCAAGATAGCGGGATCAAATCTCCGATTCAAAATTTAGCATATGGGGAATTTAGTACTCCATTTGTACTAAATGTACCCTGAGTTTCAACATTTGTACCTTTACCGCCAAGAAAGTACAATCAAAACTATCTGATCCCGCCACCTTGACGTCAAAGTGGCGGGACCATTGGGAAGCATTGCCCACACGTGGACGACAATAACATGGGTAATTAGTACTACATTTGTACTAAAATATACTCGATTTTCAGCCCGGTACAAATTACCGTTTCAAAGATATATACGATAATAACTGGTCCGCCATTCTGACGAATCGTCCAATTGCTTTTTTCATACGAAAATCGTAGTTTATAGTAAATATTATAATGTGGAGACTTAGTACCAGGCAGGTACAAAAACATATATTAATATCAGCCTTCTATCTTGTTTACGTAAAAAGTTATAGGAAGATACATTTTCCAATCGAAAAATACAGGGTGTAAGAGACAGGCGGCCAAATACTGAAATTTCGTATAACACATCAAACTGACAAACTATCTCGATGAAACCAACGAAACGTTGAAATCGGAAAGAAGCTTCTGTTACAAAGATACATTTATCAAATAAAAATACAGGGTGTAAGAGACAGGCGGCCAAATACTGAAATTGTGTATAACAGACCATCAAACTGACCAACTATCTCGATGGAACCAACGAAACGTCGAAATCGCATGTCACCAATTATTGAATTTTTTGTCTGTCTGTTTTTTCGCGCATCACATGAAAACGTAACGTATGTTGGGTAAAGTAATAGCTGCTTTATTATTCTTAAGAGATCTCACTGTAGACCATGTAGACCAGGGTTTCTCATTAATTATAAATAAATAAATATTAAGTTTATAACTTTTTTAATATTAGGTTGTTTGCAATGAAATGTTGTTGGTTGAATGTCGGCTAAGTCGTTGACTCTTCTTCGAGCTGCGCGCTCAACCAAAAACACGGACCGCAAAAAAAATGAAGTGCAGCGCCATTTTCCACAAATATGTGACTGAAGTACTTGTGTTTTACGAAATTTTATTTTGAACTGGACTTAACTGGACCATCCAATTTGCTTAAAACAATAAAATCGTTTTTTACCAAGACGTACTACCAGTAGTAAGATGGAAAATTCATTTAACCGTGGTTCTACCGCCTCGGCCGGTACTACTACCGGCAAATATTTTTTTACTATAGTACTACTCTAGAAACCAAAAATAAAAGATAGCGTTGGCAGCGCAGGACCGGTCGCTATGGCGATTCTTGGGGGAGGCCTATTTCCAGCAGTGGACGTCCATCGGCGGAGATGATGATTATGATGAATAAAAAATATGCATTTTAATTTGTTGTTTTCTCTTCTATGCGTACCGTTTGAATACTTATAATAGATATAATTTTTGTAAAGGGTGTCAGGGAAAGCCGGGCCAATACTGAGTCGGGGTACTGCAGTTTTGTTTATAACAGCCACAGAACATTATAAGAGGGGTTAGAAGTGAAAACTAGGCGTGGAACTTATCGCCACAGGTTATGCAATGATTTGCATAACACCTTAAGGCGCGCGGCGTGGTGCGAGCGAGAGGGCAATAGTAATTGTAGCAGCGTGAGTGGAAAGACAAGTGGCGACAGCCGTCTCCGAAGCAAAAGCGATACTTTGCATTTCTAACCCCTCTTATAATGTTCTGTGGTAACAGCAGATTTTTTAAGATTCCATTAAGATAGTTAGTCAGTTTGATTTTCAGTATTTGGCCGCCTGTCCCTTACACCCTGTATTTTTATTTGATAAATGTATCTTTGTAACAGAAGCTTCTTTCCGATTTCAACGTTTCGTTGGTTTCATCGAGATAGTTGGTCAGTTTGATGGTCTATTTATACGCAATTTCAGTATTTGGCCGCGTGTCTCTTACACCCTGTATTTTTCGATTGGAAAATGTATCTTCCTATAACTTTTTACGTAAACAAGATAGAAGGCTGATATTAATATATGTTTTTGTACCTGCCTGGTACTAAGTCTCCACATTATAATATTTACTATAAACTAAGATTTTCGTATGAAAAAAGCAATTGGACGATTCGTCAGAATGGCGGACCAGTTATTATCGTATATATCTTTGAAACGGTAATTTGTACTGGGCTGAAAATCGAGTATATTTTAGTACAAATGTAGTACTAATTACCCATGTTATTGTCGTCCACGTGTGGCCAATGCTTCCCAATGGTCCCGCCACTATGACGTCAAGGTGGCGGGATCAGATAGTTTTGATTGTACTTTCTTGGCGGTAAAGGTACAAATATTGAAACTCAGGGTACATTTAGTACAAATGGAGTACTAAATTCCCCATATGCTAAATTTTGAATCGGAGATTTGATCCCGCTATCTTGATGTTCACTGTAAAGAAAT
The DNA here is from genome assembly GCA_922987775.1 of Agonopterix subpropinquella. NCBI lineage: Eukaryota > Metazoa > Arthropoda > Insecta > Lepidoptera > Depressariidae > Agonopterix > Agonopterix subpropinquella. Next base: position 18,308,961 of record OV277707.1, read on the forward strand.
TATTGAAAATTCGCTGTTCACATATTTATGACAAAATACTCGTTTAGATATAATTGGTAACATTTACTGTAAAGAATTTAATGAAAATTAGCACTGCTCAGAAATATTTGGACACCTCGTATGCTACGATATATCTGATGGCGACTGTACTATAAGCACAGAATAGGTAATAGTATATAGTTAAATATCTTGGACAATGTCACACAAATTATTTAGTCACATTTAAAGTACCAGAATCTAGCCTGGACTTGTATTATGATGACTAGACAACGATATAGATTACATATATAAATACAAACATCCATGACTCGGGTACAAATATTCATATTCATCATACAAATATTTGTCCCTTACGGGATTCGAACCCGCGACCCTCGGCACAGCAGGCAGGTTCACTACCGACTGTGCTACCGGGCTGTTCTACATACAGAACGGCCACTCTCCGCCCCCCTCTGACTTCAGATACCCCACCCCCCTCACACTCTCTGTGGTAACTTGAGGGAAGCCGAGCAAGGGAATGCAGTCAGGCGCGCGCACCCGTTGGCAAATCCAACTACATAAAATATATTTTATTTTTCTCCTCACAGTAAAAATAAACGTTGGAAAATAACGCTAAATTCACATTTTCTGCGATTCATTAGCTTAAAAACTATTTTTAATAACAGAATGAACTATAAAAAGTAACGAAATGTATAATGTAGTTCATACGATGCGTGTTAAGTCAACCCTACACATATGTCATGCACAATTTTCGCAAAGTGCGCATGTGCGAACGCCATCATGTCAAATCTAAAACGTTGTTTGAAGTGCCGGACCTGTGCTATAAGGCTGGGCGTCCACGTGAGATGCAGTTTAGAGTCGTGCGAGGAAATAATCCACGACACGAGCGCTTCTGTTTCCTTAAAGTGATCGACCAAGGGAACGGCGGTGCTCTAGATGAAATAACACTCATACGGTCATGTCCAGACTGTCTGGACCCGACGACGTTGCTTCACTTCGGTGAAGCCTCTCGCCTCTACGCGAACGCTCCTCAATATGGAATGGTTTTTTCCTAAGGGCTCTTACAGTACAGACGAGCGACACTTTGCTATCGCGGTAGGTCGCAGAGCATCGCGCTCATACATTTTACGGTCGCGCGACCCTACGCGACAGCCGGCGACCCCAAAGTGTCGCTCGTTTGTGAGAGCGCTAAGATAACTTGGGCAACGTCCGCCGCGCGGCTGACGCTCCCGCTTCGCAGTCGATTTGATCGCTCAGGTTTGGCCGAATATTCATGTGCGTATGGATTGAGGTGCCACATTTGCTATGGAAAAATGGATTATATGCCCATTTTGTAGGAAATTTGTAGATTTTGTAGGCCCAATTCTGGAATTTGTAGCAAAAGTATAAAGAAGTTACATGAACATAAAGGTGGCACCTCACACCAGATGCATCTGGTGTGAGGTGCCACCCTGGAACTCGGAAAGTACGTGATGAATCTTTTTGAAAATTTTGTAGGATTTAGTAGGAGTTGGAAAAAGATCCTACAAAAAAAACCAGCTCTCTACGACTAAAACTGAAAAAGCTACAATACTTTGATTGTGGCCCCTCACACCAGATGGCATCTGGATTGAGGGGCCACCTGTAACTCTGAAACTACGTGATGAATCTTTCTGAAAATTTTGTAGGATTTAGTAGGAGTTGAAAAAAGATCCTACAAAAAAAATCAGCTCTGTACGACTAAAACTGAAAAAGTTACAAGAGATACTTTGAATGTGGCACCTCACACCAGATAAATGCTTATAACTACATATGTACGTAATGGAATCCAAAACCGATGATGCCAATATTTAGTAGAAATTTCTACTAAATATTGGCATAGTCAGATGTCGCATATCATCAATACCTACAGAGCTACACGTTTTTTCAAAATTCCATATAAAACCATTCAGTAGGGTGTCCATGTAATAAATGAAACCATGAGACACATTTTTCTTCCAGCTGTTTTTTGCATTTTATTTAACACGTTTTTTTGCATTTTATTTACGTATATAATTATATAGGATACGAAACTCACGTCCGTATGTCATCTCGTTTCAAAAACATTTCTACAATAAGGTAGGTACTTAGTACCAACTTTCTTATTAGCGCAGCGTTCAGTTATAGCGAGGTCCAACTTTAGCAAACTAAATACTTCAGGATGGTGATGTTGGTACTGTCAAGTAGGTATCGCAAAAAGTCTGTTTAAGATATATTTTCCCTTAGTCGCCTCGTAAAGTACCAACTGTTTAGTATTAAAAATGATTTCATAATAAAATATTTGCTCTAGTATTTTGTGAACTACCACAAATCAAGAAAGGACATCATTGGCATTTCATACATTTTTGGTCCGAATGTGAAAGTGCCGGCCAACAAAAAATAATACTATATTCTGTTAGAACTTGTCCGTCTAAGCATTTATTATTATGGCTGTAGCTGTAGGTAAGTTTTGAAATGTATGTACAAAGTACAAATGTAATGTACAAAGGGCGAGCTTATCTCTAAAGAGATTTCTTCCAGCAAACCCGCAACAAAGACAGTTCTAAAGTGTGAGGCAGACAAAATTTATTTATTAATGAATTTCAATTGACATAGTCCGAGATCCGATCGTAAAATTATGCACCTATTTCTTAGGCGAACGAAATTTGATTGTAGTGTATGTTTACACAGGGGTTAATTCAATGCCACCAAGTTGCCTAGAAAAATGTTGCCGCAAGTACCAAAACTAAACCAAAAGGGTTGTCATATACCTAACTACAACTTTCAACCTCCATCCACCCTCACTTAAACTAAGATCCGACCATAAAATTATGCACCTGTTTGTTTGGTGATCGAAATGTGATTTAAGTGAAAGGTTAATTAATATCAAGGTTACACAGGGGGTCATACCTACAACCAATGACATATAGGTAATTTACTAATGTCATTGCCTACAACGCCGCCGGTACAATTTTTTCAGACAATTGCACCTATCTGTTTGGGAAGTAAATAAGGTGTCATCGGAAGGAGACCAGTCCAAAAAACTGGAAAAACTAGCGTTGCCATATCTCAATCTGCCGCAAATCTAGGGTTAATAAAAGTGACTTCTTTGAACCTGGCTACTCTAGAGTTGCGGCAGACTGAGAGGTGGTAATCTTAGTTTTTTAAATTCTTTAGATGGGTCTCTTTCCGATGGCTCATTTACATCCCAAATAGATAGGTGGAATTTTTTTTAGCAACAATCATAATGGTAAAGATAAACTTGCGACAAGATTTTGCTAGGCAACAACCCGGCGGGGCGCCGTTGTATGAACCCCTGTGTAAACTTTCACTTAAATCACACTTTGTTCACCTAACAAATAGGTGCATAATTTTAAGTCCGGATCTTAGTATAATAGGTTTAACCAGCGTGTAATTTCATTCGAGGTTAAACCTAAGAGATCGCACATGTGTATCCGAAATAATTATGTTGAGTCTGTTACCACTTTTGTCAAAAATGGCTAAACCATTTGATGAAGTGGTATCTAGGGTATCTAGAATATTTTAGACTTTGAAACATTTCTTTGAAAGGAAGATGTCGTTGAATACATATTTTAACTTAAACCCGACAGTGAAGCTATTCACTGGAACGTCAACATACCAGCCCCCTTACCCGCACTTTCGATCTTCACTATATCGCCACTGTTTCGGTCCGCACTTCATTGTAATAGAGTTGAAATTGGAACGAAAACATTCACGCAAAAGTTCGAATCGAATGTGCGGGTAGACAACTAGACACTCAGTATAACTTACGTTTTCGTTCCAGTGAGGCTAGTCGGGTCGGTCGATATAAAGTTCTTAAGACTAGGTACTTAGGTAAGCACCTACCAACCTACCTGTAGTGTGTCCTGCCTGTGGCTCCGACTTTGAATGGAGCACCCCATTGGGTGTCGTAGGTAGGCAAGTATAGTAAGTACCTACCTACATACTGTTTATTTCAGTTCAAGTTTAGGAAAGGGACATCATCGGATTTAGTCAAAAATGTGAAAGTGCCGGCCAACAAAAAATTATGCAATATTCTGTTAGGACTGGCGTCTTAAGTATTTATTATTATGGCACAAAAGCTGTAGGTCCATTGTCCTTGGTTTTATTTGGGTTCGAAAATCTGCCTTTTCATACACATTTTCGATGAAAATTTAATTAGCTAAGACTATATTTTGTTAGAACTAGTCCGTTGCAGCATTTTTTAGTATGGCACCGAAGCTGTAGGGCCATTTTCCTTGGTTTTATTAAGGTTTGAAAAATCGTATTTCCATAGATACCTACATTTTAAAACTTACCTACAGCTACAGCCATAATAATAAATGCTTAGACGGACAAGTTCTATAGTATTATTTTTTGTTGGCCGGCACTTTCACATTCGGACCAAAAATTTATGAAATGCCAATGATGTCCTTTCTTGATTTGTGGTACCTAGTTCACAAAATACTAGAGCAAATATTTTATTATGAAATCATTTTTAATACTAAACAGTTGGTACTTTACGAGGCGACTAAGGGAAAATATATCTTAAACAGACTTTTTGCGATACCTACTTGACAGTACCAACATCACCATCCTGAAGTATTTAGTTTGCTAAAGTTGGACCTCGCTATAACTGAACGCTGCGCTAATAAGAAAGTTGGTACTAAGTACCTACCTTATTGTAGAAATGTTTTTGAAACGAGATGACATACGGACGTGAGTTTCGTATCCTATATAATTATATACGTAAATAAAATGCAAAAAAACGTGTTAAATAAAATGCAAAAAACAGCTGGAAGAAAAATGTGTCTCATGGTTTCATTTATTACATGGACACCCTACTGAATGGTTTTATATGGAATTTTGAAAAAACGTGTAGCTCTGTAGGTATTGATGATATGCGACATCTGACTATGCCAATATTTAGTAGAAATTTCTACTAAATATTGGCATCATCGGTTTTGGATTCCATTACGTACATATGTAGTTATAAGCATTTATCTGGTGTGAGGTGCCACATTCAAAGTATCTCTTGTAACTTTTTCAGTTTTAGTCGTACAGAGCTGATTTTTTTTGTAGGATCTTTTTTCAACTCCTACTAAATCCTACAAAATTTTCAGAAAGATTCATCACGTAGTTTCAGAGTTACAGGTGGCCCCTCAATCCAGATGCCATCTGGTGTGAGGGGCCACAATCAAAGTATTGTAGCTTTTTCAGTTTTAGTCGTAGAGAGCTGGTTTTTTTTGTAGGATCTTTTTCCAACTCCTACTAAATCCTACAAAATTTTCAAAAAGATTCATCACGTACTTTCCGAGTTCCAGGGTGGCACCTCACACCAGATGCATCTGGTGTGAGGTGCCACCTTTATGTTCATGTAACTTCTTTATACTTTTGCTACAAATTCCAGAATTGGGCCTACAAAATCTACAAATTTCCTACAAAATGGGCATATAATCCATTTTTCCATAGCAAATGTGGCACCTCAATCCATACGCACATGAATATTCAAGTGTTTTTTTGGTTACTTGGACATGTTTGTGTCAGCATATTATGCGCGTTTTGGGGACTTTATAGTAGTGCCCAGACCGCATGTGTTCATCCGCGTATGGGCACATCTCGACCAAACTGAGAGTGGGCGCTGAGTGAAGATCTCAAACAGGCCCTCAAATATTTGTGACGTCTGTGCTTTTGGGAATATAAAGAAAGGGAAGTGGACATTATGAATCTAAATTATAACGTTTAGTGACTTACGTCGTCACCATCAACTCAACATTGTAGATACTGAGGGTTGATGGTATCGTGTATATTATTTGGTTGTAAGGGCTTGGTCAATGACCAATAGCTACCGTGACCTGGATAGATCTATTGTAGCTGTCACCCTTGACTTAAAGGTCATTTCCTAGGCCCACGGACTTCATGACCCTGTTAATAAAAATAATTTCTTTCTTTCTTTATGCTTTTGGAGGGGAGGTAGATGGCCACTCCTGCTGTGAATGAGTATTTCGCATTCGCAGAGCTGTATGGGTGTTTCCTCTGCTTCACAGCAGAATCGGCAAGAGGGTGAATCTACAAGCCTGTTGTCTAGTAACTTACGTCGCCACTGATGGTGCCCGAGCCGAGCAGGTCGCCAGGTCGCAGGTTGCAGCCCGTGACGGTCTGCTGGGCGAGCTGCTGCTTCACCGTCCAGTAGAGATAGCGGTAGTTTGAGCGGCAGATCGTGTTTGATACTGACGATTTTTCAGCTGGAAATTTTACGAATTTTATTTAAGTGTATAAAGTAGTATTTAATTTGGGAAGATGTTCGGTCACAATTTTTAAATATCTTGGACATTGTCACATCAATTTTCTAGTCACCAGATGCTAGCCCGGCCTTCGATGGCTAGACAACGATATAGAATACATAGATACAAACATTCATGACTCTGGTACAAATATTCATATAAAATTATACATCATAAAAATTTTTGCAGCTTACGGGATTCGAACAGAGGGTCGCCCTCGGCACAGCAGGCAGGTTCATTACAGACTGAGCTATCCGGTCGTGGGAATGCGTGCGAGTGAGAGGACCAGACTACTTATACAGGGTGAAATTGATATCATTAGCATCCTTTTAAACTAAGAGTCTACACATCAAACTGAATAACTTTTACAATGGGGGCAAACCGATCGGAGCAAAGAAAATCTGCTGTTCCATGCTAAACTGCAGTGCCTAGTCGACTCAAATGTATGCAACAGCAGATTTTTTTTTGCTATGATTTGTTTGCTCCTGTACTAAAAGTTGTTCAGTTTGATGGGTAGACTTTTAGTTTAAAAGGATGCTAATGATATCAAATTCACCCTGTATTTATCTCGTACCACCGACAGGGGATAAGGTTGGTGGGGGAGGAAGTGTCTGTACTGTACGTAAATACGTACTCTTTCTTCTTTCTTATATGGCACGGGCCTGAGATTGGGCAGTTATTGTCACATGAATAATGCCCTACAGTAATAAGCGTGGCAGAAAATGTAGGCAATGGTGTATTCCTGTCGTACTCGCACTCAGTATCGCCAGAGTACTATAATTTGTATCGCACATGCTTTTCTTGTCAGGTTTTCCCATTTGTATGAAGTGACAGCCAAGTGTCCAAGGTGTGGTTATTTTCTAGATATAGGTACTCACATTTAACATCAACCTCCAACTTAATATCAAAGTTGAATTTGTCGTCGTGCTTCAAGTATTCAAAGGGCGCGGGGTCCTGGGGGAAGTTGTCGACGATGTAGGGCCGCAGTGCTTCCACGGTGACGATCCACGGCGAGATGCTGGTGCCGAGGTTCTTAGCCGTGAACGGGCCGAGGGGTATGTATTCCCATTTCTGGATGTCTCTAGCTGAAAACATGTTTAAGTAAATTTTATAACAGAAAAACTAAGCCATTTATACAATGGCGACGGGCTCACTCCCCGTCACACTGGACAGCTTCGGTACTACTAGTGAAACGTGGATGTTCTGAAGTTTCAGAATATCTCTAACTACCCCCTCGGGGAATATAGTCGTAAGCATATGCTATGCTATCTATACAATGAATGAATTCTTAAAGCCGATTTAGACTATCTGCTTTAACAGAAAAGTAGTCCCTACAGGTGCGCAGGATACGGGGGGCGCATGAAAATATGACTTATTATAAATAGGGAAGGCGCGACGCAAAAAAGGTTGGGAAATGCTGCACTAGAGTATGCGAGTATGGGCTCCCATCTCTCTCCCCAAAATAAGGCCTTAGTTCTTCGGCTGTGTTGTGTTTCATCCATTAACATTTGATATGTCGGAACGCGGATCCGCGCGACGAAACAATTGATTTCTATAGTGTCTGTAATTCCCGGCAGGGAAAGGGGGGGAGGTTTTTCCGAGGTTAAGAGGGTAGGCGGGCTTAAATGCAAATTTGAAGAAAAGGTCACTTTTCAGATTGTATACGTATTTGTCCGATCCGCCCCACCCATAAACCCCGCCGAGTGCAAAAGAGACAATTGCAGCTCATACCGATTTTATAGACAAAAATCGACGAAATCTGCATTTCGTATTCCCCTGTTTCCTCCTTCAAAACTAAATCGATTTTAATAATTCTTTCAAAAATAATATGAGAAGGACTTTGGCTGGCTGTATGTTTTGCTTTTTTTGTTAATATGCGTCAACTTTGTTTACTGGATGTCTGAAAACGAGCGGTAAAATTGGTCATTTTCGAAGGTCCTTACAGTAATCAATAAATGCAAAAAAGGAAAGCATAGGGACATGGCAGAGGTGACATAGATTGTATGGTAAAACAATATTTTCTCCAGTGTCATTATCCAGGGAGAAAAAAGGGCATACGTTGTTATGGACAAAACCGTAGTGCTCTATCCTCTTAAGCTACAAGTCCTCAAATATTCAATTTCTTCAGTCTGCAATTTAGTCGAATCTTGTAATATTTCGAACTCACCACTCCAATCATTCATGACAACGAAGCCGAAGATGCGATCGTCGGCATGTTTGGCGGTGACGCGCTCCCCGAGCTTGGTCGGGGGTCCTCCGACGAAGCACGCCACCTCCAGCTCGAAGTCCATGAGGCGGCACGGCCCGAAGTGGGGGTCGGCTCCTACAACATAAGTGTCAAGATTGAACACCTTCTATCGCAGTCTTATTGTAAGCTACTTAGAGATATGCAGCAGTGATCACGATTGATATTGGGTTAATATTGTTCTCGTCAGATTTGTATGATAGTCTAACCTATTCTAAAACAGTAACAGAAGTGTGTCTGTACATTGAAGATATTTACAAAAAAAAGATTACGATATGGTTTTTAGGTGTCCCTGATTCTAAATCAAAAATTTTTGGACTTTTTGTCTGTCTGTTTGTTTGTGTGTTTGTTTGTTTGAACGAGCATCACGCAAAAACTACTGAACCGATTTTGATAAAACTTTTTTTGTTTGATAGCTTATGATCAGACCTCGCAGTCCAGTGGCGCCCTCATCACATTAAAAAAGATTTCCCAATAAAGAAAGCCTAAATTAAAAAAGTTATTAACACGAACACTACTAAAGCCTTCAAGCTATTTTCATAGAATACTTTTATAGGTTTTTAAAGGTCTAAACGTACAAATTGGGAAAAAAGAAAAGAAACGGCCGCTTTTGTTTTTATTCGCAATTGTCTAAAAGTGGAATGTTTAGAACCTGTAAAAGTATTGTATAACAATGGCTTGAAGGCTTTAGTAGTGTTCGTGTTAATTACTTTTTTTAATTTAGGCTTTCTTTATTGAGAATTTGAGAAATCTTTTTTAATGTGATGAGGGCGCCACTGGACTGCGATAGCCCTCTTAAAATCTGGTATATAATTTGTGCGGACGAAGTCGCGGGTTAACACCAGTAATAATATAAATTCGTTGCCCGTTCCGATATAGCATCTACAGCTGACGACTCGATTGGTGTAATGGTTACCACGCCAGAATGTCAAACAAGGGTCCTGTGTTCGAATCCCGGTACGGTCATGGATTGTACGTTTTCCTGTTGTTGTGTGATTTCCATAATAAAAAGCCTAGCAGCTTACGTTTGGAATCATTAAAATAATATATAGGTAATATGTGCCTGTGTGTTATTTTTTGTAAAAAAAAAATCTGTATACAGCAGTAATCGGTTTCGCGCATTTTTTAACCGACTTCAAAAAAGGAGGAGGTTTCTCAATTCGACCGTATATTTTTTTATCTAATTTAATTTCCTTCCTCATTGTTAAATGCATTGACTTATACAAACTAATGGAGTTTCCTCGACTAACTTATGTGAAACGAACGTAGGTAGTAGGTAATATACACAAACTAAAAACAATGGAACTGGAAATTCTTTTTTCATTTTGTTTGCGTAGTTTTTACAACAGCGGCACGGCACGGCACTATAGACGTGCGCGGAGTCGGTCGATCAAACGAAGACTGGCGCGTAATTGTAACTCTTTATACGTTTTGTAACACTTTTGAGCGCGGACCCGACTTCCAGGTAGTCAACGGAAGTCCGATAGTAGACAGGGGAAGGCGGGATGAGCTCATGCAGCTCTTGGGCACACTCACCGAAATACAATCTGTAGAAGACCGACAAGCACGCTACTCGCAGGTTACATTTAGGTCTTACAATCACAACACAACATTTTGAAAGACCTAAGTGTAACTGTGTGTGTGTGGTACTCACCTTCAACTGGCAAGGTCTGTCCGTAAGGCCGTGTGATGGGTGTACCAGATATGACAATAGAACTTGAACGTCCATGATATCCAACCGGCAAATGTTTCCTGAGTACGAAATTGATGAATTAGTATTTATTATTAGTTAACCAGGCCAATAGAGCTAAAATCGCCTTGCACTGTCACCTCACCACAGAACAGAACCAATAGAAATAGCATGCGGATTCTGGTACTTTAAATGTTACTAGATAATTTATATGACAATGTCCAAGATATTTATATAGATCGAGGACTAGCGTGACCAAAATACAAAAATTATAGTTGATCAAATTAAATTTGACCTTATCTTCATAAGTATCAGGACTGAATCTTCATAAAATTGTCATAGTGAATTTTAACCTCTTTCTAAACTAAATGTATGAACCCATCTTAACCATCTATCCCATGTCAGTGGCAAGCGGGCTGTACCTAAATGCTGTGACTGCAACAAACGCAATCCAATATACAGGGTGTAACAAAACACCCTAGTAATACCACAGATTATTTAATAGTTACTACCGTAACAGATAGTTCACTCAACCCGATTTTTCAAACTTCGAACGCGCACTTCAGGAACGAAAAATAAAATGCGCCTTATGTCAATGAGCGACGATGCACACCTCGGAGGTGTCCGGCTGTCAAACATACCTGAGCTGAGGAGTGAGACAGGCCTGGTAATACATAAGGGGGTGCTTCAGACCATCAATCTGAACAACTTTCACTATGGAGCCAACGTCGAGAAAATATAAAATAAATCTGCCGTCCCATACATTTGAGTCGAGACGGGACTGTAGTTATGTATGAAAGAGCAGATTTTTTTTTCGCGATTTCGATGTTGGCTCCATAGTGAAAGTTGTTCTGTTTGATGGTCTGAAGCACCCCCTTAAGTATTACTAGGGTGTTTTGTTACACCCTGTGTATCAATGAATATCAAGCTAAACAAATAGCGCTGAAAATAGTTATAAAATTTTTTAAAGTGGGATACGGGGATTCAAGCGATACAGTTACATTTTTCTTAGTGGAATAGCTATCTATAGTCATTTGTTTCATTAACTAAAGAAGAATGGCAGGTTTGGACCCAGCCATTTTTACGAAAACTAAAAGCCATTCAGGGCGGCGGTCATAATTATTATAAATAGAAAAAAATTTAGGTATTTTTTAAAAAACTTACACATCTCCAGAAGTCCGGATTCAAAAGTAGAAATTACGAGTAAAATAGACAAATCATCCAAAAAGCAGTAGCAAAACGAAACCACGACAGCTATTTTCATCTAATATTATCACTATGGTATTTTTTGGTCGTTAGGGAACGTATTTGGCTTGGTTGAACTGATAGTGTGTGTAATTTTCGTTTTCGTCCATTATCATAATATTGTACGGTTATTGTAAATTTTCATTAAAATATGCGTAGAAGATTGAGTGGACTATCTAATAAGAAAGGTTATCAGTTTCACACACTTGATACAAAAGGGATCATAAGGAGAAATACCTTTCCCCCAACTTCTACAGGTTACAACCAATTAACTTTTTTGTTAGTTTTGTTTCACTCTACACGTATAACTAAGTTTCATTCATGTATGGGACCTCTAAGTCTGGGTCTCAAATTACAAGGCCGTCCGCCAAACTTCTTTCTTTATTACAATCCCAGAACCTACCAGTTCGGCATGAGGGCATTCTCCTTGTTCCTGAACATGATGCCCACGTTGGTGGCGTGGTGTATGGACGAGTAGAAGTCCGTGTAGTCGCCGATCTCGGCCGGGACGTGCATCTGAGCGTCGCTCTGCTTTATGAAGGCCCTGGAATATTAATAATTATACAACGTGTTAATAAATTAGCGCAAAACCTCATACACCCCAACAGATTTATAACCAAAGAATTGGATTGAAATAATAATTTCATTATTTTGATAGTTAAAATTGAAAGTTATTCACATTTTAAGTTCTGAGGCAAAAATGATTTGTTTTCATTTCAGCAATGAATGAAAGCGCTAATGTACTCATGGATACATTTTAAGAATCTTGTTTTGGTAGTAAGTACGGTGTGTGTGCCCGTGGGGTGGGTTGTCATCGGGTTCAGTAAATTTTAAATTTTACGAAAAAATTATTTAAAATTTTGAAAAAAATTACCTATTTTGAAACCATGATAATTCGATTCTCCTCTCGATTCTAATTTCTAAACAAACTACTTTCTAGTTTTGCGTTAATTCATTAACACGTTATATTGTTGACTAAAATATTACCTTCGATTGACATTGCTAGTGTTTCGAATTCAAATATTTGTTAGAATTTAATCTTTATAACTAATTTTGTTTTTATAATTAAACGAGCTTTTACCCGCGACTTCGTCCGCATAAATTATATACCAGATTTTAAGTCAGATGATAAGCTATCAAACAAAAAAAGTTTCATCAAAATCGGTTCAGTTGTTTTTGCGTGATACTCGAACAAACAAACACCCAAACAAACAAATAAACAAACAAACAGACAGACAAAAAATTCAAAAATTTTTGATTTGGAATCAGGGACACCTAAAAACAATGTCGTAATTTTTTTTTTGTAAATGTCTCAATGTACAGACACACTTCTGTTACAGTTTTATAATAGTTTAGATAAATTTTTTTATTATTACGTATGGGTTTACTCTTGAACTCAATCCAGTCCTCAGGACAAAGATGGGGTCGAAGATGTAGCGAGCTTACCCAGAAGATGCCTATTCACTCGTACTTTTAAGGAATTCGGGTTGTAAGCGTTCGGAAATACTGACGCAGGCAAGGCATTCCACTCCTTGGCTGTGTGCATTATAAAAGACTGGCGGCCCGCCCCGGCTTTGCACGGGTGCAATGTTGATGTATTATATACCTACATATAAACCTACCTCTTGAATCACTCTTGTTGATGTATTATATTACCTACTTATAAACCTACCGCTTGAATCACTCTATCTATTTAAAAAAAAACGCATCAAAATCCGTTGCGTAGTTTTAAAGATCTAAGCATACAATGGCCTCGATTCGGACTGTGCCACGAATTAACTTAACTAAATTTATCCCTGTCACTTTCTAAAATAAGATTAAGAAAAGAGACAGAAAACCATCAGCTGACTTTAGTGCTGTCAAAGTGACGTTACACGCCCAAAAACGCTTTAAATAAGATGGCGTACATTATGATGGCATCTTATTTTGGGCGTGTAACGTCACTTTGACAGCACTAAAGTCAGCTGTCGGTTTTCTGTCTCTTTTCTTAATCTTATTTTAGAAAGTGACAGGAATAAATTTAGTTAAGTCGTGGCACAGTCCGAATCGGTACCAATACATAGGGACAGACAGACAGACAGCGGGAAGCGACTTTGTTTTATACTATGTAGTGATAGTGATTCTGAAAGGCGCTTAGTACGAATAAGTGGGTGCAAACATCTCTGAAATAAAGCAGATGTAAAAATGTTGTGTTGTTTACCTCTGCCTAAGAGCATTATCATTTTGTAGCGTAGCGCTCGAGACTTCTAGGAGATTTTGAATTGTTTTCCGAGCTTCAAGCCAATGGGGCTTTGTTAACCCCATGAATGCGTTCAGTTTGTCTTCCTGAAAAATATAATATGTTTCTTAAATGAGTTGAATTATTTTATTAACAGAAAAGCGGTAACAATAATATAACACTAAAGTAATACTATCTTAATAAAATATACAATTATAATCTAATTACCTAAAAAAGCAAATATATAAAGAACAAACTATTTACATAACAATGTATTATGAAACTTATTAACAAATGAACGGAAAACCTGAAACTCATCTAAATTGTGAAAGGACATCTGGCACATAATACCTAAAAATGTATAACCGTCCTTCTATTTTTATTATGGACTATGGAACACTAGAAACTAAGTGCAGGCATTAGTTTATTTTATAATGATTTATTAGTTTTTATCATTTTTATATAAAAAAACATTGTGCTTGCAACACCTCGTACTAAACAACATTGACAGCCATTTTGGGGTTGATGCTTTTTTTATAATTTATTAATAATAAATGATTAAATAACTCTTTAAATAAAAATAAATGATACTATTTGAGTCGTTTTTATAAAACACCATAATTTATTACACATTTGACTTCAGTCAAAACTTCTATACATTTTAAGGTATTTTTTCAAGGGAGAGCGGCGGTTGTCCTACGCTAAGTATTGTGGTAGAACCTGAATATTAGGCAGGTATTACAACATATTGTGCAATCGAAAACCAGATAAAAGTTACTCTGTGACCGATTAGAATAATATAATTCTGAAGATGTTTATAAAACTACCTAATTTGGCACTGACAGGCTATGGGATAGTACCAACTATTATTTATTATGTAGTACCACTGCCTATTACCTTCTAGTAATAAACGAGTTATCTATCTACTGATTTGAATTATTTTTTCTCAAATCTCAGACGGAAATTGTATACGACATCTAAACAGCATTTTAATTTCCATAAATCATAAACAAGTTTACAGTTCACAATACAAGGTCCTTCTTAATATTCTGACGATTTTTGAAGAGGGTGAGATCGGGGTTGGGGGGGGGGGGATCAGATCAGACTATCAAACTGAACAACTTTTTACATATATGACACCAACATAGAAATTACAAAAAAAAATCTGCTGTAGGATTTGGGTTAACTGTACGAGGTACTTACTTTAAAAACATGTTGTTTATCTTGGAGCAGAGGTCCGGTGAATAGATGAGATATTACATTCAAGTCCAGTATCCATTCTCCTATGGCGACTCCTATGTGCTTTTGAGCCTTAAAATAAAAATTAATCTATTAATCTATTAAATAACCTTTATAAGCAAATCCTCCGATTAAAAACAAAGCATAAACATACTGTGCTAAGTTTAGCAAATACTTAAGTATTTATAAAACGACCAAATGAAACAGTGCGCACGGTCAATGCTATTCAAGAAACAGCACAGACTTTTTAATTTAGGAACTTAATAAAAAATGTGGTTAACAAATGCTATCAAAGGAATTTAGTTTAATACTTAACATAAAGTTAATTGTTTACTTACATTAGCAGAGGAGGTGAACACTCCATAAGGAAGATTTTCCATCGGAAAATCCGTATTAGGCGAGTATTCAATGTAAGATTTCATTTTGACGTCTTTATTCACTCGTATACACTAACAAAGTGGTTTCACTTATAAAATAGATTCTTGTGGGTATAAAATAGAACTGGAATCGTAGTTGTTTATGGAAATAACATGGAAATTAGGTGATTGGGCCGGTTTCGTCGCCGGCCGGTGCGACTGTCTGTCGTATACTGGATTTTTCAAGGTCAACTTAGGTAGATACATTTTATTGCTCTTATCTACAGTGTGAGATGATAAAAGTTACAATATGAAGTAAGTACACAAGCGAATTTAATGTTTAAATGACTACGTACCGTACCGTTACCGTTGTAGAAACTATACCTAATTAATAGGTAGGTAAGTCAATACAAGGAATGGTATAATAAAGAAAGAAAAGATAAAAGATTAAGTGCAGTTACAAAAAAGAAAATTACATCGGCTTAAAATAGCTTCAACGGTCCACATTGCTCGTAGAGTACTTATACCTACATATAAAACCGCTACAAGTAATACCTAGGTACAACCCGTCCGAATTAACTTGGCACCAGGAGTGCAATTTTTGAATTTCATTCGCTGAGTTCAGCAGGTGAAAATGTTAAAATTACTGTGGAGATATGCATCTTTCTACTGCTGATTTGACTTTCAAAAATCATACTTCAGGCTTGCGATTTTTGAAAGTCAAATCAGCAGTAGAAAGATGCGTATCTCCATACATTTTCAAAAGCTGAGTTCAACGTATGAGATTCAAAAATCGCACTCCTGGCTCGCACGTGGCCCGGAATAACAAACACGGAAAACTCGGAAAGAATATCTCGAAAATGCTAAAGCGCAGGGACACGTGCAACGGTACCTAACTGAAATGCTATGCTCGCACAGCGACGGCGGGGTCCCGCGGGGGGTAGCAGGAGGGGTGTCAAACTCCGAGCCAAGTGCGAGCCAGGAGCCAAGTTAATTCCTTAAGTTAGTACATACCTATACCTACTCCGTACTTTTCTTTCTTTATTACCTAAGCCTAAGAGCCTAAGATGAGAATAAGTACCCACACGACACGACACAATTACCTACCTATAGGTTTGAATGCCTAACAAACGCACGTTTGTACCTAGGTTTGTACGACCTTTTTAACTTGCCGGTAATATATCTAATTATCAGCAAGTTAGATAAGAAAACCCGCAGAATCTAGACAGTTTAAATGCCTAACTAAGCACGATTGTACAACAAATGTGTAACTTGCCGTTTCCGATAATCGATCTAATTGTCGGCAAGTTACATAATAGCCGATCTGTACAATATGCACGAAATTATATCAACAATAAATACTGTTATATTTATATAAGTATTATTTTATTTTATATATAAAAAAGAAAGTTTTCAGCAGTTTACCTTTCTTTTTCAGTCTACGTACGTAGTATCATTTACATAGCTAGCAAAAACAACAAAATATTCTAGATCCATTATGAATACCGCTGTTTCATGTTTCAAATAAGACTTAATAAAAATAATAACATTATATAAGTAATTATAATATTTACAAGTGAAAGTTGACCTTAGTAAGGGGATGGGTGGGTTCGGGGCCGGCGCACGGTGGTCTGAGAATCGAGCTCCATACTCATAGAAACTTAATGTGTCGAAATGAAAAAAAAAATATTGGAATGGCTTTGGTACACATCCCTTTATTACATATTGTAGTATGGAGGGTATGAGTAGCTCCACGCGTGAGAAAAAAAAGTTTTGTTTTTTTTTTGTATGGGAGAAAACACTTAAAGTCCTTTTTTTTAAAACTGAATGAAACTACGAGGCTGTTGCTCATGTGAGCTATTGTACCTTACACGGCGATCAAGATGACATACAATTCATACACCTTTCGGCGCCGCTTTGCGTGTAGTGAATTTTTTAAATTTTTAATTTTCGGTATATTATTTTTGAGACCTTTGGCGTAACTAAATGAAGTTGCCGACCGCTTTACTCAAATCTTAGTTAGTTACCTGTTAATGACCTTCATGGTGGCAATAATAAAAAACTATATTGATTATGCACGTTTTTTTTACAAAATTACATTCTAAGAACTAACTCATTATGGTAATCATAGTTGATTACAATTTTGAGTTAGTTCTTTAAATTCAAATGTCCCCATCATTACGGAATTGAATCGCCGTCATTTCGGAATTGAATCAGTACGTAATTGAATCATCGTCATTACGGTATAGTTTCAATAAGATATACTTACTTATAGTTAGTACACGCATTAAAGGGACAGCGCACGTTAATGAGGGTAGTTGCAAATAAACAGGATGTTTGAGCTCAATCCTCTCAGTTGATTTTAGCACTTGTGCGCGCTAACGTGTTATCATGGAAGGTTTCGTTACCAATTTGGACATTTTCATGTTTGTTACAAACAACAGTTGTTTCTCACATCCCAGTGTGTTATTGGAAGGTTTAGTGAATGCCGTTGATTTGTCAGAAAATGAAAAGATAAAATTAAAACAATTCTGTCCGAATTATGTGTGTACGTTGACAAATAAATGGATTTCGTGTAATCGCACGCGACATACATTCTCCTTCTTATTGTGTGGGCAGAGCCCTGGTGTCAGAGTTACATACATTGATAAAGAATATGAGACGTGGCTGCAAGAAAATATAAAATGGCCTGTGGTCATAAAGGATAAGATGGAACCTTCTTTAGTGTCAGTAGAGCAGCAACCATGTTCCAGCTCTGTCTTCGGTGTTAATGAAGATGCATCAACATCCTACAAACCGGTGACATGCAGTATTGGAATATCAACATCAGTTGCCAGTCCTAGATAACCGTTCACGGAGCTAAGCCCGCTACAGAAAAGAAGGAGAGTGGAAGAGCTCCTAATGCATAGCCCTGAAAGTCTTGCTTATGCAACTGGTTTAAAAGCAGATAACAAGAATGTAGCAGATATAATCAAATTGGTTACAGATCATTTCGAAGAGGCTACGTACAACGTACACACATAATTCTGACAGAATTGTTTTAATTTTATCTTTTCATTTTCTGACAAATCAACGGCATTCACTAAACCTTCCAATAACACACTGGGATGTGAGAAACAACTGTTGTTTGCAACAAACATGAAAATGTCCAAATTGGTAACGAAACCTTCCATGATAACACGTAAGCGAATAGAACGTAAGTTAGCGCGCACAAGTGCTAAAACCAACTGAGAGCAATCCTCTCAGTTGATTTAGCAGCTTAAACTTCCTGTTTATTTGCAACTACCCTCATTAACGTTCGCTGTCTCTTTAATGCGTGTACTAAGTATAAGTAAGTATATCTAATTGAAACTATACCGTAATGACGATGATTCAATTACGTACTGATTCAATTCCGAAATGACGGTGATTCAATTCCGTAATGACGGGGATATTTGAATTTAAAGAACTAACTCATAATGGTAATCAACTATGATTACCATAATGAGTTAGTTGTTAGAATGTAATTTTGTAAAAAAACGTGCATAATCAATATAGTTTTCTATTATTGCCACCATGAAGGTCATTAACAGGCTATTAACTAACTAAAATTTGAGTAAAGCGGTCGGCAACTTCATTTAGTTACGCCAAAGGTCTCAAAAATAACATACTGAAAATTCAAAATTTTAAAAATTCACTACACGCAAAGCGGCACCGAAAGGCGTATGAATTGTATGTCATCTTGATGACCGTGTAAGGTACAATAGCTCACATGAGCAACAGCCTCGTAGTTTCATTCAGTTTTAAAAAAAAGGACTTTAAGTGTTTTCTCCCATACAAAAAAAAAACAAAACTTTTTTTTCTCACGCGTGGAGCTACTCATACCCTCCATACTACAATATGTAATAAAGGGATGTGTACCAAAGCCATTCCAATTTTTTTTTTTTCATTTCGAGACATTAAGGTTCTATGAGTATGGAGCTCGATTCTCAGACCACCGTGCGGCGGCGGGGGTGTGCCTCCCCCGCGACTCCTTCGAAGCGAGACTGCTAGGGGAGTCCGCGTCTACCTGGAAATAGGTCATGTCTGCAGTCAAAGTAAACTATCATCACATTACCAACTCAGCCGATGGACGTCCACTGCTGGTCATAGCTTCCCCCGCGGATCGCGAATCCAGAGCTGCCCTCATCCAACGGGTTACCGCCACCGTCGTCAGGTCGTCGGTCCACCTCACTGCCTATACCCACGCTGCGCAGTCAAAGTAAACTATCATCACATCACCATCTCAGCCGATGGACGTCCACTGCTGGTCATAGCTTCCCCCGCGGATCGCGAATCCTGAGCTGCCCTCATCCAACGGGTTACCGCCACCGTCGTCAGGTCGTCGGTCCACCTCACTGCCTATACCCACGCTGCGCAGTCAAAGTAAACTATCATCACATCACCATCTCAGCCGATGGACGTCCACTGCTGGTCATAGCTTCCCCCGCGGATCGCGAATCCTGAGCTGCCCTCATCCAACGGGTTACCGCCACCGTCGTCAGGTGGTCGGTCCACCTCACTGCCTATACCCACGCTGCGCAGTCAAAGTAAACTATCATCACATCACCATCTCAGCCGATGGACGTCCACTGCTGGTCATAGCTTCCCCCGCGGATCGCGAATCCTGAGCTGCCCTCATCCAACGGGTTACCGCCACCGTCGTCAGGTCGTCGGTCCACCTCACTGCCTATACCCACGCTGCGCAGTCAAAGTAAACTATCATCACATCACCATCTCAGCCGATGGACGTCCACTGCTGGTCATAGCTTCCCCCGCGGATCGCGAATCCTGAGCTGCCCTCATCCAACGGGTTACCGCCACCGTCGTCAGGTGGTCGGTCCACCTCACTGCCTATACCCACGCTGCGCAGTCAAAGTAAACTATCATCACATCACCATCTCAGCCGATGGACGTCCACTGCTGGTCATAGCTTCCCCCGCGGATCGCGAATCCAGAGCTGCCCTCATCCAACGGGTTACCGCCACCGTCGTCAGGTCGTCGGTCCACCTCACTGCCTATACCCACGCTGCGCCGCGCCCCCCGCGCTGAAAAGTTGTTCAGTTTGATGATCCAATCATCCCTTTATAATAGTTTCATCTAATTATTTTAGAACTTAATATAGGTACGTACTAAATTAGATCATCCACATAAACATAGGTCTCATTTATCAACAGTTTTTTTTTTTTAATACTTTTAAACCATACAACCGTTCACGTTCATGCTAAAAGAACTGCATATATCAGGTAAATAAAGTATTTATTCATATAAACGTGAAAACGCATGATCTTACTTTGACAGATAAATCTGGTTGGCCACCAGAACCCACCAGGTTTCGGCCAGGACGACCGATTAAATATTGAAGGTAAAGGTCTAACCTTTGATTTGGCACACATTTCATCCATGAGCTCGATGGGTGAGAAGTACTCCAAAATTTGACCACCATTTTCGGTTGGCCAGCACTACCTGCCAGGATATCCGGCGGACGACCGAGTGTACTTCGTAACACTAATTAAGACCAATCGGATAAGCATAATTTTGTTCATGAGCTCGATGGGTAATTAGTCTCGTCTCAGAGAGGTTACTAGTCACCCTCCTAGACAAAACCCACCAGGATAGGGGTCGGCCGACCAAGTTTTTTCGCATCTTCTAATAGTAAACTATTGCACGAAAACTGAATTATGGATAAGCTCGATGGGTATACGACCTCGTCACCGGCCCCCGATCTATATTGTAAGAAAGATAAATCCCACGCGATGCCGACTAGACGAAGCAGCATAGTCGGTAAAACGAAGGATAATGTTTAAGTTGTCACTACGATCACCTCGTTGTAGCTTAGTGTAGTACAGTAGTACCAGATTTATAAGTTCCCCCGATGTACGTGCGCAGTTGAAAATTTTTAATAGCGCGTGAAATGACATTTACCAATCAGGATGTGGCACCTTCAATGCCTTGTCACGATTGGTTAATTTTTTTCGCGCCCTTTTCGCTGCTATCCGAAATCCGACTTTGCACCCTTTGATTACTAAACGAAAGGCTTCGGGTTTTGTCGGGGACTGCGCAAACGAAGATTCATCATCATCTTCCTGCCCTTATCCCATTACTTGGGGTCGGCGCAATATGTGGTCTTCCTCCATTCATCTCTTTTAGCCGTCATCTCAGCGCACACTCCCTTCTTACACATGTCATCCCTCACACAATCCATCCATCGAAGATTGCCCGAGGTTAATTCTTTTCCTGGTCGAACTGTAACTCCGCGCGTTGTGTCGTCAACTCGTCACAATTGAACTAATATGAACTACTAGAGAAGACCATGTACTTATACCGTGTTCAAATTTGTAACACCCTTTTGAAATTGAAATTGAAATCATTTATTTGCGGAAACACGGTAACATATAGTACAGGTGGACAGTTTCAATTTAGTACAGCATGTTTCGCCATAAGCATGGCATGCAAATTAGGAATACATGACTAAATATTTAGTCTATATAATGTATTGCCAGAGATTATATTAATATGTAGCATTACAAACAAGATAGCCCAAGAACAATTTTTATTTTTAACTTTTTAACAAAATTTATTTTTAACGAAGTATTTTGGCAAATAAATATATTTCTATTTCTAGTTCTATTTCTGAGCTGCGTTCAGAACCTACACCCTATGTGCACCCAGAGTGCACCCCGAGCGCAACTTTTCGCACTAAACGCTGTTCAGGGCATCGGTGAAAGACGTTTTACTATACAGCGAGTTGAAAAAACAACCGCACCCAAACGTTCTGAACGCAGCCCTACTTCATTACGCTGGCGCTGTCGCCGCACCTCACTCACTTGCCAGATTCTCCTTCATGCGTCCGCGCTTCTACCCGCATTCTCAAATTCTCAATGTCACATACTAGTCCAGAACCGTTGTCGCTGGCGTTTTTTGGACTGCTGCACTAAAATCACTGTATTTTCGAAATATGTTCCCGATTTCAATAATTTCTTTCAGTTTTTAATAAATAAATATCTTGGACATTGTCATATAGATTATTTAGTCTCATTTAACATGTATTATGATAACTAGACAACGAAATAGAATACATACTACCCGTTTGTTTGGAGTTGGCCGTCGATGACCGTTACAAAATTTCGTCACAGGCACATTAACTGGTCCCGTCGACAAAAAATAATATAACAAGCAAATAAGAATTTAAAATTAAAAGCGATATTAGTGATCGGGACGGACGTGCCGTACGTGGTTGCGTTGCTAAAGGTTATAAAATTGCGTTTCATAAGGTCTCTTAGGGGTGCGGTACGGTGAAGCGGGAAGGGAGGGAGCGGCCAACTCGAAGCAAATGACTAGTATACATAGATTAAAAACATCCATGACTCGAGTACAAACATAAAAAAACTAGAGTTAACCCGCGACTTCGTCCGCACAAATTATACAACGTGTTAATGATTTAACGCAAAACTAGAAAGTAGTTTATTTACAATCGAGAGCAGAATCGAATTATCATGGTTTCAACATAGGTAATTTTTTTCAAAATATTAAATAATTTGTTTGTAAAATTTAAAATTTACTGAACCTGATGTCAACCGGAGCGTCGGTGGCGCGTTGCGGAGAGGTATGGACTCCCAATCATGGGGGTCCGGGTTCAAATCCGCACGGACAACATGCCATGTACCAATGAGTTTTTCTAACTTATGTACGTAAAACCGACTGCTCTGAAACGATGAAGGAAAACATCGTGAGGAAACCTGCATACACTGAAGAAGAAATTCTGATGTGTATGTGAAGTCTACCAACCCGCATTGGGCACGCGTGGTGGACTAATGCCCATACACCCTCCTTGAGGGTAGGCCTGTGCCCTGCAATGGGACGTTTATAGGCTAATGATGATGATGATGTCAACCCACCCCACGGGCACATTCACCCTACTTACTACCAAAACAAGATTATTAAAATGTATCCATGCGCTTTTGCTGAAATGATAAAAATCGTTTTTGCCTCAAAACTTAAAATGCGAATAACTTAAAATTATAACTATCAAAATAATGAAGTTATTATTTCAATCTAATTATTTTGTTATAATTCAGTTGGGGTGTATGAGGTTTTGTGCTAATTCATTAACACGTTGTATGTAAGTATATAGATTTTAAGTCAGATCATACATAAGCTATCAAACAAAAAATAGTTTCATCAAAATCGGTCCAGTAGTTTTTGCGTGATGCTCGATCAAACAAACAAACAGACTGAAAATAATGGTGATTTGGAATCCGGGACACCAAAAAAAACATATCATAACTTTTTTTTTTGGCCACGACAACTTCTGTTACAGTTTTAATAATAGTTAAGATATTATTATACATAGGTACATATATTCATCATACAAATATTGGCTCCTTGCGGGATTGCAGCAGGCGGGTTCACTACCGACTGAGCTGTAAATTGGAATGGTCTTCCTTGTCAATTTCAGGCGTCGGGCATAATGTTCGGAAACAATCAATAGTACTATAAGAAGTCAATAATAGTACTACATAATTTCATAGAGAGGCTCGGTATACGAAATAAGAACACGAATATACGAAATATTTTCTGACCAATCCGAATAACCACTGAACGTTCGATAATACATAAAAAGGAAGCTGGCATTGGTATTGTCTATCATCAATAAATGAATTAAAGGGTAACACTCAGTAGCAGAAACGCTCATTAGAGGTAATCCTCCATTAAATCTGTTGCTAACTTTTACTTTGTCAACGAGACAAAAAGTGACAGCAAGAGATTTAATGAAGGATTAAATTTAATGAGTGTTTCTGAAACTGAGCGTTAGACATATTAATCTGCAACTTTAAGTGTTACGAGCTTTTACCCGCGACTTCGTCCGCATAAATTATATACCAGATTTTAAGTCAGATGATAAGCTATCAAACAAAAAAAGTTTCATCAAAATCGGTTCAGTAGTTTTTGCGTGATACTCGAACAAACAAACACCCAAACAAACAAACAAACGAACAAACAAACAAACAAACAAACAAACAAACAGACAGACAAAAAGTCCAAAAATTTTTGATTTGGAATCAGGGAAGCCTAAAAAGTAAAAACCATATCGTAATCTTTTTTTGTAAATATCTTCAATGTACAGACACACTTCTGTTACAGCTTTATAATAGTTTAGATTGGGCAGCAACAGTTAAAATAAACTAGGCAATATTCAACTGATCGATTATAATGCTACTAAAAAAATAAATACAATTATCTACAGTGTAAAAATACATGTAAAATTATGTTAAGTATATTAATTTATAATATAAATCTACGTAATTAAATATAATTTTATATCAAATGCAGTATTAACGGGAAAGATATTTTCTGAGATTTTATAATATCGTGTACAGCATTCACTCTTAATGCCAGACGTATAAGTGTGAGATTTAAACGACAATTTTAAGTCTTCACAATGAATAGCAAAGTTACATTAGAGATGAATGGTTCACATAATTGGATTTAGGCACTTATATTACACGACAATGTTATTAAATAATATTACATCTCACTTACACAAATATAAACCATACCACATCGAAATAAGAGCTACATAATAATGCAAAATTTACTGTTCATTCAAACTACCAAATTCTATGATGATATTCCTGCGGCATGTTTTGGTACTATTACATTGGAATAACGTAGCGTTATTTTCACGGTTAGCTGTTTTAAGATTATAATTAAATAACATTTATTTAATCTCCATGTGTTTTTTTTTGTTTAACGATATTATTATAATATTTTATAACTGTTTTACAAATAAATAATTTTGATTGATCGCAATCAAATTGATAACCATTTCTATAGGTACGCAAATTTCGTTACGACTTTTCTTACAAACTAGAAAACCGATACGGCCGATTTGTAAGAAGACAGTTTTAGGGTTCCGTACCCAAAGGGTAAAAACGGGACCCTATTACTAAGCCTACGTTGTCCGTCCGTCTTACCTATTTAGGGCTGTAACTTTTGAACCGTAATAGCTAGATAGTTGAAATTTTCTCAAATTATGCGTTATTGCGGCGGATTTGTTAACAAATAAAAATGTCAAAAAGTTAAAAATTAAGGGTTTACGTTTTTTCTTCACGCTCTATCGTAAAAACGGTAATACATACAAGCGTCAAACTTAGTGTGATTATAGAGCATACTCTAAAGAATAACAACAAATACTAAAAACCGGCTAAGTGTGAGTCGGTCTCGCGCTTAAGTTTTTTTTTCTAAGTTAATATGTTGTGTTTTGTAGTGGTGTGGTACGGAACCCTCGGTGCGCGAGTAGCTCGACTCGCACTTGACCGCTTTTATTTTAAATTCCAAGACAAAAAGACAATTTTTAATTCGTTTTACGGTCAAATGTTTCACCTTGAATACTAAAATGCGCCTTAGAACAATCATTTTGTCCCCAAAAACTTCTAGATATTCAACACATCATAATTCACTTTTGCTATTTTGCAGGAGAGCATGTCAAAAATTCAATTAACGCAAATACATTATTGATTGTTATTCCTGATTCTAATTGTGGTTCTATTTTACTTTAAAGAACGCTGATTAAATACAACTGGAAAGTCAGTTATTCGTGGGTGGAGTGACAATACACATTTGAAATTTCAAATAAATTAGCACCCGAAGCTTTGAAACATTTTTCTAAATGCTGCATCGTCGATGGTGTACCAAAATCTTACTCAAACCCAAAACTAAAGCCAAAACGACATCCAACAACATACTAAAATAAAGAATAAATTGCTTATCTACACAGAGTGGCGTCGATCTGCTGTAGTGTCGGTAGTGCAAGCTTCAGTTTCCTCCGGTAGGCCGGGTCGGTGGTCAGGGGGTTCCGCTCCAGGTATATTGTGGCCAGCTTCTTGTTGTGCTGGAGGTATTCAACCGACGACCAGTCCGTTATTTGGTTGTCGTTTAGCTGGAAATATTTCATAAATTAATCTATATATATCTGGATCTAGATGCTTTCGATGACGCGTCATGCCGCATGACCTGAGCATGCCAAGGGCAGAGATGGCTGGATGGAGGATTAAAGGGGAGGCCTTTGCCCAGCAGTGGGATGAAATGGGCTAGTTAAAAATAAAAAAATATCGTAGACAATGTCACACAAATTATCTGGTCCCATTTAAAGTACCAGAATCTAGTTTAGTTAGACATGTGTTATGATGACCAGACGACGATAAACAATACATTTTATATGTACAAACTTCCATGACATGGATACAATATGCGTATTCACCATACAAATATTATTAGCCCCTTACGATTCGAACCCGCGACTCTCGGCACAACAGGTAAGTTCACTACTGACTGATTTATCGGGTTGTCGAATGCCTATCTATACAATGCCTTGAGGCACAGAGAAAATTTTCCTTTACTCTGCGATTTCCAGCAAGACGAGCTCGCAGCGCGGTAGCCGCTATTTTATTTGTTGATGTTGGTTTTTTTGTCGCAGCAAGATCGCGTGTCGCTAAAACTATAAATTCCATCCAAATACAATTAGCCTAGCAGATAATATCCTACAACATACAATTGTGAAAACATTTATATTCACCCAAGAGAAAAAACGACAAGTATAAATCACGAGCACAGAAGTTTTCTTATAATACCGCAATTTTTAAATCATAACCTCATCTTAGCTTAAAGACGTCCACTGCTTGACATAAGTCGCCTCCAAGGATCGCCATAACGACCGGACCTGCGCTGCCCTCATCAATGGGTTCCCGCCGCCTTCACAGGTCGTCTGTTCACCTTGTGGACTACCCATGTTGTACTTTCCAGTAAGCGAAATCATAGCCTATGAATATACATAGCCTGGGGCAAGATATTTCCTTTTCTCTTGCTTCTTTATACAGTAAATGAATAATGTTATGTGAAACTTACCCATAACTCCTCCAAATCGGCCATATGTCTTAAATTTTCAATTGTAGTAATTCTATTCATTGCTAGGTCAAGCGTAGTTAGTTTGACCTGGTTGTTTAAGTTCTCTATAACCGATATGCCGTTCTCTGATCCATAAAACTGTTCCAAAGCGGTCAGGTTGTCAAGGTTCTCAATCTTGGTTAAGCGGTTACTTTGTAGGACTAGGACCTCCAGGTTGTGTAGGTCGTCAAGGTTTTGTATTTTAGTGATCTTGTTCTTGCCTAGGTATAGCTGCTTTAGTGACGTCAAGCCTTCTAGATTTTTTATTTCCTGGTAACAAAAATGTATAATTATGCAAACATAAACTCACGACCGTAATTCTAGAAACATTTATAAAACTTTCTGTTTAAGAATGTAGTTGTTGTAGCAATGCTCACTTTTAGCAATTTAAGTTTCAGCATTGAAAGGTGTGTAGTGTGGTGTGGCACATAAACACGGTATAAAAAATAAAAAAAATTCTAGCTATGGAAATATTCCTATGTGTTGAACATTTTTCTTATGAACCTAAACTTCAGAAACAGTCATAGGATGTAAAATTTTGTTAAAACGTTTATGGTTTTTCTACTTAGACCATATTGGTCTAGTGGTAGAAGGTGCTATCATCATCATCATCATCGCCTTTACATCTGTTGCAGATGGTTTTAACCTTTGCTTTGGTATGCCGGAACGCGGATCTCCGCGGCATAAGCAATTGATTTCTATTGTGTCTGTAATTTCCGGCATACGAGAGGTTAAGCGGTGTTTTTGGAGAAGCACTTTTTCTCATGGCTATACACAGTCCTAGGTAGGACTGTAAAAACTCCCAAAGTAATAAGTGATTTTGTCATAACATATTTGTTACATGAATGTTTTTGCAAGTGACCCCCTACTGACCAAAATGAAAGCAGTTTCTTAGCCTTAGCTGACAGATCGTTCGACATATCTTTCACACAAAATATTTAAAAACGATCTGTCAGATAAGCCATTAATAAGTTATCTAGAAGATTTGAAACAGGTAGTAAGTGTAGAAAATCTTACCCTAATCCTGTTATCGCCTAACTCGAGTAGCTCAAGCTTGTGGAAGTGGTTGACATTCTTCAGCTCAGATATCTTGTTGGAGCTGAGGAACAGTTTCCTCAGGTTCATCAGTCTGTCCAGCCCGGAGACCTCTTTGATTCTGTTGAACGATAGGTCTAGGATCCTGCAAAGAGATACAATATTTTTTATTAATTGGATTTATTGTAATGCTTCTTAAAATATCGTATGTAGAGTTGTATTGTATATTAAATAGTTTCCGGTATGAAACCTATTATAAAATCATCAGCCTGTGCTAGTCCACTGCTGAACACAGCCTCTCCCAATACACGCCACTTCATGACGTAATAATATGAACAGCGGCGACTACTATCAAACTAGACAATCTTCTCTTCTTTCGTGCCAGCATTAGCTACTTATATCGCATGACAAAAAAAGTGAGCCTGTGGCATTACTATCATCGGATCGCTTTAAGCAGATTTTTGTCAAATTATAGGCATTAATAAAAATTTATAAAAAACAGATGTATAAGATCTAGTAACGAAAAAGGTTCTCAGATGTCTTTGCGTTTAGCTATGAACGTTTTCGTAAATCGCCGTTTTCTGCTTAACGCGATCCTCTATCTTGGAACAGGAAAAGATAATTACTTTTCCCAATGATCAAGTACAAAAAGATCTTCATAAATTACAAGCCGAATTAATAAGTAAAGTTTATTTACTTAACAACATACATTAAGATAAACACTTATAAGATACTATAATCCTACTAAATTATATATCATATACCTAATACTTAGACAATTTAATAGTATGGACGCGTAACGCGTGTCATTCTTCTATCTTAATTTTCTGCCACTTTTTGCGGGGGGGCGAGGTAACATGAAATTCGCAACTTTGGATTTTATTCCCTATAGTGCTATAACTTTAGATTCTAATTTTGAATGTTAAAAATCATGAAAAGTAGTCTCGTGTGAACCCCAAACGTTTTAAGTTCAAAATTATGGTTTCGCAATTATAGGCTGTCTCGTTTAGTGATAAGGTATAAAATTGAGTGTAAATGCACAGGATCAATTAGTCTCATACTGTGGCAGAGGGGAAATGCTACCGCAAGGCCAGTCCTTACTATTAAATTGTCTAAGACCTAATATAATAAACCTTACCTAATCTAAACAATACAATACATATAATAATTATAAGGAAGACAGAGGCAATAGTATGTTAGATGTTGCTAAATAATAATGTGAACTTACTCCAGACTGACGAGGTTATCCAAGTTCTCAATGACAGTGATCTGATTGTCATACAGCTCTAGCTCGACCAGCGTGCGCAGTGTGTCCAGCCCCTCTATTTTCTTGATGAGGTTCCATCGCAGGTACAGTCTGTAAACCAATTAATCATACGTTATTACATTAATAAAAGATTTTCTAAACTAAAGTGGCAATGGCCGGGGCACTTTGCTCGCAGAACCGATGGGGCCGAAGAGTTCTCGAGTGGCAACCTCGTACCGGAAAGCACAGTGTGGGTAGGAGCCCACAAGGTGGACCGACGATCTGATGAAGGCGGTGGGATCGGGTGAGGGCAGTGCAGGACCAGTGTAGGGTCGTTGTGGCGATCCTCGGGGGAGGCCTATGTCCAGCAGTGGACGTCTATCGGCTGATATGATGATATTATAGATGGTTATTTAAAATTAGTTGGCAAAACTGAACTAGGGCACTTGTTAATGATAACAGATTGCATTATCAATGTTTATAATTGGTAATGATGTTTAAAAAAATTATTATCATCGTGCGTAAGGCTGCAGTACGCGGGGCGCGGGCGGACATTGACCTCAGAATAATATGACCGGGCGGCGGGTCATTATCACGCAATTGTACTTAGTAACAGATGTCAGATACCAAATGCGTTTCTTAAGTTTCGCCAACTAATTAGATTTAACCTTATATAGAGAACACTATTGGGTCTTTCATAAGACCATCCAACTGAACAACTTACTATATGCATACAACATTGAAATCGTAATAAAACAGCACTGGTAGCATGCCAACCCGCGATAGCCGTGATACGACTTTACCACGTCTTTTATCTCGTTCTGTTGCGCGCGAAGGAACGAGATAAAAGATGTGATGAAGTCGTATCACGGCTATCGCGGGTTGGCATGCTACCAGTGCAGGTGTGCAGTTTTGATATTACTTCCATTGAGAAAGTAGGGCTATTGTGGAAGTTTCCGATTACATCTTTTACAAGATTGATGACATACTTATTATGAATGTACGAGGCAATTTTGAAATTCTTTAATAATATTTTGTTTCTGTGATTATGTACCCATCGTCTGAAAAAAATTAATTATACTGGCCAACAAACATCTTGAGCAGGACCTTGTCTGCGCAGAATAAAATTTGTAGGCCAAAGCGCTACTGCGCATACCCTCACCTGCGCCCATTTCTCAAGTTGTTTACTGGGTACTGTAACTAAATATTAAGAAGCAGCATCGCTAAGAACTGTCTAAAAACACCATGTCGTTTTGATACCGATTATATCATCACAATATTAGAAAGGAATTTACAGCTGCAGTAGGTATCGTGATTGATCAACTTAACAATACGTAAGTTTATCCTCAAGTGAGTCATCGACTTTCGATCCAATTATGATATGAGTCATATTTATGGATACAACATTAAGTTTCTTGACCAGGAAAATACAATCTTCAAAATTGTTTAAGGAATGAGTCATGGTCATGAGATGAATAATTTGAAATTCAATAGGATTCATAAAAAAAATATTCACTTTCATGGTGTTGTAGGCAAGTAAGGTATAAGGTTACTTTTGCAGTGTTAATGTGTGTGAAAGGCTACATTCTTTAGGGGGTGCTTCAGACCATCAAACCGAACAACATTCACTGAAGGAACAGCAGTGAAATCACAAAAAAACAGAGAATTTACCCCCTGTATATCATTAGGCATGTAATTCGTAAATCCGTGTGCAATTTATCATATTTTATTAAAGTTTCAAACTTTAATAAAATATGATAAATTGCACTCCTACATAGTGCTTGATAGCAGAGATTCTGACCATCCCAAAAGAATACAAAATTCAAAAAAATTCAAAATTCAAAAATTTTTATTCAAAATAATATCATATAGATAGCTTTTTGACGTCATTTTTTGAGTCTACCACCGCGTCGGAAGGTGTTCCGTTGAGAGAAGATGCGGCCAGAAACTCTACAACACACATCTTTTAAACAAAACGTAAAATTGTCAAGACCAGACATTTTGGTCATTCAAATAATCATCGAGTTTATAGTAACCTTTTTTACAGAGGACTTGTTTAACATGACACTTAAACTTTTTGTCTGGTAAGTTTAGAATATCCTCTGGTATCTTATTATAAAAGCGTATACAGTGCCCCATGAAAGATGTTGACTTTACTGAGTCGAAAATGTGGGAATACTAATTTATTTTTATTTCTTGTATTGTAATTATGAACGTCACTGTTTTTGGGAAAGAGAGACAAATTTTTCCGAACATATAAAATATTTTCGTAAATATATTGACTGTAGAAAGTCAAAATACTGATATCTTTAAAAAGATCTCGTAAAGAGTCATCAGTGTATCTGGACGGCTAGCATGCCACCCACGACCAAGCGTTTAAACGAGAAAATCGTCATGCGCGCTCTCTCTGGCATACGTAATATTATAAAGATGGAGGCATATCTCGATTTTTATCGTTTTCTCGGGGGTGGCATGCAAGGCCTACTGGTGTTAATTTCAGGTTAAAAGGAGCCTCCCGACCCGAGTGACGAAACCTAATTACGTCTGGCGCACCCTGGGCAGTTAGCGTCGATACGACCATGCTGAATAACTAATCTTTCGAACTACAGCATGTGACCGAAACAAATTGTGTGAAAATGTTATGCAATTCAAAGGCAACACAACTCAGTTAATACATCCAATATTACAGACTCACCAGTTAGATGGAAACATCGGTGATTGTTTTATACAAGAGGTTAAGGACCATTTTAGCATGTAACAGGTTCTAGCATAATTTGACGCCTTACTGGTAACAATTGAGTTTTACCAAGACTGATGCTACAATTACTAGAACAATTACTTTTTAGCGTTTATAAAGTTTCGTTAATTTTTATGACTATCTCTTAGCCTTCTTTCTTACCGTGTGGGCAGAGCCGGTGATGAATTTCATACAAATATTATACTTAATAGTTGAGAGTTCAATATAAATGAAAGATGTTTATAAAGGCAGAGAAAATAAGGGGAGGATTAACAACTTCGAATTCGAACAATACAATTGTTTGTTAAGACAACTGACAAAGTGAAAACAATTGGTCTGGATTTCATTGTCTTGCATAACTGTTATTATTATTAAAGCTAGTTAAATTACAACTGAGTTTGTGGTCGAATTTTTATACAGACTAATTAATCTTGTTGTTCTAAGCATCAAATGAATCTTCTAAATCAACCTTGAATGTCTCAATTGAGAGTCATTAACAATATTTCTAATCAAAGCTTTAATTAAGATTGCCTTCATATGCAGTGTACGACTGCCTCCGTGGTCTAATGGTTAAGAGCATTGGCTCTCGATACGGAGGTCGTGGGTTCGATTCCCACGGGGGACACCTAGTGATATGTCACTTTGTGCGTTTTTCCCCAGTTGGTTAGGACATTGCAGGCTGAATCGCCTGATTGTCTGAAAAGAAAAGTGATTCCGTGCTTCGGATGGCACGTTAAGCCGTTGGTCCCGGCTACTATCTCTAGTGGTAGTAGTCGTTACATAAAAACCACGTCAGAGGCCGAAAGGCGGTCTGAAAAAACTCTGACACCAGGGCTCTGCCCACACGATAAGAAGAAGATATGCAGTGTACCTACAAACTCATAACTACATAATAATCTGGATATCTACACTAATATTATAAAGAGGAAAGATTTGTACCTATTTTTGTATGTTTGTATGTTTGTAATGAATAGGCTCAAAAAGTACTGGGCCGATTTAAAAAATTCTTTCACCATTAGAAAGCTGCATTCACCCTGAGTAACATAGGCTATATTTATTGCTAGAAAAGATTAGACGTCCACCCGTGCGAAGCCGGGACGGGCCGCTAGTATTATATAATAATATAATCTAATAAGTTACTATGAAATCAAAATTTATGATTTTCCACACTGAAAGGACAAAAGCGTAGCACAGTCAGCCAATGGATGTACATAAAAAAACACTAAAAAGTATGTGGATAAGGCAAAAGAAATGTTTCAGATTCATAGTGTGATTGTCTGTTACCCATTGTTAGGTATAAACATTGACTCTAACATCGATTGGAAAGATCATATACCGAAAGTTGCTACCAAATTATCCCGATTCACGTATGCCCTATACCAACTAAAAAAAGCAACAAATATCAAGACATCTACCAGCGCTTATTACGCTTATGCACATTCTTGGCTTCAATACGGCATAGTGTTGTGGGGAAACAGCACTGAAACAATAAACCTATTTAGACTACAGAAAAAATGCGTTAGAATTCTTGTAAACATTGATGTAAGAGTAAGTTGTAAACAGCACTTCATAGAGCAAAAAATCTTAACTTTAACATGCATATATATATACTAGAAGTCAGTATTTTTGTCAAAAAGAACATGCACCTATACCCACAATACTCTCGACCACCAAATTTAAGACCGCAAAATAGATTAGCCCTTCCCTTCTCTAAATTAAAACTGGTTCATTCTGGTCCATTCGCAATGTCGGTTAAAATATATAATAACATCCCAGAACATATTAAAGAACGAGATAGCCCTAACATATTTAAAACCTTATTAAAAAATTTCCTAATTGAAAAATGTTTTTACTCGCTGCAAGAGTTTTTTGTGTAATATTGTTTATTAATAATTAGTGTAATTTTTCTTTTTTAATTTTGTTATATTTATTTGAATTAACATATTTTCTTTGCTGTGCCCTTTCAGGGTTCGTGTTGAAGCTGTACCTACTATAATGTATGTTATTTAAGACCTTATGTACAACATGAATGCAATAAAGTATTGAATTGAATTGAAATTGTTGTGGGGGGGACTGGCCAGCAACACTACGAACCAGTGGAATTATCCATATATTAGCCATAATACTTTTTTTTCTTTACCCTTCAAATACATGGTCGGTGAACAAGGTGTGATTGTCTAGTCTGCCTACCCTCTAGGGAAAATGGCGTGCACATGTATGTTTGACTCAAAATTGATTCATGCCCATGTCATGACGTACTTTTTTTTCGTGCCAAAAACCGGCCGAAAAATTGTCATCATCTAAACCTGCCTTTATTGTTATAATACCTAAACATGATTTTT
The DNA here is from genome assembly GCA_922987775.1 of Agonopterix subpropinquella. NCBI lineage: Eukaryota > Metazoa > Arthropoda > Insecta > Lepidoptera > Depressariidae > Agonopterix > Agonopterix subpropinquella. The sequence continues at coordinate 18,343,559 of OV277707.1, forward strand.
ACTAGTCTTCTATATGGTAGTGTTATTATTTATTCTGTGACTGAAGTGGCATCAGTCCAAGATTAATACTTATAGAAACAATCAACTTGCTCATGGCGTGGCTATCACTATTGTGAATTGATGATTTTTCAAATCAAATTAAAGATTGAAAAATTCAGTCTCGGGCGGGACTTAAACCCGCACCCTTCCAAACCGGGGAAGTGCGTTATCCAATTTCGCTACCGAGCCCACTAGCCAGAGAACAAATTTTTCTATCTGTTGCGTCTTGAGGGGACGTGAGCGACATCTACTGGCAGTATTACAAACTAGCCAACCCGCAAGTTCAGCATTACAACTGAAATTCATACGGTATAGATGACACACCCTGTTCCAATTTCAAATATTATTGATTGATGATTTTTCATTCACATTCGTAAAGTAGCATGTTGTAGTTTATATATGTTTCTAGTTATCTGATCAAACCAATAGAGTCTTTTCATACTGATAGTTATTACCTACATAAACTCACAACCATATTTCCCTTTCAAAGTAGAATAGAAACTTTGATACATCTTACAACCATCTTTTATTTAAGAATGGTATCACAAGCAATATTTTTGAATTCTAATGCTTTTGCTATGTTTCACTGTGCAAGTTGATGAGCAGTGATCGGAATAGGTAGTGCAATTGAGGGTAAAGTTGCGAATATTTGTGAGATGAATATTAATATTTGTATTTGATTCATGGGTGTTTGTATCTATACAGTGCGTAAAATTTTATGCATTGTATATTAAACAGGGCAAAGACAGAGAGTCGTGGAAGGGTATGGAGAAGGTCTTCACCCAAAGTGGGGTCCATATCACAAACAAAGAAGAAAACTAACCATACTAAACAAACAAAAAAATAAAAGGCTATATTATATTAAACAGGGTACATGCCCCGTGTAGATACAAACACACATGAATCAAATACAAATATTAATATTCATCACACAAATATTCGCAACTTTACCCTAAATTGCACTATACTTATTCCGATCACTGTTGATGAGTCACTTAAGGATAAAATATTTAAAAGATCATAAATACTCAAATGAATCTTACATATTGCTAAGATGATTGTGAAATAGTAGTAGTATGTAGCATAAGCATTATGCTCACGACTATATTCCCCGAGGGGGTAGTCAGAGATATTCTGAACCTATTTATTTATTTATTTATTAGTAGGTGGTATTTTTTAACAGAATAGTATTTGTCACCCCCTTCCATATAATATTTTCACTAAGTGGCCACTCTCAATTTGGGCTGGCAAACTAGGCATCATTATAAAGCCCACAAAACACACATAATTCACATGATGCTTCAGGGGATAGACACTAAAAGATTGAAAATGCTATACTTTTGTCAATCTTAGTATTTTTTACATTATTTTATATTATGTTATATTCGGTACAGTACCTGTCAAACAACTTGATAAATTAAACAGGGGGCTTAGGGGGCCAGCGGCATACTTCTGCCTTAAAACGATGTTTCTAAACAGTCAAGCCCTTGCTAAAGATTTTACCTGGCTGGCAATAGCAGTATTGCTAATGCTAGTCACAATGAAATCGTTTATGCGAAAATGAAGTAAAATGGATCGGAAATACAGCATGGAAACCATCTCTATTAAAAAGTTTTACCTTTCTAAATGCGCCAAAGGCTCCAGATTTTCGATCTTGCCGATCCTGCCGTGGTTCAAGTCGAGTTCCAGGGTGTTCTCATTGACCACAATGATTTCTTGCGCGTCCTCTTCGGACGCCGTGACGCTCGGGGCTGAAGCCATGTCCTGTACTCTAGCGTGCTGGGACTCCTTAGATACCTGGTCCGACTCATCATTACCTCTTGACGGGTTCTGGTTATCTGAAAACGGCGAAACTACATAATTTCTTGATTACACCATTTGTATCGGACTGTTATTTATTTATTTTCGAATTTACCTGCCATGATTAATCTTTGAACAGTTATAATTAAGTATTCAACAGCTACAAATGCTCATAATCTAACGAGTAAAGGTGATTATTTATAAAACCGGCAAAAAACACAGAATCGCGATAAAATTATCGAAAATGAATTTTCCTCAAGCGAATCGAGCAATTTTCAAAGAAATTTTGACATTGACAGTGGTGTCAGTGGTTGTCAGGAATTCAGAAATCAAAATGTCACTGTCAAATTTCAAAGACAATTTTGTCTATGATACATTAGTTTCCTTTACAAAGCATGCTTAGCTTAAGTCACGTTGCAGAAACTGACCCGAGCATTTGTCTCGCGTGGTGTCGCGCGCGCGCGTCGCATTTTTGCCTGCCACGAGGCTCCATAATCCTCAATCTCTTCTTGTTCTTGACCAAAAATAATCCCTGAGATTGGGATAGATTCTCCCATAAACTACTTGACACTGGCGGAAATGCAGTTCTAACGCACAAGCAAGAGACTATTAATTATAAATAAATAAATAAAGCATACTTTATTATACTAAACTAGTGCATTTTCTGAAATTATACTCCGATCCTAATGTAGTTTGTACCTACATCCGTAAAAGCGCATCCATACGTCATTACAATTAGATTTGTTCGCCTTCGCTTCGCGCCAAAATAGTTTCTTGAAGTGAATTCTTCTCTAAAATCTGTTGTTCTAAAATAAACAATGGAAGAAATCGATGAATTAGCCCAGCTAGAAGAGTTATTGTGCGCTGACTTAGACGAAATCAGTGAGAAAGTGGAGAAAAAAGAGCCAACAATACGCGAAGTAGATATCTTTGAAACAAGCAGCAATATCCCACAAACCGAAGAAAATGTTACTGCTAACGTGTCTTCCATAGCTTCAGCTGTTCACAGCGGCGACACGGATTCATCTGACGACGAAGAGAAACGAAATTACACCGAAAGAAAGTACAATGACTACGGTAGTCAAGTGAAGAAATTATTGGACAATCAGGATAACGAACAACAAAATAAAAGGTTAGACTTCGAAACCAGACTAAGAGACACTAATAGAGATATCAAAACTCAAAAGCACAGCTTCAACAAGAAACCTACCACCGAGCAAAGTTCTAAAAATGTGTTCTGTGCTCCGGAGACAAAAGGTAAACCTATTTCAGATATTTACACTGATCCCGTATTTGGTATTAGAATAACGAAGCCTCTTATATCGAGTTCCGCTTTATTAGACCGCATGCAAGGCAGAGAAGCCATCAATATGCTCCGAGTTAAAAGACACGTTGAAAATGAAGATTTGTCCAAGGACTGGGTCATAGCCGGAGTTATTGTAAGGAAAAGTGCAGCGAAGAAGTCTCAAAAAGGCAGCCAATTCATTATTTGGACTCTAAGTGACCTCAAAGACGATATTAAAACAGTCTCAATGTTCCTTTTCCGTAAAGCTTACAGTGACTTGTGGAAAACGCCAGAGGGTACTGTAGTTGCCGTTCTTAACCCAAACGTTCTAGACAGGTCACAAAATAGTTCCGAACAGGCCAGTCTTAGTGTAGAAAACCCCGACAGAGTCATGATCGTCGGACTATCCAAAGATTTTGGCATATGCAAGAGCAAGAAAAAGAATGGAGAACCATGCACATCATTTGTCAATTTAAGTCAATGCGAACATTGCATTTACCACGTTAAACAAGAATATCAAAAGTATTCAAGGAGGCAAGAACTACAGTCCTCTACTATGGGGAAAGGACTGGTCAATTTACAAAATAAAGTTTTAGGAAAAAACACTGTGATTTACGGCGGTAAAGCATACTCTGCGTTGCCTTCAGGCAATAATAAGATTGTTAAAGAGAGAGATCAAAATAGGCTGATGTCACTTACTGACTATTATAAGACGGAAGGAGATAAACTGATGATGAATAAGGCGCCTTGTGGCGCTGGAGCCTTGAAAAATAACTCTTCAATACTACACAGTCCTTCCTCACAAAGGACATCAGATTCAGACAGATTGAACAAGTTGACTGCCTTAAATTCTAGCCCACAAACCACAAGTCAAAGTTTAGCAGAAAGGGTATCCAGTTCACCAAAATTGGGCAAAGGATTCTCTCTAAAAGGGAGTGGACCAATCGACCTTAACATTCTTTATGGCCAAAAAGCTGCAGAGAGAGCAAAGGCCAATGCACTTAAACTTATTCAACAGAGTGGCGGAATCAAAAAGATTGATCCAAATAACATTAAAGGGACTGAAGCTGGTAAAAAGAGGGCTTTAGAAAAACGCAATTCTTCAGGTTCAGAAGAGAACGAGAGCAAAAAATCGAAGCCTAACGGAGAAGTTACATTGAAACCTAACAAAAGCATAATGTCCGAGAGATTCAAAAAGATATTAGAAGCCTCATCCGCTCACCAGAACTTGATTGAACAGCATGAAGATGACGAACAAGACAAATACTTCAACAAACTTGAAAAGAAGGAAGCTATGGAGGAGAAAATGTTGAACACATACAAGCTGGCTTGTAAAGCTGTGAGGTGCACAAAGTGCAAGTACACATCATTTTCAGCTGCTCAAATATGTAAAGACGAAAGACATCCTCTCAAAGTCCTGGATTCATTCAAGAGATTCTTCAAGTGTGCTGATTGTGGAAACAGGACTGTTTCTTTGGAGATTATTCCTATGCATTCATGTAAAAATTGCAGTAGTTCACGATGGGAGAAAGCACCGATGATGAGGGAGAAGAAAAGTACTATTATGTCTGAGGGTTTGTCTATTAGGGGTGAAGAAGAAACATTCATTGGTGGGATGGTGGGCGCAGGAAAGAACATTAATTTGTTGGTTCCTGATAGTTAACGGCTACTTTCACCCACTGCAGGGTAAAGACCTTCCTGTTCCTGTGCCAATTGCTTCCATGCCTTACTGGCATTTCTTTTGACGCCATCAATCGACCTGGCTGCAGCCCCTTTATTATGATTTCTGTACATGTGCATGATTCTTCTATTTCTATAAAAACATTTCTAATAGTCTCTGAAAAGTGTGGGAGGTTCTTTTGCATGCAGCGAAGACAGAAACCGTAACTAAGGGCACAACAACCTACTAATTTTTCTAATTTCACAACCTGCGGCCGTAGTATGGCAGTGTGCTGTAACACTATAGCGCTCTTTCTATTTGCGCGCAAACGTATGAGGTAAAAGGCGTGATATAGTCTTATCACGCGCATCATGCTATGGCCTCGGGTTGACCCAGTCCGTACATAATCATTTAGAACTGCATGGATAGCATGCCACCGTGATACAGCACTATCACACCTTTGCTCTCTTTCTATTTGCGCGCGAACGAACGAGATAAAAGACGTGATATAGCTGTATCACGTGTAGCATGCTACAGCTTCTGATTAGGGTCAGCGCACACCCAGCGTAAAACTGTTCGAGCATGCGCGAGCAGATTTCATTGATTCAATTGATAATGAACTCTATTCCCATTGAAATAAAGTTGAAAATAGCTTGCAAGTGATTAAATCCCTTCAGCGTCTGTTCGAGTATGCTCGCGTATGCTCCTCGCGGCGACGGGAGCAGTCGCGAGCATGCGCGCGGATGCTCGCGCATGCTCGAGCATGTTCGAGCATACGCCCGTGTCGATGCTTGCGATCCGTCGTAAGTGTTGCCACCTCGGCCGGTTTCGTACTAAATCTAGCATATTTTTTAACTACTTTAGCCCGAAAAGGGCAATTTACTACAGATAATATTATACAACGTGTTAATGAATTAACGCAAAACTAGAAAGTAGTTTGTTTAGAATCGATAGCAGAATCGAATTATGATGGTTTCAACATAGGTAATTTTTTTCAAAATTTTAATTTTTTTTTTTCATAAAATTTTTAATTTACTAAACCCGATGTCAACCCACCCCACGGGCACACTCACCCTACTTACTACCAAAACAAGATTATAAAAATGTATCCATGAGTACGTTAGCGCTTTCTTTCAGTGCTGAAATGATAACAAATCATTTTTGCCTCCGAACTTAAAATGCGAATAACTTTAAATTTTAAGTATCAAAATAATGAAATTATTGTTTCAATCTAATTCTTTTGTTATAAATCAGTTGGGGTGTATGAGGTTTTGCGCTAATTTATTAACACGTTGTATATTAATCGAACTCTTTTTGAAAATACAAAGAAAATCTGAAAGGTCGAAGCAGATTTAGTAGGTTTTCAAATTGTTCATATTCCATTTTATAGTTCCTAGCCATAAAATAACTGTCCCTAGAACTTTAAACCGTAACACAGCACTTTTCCTGCTCTTGCTCCTCTTCCTCTGCTAGTAACCCAATAATTACCAAATCCCAGTCCACCATACTTTAAAATTACTCTTCGCACGTCTTTAGGGTCAGCGCACACCCAGCGTAAATCTGCTCGCGCATGCTCGAGCATGTTCTTTGCAGTCGCGCACACCTAGCGGCAAAATCCGCCGGCGGCAGAGGCGAAATCCGCCGGCGGCAGCGGCGGATGCTCGAGCATGCGCGAGCATGCTCGCGCGTGTTCGAACAGTCTCGCGGATGCTCCCGTGTTGCTACAGTTTACAATGAATTTTGCAGTTGTGTTTACAATATTTTAAAGTAAAGACGTGCGAAGAGTAATTTTAAAGTATGGTGGACTGGGATTTGGTAATTATTGGGTTACTAGCAGAGGAAGAGGAGCAAGAAGAGCACATCAATAAAATGAAAAGAGGACGACACAAAATTGAAAGAAGAATATGGGCTGAAGCAACCTGGCAAGAAAGATGTACATTTGGGGAATACCACACCCTGTGCTACGGTTTAAAGTTCAAGGGACAGTTATTTTATGACTACTATAAAATGGAATATGAACAATTTGAAAACCTACTAAATCTGCTTCGACCTTTGAGATTTTCATTGTATTTTCAAAAAGAGTTAGATTATTATATATTTTCTGTACTAAATTGCCCTTTTCGGGCTAAAGTAGTTAAAAAATATGCTAGATTTAGTCCGAAACCGGCAGAGGTGGCAACACTTACGACGGATCGCAAGCATCGACACGGGCGTATGCTCGAACATGCTCGAGCATGCGCGAGCATGCGCGAGCATGCGCGAGCATGCTCGCGACTGCTCGCGTCGCCGCGAGGAGCATACGCGAGCATACTCGAACAGACGCTGAAGGGATTTAATCACTTGCAAGCTATTTTCGACTTTATTTCAATGGGAATAGAGTTCATTATCAATTGAATCAATGAAATCTGCTCGCGCATGCTCGAACAGTTTTACGCTGGGTGTGCGCTGACCCTTACTTTAAAATATTGTAAACACAACTGCAAAATTCACTGTCAACTGTAGCAACACGGGAGCATCCGCGAGACTGTTCGAACACGCGCGAGCATGCTCGCGCATGCTCGAGCATCCGCCGCTGCCGCCGGCGGATTTCGCCTCTGCCGCCGGCGGATTTTGCCGCTAGGTGTGCGCGACTGCAAAGAACATGCTCGAGCATGCGCGAGCAGATTTACGCTGGGTGTGCGCTGACCCTTATTTGACTGAATATTTTATATTTTTGTAAGTTTAAGGTTTTTTAAAAATAAAAAGCAATATGAAAATAAAGCATAATATAATTTTTATTATGAAACTTCCAGTCAATAACACTGAACCATTCCATACAACACACTGCATTTTCGATTTCATACAAGATTCGTTTACATAGTTATCTTGACGTGCGGAATACTTGAGGGCTTTTTTATAAATTTTTTTACACAGCCTTTAGACAATAAATTACAGATCACTCACTACTTTTTGACCTGTCTGAACTTATATCAGGGAAATAGCCGATTAGTTGTCGATACACACAGACTCACACAAAGTTCAAACGTGGCAAATAGTGTTGAGCGTTTTAAACTACATGTTACAAAACTGATCAGTGGAGCTAACAATAACATATGACACCAATTTATTTTGTGTCGTGACACCAATGTATTTACAAAAGTTCATTATATCTGGGCAGTGGTCTGATTAAAGCTAGAAAAACGATAAATAAGAAAGATGAAAATCAAGATAAAAACATGGTTCATTGAAATATTGTTCAATAAAAAGAAAATGTACAAAAACATTAGTTGGTTTTATATAATTGTTTTACATAATTATGCTTTAATTAAACTAGAGTATTTGTAATTCAGTGACAATATAAAACTTCATGTTGAATAAACTAGATTTTATTACATTCACTCTACAAAAACTATCGGAAATACAAACTATTATTTCAATGGCTTACTCAGAGTGTCAAAGATGTTCCTAAGACATTTCCATCCTAATTTCCTATATGTTTAAAATCCTAAATCCAACGCACTAAGATACAAATTTCGAATTATTGAGATAAAACCTGCATTCTTGAACACCACTGTTTCGCGCAGTTTCTGAAAATCTTTATAAAATGATTAGACCCAATTGCCAGTAGTCCTTTAGAAGGCAGAATTAAAATGAAACCAAGACCACTGCCCTGTGGGTGCGTTCCATTCAGTAAAAAAATATATAAAAGGAAGGTGGCGGCGATCATTCCCACTCGGTGGTCGCCGGCGGCTTGGGGGTGAGGTCGTAGAGTACGCGCGATATCCCCGGCACGCTCAACACTTCCTTGCGCATTCTGTCCACCACCTGCAAAAGACGGGCATTTTAATAAATGTTGGTGAAGAGAAACATAGCGTCACATGAATAGATATCCTACGAGAAGCACGCCACATAACAGTACAACAGTCGGGTCTAGAGGCGGTGCAAGATGTATTCCCGCCATGTATGAAGCTTGTTTTCTGTGCGGCCTCGCCCAGATATCTATTCATGTTATAGTGGCCTCGATTCGGAGTGTACCACGACTAAACTAAACTAAATTTATTCCTGTCACTTTCTAAAATAAGATTAAGAAAAGAGACAGAAAACCAACAGCTGACTTTAGTGCAAAGTGACGTTAAACGCCCAAAAACGACTTAAATAAGATGGCGTACATTTCTTAATCTTATTTTAGAAAGTGACAGGAATACATTTAGTTTAGTTTAGTCGTAGTCCACTCCGAATCGAGGCCAATGTCTATTCAATCAGTTTCAAATGTAGACCACTCTTGTTAGAATGAAACCATGGTGAAGCATGAAGTTGTATTAGAGACCTATCACACAAGCGATTTTTTTACATAGGCGATGTCGTAAATGCACTGCAACTGCGCCGCCCCGCGACGTCAGAACTGAATCTGAATTTTTAAGTAGAGGCGTTAACTGAGATACCGATTGATATCAGAAGTATCGTAGCGATGACGATATCGTTCCTTCAACGCTGACGATGACGCTCAGAAAAATGGCTTGTGTGATATGGCCCTAAACATCTAAAAGTATCTGTGAAACAACTGCAAATAGTTTGCTGTGATAAGGTATTCCAGTAGCCTACATTTGTAATTGGTTGACTATAAATATTGTATAAATCTTCAGCATATCTTCAGTACATTTATTTTTTGGGGATCTGACTCAAAATACTCGGTATTTGACCTCAAAATATGATTATACCATTCTTTTACAAGTTAAACAGTAATAACGCCTGCCTGCTGTGCCGAGGGTCGCGGGTTCGAATCCCGTAAGGGACAAATATTTGTATGATGAATATGAATATTTGTACCCGAGTCATGGATGTTTGTATCTATATATGTATTCTACAGGGTGTTAGGCGCATCGTGTGCCAAATCGAATGGGATGATTGGAGGGGTCTTTAGGTACCTCAGAAAAAAAAATAAAAAATCCTGGCCCAAAGATTTTTTTTTAACTGACTTTCAATGGTTTTGGGTGAAAATTGCCAAAAATCTACATTCAAATTTTTTTTTAAAAAAACCTGTTGGGTATAACTAACTTTTTTTGTTAAACCTTTAATCTGTGATAGTGTGCGCTTCTATCGAACCCAAAATTACTCGCCAGTGACATCTACTTTTTTTTTTACAGCCCCCCAAAGTTTTTTTTTTACGTTAAAATAAATGTGATAGTCAACTTTCGATCTCAATAAAAAAAAAACTAAAAGTGATCATGCTCTTCCAATTTTTTCAAAACATCTCTGGACTGTCCCCATTCTAATGGTATGCAATACGTTATGAAATAAAATGAGTAACATCGCAATTTTTTTTTTCTGTAATAAGTCGCAATTTTCTAATATTCAATAGGTGACGTAAAAACTAGTATTTCCGGTAATTACACTCACAGTCAGGTAAAAAAATTAAATTTTGAAGGGTTTACTTGAAGTAACCGCCTCCCGTTCTTTGTTTGATACAGGTAAAATTTGCTTTCTCACTCTAACGTAGTGAAATCTATCTTGTATCCCTTTCTCCCGGGGGCTGTTTTTTTGAATAGACCCAGGGGGATTGGTAATACTCATAATGAGTATCTATTCAAAAAAACAGCCCCCGGGAGAAAGGGATACAAGATAGATTTCACTACGTTAGAGTGAGAAAGCAAATTTTACCTGTATCAAACAAAGAACGGGAGGCGGTTACTTCAAGTAAACCCTTCAAAATTTAATTTTTTTACCTGACTGTGAGTGTAATTACCGGAAATACTAGTTTTTACGTCACCTATTGAATATTAGAAAATTGCGAATTATTACAGAAAAAAAAAAATTTGCGATGTTACTCATTTTATTTCATAACGTATTGCATACCATTAGAATGGGGACAGTCCAGAGATGTTTTGAAAAAATTGGAAGAGCATGATCACTTTTAGTTTTTTTTTTATTGAGATCGAAAGTTGACTATCACATTTATTTTAACGTAAAAAAAAAAACTTTGGGGGGCTGTAAAAAAAAAAGTAGATGTCACTGGCGAGTAATTTTGGGTTCGATAGAAGCGCACACTATCACAGATTAAAGGTTTAACAAAAAAAGTTAGTTATACCCAACAGGTTTTTTTAAAAAAAAATTTGAATGTAGATTTTTGGCAATTTTCACCCAAAACCATTGAAAGTCAGTTAAAAAAAAATCTTTGGGCCAGGATTTTTTATTTTTTTTTCTGAGGTACCTAAAGACCCCTCCAATCATCCCATTCGATTTGGCACACGATGCGCCTAACACCCTGTATATCGTTGTCTAGTCATCGTAATACAAGTCCAGGCTAGATTCTGGTACTTTAAACGTGGCTAGATAATTTGTGTAAAAAAAAAAAAAAAAATTAAAAAAAAAAAAAAAATAACTTACATCCTGTGGCATGGCGTCGCTGCCGGGCAACGCGGCGATGCCGGTCATGAAGTCGGAGGTGATGAAGGGCCGCAGCACGACGGAGCGCTGGCAGGAGGCTGCGCGCACCGCCGCGTCGCGGTCGAAGTGGATCGGGATCAGCACCACCGGCATCTGCGCTATGCGCCCCGATATACCGCTCGACACTAACACCTGCACGCGAGGGAAACACATGTTAAATAGGGGAAGACCAGCACTGGTAGCATGCCATCGCAGAACGCCATCCAAAATAATGTGAGAGCTTAGTACGTCTCTGTTAATGCTATGCTATGGATAATGATATCCTTTTGATTTGCTATATGCTTGAGTGCCGACGTCGGATACGGCCGAAGGAAATGAAACGGCGACAACGGTACGAACTTTGTCGGAGCAAACCGTTTACTTCGCCAACAGTATAGAGACATTTTATCGACTATAGACACGCAGTTTTTGCTTTATCACGTCTTTTATCTCGTTCGTTCGCGCGCAAAAGAACGAGATAAAAGACGTGATAAAGCCGTATCACGGCTATCGCGGGTTGGCATGCTACCAGTGCAGAAACACGGGTGTTCCGATCGGCAATTTCTGTGACTTCATTAGATTGCACGCCCGCGGTTTCTCCCCGCCGTGAAATCGGTGAGAAATCGCCGATAAAACGCCAGTGTGGATGCAAGGGCTCTTAATAGGGATGCAACGATTACGAAGCGGTGCATCGTTTTGCATCTGTAATCGTGTAAATCACGATTAATAACGATGCAATGCACCGTAGTAAGAATCGTACGATTATTAAATCGAATTGAAAACTTCAATGGGATTGCACTTGTTGACAAATACCAGACCTGAATATTAGATTCTAGAGCCGAAAAACAACCTTAAAAAAATCTCTCTCGCTGCCATTTTCGCTCATTTTGAGCTAAATAAATCTGACTTTTTTTGGTCAGATTTGACTCATTTTATTATTTTGTTAAATTCTACTGAGGTCTATGATTTGATTTTCGGTTTTGAAGTATTAATACATTTTCGTTCTCGCGATATCTCATCCACATTTTAAATGATTAATCTCCCACGTAGATCGGATGAGATATCGCTTGATTAACGAAATTATGTAGAATCTTGTTCCATATTGTGTTTATCAAAGCAAATTGGCCTCTACGCATCCAAAAATCAGAATCCTGACCAAGTGAACCTTTGACTTCGATCTCAAATTAGTAGAAAAAATTACAAAATCTTTTGACTTTTCTAAAGTTTTTTTTTAATGATTTAACTTTCATTAGAATGCAAAGAAACACCATGAGAACTCATTCTGAGGATAATCTCCACTAAATTTGTTTAAACAATCGTAATGCATCGGTTATCGTAATAAATAACGATTAATATCGTAATCGTAATCGCCGAATCGTTGCATCCCTAGCTCTTAATCTATAGACACGTAGATAGACACCAAATACCATTCCCTCGCAGATGATGGTTTCGTGAGAGTCTCGTCACGAGATATACAGGGTCCTTCATAATATGGTGACGGTTTTTAAAAAGAAAAGGGATGATCAGACCATGATACTAAACAACTTTCTCTGCTGGATAAGTCCATCGAAATCTCAAAAGAAACCGCTCGCTGTTCCATACAAAACTACAAACCTCTTCTTGAGGTGCTATCTGCTATCGAAGTTGGCTATCATTAAGACTATTCGGACCTGGAGACTGCAACCCTGAAGTTCGTAAGGGGGTGTTCATATCTAATTATTCACAGAGGTTCTTAAACCAGGAAGTCCTTTTACCAGGCAAAACCTACTCCACCTAAATGTATGGGACAGCAGAATAGATTTCTTCGCGATTTCGTTACAAGTCCCGTAGAGAACATTGTTTAGTTGTTGAAAGTTAAGTACAAATTATTTGCTATTAAATTCTATTATGGGGAAAGGCTAAGTATTTCTGATAAACAACTTTAGCTCTTATTACCTGTGTGGCAAGATCGTCAGCCTGGCGGATAGTGGAGACGACTTGTTGCGTCAGGAAAGTAGGTGTGATATCTGTCACTTGCTCTTTTATTATACCTCCGAAAGCGTAACAAACCCTGCGAAAAAACAGTATAGTTTATTTTTAAAGGATTGTGTATCTTACAACTATATAACTCTATACTGAACTAGTCAATGGACATAGATAATCATTAACTACATTTAACATGCTTTAAGTACATTCCGGCAGTTAAAGCGACACACAAACAGACCTGTTGACATTGTGGCAGACGCGAGGGATCAGCTTGGCGAGGTACAGCATGTCCTTCCAGTCCGGCGGGTAGCGCTCTGTGGACAGCGCCACTACGTAGCTGTATGTCCGCGCGTCGCCTGCGAACAGAACATCAATTATGTTGAGTCACGTAAAAAAGTATTTAGGACGGAGCGGAGGTAAAAGGTCAGTAGGCAGACAACCAGTAGAGTGGTTGGAAGACACGGAGAAGGGCGCCAATGCGCAATTAAATTACGTATACATATGAATACGCTCGCTCAATGTGTATAAGTGGGTTGCTTTGATTGGTTCATTACAAATGTAATGCTGGTACTTCACATGGCCTATTTGACAAATATTACTTATATGACAAATACGCGTTTCTATGTGAAAATAGGCAATACAACTATAAAAACTGGGATCCATTCCAGTAGAAGATTTGGTTGCATTTTTGCCTATCATTCCTTTTACGTGCATCGAAAACAGACAAACGCCGGGAAATGCGTATTTGTCAAATAGGCCATGTGAAGCATCAGCATATGAAATAAGAGGCGTACCTTGTACCCCGACGGAGCGCATGGGCAAAAGCGTGGCGGCGACGGGAGTCTTGGAGGAGATGCGCTTGAGCTCAGCCTGCTCGGCCGCCGTGCTCGCGTTTGTCACACGTCCGAGTAGAGCGTGCGACTTCACACACATCGACGCGTACTCCACCATTATCTTCACTATCACCTGGTGCGAAAAAATTACTATGTAGTTGGCTGTCTTCGAAACATGCGGCTGAAAACATCTGCGTTAGGCAAGAAAGTCCATAATGATTGTAGCAGAGCTACGAGACGTGACGAATTATGCTACGGTCCAAAATGCGCAAATATGCGCTATCGGTAGAGATAGCATGCACACAATCGGTTCATAATGTGCGAATGTGCGGATACGTTTGCTATCTGACGTCATCAGTGACGTCATTTACTTGCGCTTACGCCGCACACAAAAATTAGGTAGTGCCTACGGTAGTGCAGGGTATGCATGTCAAATTGACAGCTGTTTCAAATTGTACAAATTGTTTAGCAGTGTATTCGTACTTACTAATTTGGACCGACCGGTAAAGCGTGTGCGTAGCGTTTGCACTATTGGCATAATTCGAACCGTAGCAATTATATAATATAAAGCTTTTACCCGCGACTTCGTCCGCATAAATGATATACCAGATTTTAAGTCAGATGATAAGCTATCAAACAAAAAAAGTTTCATCAAAATCGGTTCAGTAGTTTTTGCGTGATACTCGAACAAACAAAAAATCCAAAAATTAGTGATTTGGAATCAGGGACAGGTAAAAACCATGTCGTAATTTTTTTTGTAAATATCTTCAATGTACAGACACATTTCTGTTACAGTTTTATAATAGTTTAGACTTACGACTAATTATATCCGGACCGGCCTTGCGGTAGCATCTCCCCTCTGCCACGGTATTAGATCAATTAATCTTGCGCATTTACACCCAATTTTATACCTTATCACTAAACGAGACAGCCTATAATAGCGAAACAATAATTTTGAACTTAGAACGTCTGGGGTTTACACGAGACTACTTTTCATTATTTTGAACATTCAAAATTAGAATCTAAAGTCATAGGGAATAAAATCCAAAGTTGCGGATAACATGTTACCTCGCCCCCCGCAAAAAGTGGCAGAAAGTTTGTTAGTAGAATGACACGTGGTTACGCGTCCCGATATAATTAGTCTAAGAGTTTAGATAATACGAGCTTTTACCCGCGACTTCGTCCGCATAAATTATATACCAGATTTTAAGTCAGATGATAAGCTATCAAACAAAAAAAGTTTCATCAAAATCGGTTCAGTAGTTTTTGCGTGATACTCGAACAAACATACACCCAAACAAACAAACGAACAAACAAACAAACAAACAGACAGACAAAAATTCCAAAAATTTGTGATTTGGAATCAGGGACATCTAAAAATCATATCGTAATCTTTTTTTAACCGACGAAAAAACAAAAGACGGAGGAGGTTCTCAAGTCGACGCGTATATTTGTTTTTTTTTTATGTATGAACACGCATAACTTTGTACAGAGTAGTCCGATTTTGATAATTTTTTTTTTGTTTAGTAGGTCATACTTCAGAGGTGGTCCCATTTTAATTTGGTGAAGATCTGGTAAAGGGCTTCGGAGATAGACAATAAAACTCCGCAAAAAATCTATGGCATATCATCGACGATTGAAATAAATGATCCGATAACTTCTTACAGAGTAGTCCGATATTGATAATTTTTTTTTTGTTTGGTAGGTCGTACTTCAGAGGTGGTCCCATTTCAATTTGGTAAAGATCTGGTAAAGGGATTCGGAGATAGACAATAGAACTCCTCAAAGATCTAGAGCATATCATCGACTATTGAAAGAAATGATTCGTGTTCATGTTCCCTTTTAGGTCATACTTCAGAGGTGGTCCCATTTTAATTTGGTGAAGATCTGGTAAAGGGCTTCGGAGATAGACAATAGAACTCCTCAAAGATCTAGAGCATATCATCGACTATTGAAAGAAATGATTCGTGTTCATGTTCCATTTTAGGTCATACTTCATAGGTGGTCCCATTCTAATTTGGTGAAGATCTGGTAAAGGGAGATATACAATATAACTCCTCAAAAATCTATAGCATATCATCGGCGATTGAAATAAATGATTCGTGTTCATGCTCCCTTTACATTTACAATGAATATGTTAACCCAATATAACACCAACACTGAAAATTTTGAAATAAAAAATTTACTTCAAAACTAAAAAGTACCTACTAAATAATAATGTTACGAGCGACGGGTTCCGGGATTGGAGTGAAACGCTAAGTCCAATTTTACAGAGTTTATTTGGGATACACTTACAAACGGTCCACCTCGCAGAGGTTCCCCTATACGGTTCACTTCACCGGGTCCTCCTCGCAGGGATTCCCCGTGCACCACTTACTGTCACTGTCCACAGTCCACTACGTCACTACTGTGACGACACGACACGCGTCACGGCTATGACGTCACGACGTACGACACTATGACGTCACGCACTACACTGACACTATGACGTCACGTACTACACCGACACTATGACGTCACGCACTACACTGACACTAGTCTACTCACTGTTCCACTCTTAGCACTTTTCTCTTCACTAGTACTTTTCCACTTTTACTTTTCTTCCTTTTGTTTCGCACTGTTCACTGTTAAATCAAATACTGAACCATCAGACGGAATGCGCCGCCTTTTATATCCCGCAGAACGTTCTGGAATACCCTTTTTCCGATCTTCTTTTCTTTACTCGTTTGTTTACCTCCAGATATTTCCAACCCCGCCTTCTTTTCTCGAAACCGATCGAAGACACGCCCACTTTTCCGATTCTTTTCAAATATTCGTAATTTCGCCTCCTTTCTCGAAGTTCCTAGACACGTCACCTTTTTGTCCCCTTTTAAATATTCCTTCTCTTTCTTCCTTCTAGAAAATTTCTAAAAACACTAAAATCTAGAAATATTTTTGGCGCCGATAGGATTCGAACCGTCACCCCCCAGCATGGGAGGCGGAACCTTAGACCGTAGGACCACGGCGATTGTTAATGAGCCGGCCGAATTTTCGAATGCCTTCTTTACGTTTGACGTTTGACAGCGGCCGTAACACTGCCCCTCCCTTAGTTCTGCTCGTCCCGAGCATCATTACTGCTGAAATATCGAGCCAACCGGTCAACGTGCACTAACTTCAACGGGCTCCCTGGCGGACGCCGGAATCGGTATTGGCCGACGTTCATCCTGGTCACTACCTCATATGGCCTTTTCCAACTTGATTGTAACTTCGGACGCTTCTCCTTCTTACGAGCAAACGGAATGCGCCTAAGCTGCTGATTGACTGGCGCTACGTCTTCTGTATTGTTCGCATGCTTCACCAGGTCTATTTTACCAATATGTGCGCCGTTCTTAGAGAGCGAGTTCTTCGCTATCACAGCCTGTGGCTTTGCCAGGTCCTTGCTGGAGTCTTCTACAACTTTCGATACGACATCCCCCTCAGCCTTCTGCTTCCTAGGAGGATTATCTCCACAGTGATCAACAACCTCCCCCTTCCCAATCGTCAAGGTCCATATCTCCAACGTTAGGTATCAGGATCGAAGCAGAAGAAACCGGTCCAACAACTTTCCTCACCGGAATCCAACAAGTCCCAGCTTCAACCTTTTCCATCACAGCACAGCTCCCATCGTTACTCTTGGGCAAAACAACAGGTACCAAGTTCTGTGATCCAGGCTCGAGAACCATTCTTCTCACATGGTAGACCTTTTCCGATGATCCACCTTTCATCGGAACCTCCTCTGTATTACATCGTAGCACTCCGTTCTTCATGTCTATGTTGCACTGGTGATTTTGTAAGAAATCCAAGCCAATGATGCAATCGTCCACTATCTCAGCTACAATTACCTCATGTTTGAAAAGAGTCTCACCGATCGTAATCGAAACTCCCAACTCCCCCTTAACTGGTATGCGCTGGCCGGTCGCAGTCGTTAACTGTAGTTTGGTTCGCTGCAGAAGTCGTTTCTCCTGATAACTTTCCATTTCGCTTATCAGTCGAGCATTGACCACCGTCCTCGAAGCTCCGGTATCCACAGCTAGTTGACAGATTCTACCATTGACCTCTCCTTCAACTAGTAGACTATCTCCATCCGATATTTGCCTGACTCTAATGATTGGGTTTGCAACATAGTCGGCCAACGTCCTCCAGTTCTCCTGCTGCTCATCAGTCGAGACCCCTATGTCCCGACGACCTGTACGCTTCGGGCAGGAACTGCGAATATGCCCCCGTTCACCACACTCGTAGCACACATAACGACGGCCTGTGCGCCCCGGGCAGGAGCTGCGAATATGCCCTCGTTCACCACACTTGTAGCACACATAACGGCGGCCTGATCGGTTCGGACAGGAGCTACGAATATGCCCTTGTTCACCACACTTGTAGCATAAATAATTTTCACTCCGATTTCTCGGCGCTGACGCTCCAGTCACCACAATCTCCCTGCGTCGACCGGAACGAGGATCCTGACGTACAGCTTCCACTTCCAATGCATGAGCAACAGCGTCCCTGAGTGTAACATGGTGCCCAAGTCGCACTGCAGCTCGCACCTCCGGGTCCCGTATCCCATCCGTAAAGGTCTGCAGGAGCATGTTATCGATGACTGCCGGTGACGACTGAAAAGCCTTCCGCACGAGCTTCTCCACTTCCACGGACCACTGTTGCAGACTCTCGTTAGCATGTTGGTTACGTTCCTTCAACCGCGCCCGATACACGTGTTCCATATGTCCATCGCCGAATCTAGCCTCCAGAGCTCCAAAAAGATTGTCGAACGACAGGTTTCCTCCAGCACCCACGGCTTCTAGTACTGTGAGAGCCTGTCCCTGGAGTGCTAATATCAACGCAGGCTCCGCCTCCTCCTTGCCCCAGCCATTAACTTTCATCGCTGTCAAAAACTGTAGCTTAAAGGCGGGCCATGACGTCAGTCCATCGTAAACCGGAGTCTTCACGCCTTTTGGTTGCATGGGTGAGTCAAAAACAGCAGCGACACGGCTGTGAGATTTGCCCTGTTCAACCTCTCGCCGGATTTTGGCAAACTCACCCTCCACGCGATCCAGCCTTCCTTCTACAGCTTCGACTCTCTCTACTGCCTGGCGCAAGCCTTTCGTGATATCTTTATGAAGCGCCTCCTGCATCGTGCGCATTTGTTCTTCCTGGCGGCGAGCCTGTTCCTCCTGACGGCGAGCCTGCTCCTCTTTCAGTGCGCGCAGCTGTTCCTCCTGCCGGCGAGCCTGTTCCTCCTGCCGGCGAACCTGTTCCTCCTGGCGGCGAGCTGCCTGTTCCTCTTGACGACGAGCTTGATCTTCCTGACAGCGAGCCTGTTCCTCTTTCAGTGCGCGCAGTTGTTCCTCCATCATGCGCTGGATTTGACAGAGGAAGTTTCCTGGGTTTTGTTCCGGAGTGCGCTGCACTTCACCTCCCTCAGGTCTTCTCTCTGGGGTTCGCTGCACCTCAGTAACAAGGGCCGCACCTTCCTGCCGCGCTTCCGACATGGCCCGGGTGGTGACACCTTTTAACTCTTTTGGCACCAGCGGCATCTTACTCCAATCCCACTTCTGACACCAAATGTTACGAGCGACGGGTTACGGGATTGGAGTGAAACGCTACGTCCAATTTTACAGAGTTTATTTGGGATACACTTACAAACGGTCCACCTCGCAGAGGTTCCCCTATACGGTTCACTTCACCGGGTCCTCCTCGCAGGGATTCCCCGTGCACCACTTACTGTCACTGTCCACAGTCCACTACGTCACTACTGTGACGACACGACACGCGTCACGGCTATGACGTCACGACGTACGACACTATGACGTCACGCACTACACTGACACTATGACGTCACGTACTACACCGACACTATGACGTCACGCACTACACTGACACTAGTCTACTCACTGTTCCACTCTTAGCACTTTTCTCTTCACTAGTACTTTTCCACTTTTACTTTTCTTCCTTTTGTTTCGCACTGTTCACTGTTAAATCAAATACTGAACCATCAGACGGAATGCGCCGCCTTTTATATCCCGCAGAACGTTCTGGAATACCCTTTTTCCGATCTTCTTTTCTTTACTCGTTTGTTTACCTCCAGATATTTCCAACCCCGCCTTCTTTTCTCGAAACCGATCGAAGACACGCCCACTTTTCCGATTCTTTTCAAATATTCGTAATTTCGCCTCCTTTCTCGAAGTTCCTAGACACCTTTTTGTCCCCTTTTAAATATTCCTTCTCTTTCTTCCTTCTAGAAAATTTCTAAAAACACTAAAATCTAGAAATATTTTTGGCGCCGATAGGATTCGAACCGTCACCCCCCAGCATGGGAGGCGGAACCTTAGACCGTAGGACCACGGCGATTGTTAATGAGCCGGCCGAATTTTCGAATGCCTTCTTTACGTTTGACGTTTGACAGCGGCCGTAACAATAATATAACCAGCGTATTTTAAATTCGCATCTATCAGAACATTAATTTGGTTTTTGGATTCTAAAACAATAAATTACTGTAATTTTTAAAGAAAAAACATATTTTTTACGAAATTTTATTGTTTTATTTGGTAGGTAGGCTACCAAATTTTACACGTAAATTACAGAATTTTTATAATTTGCTAATAAAGTTACATTAATACATTTTGTTCTTACAAGTTAACAAAACAACTTCCTTATATAGTTACATAATTTGCCATTAGGCCAGAGGGTACGCAGAGATTTGTTGCATATGAGTGCACAGTGCACGCTAAAGCGCGCTCGTGTGTTGGTGTGTTTGTTTATAATTTGCTAATAAAGTTACATTAATACATTTTGTTCTTACAAGTTAACAAAACAATTTTTGGTTTTGTATTTTAATTTTACTCAATCTTACTCAGCTGCTGATGCTTAAAAAGTAAAACTGTGATTAAAGCATCAGGTTCCTTATATAGTTACATACTTTGCCATAAGGCCAGAGGGTACGCAGAGATCTGCTGCATATGAGTGCACAGTGCACGCTAAAGCGCGCTCATGTGTTGGTGTGTTTGGATGTGTTTGTGGTTGTGTGTGTGGGGGTGTGTGTGAGTGTGTGTGTGTGTGTTTGTGGGTGTGTGTAGGCAGGGGTTGGATGAATACGTGTGACAAAATAATTATAATAAAATGTTTATGTGCACCCACTTATCCAGCCCTACGACTTACGTCTTGGGATCACTTTATAAGCACATGGTGGATCACAAGTGGAGGATAGGAGGAAAAAATATTCAACTAAACTTCTTACTCGCATGCGTGAACCGTCCCTCAATCGTATATATCTTATTCTTATAGGCTCATCATCAGGTTCTCTCAGTTCGATATCACCATCTTCCTCACTCCACATACTATTTGGAATCGTTTCGTATCGCACAGCAAATTCTGCCAGACTTATATTTTCTAGCTCATCAGGCCTCAACATAGGGTGTAACAAAACTCGCCGGCGGACAGGACGTAAAGGCTCTGCTGGTCTCCCAGTCCCCTGCCATCCGGGCGAAGATGGAGTGCCGCTGGGTTATTTTAGTGGGTATACCGGTGACACGCACCGGGGAGTCCCACATACCCCTCCCATCCCCCAACGGGAGGGGATACATAATGCATTTTTTCCCAGCGTCAAAAAAAAAAAAGGTTGTAACAAAACACAGGTAATTGCCGAGGTAACCAGAGGCGGTGAGGTAAAAAGTTGGTGGGAGGCAGGGAGGCTATGGACAATATACTGTATGTAGTAATATATACTCTTTCTTATTCGGTTAAAAGGTAGGTAGCTATTTTAAAAGTAATCGAAAATTATGCATGTAGTAATTAGAAGATTATAGCCACAAAAAATTATAAAATAAAAACTTTTTAACAAAAAAATTCAACCGCCGAAAAAACTGAAAAGCAAAAAATAATAATTAATTTTACCTTAATAACTAAATTCTTAAACTAATGTAAGTAAGTATATCAAAGTATATAATATTATTTTGCAATTATTTTGAGTTTTTAATTAACCTTAATAACTAAGTTCTTAAACGAATGCAAGTATACCTAAGTAATTTTGAGTCGGCGCCAAACAATCCATGAACAAAGATCACTAAATAACCTTAAATTTAAAGAAATAACCAAAATGAAATTAACAATGCAAGCTCTCCGCACGACCACTAGCAACGAGACGGGACGTATGCACCTGGGCCTCTACTCGGACATTCGAACTTCACGATTACGTGAACGTTTTCGTTCCAATGTCA
Organism: Agonopterix subpropinquella; assembly: GCA_922987775.1. Classification (NCBI taxonomy): domain Eukaryota; kingdom Metazoa; phylum Arthropoda; class Insecta; order Lepidoptera; family Depressariidae; genus Agonopterix; species Agonopterix subpropinquella. Next base: position 18,365,768 of record OV277707.1, read on the forward strand.
ACTCTATTACAATGAAGTCCGGACCGAAACAGTCGCGATATATCGAAAATCGAAAGTCATATTGGTTACGTTACGAGGTGTGTGCCCGTTCGGGTTGCTGGCGCTCATCACGCAATTAATTAATTTTCTTGTTTGGCGCCGACTCAAAATTACTTAGGTATACTTGCATTCGTTTAAGAACTTAGTTATTAAGGTTAATTAAAAACTCAAAATAATTGCAAAATAATATTATATACTTTGATATACTTACTTACATTAGTTTAAGAATTTAGTTATTAAGGTAAAATTAATTATTATTTTTTGCTTTTCAGTTTTTTCGGCGGTTGAATTTTTTTGTTAAAAAGCTTTTATTTGTAAATATCTTCAATGTACAGACACACTTCTGTTACAGTTTTATAATAGTTTAGATTGGCAACGCGTTGAGGCGATATAAGGCCCACTACCTGTCCCCTAACAATCTTCACCCCCTCTTGGTAGTAATGGTGTATTCGTCTCAATCGCATTCACTCAGTATCGCACATGCTTATCTCTGGTTAGTTTTTTCCATTTGTATAAAGTGACAGCAAAGTTTCCAAGGTGAGTCCATGCCAAGCGCTGTCACTGACACATTAGTACAGTCACCAGCAGATATATCGTAGCAAACAAGGTGGTCAAATATTTCTAACCAGTTCTAATTTTCAATAATTTCTTTTCTCATAACCAATCAAAAATATAGGAACGTCTAGAACATCAAATATATCTACGCAGTCAGGGTGGTCATAAACATCTGAACAGTTTCGGAATAAAACCTTACTCCGTTGTTTTACATTTTAATTTTAAATAATATTGTAAAGAAATTATTGAAAATTCACTGTTCAGATATTTATGACAAAATACACGTTTAGATATAATTGGTAACATTTAGTGTAAAGAATTTAATAAAAATTAACACTGCTCAGTGCTGGTAGCATGCCAGCCAACCCGCTATAGCCGTGATACGGCTTTATCACGTCTTTTATCTCGTTCTTTTGCGCGCGAACGAACGAGATAAAAGACGTGATAAAGCCATATCACGGCTATCGCGGGTTGGCATGCTACCAGTGCAGAAATATTTGGACACCTTGTATACTACGATATATCTGATGGTGACTGTAGAATACAGACCTGTGTCTCGGCGAAGTCCCGCTCGGCGTAGGGCTCCTCCTGGCAGAGCACGCGCACGGCCAGGCCGGGGCCGGGGAACGGGTGCCTCTCCACCAGCGCCGCCGGCAGACCCAGCTCCATGCCGAGCGCTCGCACCTTCAACAACATGTCATTGCTTTCAAAAACTGCAGACGATGTTACATTAATGAGTCTCCTATAAGAGCGCCTTCGCATTGAGCGATAAAGCAATCGATTGCAAATCTTGGGGCCCCGTTTAATAAGCATGATAATTATAGTTTACAATGACATTGCTGGTTAGTATTTTTTTTTTTTACTGAGTCTTTTATCACGCGTGGTGACAATGTCAGTCTTATGGGTTTATACATATACTAGCGTTAACTCACGACTTCGTCCGCACAAGTTATATACCAGATTTTAAGTCAGATCATAAGCTATCAAACAAAAAGTTTCATCGAAATCGGTTCAGTAGTTTTCGCGTGATGCTCGACACACAAAGCAAAAAAATTTTTTTTTTAAATTTACTGTTTTATAACCGTTTAGATATTTTTAATGTTCTAGGGCAAGGGACAGCCCAACAAACTGGTATAAGCCTACTGCTCTGCTAGTCAGAGGGTCAGCCAACCAGCAGTTGAGCTGCCCATTGTAGCAGTTATTTGTTGCTATAAACGTATCTGCATTCCGGGCACATTCCAGCATGAGTATTATTGAAATGCAGTAGGCACTGCACTGTAAATTGTCACTGAATGTTTTTTATGTTCATTAAGTCGCTCAGTGCTTAGGCAGTCTAGGTGGTTTATTATAATCGAACTAAAGCCTGACTAGCGAAATAAAAAACCTCGCCATGTTGCGGATAATCATTGGAACTAATTTTTGTACTTGAAACATTGTTATTAAAGGTTATGACGATGGTCTCACCTCGTCCTTGTGGAAGTCCTTCAGCGGCTCCACGACCCTGCCACGTTGCCGCAGCTGTCGCACCAGCTCCGTGTCGTTGTGGTGAGTCTTGATGGTAGCCGCGTTGTTGGAGCAGAGAGCGGAGGCTGATTCTATCAGATCTGGTCGGAGAGTTCCTTGCCCGAGGAGTACTTGGTCTTCCCTGGAGAGGAGAAACAGGTTAGTCATACGAGCTCTTGATTTGAAGTGTGATCATATCATTCAGAGAGTGGATTAGATGATGGTATGTTTTAAACTGAATCGGGAAAACAATTTTGTTGTTCCCTGTCTATTTATTCCTACGTCTTCATTATGGTGTGAATAGCTACATAAAGATCAGATTGCTGGTTACGCTTGATGATCTTGCGCTTGTCCTTCACTCTATGTGTGGGTGCATATGTATAGAGATCAGAATGCGACTAACTGCAGGTTGAGTTCGTGCACGGCTCGCTCGGCGACCCTGATGAACACGTCGCCTATGATCTTGCGCTTGTCCTCTGGTTGGGTCGCGTGGCACAGCAGTGGTGTATGACGGGATCGGCCCGTCGTGTCGCGTATTACTGTGCTGCCTTGACGGAACTGTGGGTTAAAAAGTAAAGATAGATCACAGAATAGGTAATAGTATATAGTTCTACATACAGAACGGCCACTCCCCGCCCCCCTCTGACTTTAGATACCTCACCCCCCTCACACTGTCTGTGGTAACTTGAGGGAAGCCGAGCAAGGGAATGCAGTCAGGCGCGCGCACCCGTTGGATTTGACTACATAAAATATATTGTACTTTTCTCCTCACAGTAAAAATAAAAGTTGGAAAATAACGCTAAATTCACATTTTCTATGATTCTTTAGCTTAAAAACTATTTTAATAACAGAATGAACTATAAAAAGTAACAAAATGTATAATGTAGTTCATACGATGCGTGTTATGTCAACCCTACACATATGTCATGCACAATTTTCGCAAAGTGCGCATGTGCGAACGTCATCATGTCAAATCTAAAACGTTGTTTGAAGTGCCGGACCTGTGGATAGATTGAGAAATTGAAGTCAAGATTTACGATATTCTCTATGGTTTTGGATTAAACAGAACACTTTCTGTGGCTGTGGTGAAGGTGCTATGGGCAGATAATTTCCTATAACCACCAAATGCCTTTTAATCGTAGACTGAATATTATCAACACAAGTTGAGCGCGTATACTGGAAAGGGATGGAGATATGACAAAAATTTATGAAAAATCGTGCCTTTGTTTGAGTTAGTTAGAAGATTTTGTAAGCAATTTCAACTAATTCAAACAACAATGTCGCATAAACAACATAGATTTTCTATCACTCATTCTGTGTAATTAGCGTATGAGCATGTCTTGTTTTCGCTACAATTATTATAATTAAGTCCGTTCTACAGGGTGAAATTGATTATCATTGGCATCCTTTTAAACTAAGAGTCTACCCATCAAACTGAACAACTTTTACTATGGGAGCAAACCGATCGGAGCAACTAAAAAATCGGTTGTTGCATGCATTTGAGTCGAGTAGGCACTGCAGTTTAGTATGGAAGAGCAGATTTTTTAGTTGGTCCGACCGGTTTGCTCCCATAGTAAAAGTTGTTCAGTTAGATGGGTAGACTCTTAGTTTAAAAGGATGCTAATGATATCAATTTCACCCTGTATATTCTATTCTGTTTCAATGCTTTTATGCATACAGCAAGTGCAAGGTCGACTATTAAACTCAAATCTAAATAAGGAAAAGTTCAGATGTACAAATACCTGATGGTCAGCGTTGATGACGTGTAGACGCACTCCGAGCTCACGGAGACATTTCTCCACTTTGGCGCTCTCTCCCTTACGCATGAATCCTGCGCAAAAGATCATTGTTATTTTTTAATTTCATACATCCCAAATCATATTCGAAAGTGGCATAACGGTTTGGAATTTATGCATTATTCATATACTACAGGGTCCTTCTTAATATGCTGACACTTTTTAACGGTATGATCAGACCGTCAACTGAACAACTTTCTCCATGGCACCACCACCGAAATCGCGAAAGAAAAATCAACCCTTCCATACAAAACTGCAAACCTACTCAAGCCAAATTTATGGGACAGGTGATTTTTTTTTCGCGATTTCGATGGTAGTCCCATAGAGAAAGTTGTTCAGTTTGACGGTCTGATCATCCTCTTAAAAAAGTGTCAACATATTAAGAAGGACCCTGTATAATATCACTCATAATAGGTTTCATAGGTTACAAGGGTTAGACTTGCGGTAAAACATCGCGGTGTTTTCCGAAGTACGGGCTAGACCTTACCATTGTCGATGTGTAGAGCGATGACCTGGTCCTCGCGCAGAGCTACGCGCAGCAGAGCGGCGCACACTGTGGAGTCCACCCCTCCACTCACCAGCACCTGCACAACGACACAGAATATATAATAGTACTACATACAGAATGACCACACCATATCCTCCTCCTCTCGGATTTCGTACTGTACGGACGTGTGTAAATAAGCGAGTGTTTTTGGAAATATCAAATCAAAAATTAATCAAATAAATTCACGGCGAGTACCAGGCAAGCAGACATCGCGAGGAGGTGTACGACGCTGTGCGAACGAAACGAAGAGACGTCTGTGAAAGCGAGACGGCGTGACTCTGGTCAGTATAGGCTAAAGCTTGGGTCCCGCTATTGGCTAAGGCGCGCCACGCCCTCCGTCGCACGCGCAGCTTTCTAGTGGGCGTGTCCTGCTCCAGTATTGCTGTCACCACAAACGCTGCTGCTATCCCGCTCTTTGATAAATCACACCTTCCGACGGCACGTTACCAAATAGGCCTACACTCAGATTAATTGCATCTTTTTAACTGCATTCAATCTATCCATACGCACGTGACACTGTTTTTAAGCTTATTTACGCTTTTATAATTCGCTTGGCTGTAAAACATTCGAAAAGCTATGCCTCTGGAACGATCACCTGGGAAGCAGGCCCCAAAAAATACCCTTCCCCAGTCAAGTTCCAACCCGGATCTAACGGGTAAACAAAAGGAAATTATCACCCCAAGACCCCTAAAACGGAAACAAGGTGATGACCTGGACTTCATCATGACTCGGATGGAAGATATGTTTAGCAAATGGACTGCCACAAATGATAAGAAAAACCAGTCTCTGTTTGAAGCGGTAAATACTATTAAGAAACAGAACGAAGAAATCGTCTCCTCAATTAATTTTATCGCAGAGAAATACGACGAGCTACTTACAAAAATTGACACTTTAGAAAAGGAACAAAGGTCAGATAAGCTTCATATACAAACTCTGGAGCAAAAAATCGATAATCTTGAAAAAAACGGTAGGGGAACATGTCTCGAAATAAGAAATATCCCCTGCAAGGAAACTGAAAAATCTGATGACCTATGTGCTGTGATCAAAAACCTCGGAAACTTCCTGAGCGTCCCGATTACTTCCACAGACATTAAAAATGTCTATCGTGGTCCATCGAATAATCCTTCGAAGAAACCAATTGTTATTGACTTTGTCACAATGTGTCAGAAAGAAAAAATGCTTGCTTCCTATAAAACCTACAATAGACAAAACAAGGGTAACAACTTGGTCTCATCCCATCTAGGCATTGAAGGGCCACCTTCCAAGGTTTTTATATCGGAATATCTCACACCCAGGATGAAAAATCTCTACTATCACGCCAGGAACTATGCATCAGCAAATAACTATGACTTCTGCTGGGCCTCAGCCGGAGCCGTGTATCTAAGAAAGAAGGAAGGCGATCACGTTATCCGTCTAAAAAACGATCTAGATCTCAAAAAAAATTCTGGAAACGGTGTAAATTTTAGTTTATATTCCAAAATACAAAACAATGTTTTAAGTTTGTTATTCATAAATTTTCTTTTCTTTATGTCTCATTCATTTATATACTATCTTCACTACTTTTTAACTAAAACTAAAATGTCTGTGCGACGATACACAATACCTACACAATTAAAAACAAACAAACCTCCACTCAAAAAATGTTTATATACACACATCTTTGTTACACACAATTTTATATGCGTAATTTATTTCTGTCCGCTTAGATTATCACTCCGCCGTTATGTAATAACTATACACCTATACTTACATGCAAAACTAAATGAACTTCTATCACAACAATTTTTACTCTCAATTAACTTACCTACAAACTATCTTATACACAAAATTGATTATCATCTTACAGAAGATAACTTGTCTGTGCGTTTTTACGACATACCTATACTGTATTATGTATCAATCATTACATGTCAACAAGTAACTAACCTATTTATTAAATATTACATAAACACAAATATCTACTCACATTTGAGGCTGTTCAAGTACTACGATAATGTCACACATGCTTGCTTCTATGGTTTTGATTTTGGGTTCCCCTATCCAGTCACAAAACACTTAAGTTATAAAATTCCCGGACCTTAATAATATAATAAATGAGATTGAGGATACAAATATTACTGAACCGATCAGCTGTGAGCCAAATGAATGTATCTCTCAAATAAAAAATCCTAATCTGTACCTAAAAGTGTTGCAACAGAATATACGAAGTATTAATCATAACTTTGATGAATTGTGTGCACTGCTTGCGAGCACGAAAATGAAATGTGATATAGTGGTGTTAAGCGAGTGCTGGCTATCTTGTGTAAACAAACTGCCGGTCCTTGACGGCTATTCTAACTATAGTACATCGCGCAATTATAATCAGAATGATGGTGTGGTTGTCATGGTAAATAGCGGACTCAATTTTACTGTTGAAGAATATGACCTTCAGGAAGCTAACTGTCTACTTGTCAAGTTTGGTTTAAGTTATGTAGTTGTTGCAATATACAGACCCCCTTGCTTTCGTAGTCTGGACAATTTTCTGGCCTCATTGCAAATCTTACTAACTTCGCTGTCAGGTTTCTCAAGCATTGTTCTGGTTGGGGATATAAATATTAACATCGCTGACACAAATTCAGACACTGCTGACTACCTTGACATATTATCCTTTAATGGTCTAATTCCAGCATATTATACCCCAACTAGAAGGTCTAGCTGTCTTGACCATGTATTTTTAAAAACTAATATGATTACACATAACCTCCTACTGAAATCTGCTATAACAGACCATGGCGCAGTCCTAACTTGCTTGCAAATAAAGGGTGGCAACATCTTCAAAAAAATAAAATTCAATACAAAAATAAACTACGAGAATTTAAGAAATGATTGTGAACAGATAGATTTTAATAAGATTTTAGATAATATGGACGATATAAACGCAGGACTCACATCCTTCCAAGACACTTTAAAACAACTTATAGAAAGAAACTCAACCACAGTAAAACTACCTAGAAATAAAATTACCTTCAAACCATGGATCACGGCTGGTATATTAAGATGTATTAGAAATAGAGATCGGATGCATACTAAATTAAAAAAACAACCCGAAAACGAAACATTAAAAACAACTTACAAGAGATATCGTAACTTCCTAAAAACAGTAATAAGAAAGGCAAAGCAGCTCTATGAAAAAGAAGAATTAGCTAAATCTAGAAAAAACAATAAAAAGTTATGGCAAACAATTAAATCTATAGCAAATTTACACAATAATAAAAGCACACCTCTCGAGCTTCTCGCTATTGGGAAAACTGAAGAGGCCGCTACTGACGTTGTTAATGAGTACTTTGCCAATGTTGGGTACAATTTAGCTAGCCAAATAGGGCAGAACATCCCACCCTTTCCAGGAGACCAAATAGACTACGCACCCCCCAAAAACTCTTTTGCCATGTACGAGACCTCAAACGACGAAATAGATAACATCATAGCTAACATGAGATCAGACAGTGCGGTGGGATATGATGGTATCTCAACTCAGGCTCTCAAATTCCTGAAGGGACTTATCGTGCCATTTTTAACCGAACTCTATAATCGTTGTCTTAGGCAGGGTATTTTTCCAGAAGCTCTCAAAAAATCCATTGTTATACCGATACATAAGGCTGGCGGAAGAGGCTGTGTCGGTAACTATAGGCCGATCTCCATTCTTCCTGCTCTTTCTAAAATTCTTGAAAAAATTATAAATAAAAGATTACATAACTTTCTTGAGTCAAAACATATACTATCTGATAATCAATATGGTTTTAGAAGGGGCAGGTCAACTGACGATGCAGTCCAGGAGTATGTGAACTTTGTGGTAAAAACGATTGACAACAAAAAGAAGTGCTTAACAATATTCCTGGATTTAGCAAAAGCCTTCGACACGGTCTCCTCCCCCATCCTTTTTGCCAAACTCGAAAAATGCGGTATTAGAGGGAACCAACTTCGTATCTTCAAAGACTATATGTCCAGTCGTACCCAGAGAGTGAAGATCGGTGAAGTACTAAGTAATGACTGTACCACCACGTTTGGTGTCCCCCAAGGCAGCGTTTTAGGTCCTACCCTTTTTCTTTGTTACATAAACGACCTTTGTAACCTTAAAATTGCAAACTGCAAAATATTGTCATATGCCGACGACACCACTCTTACTTTTTACGGTGATAATTGGGAAGAAGTTTATAACACAGCGCAAAAAGGCTTCGATAAAGTATGTCACTGGCTGGCCGCAAATTCCCTAACCCTAAATGCAAGTAAAACTAAATTCATTCGCTTCTCCCTAAGGACCAATCTGCAGCGTCCGTCCAGGGAGCAGAATATTGTTGCTCATTCGTGTTTCATGACGAATTGTACATGCCCCCCTATAACACAGACTCATAGTATAAGGTACCTTGGTGTAATTATAGACAGGAGTCTAAATTTTGGTGAACATATTGATACCCTTTCCCGGAAAGTAAGAAGACTAACGTTTGTTTTCAAACAACTGCGCCATGTTACCGATGTTAAGCTAATAAAAAACATATACATCGCCCTGTGTCAATCCATTCTAACGTATTGCATATCATCTTGGGGAGGCGCAGCAAAGACTCACCTGAAACAAATAGAAATAGCACAACGTTTAATCTTAAAAATCTCTTTCTGTAAGCCACGTTTGTACCCGACTGAAGCGCTCTATAACGAAACACAAGTACTAACTGTAAGGAAATTATTTATTCTAAATACTATATTGAGACAGCACTCGCTTTTACACTACAATCCAAATCATGACAATGCTAAGAGGAGGAGAAATTATATGGTGTGTAGAGAAACTTCAGTTAGAACGTCTTTTGCTCAAAACTTTTTCCCTTTCCTTGGTGGAAGACTCTATAACAAGACAAACAAGACTCATAGTATCTATCCCATGTCGAGATTCGAATGCAAGAATGTGGTTACGAACTGGTTACTGGCAATTGACATGAAAGAAGCTGAAAATCTTGTCGACTACTGATTTGGTGACTGCCTCAATTACTTTGTGAAAAATGGAAGCTATAATATGTCTAGTCGGGACTTCATCGATACCTATTTTTAACAAACAGACGGATAATAGAAATATTTTATTCATTAATGATCAAAAACTGTATTAAACAAATTAACATAATCCTATAACCTAAATACTGGGTGTAAAATTTTAGTAACAATACAGACTACTGACACGCTTACAAACGCGCGAACTTCCACCAGCTCTCAAATATACACGCATGGTTTTAGCAAACTATCTCTCTCATACACCCATACACACACACACACACACACACACACACACACACACACACACACACACACACACACACACACACACACACACACACACGCGCGAAACATACGCACAGACCAAAGAATTAATTTAAGAATTACTTAACTAGTTGTACTCTTAAGCTTTTATTTCTTTTATTTTGTTTTTTTCTTACTTTTTATTTTTTCTGATCTTCCAAAGGCACAAACTATTACTGATCGTAACACTATTAAGTTATTGTACTATTTTCGAGAGGAGAGACCAGGTCTTCCAAAGCAAGGGCAATGCCTAGTTTGGACTCCTGTCTCCCTTTACAATATTAACTAGAACCTGTATTCTTAGTTTTACATATTTGTATTTCGTTGTATTTATGGGAGAAAAATAAACATTATCTTATCTTATCTTATCTTATCTTATCCCTCTCTAACTTCAGATACCGCACCTACAGTTGAGATGTAAGTGGGGAGTCAACATCTCGAATGTACTGGTTATAACTGGCCACAGTGGCCACACCTTACTGTGTGACTGCCAGTTGTAGCCAGTCGATACGACCCAACCTCTGATCGTATATCGGTTTCCCATTCCATCTGATTCAAGAAGTACCTAAGGACGAGAGTGCTTCTCATAAACCAGGCGATGTAGTCGAAATCGGCTAAGAGAATTCATTCACTTAGAGAAAATTCAGATATTTTCGTTTCTAAGAATAGCAAACAAAGTTTTAGCGAGCCCTAGTTCAGACTTCATCAGTGAACGACGTGGAAACTTGATAATTTTATTTTTGTTTGGTAATAAAGTTTAGGTTACGATGGGACTAATGCGACAGTAGTATAAAAGTCGCAAAAAAATTTAGAAAAAAAAAATGGTCGTATACTCACAAGAACTTTGTTGTCGCCGACGGTCTCTTTGATATGTTGTATGCAAGCCTCGCGGCGCGAGCGCAGGGTGAACGAGCGCGTGAGCCCCGCTATGTCAAACAGGAAGTTTGACAGCATCTGCTTGCCTTTAGGCGTTAGGTCCACCTGGAGAACAAATACACAACTTAGATAACTATTCTTATTGTGGGGGCTGGCAAGCCAGCAACACTTCGATCCAGTGGGATCTTTTGTGTTAGCCCCAATACTTTTTGTTTTCTTCACACTTCAAATACATGATCAATGAAGAAGGCAATACCATAGAGGGGAAGAAACCTAAGATCTCCCGGTTTTGGATATCCATCTCCGAGGCAACAAGCGTTTTGACGCCAAGACGTGATGTCTTGGCGTCACAAAGGATATGTTCCGTGGTCTCCTCTTCTCCGCACGGTCAGCAGCTGGGATCTAGGGTGAATTCATCTTGTGCATCATCATGCCCAGTGAGGGCTCCGACGATGGCACGAGCCTTGCTCCTGCTGTTGTTCAGTATGAACTTTGAAACATGAGTTGTCACATTGCTGATTAATTTCTTAGAGTGTTGTAGACCTGCAAGGCCAGACCACTCCAGTGTGTTTTATCAGCCCATTCCCTAATGGCACTGGCCTTTGGACATCTCAGCTCCGTATCATTAACTCATTATCGCAACCGTGTGGGGACTTGGTACAGATGTCAGCCAGCACCCACAAGTTATAGCAAAGATGCCAACAGATGGCGATACCGTCGCTCTCGGAAATATGCTCCATACAAAGACAATGTTCATCGTAAATACGTAACTCGTAAACCTACTACACATAAGGTTCAGAATCGAATGCGAGACATGAATCGCGCAAGAGAAATAATCACAGAGATTCGATACATATACAAGGTCCAACTAAGAACTGTTGGACCACGGCCGGTCCCCAGGCTTCACACATAGGCTGGTGGAAGATCTTCCCTTTTCAATGGAGGAACATTCCCAAGTAGCACCTCCATAAACGCACTCATAATTAACTAGGCATTTATATTAAAGGTAATAAAATACAATTTCCAACTCACCTCCGGATGAAACTGTACTCCGTAGAGACGCATCTGCTCGTTGTAAATAGCAGCGATGAGGTGGCTCGACGACTGAGCGCCGACTCGGAACCTATCGCCGACCTTCTGCACGCTGTCTCCGTGGGTCAGCAGGACTGGCTGCAGCTTCTCTAGGCGACTGGGGGCACAATCACATGCGATATTTTAACCGTCGTTATTACGCGCAACGCAGTTACCTACATACATACATATACTCACGCCTGTGTCCCATTGGGGTAGGCAGAGACAATAGATCGCCATCGGCTACGATCCTGACACACCTCTTTCGCCTCTTCCACACTCATAAGTCGTTTCATACACGCTCGTCGGTTTCGGGTACAATTGATCTGACCCTTCTTAAATACGCTGCCAATTTGGTCCGCATACGTACGTCTAGGGCGACCCCTTTGGACTGTCCCATTCACACTCGCTTTATATATTTCATTCGTCATTCTATGCAGTTACCTAGGTTAACTAATATCTGTGGTTCTACAAAACAAAAGAAAACGAAGGAACAACTTCGTAGAACCATTGGACATGAAATGAAGAACATTAAGGATACTAACTTGAACAGCGGGCAGGTGGTCTCGACCTCCACCTCGTACTGGCCGTCCTCGCGAGCGTCTTTACGCAGCACCGACCCTCCGAACTCCTTGTTCAACATCTGCATGCCGTAGCAAATACCTGGCAGAGAGACATGAGTTTTATAGTTATGTTCTTAGAGTTGACATTCTATTGTTAGCGTTGAATGTTTCTTATTTACAGATTTATTGTTTCGTTTTTTAAGACAGTCAGTCACTGAGCATGTAATTTTTGAAGAGAATATTGAATATGTAACAGAAACACTTTCCATAGATTTCAAAGATGATGCCCAAAAACTAAGTCACTCCTAAAATTAAGACAAACTTAACGACACCTCATCATATAAAAAACCATCAAGCCTTTTAGCACAGCATAATTATATAGTCTTTACAGTACGGCTAAGGATGTACTTGCGCAGAGCAACGGAGGGGGCCTTGAGGGGAAGCGGGCGGCGGGGATCGCATCATAAGGTCTGTATGAAGGTGATTGCCTTGTATATCTGCGCATGACAGCGTAATACGGGCGCGGCGCCGGATGGCGGCGGTATTGCTCGCCATCCAGAGCGTTGCCATACTGTAAGGCTTATAGTAATACTGTACTTTTAGGCTCAAGAGCCTACAGAACTATACATACACTCGAAAAACATGACCTTCCTTCTGGGGCAGCCGCGTAAAAAAACATTAGTGCTCTTTATTGTCGATTCATCATCATCATCATCATATCAGCCCATAGACGTCCACTGCTGGACTTATGTCCAGGTGTTTTAGGCTTATGCCTCCCCCAAAATGCCTTGTATTGGCGACTCATTTTTAGTTGGTATCTTCATCAGCCTGTATGTGATGCCGTCCGAGATATTGGAAGCCTTTTTGAGCAAACCACCACCTTATGACATAGCAATAAAGTCAAACTTACCCAACACCGGCAAGCCAATCTTGAATATATCGGAGTCGTATCTCGGCGCATCCTCAGCGTAGACGGAGTTGGGCCCGCCGGAGATGATGATGGCGCGGTAGCCTGTCTCCTTCAGGTGGTAGGCGGGGGTGTCCAGAGACAGGATGTCTGACTCTACGCATAGTTCGCGGACACGGCGGTCAATTACCTGCGGGCGACCATAGTTTTATTATGATTACATTAATTACATTATAAGGATGTTGTTGGTACTGCCACGTTTCTGTAGCGCTTCAGGCATGTTTGCAGAGGCTCGCGCCGATGGCTTTCATGCTATCATGAGAAAAAAAATTGCCTCCCTAATAAACAGAGTGCGTGGAAGTTCGAACAGCATCCTGAAGGTGATAGGTGATAAGTGCGAGTGTCCAATCATGAGGCACTGGACTGCGATACTGGTGGAGTGATCTTGCTCACACGAGATAATTATGTGCAAATTTGAATTGACATTGTGTATGTACCTGGAGAAATTGGACTTATAATATAAATGTAATAATGTAATGTAATGTGTAATTTAATTTTAATCTATAATAACTTGATTCTCTGACAAACTACCTATGTAATGCTCTTTGTATGGGACCTGGTTTCCTGAAATAAATGATTTTTATTTTTTTTATTTTATTTATTAACCATTATTGAAAAGAACATTAGGTTAACATACTCATAATTTCTGAATTCTAATATTTAAAGTTTCTCATTCCTCAGCCTTTATTTGACAACAGTGTTTGTCAATGACGAGGATAATAACAATAAGACATAAATCAGAGACAGCCAGTAAAGTTTTTTGTGCCTCTTGTATGTTGTCTAAGTACTTTATAGCTGATGTTTTCGAGTAAATTTTTATATTTTTTTTATATTGTTGTGTTTGAAGAGCTATAAAACAGTTTGCCACTCTTACTTACTTCTTCCTCTTCCCGCCAAGTCAACTGTCACCTGTGACTGAAGCAATATCTTACGCAGTCACGACTGGTCAATCGGGCGGCATGTGCCGTGCGGGGCGAGGGGCCACTGGACCATTATTCCGCTGTCCGGTAATAGTATACGAGAACCCATAGATTGTCCGCAATATTGCCGCCTCGTGGGCATCGCGCGTTCTTAGCAAATTCCTCATACTTATGCAGTTACCTTCCCATACTGTGAGCCGGCGTCCAAGATGGCAACCTTATCCCTGCCGTGGGTGGCTCCGTTGGTGCCGCGATATTGCCCGTCTGCGCTGGCCGTGTGCATCTCGCCTACTCGCCAGCAGCACTGTGGACGAAACAGATCAAAATTACTTTATTTTGTGTGGCTGAATGTGACCTGAAGAAAGCTGCCCTGTAGCAGAATATATGTTTTACATTACAAGACCTTGATGTATTTAGTGATATTTTATGCTGTTCATGTGGTTAATAAATCTTTCAATCAATCAAATCAACCATATTCTGGAAAATAAATGTGTTCTATTCTTCTGTTGTTCTTTTTCTGTAGAGTAAAAGGAGTAAACGGTATGTCATTGAGATTTAGCAGTGCACAAAATATAATCCACATGAAAGGTTCCACAAAACACAACTAACTAAACAAAAGGAACTGCCATGCACAACCCTAGCGCAAAAGTCCCTGAAAAGCTACCCACATTGCATCTCTGGATGGCTAGATGGAGTTTAACTTGTCATCATGGTGAAGACTAAAGAGATGCCAATCAGCGTTAGAAAGTCAGCGTCTTCAGTGTCGGGAGTTCAGTGTGTGACTCGCTAATGTTACTGATCACATAATGGTAATGTTTTAACGTTTTTGCAGAATGCAGAATATTCATAATTCACTGCTAGTGTCCAAACTCTGTCCAGTGTGGCAGTGAGCCCGTCGCCACTTTTAACGGATTGTGGACACAAAACTACAAAACGGCCTCGAAATTGAAGCATTGATTGTATGCCTAGGACTTATGCCTTCCTTCACCAAAAAGCTGAAGAATATTATTAATAATACTATAACATTTGCTAGTCATTTGTACGAAATAGACAAAATTAATGAGCAAAACCATGGAAAAAAAGATGGTTAAATAGTTGCATGAGAAAATAATTTAAACTAAAAAATAATGAGATTTATTTATCCTCATTTAAAACTTACGTATATATTTTATTGTTTAGTAACAATTTGTTACACTGATATTAATTTCATGATAATGATAAGTCAAAGGCGTGACTCAAATTCCATGCGAATATACTCCCGCCAGAATGGACGCCTTTTTTCCATATCACATAATAAAAACCATTTGAACTTGTATTAATTAATAATCTGAGATTTGAACCATTTGAACAATAATGATTTGGCAAAAACAACAATGCCCAAAACAAGCAATAAAGAAACAAAAGAAAGAAAAATCGTTATAGTCGATTGCAGCCTACATTGCTGCGCCCCGAAACCAGGTTTTTTATACTTCTAATCAAGCTTTACATAAAATTACGACTGTAATCCCATCTCGAATTAGATTGAAATTTTTCTACATTTATGAACCACATTTCAAGCGTGAAATCAGCCTGGTTCGGATTTATTTTAGTCAGGTTGGGTTTCAGGATAAATTAAATACAAGGATAGGCGTTCACAAAAAAAAAAACCTTTTCTTAGTCACCTCGTAGGACACCCACAGTAAGAAAAATGGAGTGGTCTTCTAGGCCCGAACCGAATTCAATTAAATTTGATAAAGAATAGGTAAAATTGCTTGTTGGTAATCTTTAATACTTGCAAAGTGAGAAAGGAAAAACTTCTTTTTATTATAAATTTATAACAAAGAAAAGAATTCAACAATCAAGCCAAACAAACAAAACAAAAAGTTACCTTTAATATATTACTAAAACCAATCATCACAATCCACCAATATCCAGAAATAAAACATTTGAACACAAACAACTGTCATTTTTCAATTTCAATAATAACACAAGGGTGTTTAAAAACAACTAAACAAATTAATAAACAACAATGACTAGATTAATAGGTAAATCAAAGATTACTGAATGATATAAGAAAGTCATCACAAGACAGTTGTTCTCTGAAAGTCGACGTGTGAATGGTTATAAATAGATAACATCTCACATGTAGCATAAACAGACATATAAACATATGTTGTGTTGTGTACAGATTGTTTTGATATAGAAAGCTGCAGATTTTGATGTTGTTTCTATGTGTTTTTTGTACAGGTGTCAGGCAATACATTCTCATCATTTGAGCTAGTTATGAATAAGTTTGTATTTATTTTGATAAAACAGTTATTTTCAACATGACTATTTAAAAAAAACATTTTTTTCCCTCCTAACAACCTGTACATTAGATTCTAATAAGAATGTTTTAAAACCTAACCTAATCAGAAAATATGATGATAAAGGCAGACAGAACATACATATTTTATTAATGTCGTATTTTAATTTTTATGTAGCTCTGAGTTGGGTTGCCTGAATAAATTTTTCCTGATCTTTTAATGCAGTTTTAATTGTTATTTTTTGCATTAAATTAAGAACAACTAAACAAAGGATAACTGAACAAAGATATCAGGTTTTTATCTTATAAGATATGCTAATAATAATATGATTCATATTGAACAATGCAAACAGGCTGAAAAGTGGTTCCAAACAAATATGATTCAACACATTACGTATATTCATATATTTATTTTATTTTATTTATTATATAAGTATTATTTTATATTAAGTTTCAGAATATCTCTGACTACCCCCTCGGGGAATATAGTCGTGAGCATATGCATGCATATGCACATTACATATATTGTATTGCTAAGGGGGGGCCATAACCCTACGAAAAGAAGAACAACTTAGCTCTATTTTGTGGTCTTTAAGTTGAACACTCATATGACTTATGATATCATTGGATGGAGCCAAAACACCTTATAAAAAGCAGGGTTCGAAATTATCAAGATAATTATTTTCTTTGATAATTATCCAAGCTGATTCTAGTTTTGAGTAAAATTTCTAACTCAAAATTCTAAAATTGCTATTTTTGCTTTAATGCACTCGTATTCAGATCATCCAGCACCTAGTCTGCGGCATTTTCATTTCGTATCCACAATAAATAACAAATTATTGAGAAAAACAACAGAAAACAGGGAGAAAAACTATTTCGTCTTTGTAAGCTTCTTTTTTCGCAAATCATAATCGTATACACATGGCGCTACCATAGTGTAAATAAAATAAGTGATGAAGCTCAGCGGTCGCGGCGGGTCTATGCCCGCGCGGCGTGCGGGGGACGGCGGGGGACGGGCGTACCATAACTCAATACGCTGTTAGGGTACGCGCGCAGGCAGCGTGGGCCGGGACGCATTCCTCCCGGCCCCCGCACGATTGGCCTGCCGCGACCGCTGAGCTTCACCACTATTAGTTCTTTACACTATGGCGCTACATTGCTAGTACAAGCTTTTTCTTTTCCTGATTAATTTTATAATTATCAACGTATAATTATCGATTATCACTTCGTACCCTGATAAAAAGGTCTTCATAATGAACAATTTTTGTGTTTCTTTTCTATTGGTCTAATAAGTAACAGTTACATATTTTTTGGTCTGAAGCGACCCCTTAAGTATGAAACGTATTCAAGTTTACACCCTGTACATAGATATTTTGATCTGAAATAGCATAACACGGCTGTATGTTAATAATCTATAATATTTGAAATAAGTAAAAAAATAAAATTTTTAAAATTGATAAATATTCCATGTAAACTATGAACTATGACACTGATTGGAAGATAAGCTCGTTCTTATAAGTGAAGGATACACATACATACATAAATAAACTCACAAACATAATCGCTTTCAGGGGTGGTCAGAAACATTGCTATAACTACCAGCTGTTCTGTACATATACAGTAAAGGATAAATAATGTAAATAGGTACCAACAACCTGAGATAGGAGGCTGGAAGCAACAGGATTAGGAAAGCTAAAGATAAGAGTTTTGTAGCATGCCTTGGGAAAGACTTACGTCACAGTATAAGAAAGAGTATCTAGTACTTCATACTGTACGGAGTAGTACGGACACTGCCTGCCTCCCACCGACTTTTTACCTCGCCCCCTCTGGATACTTCGTGGTTGCCTCTTAAGTAAATGCATATTCCTGTCTTGCTCGCACGCAACAGTATCTTAACTCCTTTTTAAAATTTTTCCTATTTGTATGAAATGACAGCTATCAGCTGACAGTGTCCTAGGTGTGTGTTCAGTCAGCAGACAATTAAAGGCTGATGTTGATGAAATACAGTAAGCAACTAATTGTATGATTATTCAGGGTTTAAAAGGATAATTACCTTGATAAATATGCATTCATAATTATTGGAAAAACAAAAAGCTTGTGCTAGCAATGCCAGGTGTATCCAAACACGGTTGGCAAAAAAAGATAGTCACGAACTAGACATAATTATTCTCACTGTTTGCTGTTGTTTCTTTCTCTAAAAGGTGTTACAAAAGTAAAAATAAATTTTTAAAACTTTTAAGGGGCTTGTTTAAAGCATCAAACTGATCATCTTTCACTATGGGACCAACATCAAAATCGTGAAAAATAAATCTGCTGTCCCATACATTTAGCTCGAGTAGATTTGTAGTTCAGTATGGAACATCAGATTTTTTTTTGTGATTTCAATAATGGTCCCCTAGTGAAAGTTGCTCAGTTTGATGGTCAAAACCACCCCCTATTTTTGTAACACCTTCTATATATTTTTTTATTCATTGTGATGTGAAACTATTGGTCTGAATAAGATTGTATTAAATAAAAACAGCAATTTTAGTACTGTTAGTCAGAATTTAACATGCAAAACTAAGAACCAGCTGGATTAATGAAAATAATTATAGTATTGATGATTTCGAACCCTGTTATATACTTAATTAAGTAGAAATTATAAAAAAATTGATAATAAAAGACTGACCTGTCCCAGCAACAACCAATTCTAAAATGTGGGGCCTTATTTAACACAAATATATTTAAAGGTTATGCTTGATAATGGGTTATCACATCACATGTGATAAAACATTTGTCTAAACAGACCTTCACAATGATGCAATATTTCATTGTTACTCTCAGTACTGTTTACTACAAAATAATAACTTTGTATTGAAGTATAGATTTAAGAGTCATGATGTTCTATAAGTACTTACATTTCTAAGAATGCAGAACATCGCAAAACAATGCACACACACTGTTTTGAAGGCATTATTTGTAAGAAATGAGATGATCGAGATCGATTGATAAGAATAAAGATAACTGTGAGATGAAAAGTAGCATTTTTCAAGACAACGGGAGTTTGGAGTCAAGATCATACCGGGTATTTCGGTTTTCAAGAGAACAGCTAGTAAAATATTACAAGTAAAAATTGTTGCTCCGCTGATGATTATCCATCTACATACCGATTCTACGGTAAATTCTGAATGTTAATTACCGTGAAAATTGCGCGTAATATTTAGAAAATGCCGAGTAAAACCGGGCTTTGACGTTAGTTTCTGGGTCATTGTGAATGAGACTCGAATCGGAAGCAACCATTTTTACTCGCTACATGTTTTGGAAAAGACATTGTAAGATGTTTCAAAGGTTTTCGTACTTACCCAAAATAGAATATTCAAGGATTTAGGAGAACGTATTCATGAAAAACACGAAAATATGTGATTCTCCATTCAGCACTACGAATACAAAATTTTAGTACTGAAATTGGTCGCTAGGGTGCACTTTTGTAGTCTACGGCTGTCAATGCGTTCATAAAACAATTATTTTTATTTTATTTCCATGCATTAGTTTTTCGGTATTTCGATGGTTTTCACTAATATTAGAACAATAATATCTATATTTGTCTAATTTTCTACTTAAACACTGGAAATCCAGGTAAATTCTAGTTATTAAAATTTTAACACCGTTGTTGTAACCCTGAACGCAGCTGAAGCTTTTGCTTGTCATCGTCAAATACCATTCTTTCCACGCAGCAGTTTTAGAAACAAAGGGAAATATTGGGTTTATTTAGAACATAAAAACAAACACCTTACTATTCACAGAGTTTTTATTAGTAAATATAATTTAATAAATAATAATGTATAAATATAAAATAATATAAATATTATTCTATCAAGTATTCAAATTATGAAATTAAGCTCGTCTGAAAGAAATTTGCGTCGAACGGAACAAATTTATAAAACGTTTCATTTGACGCATTAGTTGTTTCATTTTTGTACAAACACTTTCGACCTAAAAAGCATAGAATAAATGTAGCTCGTGCTAACGTAAAACGAATCGTGAAATTTGTGAAAAGAAAAAGAAACTGACGGTGATAGTTTTTGTTGTAAAATTATTTTAGAAAATAGCTAAATAAGACATTAAAATGCCTGACCATTTAGGAAACGATATGCGTAAAGTGAAAGATGATAAAGAAGAGCCGGAAAAAGAAATTAAATGTGAGTTTTCAGCAATTGTTCAGAGACTAACCTATGCTGACGCTATGTTTTATTTGTATATTTCCTTACTAAACATACATATTCACCAAAAATTTGTACTTATTTTTCAGCTCTTGACGAAGGTGATATCGCCCTTTTAAAGTCCTATGTAAGTAACAAAACTGTAACCAAACTTAGTTTAATCAAGTGTAATGACTGGCAACTTTCGTTTACCATCTTTTACAATTTTGTATGGTGTTCTAGGGCCAAGGACAATACACAAAGATAATCAAGGAGGTCGAGGAAGGTATCCAGACAGTAATGAAGAGGGTCAATGAACTGACTGGTATAAAGGAGTCAGACACAGGCTTGGCACCTCCTGCGTTGTGGGATCTGGCTGCTGACAAACAGACACTACAGAATGAACAGCCTTTACAGGTGAATATATGTTAATTGTTAACAATTTCGCTGTTGCTTTGCTGTCGTAATGTTGATAAAAATGGCTCACATTGTGGGTCACCCGCATAGGCGTAAGGTTAAGGTGACTCGTGCGGTAGGTCATGAGCACAGGCGAAATACAATTGACTTATTATGTGGGTTCTTCAGCACTGCGGCCAATTTGCGACCTGTGACATAGGTGGTCAGCAGCGAAAGTAATGCACACAGATACATAATATAATGGGCGGTAAAGATCTTTGCAAAAATCGTGACAGAACAAAATTTGTAGGTGAATACGTAAAAAAAACCAGCTGTTTCATACATTTGGGTCACGTAACTAATGACATTTTCTACAACAATTTATTTTCGCGATTTCAGTATTGGGGCCATAGTAAAAGTTGTTCAGTTTGGTAGTCTCTACCTATTATTATTATTATTGTATGTTTTACGTTCCGTAATTACGGGCAATTAAGTCCCGGACCTTTGGAAGGCGTGCATGGGGCCGAAGCCAACATGTAGAGGCCCGTTCAAAAGACAAGTTAATCTAAATGTAAGGGATACACAAATGGCGGATACCATCTCCGAGCGTACAACATGATACCCACGGGGATGGTCCCCGCCATTTGTGTAAAGACTATTGGAGTACGGCGCTATGGCCGCGATGGAAAAATAAGGTCTTGGGCTATGGAGGTGAAAGTTGGATGGATGGATACTGGGCTATGGGAGGAGACTAACGGACGCCTGCCATGACAACTAGTCTCAAAATTGTAAATAGGGCAGGCGGTGACTCGCCGACTCGTCGAGTGGGCCCCATAAAACAGCCGCACGCACAAAGTGCGACAATGGGGCAACATCTCATTGAGCGGCTGAAGGTTGTCGAGAGGTGCGGCTCTGGTTTCACCATCGCGGGGTTTACCCCCGTGAGCGGGTTTCCCCGTTATTACGCCATTCCGTGCAATACACTTCCAACCTGGAGCATAGGTTCTGCTCTTGCGATTCCACTCTGGACGGCCAATTAAGGCAAGCCAGAGGTAGGGGGGTGTGTTACTGTGTGTGTGGGTGTGGGGGTGTGTGTGTGGGTGTGTGTGTGTGTGTGTGAGCGCATGTCTGTCTGGTCCCCCTGGATAGGGGTCCGCGGTGTCGCCACTCACCGTCAGCTCGCCACAAGCTGCCCCCGCGGGGTTATTATTGTTATTATTGGGTGCTTGGGGCCTTAACAGACTTACGCCTGTGCCACTTTGACCATCGCTGATCTTTTGTGAACGCCCCTTCTATAGTTCCCTATTAATCCCTACAGCATTTAGGTATCGCAGTAGGTCTTTAGCAGAGATGTCTTGTATTTCATCTGGAGTCAACACCTGTCTTCCAAGATGAATACTTCGTTTGTACATTAATGGACCACAGTTGCATAGAATGTGTAGGGGGGTTTCAATGTCCTCCCCACAGAATCTGCAGCAGGTGGTGTCGCTTAGTTTCAAGGTGTGCATGTGTTTGTTTAGTTTGCAGTGACCTGTGAGTGATCTCACTATTGTACATAGGTTGTCTTTTTTGAGAGCTAATAGGCTGTTCGTATGTTTACGATTATACCCTTTGATAAGTGCTTTGGAGTGATTTAGGCCTGGAGCATTTCTCCATGTCTTAATTGCCTCGTTGTAGCTGAGCTTATTCAAAGTTTCTCGGGTTAGACTTTTAGGGATGCCGAAAAAGGGTTTGGGGCCTATGAAATGGTGTTCTGTCCCCTTTCTGGCCAATTTGTCCGCATTTTCGTTCCCTTCTATGTCTGAGTGTCCTGGTACCCATTGTAGCATCAGTTGATTGTGGTTGCCCACAGCGTTAAGCTGAGCTACGCAGTCTTGAACTAGCTTGGACTTTATTATCGGCGAGTCAAAGGCTAGTAGAGCTGCTCGGCTATCAGAATTTATGATGATGCGTTTGTTGACGTAGCTTTTGCGCAGATTAAGTTCAGCACAGGCTGTGATGGCGTAGACCTCAGCTTGAAATATGGATGCGCATCTGCCAAGATTTTGGCACGCTTCGATGCTAGGTCTTTGGCCATAAATCCCACAGCCGACGTCATTACCTTTCTTGGATCCGTCAGTGTACCAAGTTAGGCAGTTGTCTTCGTTGGGTATGCGGTTCTGCAGCCAGTCATCCCTTGAAGGAAAGGTAACTTTATAGTTTTTTGTGAAGCTGTATGCTGGAGTCATAGCGTCTGTGTACATTTTTAGCACAGGGAGATGTGTGGCATCCTCCTGTAAACTCTTCATCCGCTTGGACTGCCAGTTACGCTTGATGTTTGGGTTAACTCTGTGTATGCATGCTTTAGCCTCTCCTTGTGCATAAATGTGCAGAGGTTGAAGGTTAAGCAGTGCGTTGAGGGCTAACCCAGGGCAGGTGGACATGGCACCAGTTATAATTAGGCACGCAGTCCTTTGTAGGCTATTGAGCTTGTCTATGGTGTTGCTTTGAGAGGTCTTTTTGTACCAGACTGCTGCGGCATAACAGACAATAGGTCTTGCTATTGCGGTGTAAATCCAGAGGGCTATTTTAGGAGAAATTCCCCATCTAGCCCCTGTCATGCGATAGCATATGCCCAGAGCTGTCTTAGCCCTCTGTATGACAGTTTCAATATGCGTGTTCCAGTTAAGGTGTTGGTCGAATGTAACTCCCAAGTATTTAACTTCTTTGGAGAATGTTATAGTTTTCCCGTAGATCTTTTGGGTTCTTGATTTTTTGAGTTCCCATTTATTGGTGAATGGTACTATAACAGTTTTGTCTGCATTTACAGACAAGCTATTTTCTTCACACCACTTTTGTATGGTGTGGAGAGCTCTTTGCACCAGCGAGGATACAGTGTCCAGGCACGGCCCTCTGATGATTACTACAAGGTCGTCGGCGTACCCTTGCGTAGGTAATCCTTTTTTCCGTCAGAAGTTGTAAGAGTTGATCTACTGCGACTGACCATAGTAGGGGGGATAAAACCCCCCCCTGCGGGCAGCCTCTAGTCGTTGTTACTACGTGGGTTTGACCATTTAGTGTGAGTTTTGCATACCTGTTTGAGAGCATCGATTCTACCCACCCCGTAGTGGTCTGATCTACCTGTTTGGCAGTTAGTCCTAGTCTCTACCTAGCTTTTATTCTGTTGACGAAACAGAGTGACAGCATGAGAGTTAATGGAGGATTTTCTTTAATGAACGTGAACGGGATGCATCTGAGTCTAATTCTTCTTCTTATCGTGTGGGCAGAGCCCTGGTGCAACTGAGTCTAATAGAAAAAGATTCTCACATAGTAGTAAATTACAAATAGGGAGTCACATTGCAGGTTTTGCTTGTCGCGCGTGGTGTTCGCACGTCGCGTTTGCCTGCCATGAGGCTCCTCAATCCTCAATCTATTCCTGTTCTTGATCAAAAACAATCCTTGTGATTGGGATAGATACTCCCACAAACTACTTGACTCTGACGAAAATGTAATGTTACCGCACAAGCGAGAGTCCATCTATCTATCTAAACTATTATAAAACTGTAACAGAAGTGTGTCTGTACATTGAAGATATTTACAAAAACAAATTACGACATAGTTTTTACCTGTCCCTGATTCCAAATCACCAATTTCTGGATTTTTTGTCTGTCTGTTTGTTTGTTTGTTTGTATGTTTGTTTGTTTGTGTGTTTGTTTGTTCGAGTATCACGCAAAAACTACTGAACCGATTTTGATGAAACTTTTTTTGTTTGATAGCTTATCATCTGACTTAAAATCTGCTATATAATTTGTGCGGACGAAGTCGCGGGCTAACTCTTGTACTAAAAAAAAGTATTTTTTTGCTTTGTGTGTTTCAACGAGCATCACGCGAAAACTACTGAACCGATTTTAATGAAACTTGTTTTGTTTGATAGCTTATGATCTGACTTAAAATCTGGTATATAATTTGTGCGGACGAAGTCGCAGGTTAACGCTAGTTAATTATAAATAAAAAGATTACAAAAAATATTTTCTTTCCATAGGTGGCGAGATGTACAAAGATAATCAATGCAGACTCAAACGACCCCAAATACATAATCAACGTCAAGCAGTTTGCCAAGTTTGTGGTGGACCTTGCTGACTCGGTCGCTCCCACCGACATCGAGGAGGGGATGAGGGTTGGGTGAGTTTTTCAAAACATTATTACCTACCAGTTTGTTTAAATATGAATTTGTTTGCCTGCAGTGGTCATTTTAGTTTACTTTCTTGAGTTTAAGAACATAGAGTTAAGGTAACGATAACTAAATCTTAATGCATTTACGAATAAAACCACTGTACGGTTGGGTTCCGTGAATGTACCTACCTACCTTACTTGTTTGTACCATTAATTTTATTAGCATTTAGTGTTATGATTGTTAATTGATTGTAAATGTTATCAAGGGCTCATTGTATGCCGACAAACTGTTATGCAGTTTGGCATAAAATGTATCTGTGTAATGTACTGTGTGAGAAAATAAATAATAAAAATAAATAGATTAAAAGGTCTTACTTTGTAAAATTTAAGACTCCTGTGGCTGTAGTATGGCAGTGTCTTATTTATAGTACTATCAAATTATTGCTCTCTCTCTATTTACGTGTGAACGAACGAGATAAAAGGTGTGATATAGTGTATTGCAAAATATTATTAGTTAAAGTGAGGGCTTTGTAAAGGACAACAAGTCTCAAATCTTGACTACACAGTCACACCTTGGACACTGTCAGGTGATAGCTGTCATTTCATACAAATGGGATAAATTGAAAAGAAGAGTTAAGCATGTGCGAGAGTTGTTAAGCAAACTGTTGCGTGCGAGCGAGACAGGAATACGCATTTGCTTAAGAGGAACCACGATTCAACCTGGGTGAGGTAAAAAGTCGGTGGGAGGCAGGGAGCGTCCGTACTGTATGTAGTACTAAATACTCTTTCTTATACTGTGACCTGTGACACAGTAAAGTAACTTCAATACATAAATAATTATCATGGACATTGCCACACAAATTATCTAGGGTAATCGTACAGGGGAGTAAAGAAAGAAAGTTGTTCTGAAGACAAGCAAGTTTCTGATACAACTCCCCTACATTATTGTTCACTGACTTTTATCTTGACTGATCCGAGACATCATGTTGAGTTATTACTTTGAACTACACTGTTAATCCTGCTCTTCTTTTGTGTCAGCGTGAGCTGTATCATATGACAATTACTCATGCTGTAGTGGAAATGGCAATGGTTGTATCGAGGCGTACTGCCCAGACCGTCAAACTTAGGTTTTGTCAATCGGGGAGGCTCCTTTCATGCACTCCGCCCTGTTCCAGTAATATAGGTCTCTGCTCGCGCGCGACTTGAATTTGCTACCTAGAAAATACACCTTTTACCATGTTTTTGAGAGACCGATAGCTTCAAAAGCTGAGTCCACAGGATAAACCACGCTAGACCTCTGTCATATCTGCCAAAGAGCTGACAACAGTTGGGAAGTCTAGAGGGGACAACACAAACTGGCAGATATAGTGTGGGATGTCCTGTGGCCCGCTGCACCAATGACCTAAAATGGTAGCAGTGAGCGACTGGATGAGGAAGGCCGAGGATAGAGTTCTGCCATAGTGTTATTAAATTACAAGTCAGCGCGCACGGCGGTCGCGACAGGCCAATCGTGAGTGGGGGCCGGGGGGATCGTGTCCTAGTACCAATTTACCTGCGCGCGTTACACTGCGCGAGCATAGAACCGTAGCGACCGCTGAGCGCACCCATTATATTATAATTGGGTATTTGACTACATACAATATATTTTATTTTTATCTTTTTACTAAAAAAAAGAGTTAGACAATAACGCTAAACTCCCATTTTCGTTGAGTTGTTAGCTTGAATACTATTTTTAATTAAAAGATAAACTTTAAAAAGTAATGAAATGTTGATGACGTCACAACTCATTATTTAGTACAAATGTTCATACAAAACGCACATTTTGACATCCGATAAAGAGTAGCTGATTTGACTAGTTGTCAAGTAGCCTACGACCATCGCTGATCTATTGTGATCGCCCCTTCTACAATGTCTTTATCTCCCCAAACAGTGTGGATCGCAACAAGTATCAAATCCACATACCTCTGCCGCCGAAGATCGACCCGACCGTCACGATGATGCAGGTCGAAGAGAAGCCGGACGTGACCTACAGTGATGTCGGCGGATGCAAGGAGCAGATCGATAAGCTGAGGGAAGTTGTCGAGACTCCTTTATTGCATGTAAGTTTAGTACTAGTAACTACAAACATTACAAAAACAAATCCGTAGTGACCCGCAGCAATGACTACAATGGCCTCGATTCGGAGTGTACCACGACTTAACTAAACTAAATTTATTCCTGTCACTTTCTAAAATAAGATTAAGAAAAGAGACAGAAAACCAACAGCTGACTTTAGTCCTGTCAAAGTGACGTTAAACGCCCAAAAACGACTTAAATAAGATGGCGTACATTATGATGGCATCTTATTTTGGGCATTTAACGTCACTTTGACAGCACTAAAGTCAGCTGTTGGTTTTCTGTCTCTTTTCTTAATCTTATTTTATAAAGTGACAGGAATAAATTTAGTTTAGTTAAGTCGTGGTACACTCCGAATCGAGGCCATTGTGACATTCTTGTTTTTTGGAAATATTGTTTAATAATTAAGAAATAAAAAAATACTATTGGGGGCAGCACAATAGGCTCGGTGCAGCCTTAATGTAAACTAATTGCCTGTTTACAGCCCGAGAAGTTCGTGAAGCTCGGTATTGAGCCTCCCAAAGGCGTGCTGTTGTTCGGCCCGCCCGGCACAGGCAAGACCCTTTGCGCCAGAGCCGTCGCCAACCGCACTGACGCCTGCTTCATTAGGGTTATCGGTAAGTTGTCGGTTAACTTAAGAGTTACAACTATTATCAACCTTAGTGTTTACTGTTTAGACAGGCCGCTCTCACTCCGCACTGTAAGTACTCATAAAAATGTTCCTATGTGCGCGGCGCGACCCAGCTAACAGGGAAAAGTTGGAAGTTTCGCGCCAACTCGCATAAAGATGGATGGAGAAGATTTTATTAACTTTAGTATGCGTTGTATGGAATTGAAACTTCTACAGGGTGTAAATAATAATTTAAAAAATCTGCTGTCCCATACAAAACTTCGTACCGATTCAGTCCGATTCGACTAAAATGTATGGGATAGCAGATTTTTTTAATTATTTCTCGATGTTGGCTCCATAGTGAAAGTTGTTCAGTTTGATGGTCTGAAGCACCCCCTTAAGGCTGCCTGTCCACTGATGCGAGCTGGCTGGTCGAGCTGTGTAGCTGTGTAAATATTAACCAATCAGGAGCCCGGCCTATCTCGGTCGAGCTCCTGATTGGTTAATATTTACACAGCTACACAGCTCGCCCAGCCAGCTCGCATCAGTGGACACTGGACAGGCAGCCTAAGTATTACCTACTAGGGTGTTTTGTTACACCCTGTAGAGTATTTATTCTGTGGTTTAGATAAAGATGTTTGTTTGTCTATCTAAACTATTATAAAACTGTAACAGAAGTGTGTCTGTACATTGAAGATATTTACAAAAAAAAGATTACGATATGGTTTTTAGGCTTCCCTGATTCCAAATCACAAATTTTTGGACTTTTTGTCTGTCTGTTTGTTTGTTCGTTTGTTTGTTTGTTTGTTTGGGTGTTTGTTTGTTCGAGTATCACGCAAAAACTACTGAACCGATTTTGATGAAACTTTTTTTGTTTGATAGCTTATCATCTGACTTAAAATCTGGTATATAATTTATGCGGACGAAGTCGCGGGTAAAAGCTCGTTAGGTTATAATTATGAAGCTATTATCGACTGAGTATTCAAGTAAACACTGGGGAGTAAAGAAAGAGTGCTGCTTATAAGTTCAGCTAGCGTTCTGATACACCTCCCCTATAGTAAAGCTACTGCTATGAACAACTTTATCATTATGAGTCTTTTGATAAAGCTACACTTTGCAGAACATTATAATTTATTTGTATTTCCATAATAATGTTTTAAGACGTAAAATACAAAGGTGAACTTAGCTAATCACACTGAATCCATAGTAGGTAGTAGATAGGAAATCGAAAAACTACTTTCTCTGATTTGTGGTTATTGAAATAGAATAATAGTTCTTCTTAGATTCTTTTATTTGCTACCATTTTGGTATGAATGGCTACTACAAGGTGCAGTCGAAATGATTGCAATTTTTTATGGGTTGTTCAGACCATTAAACTGAACAACTTTTAACCTAAAATTGCAAAAATAAAATTTGGCTGTTCATACATTTGAGTCGAACAGCAGAATTTTTTTGGTGTGATTTCATGTTCATTTAAATAGAAAGCAAACTTCTTCTTCTTATCGTGTGGGCAGAGCCCTGGTGTCAGAGTTTTTTCAGACCGCCTTTCGGCCTCTGACGTGGTTTTTATGTAACGACTACTACCACTAGAGATAGTAGCCGGGACCAACGGCTTAACGTGCCATCCGAAGCACGGAATCACTTTTCTTTTCAGACAATCAGGTGATTCAGCCTGCAATGTCCTAACCAACTGGGGAAAAACGCACAAAGTGACATATCACTAGGTGTCCCCCGTGGGAATCGAACCCACGACCTCCGTATCGAGAACCAATGCTCTTAACCATTAGACCACGGAGGCAATACGTTTTACAGTAATGTAGTAAAATGTTATCTACCTATTTGTAATGCTGTACAGGATCGGAGCTGGTTCAGAAGTACGTGGGCGAGGGAGCTCGTATGGTTCGCGAACTTTTCGAGATGGCGCGCAGTAAGAAGGCCTGCCTCATATTCTTCGACGAGATCGACGCTATTGGAGGCGCTAGGTGAGAATAACTACATCATTATCTGATCGTAGCTTTTAAAAAAAAAAGTTTTGTTAAATTCAATTGGCCTCATAGAAAGTGATCGGCCGATTACAGTTGCGGCGTGAAGTTTCATTTCAATGACGCCAATTCACGCCAGCGACATTTCAATGAATGAATGTTATCTTTAGATTCGACGACGGAGCTGGTGGGGACAACGAAGTTCAGAGAACTATGTTGGAGCTGATCAACCAGCTCGACGGTTTCGATCCTCGTGGTAACATCAAGGTAGGCATCCAAAATAATAAGCAACTGAGTTTTTCAGAAGTTTTTTTTTGTGTGCAATAGCTTTTTAAAGATGACAACAAATATAAAAACAATAGCCCATTTGCCAACCTAGTCAAATAAGCAACTCCTGAAATCAGTAAGAAGTCCAATTACTCATAGTATGTTTTATAATTTATCCTGTTATTAAAAACAATAGTATTCCAGCTAAAAAACTACTGAAAACGAAAAAGTTTAGCGTTATTTTCAAACGTTCTTTTACTGTAGGTAAATACCATGTTATAATTAATTAATGAATTAATTATAACATGGTATTTACAATGTTATAATTAATTCATTGTTATTTCATGTTATTTCTAGTAAAATATTATGTGATACCCTATTAAAAAGATAAGTTAATTTAATTTTTCAATTTCGGAATAAATCTGTTCATTTTGCTCCTTACAAATGAAATGTATTTTCCTTCGCCTTCATCTATATTTTCGCAATAATCCACAGGTTCTTATGGCAACGAACAGGCCAGACACCCTGGACCCTGCCCTGATGCGTCCCGGCCGTCTTGACCGTAAGGTTGAATTCGGCCTGCCCGACTTGGAAGGCCGAGCTCACATTTTCCGCATCCACGCCCGCTCTATGAGTGTGGAGAGAGATATCAGATTCGATCTCCTGGCGAGATTGTGCCCTAATTCTACTGGTGCTGAGATCAGGTTTGTTGTATTGATATTTTTATTAACTTGATTGTAAGGTTGAATTCGGCTTGCCAGATTTGGAAGGCCGAGCTCATATTTTCCGCATCCATGCTCGCTCTGTGAATGTGGAGAGAGATATCAGATTCGATCTCCTGGCGAGATTGTGCCCTAACTCTACAGGTGCTGAGATCAGGTTTGTTCTACTGACAGTTTTACTAACTTGATTGTAAGGTTGAATTCGGCCTGCCAGATTTGGAAGGCCGAGCTCATATTTTCCGCATCCACGCTCGCTCTGTGAATGTGGAGGGAGATATCAGATTCGATCTCCTGGCGAGATTGTGCCCTAACTCTACAGGTGCTGAGATCAGGTTTGTTCTACTGACAGTTTTACTAACTTGATTGTAAGGTTGAATTCGGCCTGCCAGATTTGGAAGGCCGAGCTCATATTTTCCGCATCCACGCTCGCTCTGTGAATGTGGAGGGAGATATCAGATTCGATCTCCTGGCGAGATTGTGCCCTAATTCTACTGGTGCTGAGATCAGGTTGGTTCTACTGACAGTTTTATTAACTTGATTGTGTGGTTGAATTCGGCCTGCCCGACTTTGAAGGCCGAGCTTTATATATTCCGTATTCCTCACCTGCTTATAGCATAAGGGTGAAACAGCTAGTGGTCTGATTAGACCAGATGAGACCTGACCTTACCAGACTGGTCTTCTGTAAACCTATTCGACCCGAAATGTATAAGACAGTAGCTGATATTTTTTCGCGATTTCGATGTTACTCCCATAGAGAAAGTTGCTCCGATTGATGGTTGGATCATTCGAAGACAAAGTAAACTTAAACGCGTTACGTACTTTAAGGGGTGCTTAGACCAGCCAATTGAACAACTTTCACTATGGGACCAACATCGAAATTGCGAAAAAATAAACATATCATCATACCAGCCGATAGACGTCCACTGTTGGACATTGTCCTTCATTCATTGTTGTGAAAAATCTTTTGTCCCATACATTTAGCTCGAGTAGATCTGTAGTTTAGTATGTAACATCGCAAACGCATCGTATCATGGCGATTATAGCAAATCTCCTCATTTTGGGGGAGGCCAATGTCCAGCAGTGGACGTCTATCGGCTGTTATGATGATGATTTTTTTTTTCGTTATTTCGATATTGGTCCCATAGTGAAAGTTGTTCAGTTTGATGGTCTTAACCACCCCCTTAAATGTTTATTTGTATTGGTGTTGTATATTTGGGTCGAGCAGCCTTTTTCTATGGAACAGCCAATTTTTTATCGCGATTTCAATATTGGTCCCATAGTGAAACTGGTTCAGTTTGATGGTCTGAAGCACCCCTAAACGTACGTTACACATTTAATTTTACTGTATCCTGTATCTTCAGTCAGTTAAAGATTATAAGTGTGAAAACAATAGTGTTTCTTTCTAACACAACATTATATTTCAGGTCTGTCTGCACGGAGGCGGGTATGTTCGCGATCAGAGCGCGCCGCAAGGTTGCCACCGAGAAGGACTTCCTGGAGGCCGTCAACAAAGTCATCAAGTCGTACGCCAAGTTCTCCGCCACGCCGCGCTACATGACCTACAACTAAACTATATTTACTTACTTACACTTATTTAGTAGAATGTATTTACTGCGTATTTGTTTTGCTAATAAAATTTATCCGGAATTAGGTATTATTTGTTTTTTATCTTTATAAAATCCAGTTTTTAGTGATTATAAAATGTCAAGATGTAGAATGAAAAACAATACCTAAATAATATAATTTTCAATGTGGTTATTTGGCTATAGGTATTTTATTATTCATACGCTTTTACCCGCACTTTATTGTTGCGATTTTAATCATGACATTTCGCCCCTCACTCTCCGAAATGTTATGTTTTAATGTTTAGCTTTTAAACACAAGAGTTTCTTCAAAATTGGTCCAAGAGTGCGATTTTTGAATCTCATTCGCTGAGTTCAGCAGTTGAAAATGTCAAAATTACTATGGAGATACGCATCTTTCCACTGCTGACTTTAAAAAATCATACTTTAGGAGTGCGATTTTAGAAAGTCAAATCTGCAGTAGAATTTGAATTTGAATTGAATTTTTGCTGAACTCGGCGAATGAGATTCAAAACTCCAGGAGTTTTACGTGATGCTGAACAAACAGTCAAAAAATTTAATGGAGTCCGACACCTAAACACCATAATATTGTAATTTTTTTCGTAAATGTTAATGTTAAACCCCATATTTAATTAACACTATTTTTCTCTATTCTATCAAATCGGTTATGTCCAAGAACTCGGGAGGCCGCGAGAACAATGAAGGGCTTCTATACTCTCGTTTTCGGCTCTCGTCCATTCTTGGCGAGAATGTAGTGCCTGCATTACAGAAAGATGAGATGTGGAGTACTCGAAACCGGCGGGCATGTATGAAGAGAAGTATGGATGTGAATAAGGCAAGGGACGTATGTTAAGATCAAGATAATAGCGCGCCTTGGTATCTGCCTACCCCTAAGAGAAAGAAGCGTGACGTTAAGATAAATCTTACAGAAAAACTATGTATGAATAAGGCAAGTTAAATAAAAGCTTGTAAAAACACTGCAGTCTCGTGTCTAGACAAGCAAAGACGAAATCACTAGTGTTGCCGCTCGATAGGCCAAATATCGATTGTCTATCGATAGCTATCGATAGGTGAGAAATAATGTACTCGCTCGATAGGACAATCGATAGTATCGATAGTATCGATACTATCGATAGTATCGATATCTCTTTTACTCCAATAGTATCGGTAAACAGCAATACTATCGATATTATCGATAGTTTCGATCGCTGCCATCTAATGATCAATCGATAGTATCGATACTATCGATAGTATTGCTTTCCAATATCGAATAGACTATCGATACTATCGATAGTATCGATACAATCGATAGTTTTGCACTATCGATAGCGATAATTATTTCAATAGTATTGCATTCGGTATGCAGGCATAATGGGTAGTGGAAATGTATAACGTGGCTATGTTCAACCAAAACCACTTTTCTAGTATATTGCCTTTATAATAAGCGCACGTTTGGCTTGCATACTGAATGCAATACTATCGAAATAAATATCACTATCGATAATACAAAACTATCGATAGTATCGATAGTATCGACACTATCGATAGTCTATTCGTTATTGGAGAGCAATACTATCGATACTATCGATACTATCGATACTTCATTGGTTAGCAGCGATCGAAACTATCGATGCTATCGATAGTATTGCTGTTTACCAATAGTATTGCATAAAAAGAGATATCGATAGTATCGATAGTATCGATACTATCGATACTATCGATTGTACTATCGAGCGGGTACATGATTTTGACGTTCAACAATCGATAGCAAAACTATCGATTTTTCGGCAACACTAGAAATCACTTTACTTATTGAGTTGACGTCAGTCAAGAAAATGATGAATGTTTTATTTTTAAACTACCCCCAATTTTATCGTCTAGTTTATCGAAGACCTAACCATTGAAACAATTTATCGTGAACAATTCTAATTGAAAGTGTACACACAATCATGTCGGAATCGGTAAGTAATTAATAATAATCACTGTATAAAAAGTGCATAAATTCGAGTGTCTTAAGTACAGTTACTTCTTTAAAATTCTTACTGGTAATTAATGTCGGTTATTAATTTAATGTTTTCACTGTCACAGGACGCAATAACAGATGTAGTGGAGTTATGTGCCATACTGCAGTGTCTAGGATTCACTGTTAAATCTCTGGACACAAGCGATGGAAACCTTAGCCAGGAAGGTGTTACCAGGACCGTTGTTATTAACTGCCAGGTTAGTACGTAAAGCGGATTTTACACGGATCAATTTCGGTTCAATATTACTTTCAATTCCATTGCTTCAATGGTATTGAGACATCTAAATACATTTCAATTTGATTATTGAAAGCAAAGTATAGGAAATGCGTGCAATGTCCAATGTTTTTCAATGGAATTGATGCAATTTGGTTGATCCGTGTAATATCCGCTTTAGCTTCAGTGTATGCCCATGGTACAATAATATACTGGTGTATGCCCAAGCTGAGGCCGGGGTACCTAGGTTTTAGTATGTATGCCATGAGACACTATAAAAGCTAGGGTCCTGAGGACGCGTCACATTTGATGACTGTGGCTTCCTTTGAACACAGTATAGGAATGACTTCACACTTTATGCCATCTTGAAACCCTGAATACGCTAAAAAATTGCTACAACTGCAATCAGAGTCCCTATATCTAGGATCTATATTTTCTTTGACGCTACGCTAGATCTCGCAAATGGATAACGATTTCAATGACATCTGGGTATCTTCGGGGAAATATGCTTTTTGATAATAGATGCAGCTGACGTGACGGGGCGAAGCTTATCACTTGCGTAGTCGTTTTGCCCATATTAGTAATATGATATTACAGTATAGTTATAACCAGTAAGTAGACTTTCCTATAAAGGTTTTTTTTATTAACGATGGGTTTGCTCTGGGTATGGTACCGAGTACTACCGAGTGCGGATTATTTATGTGTACGTACGTCATCCTATAACTATAACATCCCACTACAGGGCACTGGCAGGCCTACACTCAAGGAGGGGGGGGCGGGCGTTAGTCTACCACGCGTGCCCAATGGTAGACTTAGACTTCACATACGCATCCTAAATTTCTTCTTCTGTGTATGTTTGGGTGTACATGAAAACAACAAAAGTATGTCCTATCATAGGTCTCCTATGAGCATCTCAGACGATATACAGCATAGAAAACTAATAAAAAATATCCTGATACACAACCCTGCCCTAGTATGATTTCTCTTCTTGCGCGCGACTCTGTTTTTTTCTAACTTGTCGCAGCAAGCGCGACGTTCGCTCTCTGAAAGACGCTGGAAGAGGTCATTTTATATACAGCGAAGACGCGCGCCCGCGCCTGGGTAAATCATACTATATGGGGTTGTCTGAATAGACAACATAAAACTATACGAGATACCACTCCGACACTTTTTTGCGGACTAAATAGATAGCGTTCGAGCATCGGCTGCACCTAATTATTTGGTAACTCCAACAGTCTTCAGGGCTGCACGTGGTGCTAGAGAGTGGCTGCATCTCCTGCTCCTGCCCGGCCATCAACCATCAGAACAGCGGCTTCTGGCAGGTCTCCGGCATCGCAGGGGGGAAACAACTTGATAAGGTAACAAAACGGGGTATTATTTTTCGCCTATCATAAATGAGAAAATAAAAGCCTGATCAACATAATTAAACACCAGGCCATGATGCGAAAAAATATCGTAACATATTATCTTTTTAACCGACTTCAAAAAAAGGAGTAGGTTCTCAGTTCGACCGTATATATATATTTTTTTTTTTAATGTGTGTTCGCGGATAACTTCTTCGTTTATGAACCGATTGTAATGATTCTTTCGGTGTCAAGCCAAGCCAAAAAATGCAAGCCATGTCGCGAATCGTACCGGCTTGACAGCGACTTCAATAAAACAAATTAATGTTCTTATGATGCGAACGAAAAAGTCATAGGCTGCAATATTATTTTTTAACTTTTTAGTTTTTTTGAAGGCGGTTTTAATTTTTTGTTATTACTTGCAAAATTATAATAATTATGTTATGCAGTCCAGTGTGGCGCGGAGAAGCGCCCTCAAAGCAGCGGCCGTAGCATTATGCGCGTGATAAGGCTATTCACGCCTTTCATCTCGTTCGTTCGCGCGCAAATAGAAAGAAACCCACGCGATAGCACTGCCATGCTATGGCCACCGGTTTTAAAATTTTTGATTTTGTATATTGATAGTTATTCAGTTTGATGCTTTGTTATACGGGTTGTAAATAAAGATACCGTCATTGCTTTAAAGAGTGATGTACTCCATACTCATACTTACGGTAGTAATTATAGTACTCTGTGCCTTTCCCTCAAGAAAAAGAAAATCTACTTTTCAAATAATCGCTGGTCAGCTGATTACATGTAGCAAGACCATTTTTGTTTTGCGAATTTCCCGTACTTTCCTTGGGATAAGTTTTTCAGCAACATTGTCTAATTTACATCCAGTGTAATTACAATAAATGATTCGAATGACTAAATTATTCCCTTTATAACCAGGAGTCAGGCAGCACGTTACTCGGTACCCTACCCAAGGTGCACCGCGATCGTATCACGAAAGAACTGCGCGAGCTGGTGCGCTGCATCAAGGAGAATAATGAAAACGACTCCATGGCAGAGAATGAGCAGGCTAAGGAGAAGGGCAACACATCCACCAGCTTGGTCGAGCTTAGCACTCCTGAGAAAAGGTACGAACTTTAAAGTGAGGCACTAAAAATGAAGATTGCAGAGTTGAACATACTACAGGGTTTCCGGCGAAAGAAAAATCATGAGGAAACCTGTCAATAGTTTAAAATCTAAGTGAAGTTCAACAATGTTCATATGGACTCTCCTGTTGGGCTAGAATGCCACGCATGACAAAGCGACAAATTGAGAAATCCGTCGTGCTCGCTCATTTCGGCATGCGCAAAATAACAAAGATATCCATCTCGATTTATCTCGTTTTCTCGGGGGCGGCATGCTAAGCTCAGTAGACCTCGGCACCGACCATATTATACAGGGTGTAACAGAACACCCCAGTAATATTTAAAGGGGTGATTTAGAGCATCAAACTAAACAACTTTCACTATGGAGCCAACATCAAGAAGACAAAGATAAAAAAAGTCTGCTGCATTTGGAGTCGAGTCGGTACTGCAGTTTTGTATGAAATAGTAGTTTTTTTTTTCTCGATTTCGGCTTCATGGTGAAAATTTACCAGTTTGATGGTCTACATTTTCAACCACCCCATTAAACTTGGTTGTTTTGCTACACCCTGTATATTCCCAGTATGGAGTTAGGACTGTGCCTTTTCTACATACCAATACTTACATACTGCGAATTTTTAGTGTTTTTTTTATAGGTAACAGCCACTAAACAAGTAATCATAACGTTTTGTAACAGCAACAATTTTTCAGTTCTTTGTTAATCGTGAGTTGACTTAGAGCTCTTACAGACGAGCGACACTTTGCGATCGCCGTGTGTCAAAGAGGGTCGTGCTCATAGACTTTACGTTTGCCCAGGGCTGCTGGATTGAGCCATGTAGAGGCCCCTAGGCAATGCAAGTCCCGGGGCCCCCCTGCCCATGGGCGTAACAATGATTCTTTTACAGTGTGGTCCAGATTAGGTGGTCGCAATAAAACAGCACATATCTACTAAAATGACGGATGTTGCAACACGATCCCAAACCTATAGTGTAGTCTGTATGTAGTGTTCCATAACAAAATTGGGAAAACGGAACACTTATTGAATCACCTCGATGTCTGTCCGTCCATCTTCGTAAACTCGTTTATCTTGGAGATAAAGAGATTTTTATAAAATATATAAAATTCTTATATTATAAGAAGCTGAAACTTCGTTTTTTATATCAATTAAGGGCCCAATTAGAAGAGTGCAGTCAAAAAAAGATTTATTATTATAATAAAATTGAGCTTAGGAGTCAAAAGTTTTTTATTCTTAAATAATCATGCGGGGTATCATTAAAGGAAACGTTATGAAAATGAAAATATTTTCTTTTTAATCTTTTCTTAATTTTTTATTCAATTCAAATACAAAAACGATTTTTTTTTCTCGAGCCGCGGGGCCCCTCGGCCGTGGTGGGCCCGTAGGCACGTGCCTACTTTCGCTATATGGTTAATCCGGCACTGCGTTTGCCGTGGTTCGCGCGACCCTCTACGACCGCAAAGTGTCGCTCGTCTGCTATGCTCGTCTGTAATAGCGCTTACCTAAACAAAATTTTCAGGCATTTCCACAAAGACATAAAGGCAGACACTCCGGCTAGATACCGGTCCCTGGACACCCTGACGTCAGCTAAGGATGAGCCGGAGCCACCTCTGCCAGCTCCCAGGCTACTACAAAAACAGGTTACTGATAAAAAACCGGTAAAGTGCGAGTCGGACTCGCCACGGAGGGTTCCGGATTACCAAAAAATTATGTTTTCTCCGGGATCCTTAGGGCAAGCCCGACACTCATTTGACTGGTTTTTAGCATTTGTTCCTTTACCTTAGCGTACACCAAGTTGGGGCGAGCGCATTACATGATCATTTTTAACCGACTTAAAAAAAAGGAGGTTTCTCAATTCGACCGTATACAACGTGTTAATGAATTAACGCAAAACTAGAAAGTAGTTTGTTTAGAATCGAGAGCAGAATCGAATTATCATGGTTTCAACATAGGTAATTTTTTTCAAAATATTAAATAATTTTTTGGCAAAATTTAAAATTTTCTGAACCCGATGACAACCCACCGCACGGGCACACTCACCCTACTTACTACCAAAACAAGATTATAAAAATGTATCCATGAGTAAGTTAGCGCTTTCTTTCAGTGCTGAAATGATAACAAATCATTTTTGCCTCAAAACTTAAAATGCAAATAACTTTAAATTTTAACTATCAAAATAATGAAATTATTGTTTCAATCTAATTATTTTGTTATAAATCAGTTGGGGTGTATGAGGTTTTGCGCTAATTTATTAACACGTTGTATATTATATATATATTTTTTATGCGTGTTCGCGGATAACTTCTTCGTTTATGAACCGATTTTGATGATTCTTTTTTTGTTGGAAAGGAGATATCCCAAGAGAGGTCCCATGATACGGAAACCAGGATCTGATGATGGATCCCAGAGAAATCGAGGGGAACCTTCGAAAATCGTAGTGCCGACTAGTGCGTTTGTAAATTTACAGCACTACTATTAAATCGAACTAATGACCACCTTTTCAATTTACCACTGAAAATTGTCAAATAAACAAAATTTTAACAAAAATAATTAAAACCGCCTTAAAAAAAACTAAAAAGTTAAAAAATAATATTGCAGCCGATGACTTTTTCGTTCGCATGATGCGAACGAAAAAGTCATCGGCTGCAATATTATTTTTTAACTTTTTAGTTTTTTTGAAAGCGGTTTTGTGCACTCCTTTTTTGTCTCTGTGGGACCAGAAGCACAGAATAGGTAATAGTATATCTTAGTTCTACATACAGAACGGTCACTCCCCGCTGACTTCAGATACCCCACCTCACCTCACACTGTCTGGAGACTTTTTAGGAGAGCCGAACAAGGGAATGCAGTCAGGCGCGCGTACCCGTTGGATTTGACTACATACAATTGTGTCTTTTCAGTGCATATTTCGAAATTCAAAAACGTTCTATGGAGACCCGGACCAGAAGCGCACGCGCAAGGTGCCAGGAGCGCACGTTCATCGTCTCCATAGATTGTCAACTAGCGCCATTGTGTCGAAGCTTTCTCTCTGTGGGGTATTTACTCATGTGATAGGTAGGGCTAGTATGCCATGCTCGACAAAGCGACGAAACTGGAAACCGTCAAGGGCGCTCATTTTGGCATGCGTAAAGTAATAAGGACATAAGCACATTTGCATCTTTCTCGTTTTCTCAGGGGTTGAAATGCTAAGTCCATATGCCTACACTCTAACTGAGTAACTGTACCTATGATGCCCCGCTTCGATTGACGATTTTGTATGAAAAAGTTAAATTTCAAATGTTTATCGAGGTTGATGATGATGATGAATTGTTTGTTTATAGGAAAGTTCCAATGCGATGTGCCGCAGACAAAGTACGTACACGATCAGTTCCACGCCCGGAAGTATAAGGCGAAACAAAACATCCAGGTAAATATTGGGGTCGGAAGCTTTTAGGCCCACTCTTAGCATGTTTAATAATTTTTTAGAAACTTTTAAGGGATGATTGTACCCATGGTACTCAACAACTTTCCCTAAGCAAACTATAGGAAATTCGCAAACAATTTTTTTGACTTTTCATACAAACGTTCGATCAGCTGTTTGCATTTAGTAGGTATGGAAAGTTAAAAAAGAATTGCGAATTTCTCAGGGAAAGCTGTTCAGTATCACACTGAAAAAAATGATCAACCAAACTAGTGTTAAATATAACCAAACTTTAGTGACTTCCAAACTGTTTTGTAGCACGTAATCAAACATTTGGTTATAAATAGCAAAACGTGTTGTTATTTATAGCCGAAAGTTTGTTTATATGCTACAAATCAGTTTGGAAGTCACTAAAGTTTGATTATATTTAACACTAGTTTGGTTGATCATTGTTTTCATTGCATGGGAACAATCACCCCTTAAAGTAATACAACTGTTTACCCTAACACCCTGTATTTTGTCAGAAGCAGCTAACTTACGTTACGTTCTAGTGGCGCCACCAATTAATACTTTGGTATAGCTTTAATAATTGAATTAATTCTTCTTTACAGTCCGATCCAAGCTCCCCAAACCAGTATGCTGGACAGCCTAAAAGCGGCTGAAAAAATAGCAGAGGACCTGAAGAATAAACTAGCGTTTGTGATTAAAGAGTTTATGGAGGAAAGCAAAAATGATTCCTCGATCTCCTCCCTGGCGCTGGACGTCTCGAAGAT
The DNA here is from genome assembly GCA_922987775.1 of Agonopterix subpropinquella. NCBI lineage: Eukaryota > Metazoa > Arthropoda > Insecta > Lepidoptera > Depressariidae > Agonopterix > Agonopterix subpropinquella. The sequence goes on from OV277707.1 coordinate 18,407,094, forward strand.
ATCTGTTTTGAAGGTTCGTATGACGTTTTAGATTCATAATTATATGCACTTGAACGTCGATAGGTCAAATCCAAAATAGGATTGCTCCCACAGCGCAGCTCTGGTGGAAATGGGCTTAGCAGAGCAGGGTTTTTTTTACATACAATGCGAGTGTGAGATAAGCTGCGGCTTGCGAGAGATGCGAACCAGCACTCTAGTATGATTTCTCTACACGCGCGCGACGCGCCTTCGCTTCATAGAAAATAACCCGTTCCCGCGTTTTTCAGAGAGCGAAAGCCGCGCTTGTCGCGACTTGTACCTTCTTAATATGCTGACACTTTTTTAAGGGGATGATCAGACCATCAAACTGAACAATTTTCTCTATGGGACCAATATCGAAATCGCGAAAAAAAAATCGGCTCGCCCATACAAAACTGCAAAAAACCTGCTCGATTATAATGTATGGGACTGCCGATTTTTTTTTCTCGATTTCGATGTTGGTCCAATAGAGAAAGTTGTTCAATTTGATGGTCTGATCATCCCCTTAAAAAAGTGTCAGCATATTAAGAAGGACCCTGTATAGTATGGAAAAAAGTCGAGTCGCGCGCAAGTAGAGAAATCATGCTGGACGTGCAGATGTTTGCGCGGGATGCGAACCAGAGATGTTTGCGAGGGATGCGTAGACTGCCCCAGGCTCTTAAGCACATACCTGCCTTCCTAGCACTGCTTGATACAGTCCGTTTCATAGCTCCGCTACGCATCCTCGCACAGCTTTACGGTTTACGGTTACGGTTTAAGATTTTATTTCTCAAAGAATATAATTCACTTGTTAGAGAAATACAAGATACATTTTTAAAGTAAGAAAAACTTAGAGTGTAGGTTAGACACAATTTGGTAAGTACTTAAATATTACAATTTGTTTAAGTAAAGAAAGAAATATGAAAAACCAAGAAATAATAATTACATTTTGAGGGTATGAGAAAAATTTACATTGTTATGGACTGCGGTAATGTATCGAAATTTACTTTCTTGATAGAAATCGCAATGTCCATTGTTCGTGATAGGTATATTAGAGGATTTCAAAATACAGTGAAATTTCTAAAAATGTGGAACTTCAATTTCTTTTTGAACAACGGAAAGGATTGAATGTCTTTAATATCCTTAGGTAGATTGTTGTATAGCTGTGCTCTCTCATACATAACGTTCTTTTTGCCATAATTTGTAAGCTTTGGTGGAAAGATTCACATAGTTTCACAGCTCCGCTATACAGGGTGAAATTGATATCATTGGCATCCTTTTAATCTAAGAGTCTACCCATCAAACTGAACAACTTTTACTATGGGAGCAAACCGATCGGAGCAAAAAAAAAATCTGCTGGTGCATAGGACATTTGAGTCGAGCAGGCATTGCAGTTTAGTATGGGACAGCTGATTTTTTAGTTGTTCCGATCGGTTTGCTCCCATAGTAAAAGTTGTTCAGTTTGATGGGTAGACTCTTAGTTTAAAAGGATGCCAATGATATCAATTTCACCCTGTAGATGCATCGCCGCACAGCTCTAGTGGAAAGGCACCCTTTCGGATTCAGATATTTATACAGTCAGCCAGTTACATCTCGAGCGATTCCGTATTTAGCTTGACACGTTATGATATGAGATACAATTACAATTCACTATTCGTCTTTACACGCAACATTGCAGTCCAATAGCTTCTGCTCCAATTTTCCGCAACACGCCAGCTTCGCATTGCGAATTCATAATTCACATTGTTGGCATTTGTAATTCTACGCAAACGTTCATCAGTTGCGCTTCAAAACTGTAATTGAAAGTAGATGCAAACAAATTAGTTAAGTATTTTGTATTGCAAAAGTCGGAGCAATAGCGTATGTGTCATGGAGCAATATTTGCTCCATGGTTTGTGTTTCATAGAAATCTCAAAAAATAATGAAGATATGAGACGAAGGTAGTCGGAATTTTGAATAATTTCCTCTCGTGCTTCTATAGTTTTTGCACAAAAAGGCGCCAGAAACAACCACGTGGAGCCACGTGGCCACTTAACCCGCGCAACGAACGAAATACATACACTCGTGACTTGAGCCCTCTAGCCACGCGACTCCACACTAAGGGATATGGTTTCCTTACCTACAGTGTTTTTAAGGGCGACGGCCACGTTAGTTGAACCTACTCCACGCTTGTAAAGTCTCTGATCACCCTTAAGGAATATAAGGTCGTGAGTTTATGTAATTTCATTCCAGCAAAGAAGGAACGAAAAATACCCAATCGAATAAGTACATGATTTTTTTCCAGGCAGAATCATCGAAGGCTCAATTCGCATCAAGTCCAAATCTTTCAGGCCTCTGTTCAATCAGAGAGGACTCGATGAAGAACCATCTGAAACGTTTCGACAGTGCTTCAACTTCAAATTTGAATAAACCGTCGCCGAAACAAGACGGAAGGCTTTCCAAACTCAGGCGCATATCGCCCAATATATTCCGGATGAAGAAACAAGACGGTCCTAGTGTGAATGCTGATAAAAGTGCCGGAAAAAACAAATTGCAAAGTAAGTTTTTACGGAAAGAAATATTTATACACCCCTATTTTTTAATTAGGTACCATAAGCATTGGGTGTATTCAGACAACTTTCCTTAGGGAAACACGGAACGTTGAAACGGATCGAAAAACAAGAAGTGGACCTCCACATCATAATCTTATAACTAGGTATTATAAAACTGTAACAGAAGTGTGTCTGTAAATTAAAGATATAAAAAAAATACGATATGGTTTTTAGGTGTCCCTGATTCCAAATCACCAATTTTTGGATTTCTTGTCGGTCTGTTTTTTTGTTCGAGCAAAAACTACTGAACTGATTTTGATGAAACTTTTTTTTTGTTTGATAGCTTTTAATTTGATTCAAAATCTGTAGGTAGGTACATATAATTTGTGCGGATGTAAAAGCTCGTAATTTATATTATATATACCTAAGTAAAGTATACAAATTCATGTTAGGTATCTCATAAAGTTACTATTGTTATCTATACTTATAAAATAATTCCGTGACCGGACAACGCCCAACCTAAACCACTGAAGATAGAAACAATTCTACAGAGGATGTAGGGGTGCACTAAGGATTTTTTTTAAATCGACCCCTAAAGGGGTAATCCACACGGAAAAAGTCGCGGGTCAAAAGCTCGTCTCACCATAAACGGAATCTAGTATGAAATGTCATTTTGTTTTTTTACAGATTTATTTAAGCCAAGGATAGTAACGCCAGTTCGCATACCCAAGTCGAATCCGGAGGCAAGTCCTAATCTGAGCGCCAAAAAGAAATTCAGCCACGTTAAATCTACTATACCAAGACCTACAGCTACTAAAAAGGAATAAAAATTAGTTAAATTTTAAAGTTTTTAATACAAATAAGATATTGCCATCAAACTCTGTTATTCTAATAAAGTATTATATGAGATAGCATTAAATACATGACTCTTTCTATTTACATTTCACATAAACCATATTCAATTAATATTTAAACGAATATTGAAACACTAAAAATCTGATAAGTCAGAATTAGAATAATTTTTAATTAATTTTTCAACTTCTCTCTCAAGATTTTCATTCTTTTTCTCGTGACTTGATTTTTTCTTTGTTTTTGATTTAGATGGTTGGCTCATAATGTTGCTCTCCTTGTCTTTCTTATTTTGTTTTGTTTCCGAGTGTTCTCTAGACTTCTGTAATTGAACTGATGCAGGGTATATAATACTATCTATAAGCTCGTCTTTGATATTCTTTTCATAAGAATCATCCTTATTTTGTGCATATTCTTGAAACTTTTTCTTTTGTTTCTTGATGTATTTCTCACTGACATACACATTCTCTATGCTATCATCTTCACTATTAGCTGACTTGCTCTCAGAAGCTTCTGCTTGCCTCCTTTCTTTAATCTGTCTCTCCTGACTTTTAGTTGTTAGATCTCTTAGAGTATACCTTTCATTTTTGACTGCTTTCTTCCTCTCTTTCTTAGCTAATTTAAGACAAATTGTTGCTTTTGGGTATCCAGTGAATTGTTGGTAGCAGTCACCCTTTTCTAAAGAAACAAAACTGTTGAAAAACCTCCTTGGATGTATATCATCGGGAGTCTCATTTAGAAGAATGTAGGCTTTTTTTAGGAAAGCTTTCTTGCAAATAGGATTTTGCATGTGAAAGAAGTTTTCGAGTTGCTCATGGGTCTGGAGCTTTTTTATAGCATTTTTCTGTACTATATTGTATGATACAACAGCCATTAGTATAAATGCTGGTTCATTGCTAAGTATGTGATCCCAGAGTATTAGCCATTCGGAGCATGTCAAGATTTCACTGAAAGCCGTCTCCAGTATCTTCAAAGCATAAGTTTGACTTGTAACACCAACTTCACAGAAATGATCCAGAAGTTGCTGATCATGTTCTCCGAGAATATTCTCAATCATTGCCAAGATACTGATCGGTGGAAATGGTGCATATTCAAACCACAATTGACAGTAGTTGAGCAATACTGTAGCAACACTCTCGAACAGTAGAAGCGGGTCTTTTTGTAAGACTTTTACAAACGGAAAGACAAAGCCGGGGAGAAATTTCATTACTCCGAATAATGGGCACCAATGTGTAAGGCATGACAGAAGCCTTTTCAAGTTTTTTAATGTAACTGAACTGTGTATAGTGAACAGTTTTTCTATATCTTTGTGAGCTGGATGGATGCCTTTATCTATCAATGCTGCATAAGCAATTTTATTCCTAGGTGTATTTAGAAGTGACCTCCATATTATTGATCTGAATTTGTCAGGATATTCTCCATACTGCATCAAAATTCTTCTCAGTCTAGCGCTGTCCATACAAATTCTCATTTTATGCTCTACTTCAGCTTTCGATGTAGAATTTTCATGAGTGACAACACTTCTGTGTGTAGAAGTGCACGGTAATTCTCTTTTAAGGTGATCGCTTAGTCTCCTATCACTAGTATGGGCCAAGTCCATAACATAGGAAGTGTTGTAAATGTTTACTTCTCCGAGATGCAATATGCAGATGAAGTATTTGCCTGTAGGGCTCACAACGAATCTACGAATGCTCGATGAATCTGGACGAATATTGTGAACTATCGTCATAGATTCCAGATCTAAAAATCGAAGCATGCAGTCACTGCTCAGTATAGCTAGAATTTTATTTGCGCCTCCATCAAACACTTGAGGGATGAATGCTATCTGATGGGCTCCAGACATGTCATACTTTGTTAGATCAATGGATTTTAGTGCTTTCCATGTGTCCATGCTGAATAGTATCAAAGTGGGTGAGAGACCAGCCATCGCCATCGCTCGCCCGTTCATCGTAAAAGCAATATTTTTCATATGTTTCGGTTCATTCGGTATTATCTGTTTGACCGATTTCATAGTCTCATGCTTCCATATTTGTATTGTGTCATTTTGGAAACAGGCAACTAAGTAATCGCCGGCCGGTGTGAACAAAATCTGCTGTATTTGAGAGCCCAAATAAGTGTTCAGAGTGAAATATTTTGTATAATTTCTCAACTCCCATAGTATGGCTTCGACTGCACTTGCAGTTAGTAAGTTGTTTATTTTATTATTAGAAAAGGAGATATGTTTAGCAGGAGCCGTGTGACCGGCCAGTGTCATAGATATCCTTCCAGTTTCGACATCCAAAAAGTTTATAGAGTATTTCTTTGAAGCGGCCACTACCAAAGTGTCCAGTTTGTTAGGAACGAACTGTAGTGCAGTGCAAGGGCCCACGCCGGCTAGTTTCCAGAATTTGAGGTCTGAAAAGTCTAGGATGAACAAGTTGCCTTCGTGGTCCGCGCATGCCAGTTTGTCGTGTGCATCGTCAAATGTCCCCGACGAAAATCGAATCCTGCGGCACTCCCCGTTGGAGCCGCGCAAAGTGTGATGAAGCTGCAAGATAACTCCATCCTTTTGCTTAGATTTTAACTTAATATCGAACTTTTCTACGCTTTCACGTTCGACTTCCTTTTCCTGTTCCATTTACAATGAAACTGATATCAATAGGAACACACAAATGCTTAATTTCGACGATAGATTATTGATGAGGATTTTGCATGGTTCAACAGAAAAATAGCACAACACTTTTTGTAAAATTATTTAAAATTTGGCGGAGTCAAGCAATCAAAAGTCAAAACAAAATCAGGAAAAAACGTCAAACTCGAGAGCCAGTGTTGCCACCTCACCTCCGGAACAAGTAGCTAAACCGTGCCCAAAAAGTGGCTAGATAGTGGAAATAGGGTATTATATTTGACAGGTGTTTATAATTTGTTCTATGTACTTTATTAATGAGTTGTGAATAGTTCTTTCTACTACCCGTTCACTTCGAGTTGGCCGTCGATGACCGTTACAAAATTTCGTCATAGGCACAGTGACTGGTCCCGTCGACAAAAAAATATTATAACAAAGAAATAAAAATTTAAAATTAAAAGCGATATTAGCAACCGGGATGGACGTGTCGTACGTGGTTGGGTTGCTAAAGGTTATAAAATTGCGTTTAATAGGGTCTCTTAGGGGTGAGGTGCGGGGAAGCGGGAAGGGAGGGAGCGGCCAACTCGAAGTGAACGCCTAGTAAGGACTCTATAGAAATATATTTTTTACGTTCCATTACATATAGTGCAAGAAAAAATGAAAACAAAAAATATTATTTAAATATTCTGCGAAAACGCTTTTCCTGAGAAAATACGTGGCAACGCAAAAGCAGGTGACATCATCGTGACGTCAACTTTGTTTTGTACGCCACGCAACTGTTTACTAGCAGTTGCGGTCATCAACCATTCGGCCAATCACAGTCGTTTACGATCACGTAACTACAGTAGAAAAAAAAATATATTTTCGTTGTCGATTTTCTCTTAATTCTGTATTTTTCTTAACTGACTCAATAGCTTTGGTTTCCAAAATTCATATCCAATACGGATCATCATCAGCCTGGTAAACCCCACTGCTGGGTATAGGCCTCTTCATTTCCACGCCAACCAGAACGGTCCCACCACTGGCGGACTAAGGGGGGGGGGGGGGGGGCGGAGGGGCGGTCCCCCCCGGGCCCCCAGTCCTGGGGGGCCTCCGAAAAGAAGATTCTCGAGAAGAGAATCCCTTTTTAATCAAAACCAAAATAATGACGTTTATATAGCAAGTAAAGACACAGTTTAGAGTTGGAGGCCCGGGCCTCAGGAGGCCAGAAGCAGAACAGGTTCTGAGACTGCAGTTTGAAGTTGGAGGCCCCGTACGTTAGTCATTGAAAGTCAAGAAAAGAAATAGAGTCAAAAATACTGCGAATTTGCGAGCTCGCTTCGCTCGCTAAATCTTTTTCAAGTTGTTATGCAGTTAGCATAATTCTGAGTTCGCTTCGCTCGCTCCGGAGGCCCTGACCTCCGGTACTGGGACTGCAGTTTGAAGTTGGTGGCCCCGTAAGTTAGTCATTGAAAGTCAAAGAAGGAAATAGACTCCAAAATATTGCGAATTTGCGAGCTCGTTTTGCTCGTTCAATCTTATTCAAGTTGTTATGCAGTTAGCATAATTATGAGCTCGCTTCTTGAAAGGTCAATGTGGTTGGAATTAGAAAGTGTTTCGAAAATTTGAGCTTGCTTCGCTCGCTTGGTTTTTTTGATAGCTTTCTGTGCTTTGAGACTGAGTTCATGCTACAACCAGTCATAATTATAGAATCGTTCGTTTTAATTTTATACGCCAATATACTCACCTACTCTATTTCAAGATGAGCTCTACAATCGAGTTATTATAAGCATTATGTTATAAGCTCATTTCAGCTATTTGTTTAATACATCAATCGCCTCGATTTCGGCATGAGCTGAAAAAGTCGAGTTATAATGAAGCAAAATCTCGAGCTCGCTTCGCTCGCTCCTGGCTAGACACATTGCACTAAAATCTTGAGCTCACTTTGCTTGCTCCAGAATTCAGTGAAGTCTCGAGATCGCTTCGCTCGCTCTTGGTTTTGGATGGTACCTATGTTTTTTCATAGTATACAGTTGCAGTTGCAGTTGCACTGTTGGTGTGCAGTTAAATCTTGAGCTTACTTTGTTCGTTCCAGATTTTAAGTCGTAAAAAAACTCGAGCTCGCTTCGCTCGCTCAATGATTTAAATCTTACTCCACTAATCTCATTACATTGCAGTAAAATTTTACTTAGCTTTGCCCGCTCCAGAATTAAGTGAAATCTCGAGCTCGCTTCGCTCGCTCTAGGTTTTACATTGTACGAATGTCAGGCTCGCTTCGCTCGCTCCGTGTTGTAGGACCTGGATCTCCCTGGGACAAAATACTTGCTACCTATGCCTATGGAAGGAAGGGGCTCCGATGTTAAGTTTTTTGGATTTGAATTGTAGATATCAATTTCTGGAAAGACCGGGGGCCTCATTTAGTTTTGCCGCCCCGGGCCTCCGGCGGGCTTAGTCCGCCGCTGTTAGCAACATTAATGCTGCTAGCGTCTATGGTGTTTTGAGACATGATTTTGGTCTTAACATGTTCATCCTCAGACTCACACTCATGGATGCTTCATGCAACTCCGTGAGCATACACTGTAGGCTGTCCACATCTTGAGCTACGATGATCAAATCATCAGCGAACCTTAGGTGCGACAAACGGATGCCATTGATGTTGACCCCTCTATTACTCCAGTCTAGAGTCTTCATTACGTCTTCCAAGACATTGGTGAAAAGCTTGGGCGATAAAGTGTCACCTTGGCGTACTCCTCGATTTATCGGCACCGGGTTCGTGAGCCTGTGCATTCGAACCTGTTTGGCCACCGAATATTTTTTTTTAGGTAGCGAACGAGTTCGAAAATATTGCTAGATCTAGCCAAGAACTGGCTAAAATGGCAACACTGTCGAGAGCTGACAAATAAAACGTGTGAATTGCGTGTGAAAATTACCTACAGCAGTGCGATTTTTGAAAATCATACGAGCGACTTGGCAGTAGAAAGATGCATAATCTCCATAGTAATTTTGACACTTTCTACTGCCAAGTCGCTCGTATGATTTTCAAAAATCGCACTTCTGGGGGGGGGTGTGGGTGTGGTGTTGTGGGGTCCATACGAAAGAAAAAAAGCATACGAAGATATTTATGCTAGAGTGAGATAGAAGAGTTTTTTTTTTATTTGTTCTTCCCTTCCTTTCGGGAAGGCAATGGGATCTAGATCTTACATCCGTTGTCTTCTGTACATATTTTCTGTCGTTTGATCGTCATAGTCTTCTAATCTCTTAATCTTAAGTCGTGCTCGCGGTAGTCGTAAAATGTCATCTAAGACTGAGATTCAAAAACGATTTTTAAGTCATAGTTTGAACTAAGTAGGGTCGAAAATGTATGGATTTTGACATACGGGAGTTCGAACTAAGACTTAAGAAACGTCTCTGAATCACAGCCTGGGTCTTATAAGGCAGTCCCTAAGTCCAGTCAAGTCGGAGGTCCTCGGTAAAACGATAGCTCTCATTTTTACTTACTAAGAACAATTTGTGGGACACAAAATTGCATTGGATTGACTAACACATCCATTCCTATCGGAATCCCGCCAAAAAGCCAGATTTTACGACAGATCAAAACCCGACTTCAATAAACTAAGGCCGAGATTCAGAGACGTTTTTTAAGTCTTAAGGGGCCCATTCACAGTAGTCCGTCTTGCAGTCCTACACCAATATCGGATCGTGAATGGTGTTGCAGTCCTACAAAGCGTCCGATGACCTTGGGCAAAATGTATGAGTAGTCCTACTTGCCGGATAGTGTGTGGCCTCGTAGTCCTGCATGTAGGACTACTGTGAATGGGCCCCTTTAGTTCGAACTCCCGTATGTCAAATTCCATACATTTAGTTTTACTCCCTCTACGATACATTTTTATTTTTACCCTACTTAGTTCGAACCAAAGATAAAATATAGGGTAGATAAATAATATAAAGCAAGACATAGAAACGCTACTTGACATCCATTCACACTTATGACAACCGCTCATTAGAATAAGTGAAATGTCAATATTAAACAAATACCGTCTTGAACCATTTTGTCACCAGACCTCCAGCTGGAAGACTCAGCTATTTTCTTACGTTAAGGACGAATTTTGCTTGAATTTGCTTAAAAAGTGGTGACATTTGTTTAACAGACGTAACAAATTTACGTCTAATCTAGCTCTGTCACTCTTATGGCAATCTGTGTGCGACTGCAAGGAATGACTATACATGTTTTTGTACAGTTTGATATTGTGTAGACCTCGAACCAAAGAGTAATATAAGTACCTCGAACTATGACTTAAAAAATCGTCTCTGAATCTCAGCCTAACTGCAGCCTAAAACATAAATGAGGGATTTTCCAAAAGCAAAAAAAAGTAAAAAGTTAGTTCCAAATTTCTCGATAGATGGCGTTGACAAGAGAGGGGTCGATTAGGTATGACCAGCTACCAATCCGCGATAGCCGTGATACGGCTTTATCACATCTTTTATATCGTTCTTTTGCGCGCGAACGAACGAGATAAAAGACGTGATAAAGCCGTAACACGGCTATCGCGGGTTGGCATGCTACCAGTGCTGGTCTACCCAATATCAAACTGTACAAAAACATGTATAATCATTCCTTACAGTCGCACACAGATTGCCATAAGAGTGACAGAGCTAGATTAGACGTAAATCTGTTAAACAAATGTCACCACTTTTTAAGCAAATTCAAGCAAAATTCGTTCTTAACGTAAGGAAATAGCGGAGTCTTCCAGCTGGAGGTCTGGTGACAAAATGGTTCAAGACGGTATCTGTTTACTATTGACATTTCACTTATTCTAATGGGCGGTTGTCATAAGTGTGAATGGATGTCAAATAGCGTTTCTATGTCTTGCTTTATATTATTTATCTACCCCTATATTTTATCTTTGAGTATGACCAATATAAGCTGACCGCGCGCAGGGTGAATAACGTATAACGTCGCGCGTCCACCTTATTTTGGTTTTGCTTAGCTTGATGTGTCGCCGTGTGTACAAAAAAACCCTTTCTTATTGTTGTTGGTTTATTATAAACTATCTGCGGGGCTAGTATGCCAACCCACTATAGCGTGATATATGGCTATCACGCTACCGCTCTCTTTCTATTTTCGCACGACGCACGAACGAACAAGATAAAAGATTTGACAGATGGATGTGTTAAATATCGCAATCGCGCGTTGGCGTGCGTACTAGCCCCGCTGTTGATGAAGTAGCGATTACAAGTTTCCCGGTTTATTTGTGTTTTTCTGTTAAGCCGGGTCCGCTGCGCCATGTTTTCGTGTTATGATGTTAGCAAACACGAAAACATTGGCGCAGCGGACCCGGCTTTAGGTTTTTGTAGTCTGTTATTGTCGTTATATTCAAAATGGATACAAAGCCCATACAGCCACGTCCGATACTTGATTCATTGTTGACAGACAATAACACCGAGATTGTTAATAATAAACCGACAATAATATCAAAGGGTTTATACTGCGTCTTTTTATTAATAATATTCATAAATATACCATAGGTACCTAATCGACCCCTCTCTGTTCAACGCCATCTATCGAGAAATTATGAACTAGCTTTTTTTTTTCTCTGGAAAATCCCCCATTACGTTCCATTCCATTCCTAACTTCAACTTCCTAGCTAACTTCCTAGCTTCAAAACCTGCTGTTTATTTATTCATTTAACGGAACGTAGAGATAACTCGTTGGAAAATGAAATGAATGATCGTTGGTCGGTAATTTCCCGAAATTCTTTCATCTACCCGACTTTCGCCACAGTTGCAGGTACTTTACTATACTTACTTATATTATATAGGTACTTTACTCCTTATTATTGTACTTGTACCTATTCGTTATCGAATTGGCGTCTCATTCTCACTCAGTCCGACGATTACATTACAACAACATCATTGTTCATGCATTGTTCATTTGTTATTATATTAGCGGTTATTAGTCAGATTAATCAAAATATGGTACCCACTGAAAACAAAAGAAGTCTTCGTAAATAGTGATAATAGCAGCCATTACGTATCAGTGAAGACAGTGAAGTGACTCGATACCTATTATATAAAATATTCGCAGGTAAGTAATTCTATACAATATCTAATATCTAAACTATTATAAAACTGTAACAGAAGTGTGTCTGTACATTGAAGATATTTACAAAAAAAAATTACGACACAGTTTGTACCTGTCCCTGATTCCAAATCACCAATTTTTGGATTTTTTGTCTGTCTGTTTGTTTGTTTGTTTGTATGTTTGTTTGTTTGTGTGTTTGTTTGTTCGAGTATCACGCAAAAACTACTGAACCGATTTTGATGAAACTTTTTTTGTTTGATAGCTTATCATCTGACTTAAAATCTGGTATATAATTTATGCGGACGAAGTCGCGGGAAAAAGCTCGTAATAAATAAAAACAGAAATTAACAACTATACTCCATTCCAAATAGCAACGAAATTTTAAGGCTATTTTGAATTACAGAAACAGTAGGTAATTATTAATAGAAAAGGTTTAGTTATCAGTCCCAAGCAAATTATGGGTTATGTTATGATTATAATAACGGACAGGTAGGTAGGTATTATAAATCCTTAGATTAAAAAAATTAAGTAGACCTATATTTGCTAATCAGAATAGGCCAGAAAGCTAAATAGGACAAGGTCTAGGTAGGTCTAGTCCAAAGAGTAATAATAAGTAAGTATACAACGTGAATTAACGGAAAACTAGAAAGTAGTTTGTTTAGAATTGAGAGCAGAATCGAATTATCATGGTTCCAACATAGGTAATTTTTTTCAAAATATTAAATTTGTTTGCAAAATTTAAACATTTTATGAACCCGTTGTCAACCCACCGCACGGGCACACTCACCCTATGAGTAGCTTTCTTTCAGTGTTGAAATGATAACAAATAATTTTTTTACCTCAAAACTTAAAATGCGAATAACTTTAAATTTTAACTACCTATCAAAATAATGAAATTATTGTTTCAATGTAATTATTTTGTTATAAATCAGTTGGGGTGTATGAGGTTTTGCGCTAATTCATTAACACGTTATATATTAGAAGTACACACGGCGACACATCAAGCTACGCAAAATCAAAATAAGCTTACCGGGCGTAGTTATACATAACATAACGTCATGCGGTCACCTTATGTTTGTTTTGCGTTTGCGTAGCTTAATGTGTCGCCGTGTGTACTACTTCTAATATACTTACTTATTATTCTATACAGGGTGAAATTGATATCATTGGCATCCTTTTAGACTAAGAGTCTACCCATCAAACTGAATAAATTTTACTATGGGAGCAAACCGATTGGAGCGACAAAAAAATCAGCTGTTCCATACTAAACTGCAATGCCTACGCGACACAAATGTATGCAACAGCAGATTTTTTTTTGCTCTGATTGGTTTGCTCCCATAGTAAAAGTTGGTCAGTTTGATGGGTGGACTCTTAGTCTAAAAGGATGCTAATGATAATATCAATTTCACCCTTTAGATAGGTAGGTATTTATTTTTCTGATCAGGCTTTACCTACCTACGTAATCCTGAATGAAGTGCTATGAAATAAAAATATTATTTTCACAGGAACAAGGTCAACATGAAGTACAAACATCTCAGATCACATTTAACAAGAAACTCTAAGGAAAATTATCATACATTGAAAGACTGTAAACTGGTTATAGACGGAACAAGCTGCTTTCATGATGCATACAGTTACAAAAAGAGTGGGTGTCAGTTTATATTGGGCGGAGAATACGATAGATATGCAAGCTATTTGAAAAATATACTGAAACCTTTCGTTGAGAACAATATCACCTGCTTCGTGATATTTAATGGAGGAATGAAAAGAGATCTTGAGACTTGTAAAGAAATTCACCAAAAAATTATTAATAACACAGATGCAGTACAACCTGGAAGGGACGAAAATATTTACTGTGAACCAATTTTCGTCAAAGATGTCCAGAAAGAAGTACTGGAAGAGCTTGGGATAAAATATTATGTCACAGAACATAATAACAAAGAAGCAATGTTTACCGTTGCAAAATATTTTGACTGTCCCATCCTGACTAATAATTTTGAATATCGATTGTATGGTGTTACATGCATTGTACCAAATTCTTTATCATGCAGCAAAACAATTTCTTGTGATGTATTATGCAAAGTTGAACTGTATATGCCAAAGGACATGATACCAATATTTCTCACCCTCATAGACGAAGACAGCTTATTCTTCAAGAAACTACCACGAATTATAAATTGTCAAGAAAGAAACTTAATAGCTTCCGTGCTTAGATGGATGACGCGTCAGAGCAAAGATGTTGCTTTGAAGGACATATTAAAAAACCTAAAGGATGAATCTGAAAGAGATATATTCATCAAAACTTATGAGGAACATACAAAATTATGTAAAGCACACGATAAGATGGCAATTCAATATTTTAAGTCTGGAATGGTGAAGGATGACTATTTTCTAGATGGAGTTGCTAGTGGAAAAATAGCAGTTCCATACATAAATCTGAAAAATAGCGCCACATTCTCCGGCTCATGGCTTATTGTTGACAAAGAGAAAGATGATGCAATGTTGCCAGCAATAGATATCCCTTTGTTCATTTATGGCATTTTAACAAACTCAGAAAATGTTAAAATCACATTCATTGGAAGAAAATTCAATAAAAGTGAAGCTTGGGACGTTGAGGGAGAATTCAAGGCACTATCTACAGAGGGATTGTTAAAGAAAATACAAAATTCTGAAAGTAATGTTTTCAATGATTATGTAACGAAAATATTACCTGGGTTCGTATTCATGTGGCTGAAGCCATTGCCTGAAGACTGTTGGGTTCTGATCATTGCCTGTCTATATTTTTGTAAAAGAAACAAAGATTTTATTAACTTTGCTTACAGCTTAATGCTTTCCTATGTAATGTTGGGACCTGTGTCCGAAAAAGTTGGTGTTATCAAGAGAAGTAATTTTCTGAGTCTAAATGAATTCGATGAAAGTGGAGGCTCTTCTGAAGACATGAAAACAAAGGACTGTGCATTGGCTACCATTAAATTGATAGACCTGTTTTACGCTGATAAAATTATAACTATATATAATCGAAGCATTCTTCACTCTTTGGCAGAATTCCAGCATTACTTACAACATTTGAACTATTTAAACAAATTTTGTGGGGAAAAAATTCAATCTACAGTCTACCACAAAGTTTTGAACATCAGTTTTGTGTATAATGTCTACCAAAAGATAGAGAAAGATAATTCTTTGAATTATTTCGAAACAACTCTTTGTAATTCACCTGTTTTGACGTATTTTAAGAAGATGATTCATGTTTTCGACGAATGTCTTAGCGGTCTTTAAGGTGGTTAATGGCACTTGTTTAATGCTTAGTACCTGATGGAGAACCAATGTATCATCTTACTGGCTGGAAAAGTGTTAAGTTTGTATCTATGATTTATTATGATTTGTTAGCTGTGGTGGTATTGTCAAAAAAATGAAAGATGGTTTTGGTTTTGAAAGTAAAATGTAGAAATGAAGAAAATAAAAGTTTAAGTTGATAAAATATTTTTATTAAACGAAGCACCTCACCAATAGTGGTAGCAGAGCGTGGTTTACTGAAATTTATACCTGCGGGAAAATAAGATTAATTAGGATTAAAAAGACGAAAGATGGCGGAAACAATAAACGCGAATATAAAACAGTTCGACGGAACAAATTTTTCAACGTGGTTATTTCGAATTAAAAGCTGTTTAAATGAAAATGATTGTCTGGGGGCAATCGAAGACAAATTGTTTGCAAGCCTTCCGGAAAACAAGAAGTTGGAGGTGAAAGCAAAAAATATCGTAATTAGTGGAATAGCAGATACACATTTAGAATATGTTAAAAATGAAGACACAGCATATAGAATGATACAAAATTTAGAAGCGAATTTTACTAAGAAAAGCACAAGGGGAAAAATTTATCTAAGACGGAATTTGAGTGAGATGAGATTTGATGAACGAACCTCCATGATGAAACACCTTATAGAAATGGAGGAGATTTTTTCACAGCTTAAAGATGCTGGGTCTACACTCACAGAAGAAGAAAAGGTCAATTATGTGTTGCTGTCGATGCCTAAAACGTACGAAATGGTCGTAACAACTCTAGAAATGATAGAAAACTTGAAGTTGGATTTTGTAAAGGATAGACTTCTTGGAGAAGAAGAGAAACGTCAAAAGGATAATCGGAACTATGACGGAATGGACAGTGCTGCCTTTCTATGTTATAAATGTAACTTACCCGGACATAAACAATTTGAATGTAAGCGTCAACCATCAGGAAGAGGAGTTCGAGGAGGATTTTCAGGTCGAGGCCACCAGATATCATCTAGAGGATATGGAGATAATAATCAAGGATTTATGAGAGGAACAGGGTCACCATCTAGAGGATACGGTGATAATAATCAAGGATTTATAAGAGGAACAGGGTCGTCAGGATACCAAGGACAATCGAGAGGAAGGTATGCCGCCGGAGCGAGACGAGGACGCGGATGGAACTTTGGACGAGGAGCAGGATGGAGTAATGGAAGAGAATATGGTAGAGGAGATTTCAATACATTTTCAGCAGAGACAGATGATATTGGATTTACCGACGATACAGGTGAGGTACACGCAGAGACGGGTGACATTAGAATTTCCGACAATACAGGTGAGGTGCACAACTGTTATGAAAGTAATAAATTAGTATGGTGTGTAGACTCTGGGTCATCGGACCACCTTACAAACAGGAAGGACTTATTTACGGAGTATGTGGACTTTAAAATACCTAAAAATATTGAGGCTGCTAAAAGTGGTGTTACATTGAAAGCAGTGGGAATTGGAAATATAAACGTGAAATGTTTTGTTGGTAAGAGATCTACGGACTGTACTATTAAAAATGTTTTCTATGTACCGGACTTGAGAAAGAATTTATTGTCAGTGTCAAAATTGGAAAGTAACGGTAAAAGAGTAGAATTTTGTAACGGGAAAGTTAGGGTTTATCACGCGAATTACTTATTAATGATTGGAAATAATGAAGGGTCATTGTATACGATTGAAATGCAATTGAACAATTCAAATTGTAATTTTTTATCTAGTAATGATGAGGTCATACAGCTGTGGCACAGGCGGTTTGGTCATTTGGGGTTAAGAAGTTTGAGTACATTGACACACAAAAATTTGGTAGAAGGATTAAATGATTTAAAAGGTTTACCAATCAATGAAAATGCACTATGTGAGCCTTGTGTGCTAGGAAAAATGACTAGGCAACCGTTCAATAGAATCGGGTATAGAGCGAAGTCTCCATTAGAGCTAGTTCACACTGATGTATGTGGTCCCATAACTCCTATAACTAGGGAAGGATATCGATATTTTCTAACATTTATAGACGATTATACACATTTTACTATGATATATCTTTTAAAAGAAAAGTCTGAAGTATTTGAAAGTTTCAAAACTTATTATTATTATGTTACAAATTATTTTAACACAAACTTACGTAAACTCAGAGCTGATAATGGAGGTGAGTATACTTCTGGGGAAATTCAGAGATTCTGTAATTATGAGGGAATACGTCTTCAATACACTGTTCCATACAATCCTGAAATGAACGGTGTCGCAGAAAGAATGAACCGAACAATCATGGACAAGGCGAGGACAATTTTATCTGAATCAGGATTAGGAAAAGAATTCTGGGGAGATGCAGTATTGTACTCTGCATACGTTACTAACAGGAGCCCAACAGTAGGAAAGGAAGAGACACCATGTGAATTATGGACCGGACGGAAACCAGATGTGTCATTTATGCGAGTATTTGGAAGTATCGCATACAATCATGTACCTAAGCAGTTGAGGCAGAAACTTGACAATCCGGGGAAAAGAATGATTATGATTGGATATTGTACTTCAGGATATAAATTATATGACGAAGAGAATAAAAGGACTGTAGTGGGTAGGAATGTCATATTTGATGAAAGAAGAAACATGGATAAGAATATAATCTACGTACCAGAACAGGGAAATGAAAAAGAAAGTGAAGAAGGTGAAAATAGAAGAGAGAGAGAAAGTACAAGAAAAGAAGATAATTCGAGAGAAAATTCAAGAAAGACACAAGAACATGAAGATGAAGAAATTGAAGAAAAGATTAAAGAGACTCCCAAAAAGAAACAAGTTGGAAATAAAGAAGAGAATACGGAAACAGGGAGAGGCAGGAGACATAAAAGATTACCAAAGAGGTTTGAAGATTATGAAATAGATCTAAGTGATGATGAAGAGTGTTTGTTTGCATATATGACAAGTCATGAGAATGTTCCTATCAGTTTTGAAGAAATAGAACAAAGAGAAGATAAAAAACAGTGGGAAAAAGCAGTAAAAGAAGAATTAAAAGTTATAGAAGAGAGTAAAACTTGGAAAATTGTACCTAAACCAGAAAATGAAAAGTTGATTGACTGCAAATGGATATTTACCAGAAAAGAAGTAGGAAATGAAGAAATTTATAAAGCAAGATTGGTAGTTCGTGGATTTAAGCAGAAGGATAAATTAGAAGATATTTATTCACCAGTTCTGAAACTCCAAACATTGAGAATTTTGTTATCAGTTGCTGCACATAAGGATTTTCATATAAGCCAAATGGATGTTAAAGGGGCTTTCTTATATGGAAATATTAAAGAAGATGTTTATCTTCAACCACCAGAGGGATTAGAGATTCCAGAAGGTTATGTGTTGAAACTTACCAAGTCATTATACGGATTGAAGAAATCACCAAAGTATTGGTATGAAAAATTCCATGATACAATTACAGGATATGGTTTTAAAAGATCACAAAATGATTACTGCCTATATACAAAGGGAGAGTTATATTTATTATTATATGTCGACGATATACTCATTATGGGAAAAGATTTACAGGAAAACGAAAAGGTTAAACAATTTTTATGCACCAAATTCAGAATGAAAGATTTAGGTTGTGATAATTTAACTTATTTAGGAATTTCGATTAACAAGATGCCAGGGGAGGTTCATATAAATCAGACTAAGTATTTAAATGGCGTTTTACGTAAATATAACATGCAAGATTGTAAGGGTTGCGATACACCAATGGATCCAAATTTTGTTTTGAGTATTGAACTCAGTGAAATTGATTTCAATTGGGAATACAAGTGTAGATCATTGATTGGATCCTTAATGTATGCTATGATAGGTTCAAGACCTGATATTGCAACTGCCGTATGTTACCTCAGTAGATTTCAATCTCAACCATGCGAAAAATTATACAAAGCTTTGAAAAGGATTTTGAGATATGTTAAGCAAACTGTAAGCTATTCTTTAATTTATAAGAAAAGTGATTGTAAACCAGATTGTGTTTTGATGGGTTATGCAGATGCTGACTTTGCGAGAGATGAAACAGATAGGAAGTCAACTTCTGGATACTTATTCAAGTTATTTGATAACACTGTAATTTGGAGATCTAAAAAACAGTCAACGGTTTCTCTTAGTACAACTGAAGCAGAATTAATTTCACTATGTGAGGCTTCTATGGAAGCTTGTTGGTTGATGAAAATGTTATCAGACTTAAATATAAAGATTGAAAATGTCGTTATTTTTGAAGATAATTCTAGCACTATTAAGACAGTTAATAATCCAGATCAAAAGCGGTTAAAGCATCTTGATGTAAAATTTAATTTTATAAAGCAGAAAGTTGAAGAGGGATCTATTATTGTAAAGTATATTTCAACAACGGAGCAAATAGCTGATATTTTGACAAAACCTTTGCCTAAGATAAAGTTTTTAAACTGTGTTAAGTGGATAGGTATGTATTGAAAGATGAAACATTGAGGGAGAGTGATGGAGAACCAATGTATCATCTTACTGGCTGGAAAAGTGTTAAGTTTGTATCTATGATTTATTATGATTTGTTAGCTGTGGTGGTATTGTCAAAAAAATGAAAGATGGTTTTGGTTTTGAAAGTAAAATGTAGAAATGAAGAAAATAAAAGTTTAAGTTGATAAAATATTTTTATTAAACGAAGCACCTCACCAATAGTACCTACCTAGATATTTGTTTTTTTAAGTAAGGAAAGTACCTAAAGCGCATCAGTCAAATGACATACATTGTATTCGGGATGTATCAGTACCCGATGTTTAGGGACCATAAAACTGAACAATATTCCCTATATAGCCAACACAGAAATCACGAAAAAACCTCTGCTCAGTTCCATACAAAACTACAGTATCCTTCCTACCTACTCGACTCTAAGGCTGCCTGTCCATTGACGCGAGCTGGCTGGCGGAGCGGGGAAATGGAGTTTTACTAACCAATCAGGATTGCATAAAAAATCTCTGCCGAGACTCGGCCGAGCTCCTGATTGGCTAATATTTTCCACGCTACACCACTCCGCCAGCCAGCTCGCGTCAATGGACAGGCAGCCTAATAGGTACGTACCTGCGTATGGTACAGTAGATTTTTTATTCGCGATTTCGATGCTTGCTCCGTAGTAGAAGTTATTCAGTTTGATGGTCTAAATCATCCTCTTAAATATTACCTACCACCCCTTTCACATACATAATATAGGATATAGGTAAGGTACCTGTACCTACCATCAATTTCACTCTCAGACCAAAAATTGATGGTAGGATTGGTAGGTAGGCTTAAGGTCTGTGATTTTACTATACAGGGTGTCAGCCCTCCGCAGACTGAAACGGTGAACTCAGACTATCAAACTGAACAACTTTCACTATGGAGCCTACCTCAGGAAACGCGAAAAAAATCTGCTGTCAAATACATTTGAGGTGTCCGTATAGTTAGCAGCCTCACCAGCTCATTCGAAGGTTTTGACTAAGCCACGATTTAGTGCCCAATTAGTGCAATTTGGTGCCCAAAGCACAGATTTGGTGCTCATGTAGTTTAAAAGATATTTGGGTACCTTACTGAGGCTGCTAGATAGACGTCAAGCTAGCAGTCGCATTTTGAAATACTGTTTGTATCGATGTGATTTATATGTCACGATTTAGTGCTCATTTAGTGATCCCTATATCCAAAATTTCATGAATATTGATCCAATACAAGCCGAGATATGATAGTACATTGTTGAGGCTGCTAACTAGACGTTTCTTCCAACGATGATTCCAATGAAACGGGTGCACATTTGAAACTGATAAATACATAGCGATTTAGTGCTCGATTTGGTGACTCTAATGACATTTATGAAAAGTAGAATTTTCCTTCCTACTTCCCAAAAAAATTACCTAAACTTCTACATACTAATCGTATTTTAGGGCCGACGAAACCGTTGATCAAATTTAGACTTTATTCAACTGTAATAGGGTTTAAAATAGATTTTAATTTTATGGTTAGTACTGTCACGCAAAAAAGTGAAATGATATTAAATTTTTATAACTGTGACAATACTCACTCTCGTATGTAGGTATGTTTTGTGAGTCCAGAAGACTATTATTCTTCTCTATTACTCGACTATTATTGTTTTAATTGACTCACCCCAAATCATTTGTGTCAAGGCTGGTTTCAAGTAATGAGGATTTTTGTCGTGAGATGGCGTAATTTTTTGCAAACTTCGTCGTTATTTTACTTAACGACTAGTATTACCCTCCTTCTAACGCAGTCGGGTAAAACTGAATGTTTATTAGAAAAATAAATGAAACATAAATGAAACTAGGATAATAATGAACAGATTTATTTAATAAATCACACACATATTGTTTTCGTATTAAAATAATTACTAACTTATAGATGTAGTACCACAGGTTACAAGTTACAACAGGTTTTTATTAATTTAAAATCACAGCTATACATAAATTTCTTAAAAGTAGTATAAATCAGTCTTAATTTTTAGTATAAAGAATACAGTGTGGAACTGTTGGTAGATACATGGCGATAACAACATTATTTGTAATAATTACCCAAAGCACCTGAGCCATTATTATAATAAATCTCTGATTGAAATGATAGATGTAGTTTACAACTGATTTTTATTTGAAATCACAGCCTTGCCTTACACATAGTTTCTTAAAAATAGGTATAAATCAGTCTTCATTTTTATTATACAGGGTGTTAGGGTAAACAGTTGCATTACTTTAAGGGGTGATTGTGCCCATAATACTGAACAATTTAGCTTAAGAAACCTACAGGAAATTCGCAAAAAAAAAATTACGAGTTTTCATACAAACGTTCGATCAGCTGATTGAATTTAGTATGGGAGGCAAATATTTTTTTCAAATTTCCTATCTGGTTCTTACGGGAAGTTGTTAGGTATCATGGGTACAATTACTCCTTAAAGTAATGCAACTGTTTAACTTAACAACCTGTATACACCACTAGTTTTTAATTACTAACGTAACTTTAAGGGTGTATTCAGACCATGAATCTGAACAACTTTCCCTAAGAAACATGGGTCGAAAAATGAGAAAAATTTTTGGACCTTCCATACAAAAGTGCGGATCGGCCGATCGATTTTCTATGGGAGGTCCAAAAATTTTTTACGTTTTTCGACCCATGTTTCTATGGGAAAGTTGTTTAGATTCATGGTCTGAATACACCCTTAAAGTTACGTTAGTAATTAAAAACTAGTGGTGTATAAGGTGTAAATCAGTCTTAATTTTTAGTATACAATATACATAGGTATAAATCAGTCTTAATTTTTAGTATACGTAGGTATAAATCAGTAGTTTAAAATAGGTATAAATCAGTCTTAATTTTTAGTATACATAGGTATAAATCAGTAGTTAAATAATGACGTACATCGAAAATGACCTACTTCTCCATAATGAAAAATATGTATAAATCAGTCTTAATTTTTAGTAAGTATACATAGGTATAAATCAGTAGTTAAAAATAGGTATAAATCAGTTTTAATTTTTTGTATATTTTTATGTTTTTTTTGATAATGCAATGTGGAACTGTAGACGAATTATTAGATTTTGTAATTTTAGAATCGAGGTCATTGTAACATTGCCATGATTTTCTTAAATGGCGGTAACAAAATGATTTGTAATGACCCAAAGCTCCAGAGCTGCCACTATAATCAATGACGGATAGCACAGTATATGTATCTTTATTCAGCTGTATTGTTTTCGGTATTTTATCTAGTTTCAATATTGTGTTGCTGCTAAGTTCAAAAAAGATGAATTGTTGTAAATTATATTTGTAAGTATTTAAGCCGTTACACGTAGGAAATTTGCACTTTCTTTCACTATCGCGTATAAGGACGGCATCATTTAATTTTTCGATGCCATGTTCTTCAATTTTGCCAACATCAAGGGACAACCAAGTACACTTTTTTACAGTTGATTCATTTACTTTGCACTCGGTGTTTGTACACTGCAATACTCGATCTGCACTATAATAGTCATAGACGACTAGGTGGTCAACTATATAAGTTACATTACATTGACAATCTATATATCCCATACTTTTTGTATCGTCCTTTTGGTACATGTTCCGCAATATCTGAGTTCGTTTCAAATAAATGTTTTCAATCAATTTCTTTTCTTTTTGAAGTTTTTCGGATTTAGTTTCGTTTTGTCGATTTGGTTTATCAGTTTTGTTTTGGGTTTTTGAATTTAATTTGTTTCTTTTGCTTATCGGATTGACTAAACTACGAATCAAATCTGAGAATTCATTTTTTTGTCTTGAAATTTTTCGTTTACATTTGAGTCTATCTACATATGCTACTGATAGACTTTGTCCCACAGAATCAAATGCACAAGTGTTTGCGACGTTAATAGAATGATTTGAAGTATTAAGCGTGCCATTACGAAGAATATGCAATTTAACTTGTTTCCTAGGTGGATGTTTCTTTTTATTAACGACTTGTCCTCGCCAGTCTTCAACACAGATAGGATTATTTCTATGTATTGAATTTACATAGAATGAATTGTCTTCAGTTTCTTCTACAACCGCGTCAGTAATTTCACTTGAATCATTTTCAGTGTAGTATTGCAAATCACTTTGACTTAATTTTGTTGCACCGTTTATAAGCTTTTCATGTTCAACTACGAATTCATCAACTCTGTATTTGCGGTTAGGGGTTTTCAAAAACAATCTTTTAACATTTTTAAAATAGTTCTCGACATTTGAACTAGTAGGGTTAGAACCTGCACTTTCAAAAAATGGAACCATAACATTGCCCCAAATAGGTAATTTTTTTATGATTCTCATTAGTAGCTTCATTATACCAGGAAAATAATATAAATTTTCATAATCAGTAATATCATTTTCAGTGAGCTGATTATAAACATTTATTTTGTCCATAGTTTCTTCACACAACCTTACAAGAGGATTGTTATCTATTGAGCTATTTTCTTCAAATATATCAGATTTTTTATTGGAAGTATCATTTTCTGTATTGATTTCTTGAACAGCCTCATTGATATCCAGTAAATTGCGAATCTTGCGCAACGAAATTTCACATAGTGTTTGTTTATCATTAATGCTACCGCGATACTTAGAATTCGCAACAATTGTAACATTTTCGACGAGTTGTTTTACTTCCACATAATTTGTTCGTTCTTTGATGAGTTGGATGCATTTAATGTAAAAAAATTTCACTCTGTAATCAACGTGACTAAAAATATCTTGTCTGTATAAAGTTCTAATGAAATGAGAGGTATCAAGCCTTACGTAGCATTTTGGAATTTTACAAGCCACTTTATTTTCTAGAAGAGCAAAACAGTCTTCTAAATATTTATTAGTTGAATCTATTCCGTTAAATATTTTTACAACTGCACCAATCAAGGCAGCCGAATCGTCAGTAACAACTTCGTTTGGCGGTATTTTGTTTCCTAACCAGGTTTCTAGCCAATTAGCTACATTATTCAAGCCATGACTTTCTGAAATCATTTGGGCAACAGCAACGCTACTATGAACTGCTGTATCCGTCATAGCAACGTATAAGAATAGCGGACCTTGCATTTTTTCGGCCAATTCCGTGTGTTCGTTGACAATTGGTCGAAGTTTTTTACAAAATATAGAGCCAGTTGCATCAATTGAAAGTCGTACGTAATTTACCGTTTTTTGGCACTCTTTGTAATAAGCTATTTGTTCATTGGTCCAATAATGTACAAAAAATGGAATTCCTGATACATTTCTGATACAATTGTCATATGGCGGCGTTGACGCCATAGATATAAGCGATAAAATAGGATTTGGGTGTAATTGTGTAGACCTAACACTTTCATGCTTAATTTGTCTGAAAGTACTCAACTTAGGCAGTATAGGAGGTTCCACATCATTTTCATCCATTAGATCTGCGGCCATGGTATATCTTGCTGCTATCGCTGATTCGTTTTTTAATCTTTCTGCAAGTATCGATCTTTTATGACCTCGGACTTGATTTTTGACGTTAGGAGAGTGTTTAAACGTTTTGTCCCAATTTGTTATCCGACAACGCACGCCGATAAAATTTTCTGATATTTTATGAGTTATAATTGTAATATCAGCTCGACATTGTTTGCAATAACCTTTGCATTTCGTTTTATAGTCAGTTTTGGCCGTATTATATTTAAAACACCATGAGCAAACTGATTTTGTTTTTCGCGATAATTGTTCTTGAATGATATTTGTCCATTTGTTTCGTTGAAGTCTGCGTTTTACATTGTATAAACTTTGAGAAGCTCTTTCATCATTTCGACGGTAGTAATACAATTTAGGTTCCAATTCTTTCCATATTGTAACGTCTATTTCAAAATTTAACGTTAAACTATTTTTATCTTTATTCTCCTTATCATCATCATTATATTCCTCATTTAAAAGGTCTGAATCATCATTGCTTTGCAATGAAGAATCTAAAGACAAATCAACTTTCGTCAATTCCAATTCGTCATCTATACACTGTTCGTAATCTATATTTTGACTGGAAGCCAAATCAGCAGTTCGTCCGAAAAAGTACTCATAATTTTTTTTAATGCTTAAATGTATTGATTTAACGGACATTTGATAATCAAATAATGTATATAGTGTTGTGTAAACATTATGGTTTGTCGGTGGGATACTTTCTCGAAATACATCTGCAAATTGAACTAGCACGTCCCTTTGTTTATCTAATGGCACTTTGGCTTTCCGCCCCCGTTTCGGTGTGTGTTCCATATTGGTACTTAGTGATAAAAACAAAATTACAATAAAAATAGAAATTAAGTGCATAATGACTTACGTTATAATTATGTCTTAACAAGATAATAATAAATAATCAAAATATTACAAAATATTAACAAAATATTAACTGCCTCCGTGATCTAATGGTTAAGAGCTTTGGCTCTGGACACGGAGGTCGTGGGTTCGATTCCCACGGGGGACACCTAGAGATATGTCACTTTGTGCGTTTTTCCCCAGTTGGTTAGGAAATTGCAGGCTGAATCACCTGATTGTCTGAAAAGATAAGTGATTTCGTGCTTCGGATGGCACGTTAAGCCGTTGGTCCCGGCTACTATCTCTGCATAAAAACCACGTCAGAGGCCGTAGGGCGGTCTGAAAAAACTCTGACACCAGGGCTCTGCCCACACGATAAGAAGAAGAATAAAAATATTTACAAAACGATAATTAAGAACCAAAAATTGGTATCTATTCTCTATCTATTAAATGTTTAAACCTAAGCCTATTTAAAATTTTAAACCAATAAAGATTAAAGATACAATACGTTTTTAAAGAACTCGGTGATAAGTCTTGAGATTTATCATAGATGTATGTATTTTAGATCAAATTTGAAATCCTTCCGGCCCATAATGCCAGAAACGCAGTAAAGTGTAGCTTCGGAGAGTCTTTGTTGTCAGTCATCTCATCACATCACAATCTGTGAAATAAAAATAATATTTCTGTCAGTAAAGCTGAAAAATAAGACATCATGAAGTGTGACCGTATTAAAGATGAGTCATGTACTTATATTTTTCTAACTAATTTAACAATTGTCAACTTAAATTCAATAATTGTTATTGTAATTAAATCTACTGATTAATAATACGATATTTCGTATGAAAGATCCTTGTGTCAAACGATCTGTAAAGCACTAGGTATATTACCAAAATTGAAGATTGTAGACAATGAGTTTCTACAGGGTGTAACAAAACACCCTAGTAATACTTAAGGGGGTGCTTCAGACCATCAAACTGAACAACTTTCACTATTGGGCCACCATCGAAAACTCGAAAAAAAAATCCGCTCTTTCATACAAAACAGCAGTACCGACTCGACTCAAATGTATGGGCCAGCAGATTTTCCCATAGAGAAAGTTGTTCAGTTTGATGGTCTGAAGCACCCCCTTAAGTATTACTAGGGTGTTTAGTTACACCCTGTATAAGTCTTAGAACATAGCGCTCGGAATCAAGAAACTTCACTATTTAAAAGGTTGCCTACATAATCATCAATAGTTTAAGCATTTGGCGTATGACTTAAAAACTACTTAACCGATTTGAATGAAGTTTTCACAGAAGCATAGGGTTTAGTTTGGATTAACATTTATGCTTTACTGCATCGCAATCGGTTGATTCAATCAAAAGTTATGAGTATTTACAATAAGTGGTATGCTATGCGCGTACAGAGTCACGTGTACCGCTAGCCAATATTAATATTCAAAGGAGTGGTTTAGTTAAGTTAGACCATTAAACAGAACAATTTTGATTATGAATAGTAATTCACTCTAGATTGCAATGTATGGGTAAAACGGCAAAAGACAACATTTTTTGAAACTGCTTCTTTATTTTAGCCACTTATGAGTACATTCAAATACACTACTACTACTCTCCCACTTTTCGGAGGGCTGTGTAACTGCGTTTCTCTCATAGAAAATATTCGCCTGAACCTTAACGTGCTTTTTTGGACTCGCCGTCGTGGTTCGCCAATTTTTAAGGGGATGATCACAAGCTTACCTCGTCTTGTTAGTTTCCCAGTGATTGATAGGTAGTGATAGCTAGTGTCCAAGGCGTAATGTCACAAAGTAATTTGGTCTCCATGTCTACAAACCAGATCCTGAAAAGAATAAAGAAAAGAATATTTTAAAAATGAATTTTTTATTTGTCACAAAAACTAGCATATCATGGTACCTACGGTAGGTGATATTTAATTAATTTTATTTAACACGTAAATTATAGTTAATCATTTGTTTATTCGTCCAAGGTTTTATGTCATGGGTTTTGGGTATCCATTTACAACTTTAGATAGCTACGAGCTTTAACCCGCGACTTCGTCCGCATAAATTATATACCAGATTTCAAGTCAGATGATAAGCTATCAAACAAAAAAAGTTTCATCAAAATCGGTTCAGTGGTTTTTGCGTGATACTCGAACAAACAAACACCCAAACAAACAAACAAACAAACAAACGAACAAACAAACAAACAAACAAACAAACAAACAAACAGACAGACAAAAAATCCAAAAATTGGTGATTTGGAATCAGGGACATCTAAAAACCATATCGTAATTTTTTTTTGTAAATATCTTCAATGTACAGACAAATTTCTGTTACAGTTTTATATATATATATATATATATAATAGTTTAGATAAAACATGCTACTGAATAAACGAAGAACTAGAAAAAAGTTTGCTAAGAATAGAGAGTAGAATTTATTCATTAAAAGTTTCAACATGGGTTTGATTTTTTTTTAATATATAATAATTTGTTTGTACACACGGCGACAGGTCAGGTTACCCTGTTTGGACTCTGAAGTATTAGAAGTTGAACGCTACGAATCGTGCGAGAAGGTGCGGTATGTTGTTGTTGTTTCGTCTCACAGCACGCTGCGTCCGCGCCGGCAGCCGCATTTATGCAGGCTCTGTACCGCACTATTTTGTATTTTGTACGTATTGAAGTTATGGGTATATAGGGTGCGTAACCTGATGTGTCGCCGTGTGTACATTATACAATTTACTAGCCACCCGCTCAAGCTTCGCACGAGTGTGATGCTGATATAAACCTCCCTCTTGAATCACTCTATCTATTAAAGAAAACCGCATTAAAATTCGTTGCGTAGTTTTAAAGATCTAAGCATACATAGGGACAGACAGACAGCGGGAAGCGACTTTGTTTTATACTATGTAGTAATTAAACTCGATGACAATCCACCAACAACACACAACACACTTACTACCAAAACCAAATCCTAAAAAGGTATCCATGAGCACGCTAGCGATTTCATTCATTGCTTAAATAATAACTAATCATTTTACACGAAAAATTTAAATGTTGATTATTAAATAAATACATAATAATATAAAATTATTAAATTATTGTTTTAGTGAAATTATTTTAATACAGGGTGTTAGGGTAATCAGTTGCACTACTTTAAGGAGTGATTGTACCCATGATACTGAACAACTTTCCCAAAGAAACCTATAGGGAATTCACAAAAAAAAAATGCAATCCGCTGATCAAATGTTTGTATGAAAAGTCAAAAAAAAAAATCGCGAAATTTCTTTCCCTATGAAACCTATACGAAAATTGCAATTTTTGTTTTACTTTTCATACAAAAGTTCGATCAGCTGATTGCATTTAGTATGGGAAGTCAAAATTTAATTTTTACGAATAGGGAAAGTTAGTACAATCACTCCTTAAAGTAATGCAACTGTTTACTCTAACATCCTGTATACTTACTTAAATCTTACTACTAAAAAATTTCGTTCTCTGGCTAGTGGACTCGGTAGCGAAATTGGATAACGCACTTCCCCGGTTTGGAAGGGTGCGGGTTCAAGTCCCACCCGAGACTTAATTTTTCAATCTTTAATTTGATTTCTTTTATCTGTTGGGTATATTGAGGTTTTGCGCTTATTCATTAACACGTTGTATAGTTTCATGTAAAGTTTTATTAATCTTTATAATATGACCAAATAACATGCCTTAATTTCCTAGATGATAAAATAATTAATTTATAAATTACCAACCATATTTTTAGTCAATAAGTATAAGTTATTAATTATTATAAATTAATTGTTGTAATAACGTGATTGTGTTTTTCACGTACATAAGCTAGGCAAGTAGGTATTTCGTGTAGCTGACTTATTTTCAAATCTACTGCAAATCAAATCAAATAATTTATTTGTTGGAACTAGGTACAATGCATAATATAGATCTTATAATACAACATAATAATTATAGTTCTTGCTACTCTCTGCCAACAGTGGCGCTCAAATCTAAACTATTATAAAACTGTAACAGAAGTGTGTCTGTACATTGAAGATATTTACAAAAAAAAAAATTACGATATGGTTTTTACCTGTCCCTGATTCCAAATCACCAATTTTAGGATTTTTTGTCTGTCTGTCTGTTTGTTTGTTTGTTTGTTTGTTTGTTTGTTTGTTTGTTTGTTTGTTTGTTTGTTTGTTTGTTTGTTTGTTTGTTTGTTTGTTTGTTTGTGTTTGTTTGTTTGTTTGTTTGTTTGTTCGAGTATCACGCAAAAACTACTGAACCGATTTTGATGAAACTTTTTTTGTTTAATAGCTTATCATCTGACTTAAAATCTGGTATATAATTTATGCGGACGAAGTCGCGGGTAAAAGCTCGTATTTAAATAAAACCGGTCAAGTGCGAGTCGGGATACTCGCGCACCGAGGGTTCCGTACCACACCACCACAGAACACAACATTATTACCTTAGAATTTTTTTTTTTCCGTGACCTTTAGCGCCAGACCGACTCACACTTTGCCGGTTTATAGTATTTGTTGTTATTCTGTAGAGTTTGCTCTATAATCACACTAAGTTTGACGCTTGTATGTATTAGGGCTCTTACAGACCAGCGACAGTACTCTGCGACAGGGTCGCGCGACCGGCGCACGACGGTCGCTGAGGGTCGCGCGACAGTTGAAGACCGTGACGTAGTGTTGTATAGTCTGAGAGATAGACCTCCATATCCAATAGTTTGTAACTTCCTATATACAGGGTCCTTCTTAATATGCTGACACTTTTTAAGGCGATGACCAGACTATGAAACTGAACAACTTTCTCTATGGAATCAACATCGAAATCGCGAAAAAAATAACAGTTGTCCCATACGTTTGGCTCCGAGTAGGTTTGCAGTTTTATATGGAAGTGATGATTTTTTTTTTCGCGATTTCGATGTTGGTCCCATAGAGGAAGTTGTTCAGTTTGACGGTCTGATCATCCCCTTAAAAAAGTGTCAGCATATTAAGAAGGACCCTATACAGGATGTAACAAAACACCCTAGTAATACATAAGGGGGTGCTTCAGACCATCAATCTGAACAACTTTCACTATGGAGCCAATGACGAGAAAAAATCAAAAAAATCTGCCGTCCCATACATTTGAGTCGAGACGGTACTGCAGTTTTGTATGAAAGAGCTGATTTTTTTTCGCGATTTCGATGTTGGCTCCATAGTGAAAGTTGTTCAGTTTGATGGTCTGAAGCACCCCCTTAAGTATTACTAGGGTGTTTTGTTACACCCTGTATACGTATTTATAAATATTTATGTGTACTTATAATTATTAGTGTTGTGTTAAGTATTATTATTATAACTTTATTATGTATATTATAATTGCCCTATTTTCACCAGTCTGTAATATTTTATGGACTTGATGATGAAGATAATCAATTCTGGATTATCTATTATCTAAAGAAACCAAAATCTACGAAAAACTTATAAAAACTACCAGAAATATCAACCATGTTATTTTTAGCCTCCGTTTTCTTCAAACTGAAATCTCTCAAGAACAAGACTTGTGCTCTCAGACTATGCCTACGTCACGGTCGCGCTTCGGTCGCGCGACAGTCGCGCGACGGTCGCAGAGGGTCGCGCGACGGTCGCGCGAATCAAATATAGGAACCTAGCCCATGTTACTTATCTCTAGCGTAGTTTTCTATGCGCGAAATAATTTTTAGAATCGGTAAAGTTGTTCCAGAGATAACATACAAACAAACAAACAAACAAACAAACAAGTAACTCTTCATAGTATTAGTGTATTGTAGTAGTAGTGGTGTTTATGAGCAGTAGGTATATTTCGGCAGAACAAAAAATGCGATACTTGATAAAAATTGGTCGCATTTCTGATGACTTTCTGATAATTAAAATATGCTTAGTACTTAATTAATTGTTATTAGTCTACTAAGAATTATATCACTAGATAGTATATAAAACAAAGTCGCTTCCCGCTGTCTGTCTGTCCCTATGTATGCTTAGATCTTTAAAACTACGCAGCGAGAAATAATGGCTTATTTACGAAGCCGATTTATTTAATCCTTATCCAATTAAGTACCTTAAATACATTGTGCATTTAATATAGATCAATATGGCTCTTTACAGCATGTAATTTAAATGAATATTTTCGAAGATATTACAGATTTAAAATGTAGGGTCATAGCGGGTTGCGGCGCCCCGGCGCGCAGGCTTAGATTTGAGCTTTGAGTGTTTTTCACATGGCCAAATTATGTCACTCTATCAAGAGTACCTAACCTCTAAAGAAAACATGTTTTGATTGTCTAATACCAAAAAAGCTGTGAACGGTGTACATAAAGACATTCTGTAGTAAGTATATTTAATATCCAGCATCGCACCCGTGCGAAGCCGGGGCGGGTAAATTATTTTTAGGTGCAAACTTACTTTTATTAATATGTAGCACTTCAACATTGATCATTAACTGACCACTGCAGCGGCGCGGCGGCGCGCCGTGGCGCCCCAGGGCTCCTTTTCAAATCACTGTAAGTACTTATAGGTACTTGTCACACACTGTACTTGGATCACTTGATAATCCTGAAATCATAATTATTTTATGCATTTTGAGTAAAATACTATGACAAAGTAAGTACCTAAATATTACCTAGGTAATATACCTACATAGGTCAGTTTTCACTTCATCAAGTTTTCTAAAACAGCTTTAAGTAAATTACCTAAATGGAAATAGAGACTAAGTAAATGGCTACGTACCTTATACAATATAATATAATGTTTAATACGTTATAGATCAGCTATAGATACACATTTTAATTAAAACTTTACTTTAAAACACAAACCACAAACCGATTTCACAGAATGAAAACTTCCAGTGTTGCCAACTGTTACGTTAGGGCTGTAGCTAGGTTGCTCTCGAAAAGTTGCTAGATTGGCCAATTTTCTTTCTCTCGTAAAAGTTGCTAGAAGTAGTTAAACATCAAAATCGATTAAAACAACGCAAAACATTGAAATTTAATTTAAATTTCTTTAAATATTATTGGTTATTATCATGCTATAGCCATGTTTGTGAACATACGTAGATATAAACGGATCTAAAGATAAAGTGACAGTGTTTCCAACTACTTCCATAACAAAAAACACGTAAGAACGAGAGTGAAATATTCAACTCAAAGGAGTTAAAGGAAAAGCAAATCAAATATTTAGCTATATCAAATTTTAAATATTTCTTATTTATCGCTCCATTTTCATTAATTTTTATGGCTTCAAAAACTCTCGATCCCAATAGTTGCTAGAAAAAGTAGCCAAAAAGTTTTATAAATTTGTAGCTGCCGGACATCAAAAAATTGCTAGATCTAGCTATAAAGTTGCTAAGTTGGCATCACTGGATGATAGAAAAATGTTCATAATCATAAACGTGTTGTAGTCCCCGGCACATTAGTGCAGCCGGGACCGGCCGCCCCGTTTGAATCAAGCCATTATAGTTCTTCATTCTATGTAAAAAGACACGTTTTCGCATTCACCGTAATTCACGTAAACAAAGTCCTGCCATCTCTCTGTGTAACTATGAACTACCTACTTGAGCGAGCGCAATGCGCCAGCGCCACGCGCCGCCGCCAGCCCATGGCAGGGTTGCGTTCCGAACCTACGCCCCAAGTGCACCCCGAGTGCAACTTTTCGCACTAAACGCCATTCAAAGCCTCGGTGAAAAACGTTCTACCAGTGCGAGTTGAAAAAACAACCGCACCCAACGGTAGTCAACACAGCCAAAGAAGATGGAAAAGCATAGAACGCTATTTCCTTGTATAACTCACAATAATTTTTAAAATGTCACTAGATGGCATTACTTGGTCCGCTAGAAGTAAAATTTGTCTGAAATCGACGAAATATCGCATTTTACTGTTCTGGTTCATCATATTTATTTATTTTGAGCAACAAAATATATTATTTTCATAACATCACATTGAAAATAACAATTTCATAAGCAGGTTTTTTTACATTTTTTTCATTGATCTACAATACGATATAATACTAAGCGGGAGTAGCATGCAGTTATAGAGAATTCCGGTAGATGGCGCACATTTCAAAATTCATACTAAACAAGATTGCTAGGAGAGCGATTTTTGAATCTCATTTGCTGAGTTCAGCAGTTGAAAATGTCAAAATTACTATGGAGACGTGCATCTTTCTACTGCTGATTTGACATTAAAAAATCATACTCCAGGAGTGCGATTTTTGAAAGTCAAATCAGCAGTAGAAAGATACTTATCTCCATAGTAATTTTGACATTTTCAACTGCTGAACTCACCGAATGAGATTCAAAAATCATACTCCAGGCTATTGAAAAAAAAACTAAATTTGAAATTGTTAAGCTTGCGTATATA
The DNA here is from genome assembly GCA_922987775.1 of Agonopterix subpropinquella. NCBI lineage: Eukaryota > Metazoa > Arthropoda > Insecta > Lepidoptera > Depressariidae > Agonopterix > Agonopterix subpropinquella. The sequence continues at coordinate 18,441,574 of OV277707.1, forward strand.
CTCACACATTTAAAAAAGAAAATATCAATGAATAAAATATTTTAACGCGTGGTGGACTAACGCCCCACCCGCACTGTTCCCTACACGTTCAGTTTTGATAGCAAAACATATTTAACCAGGATCTGGTGCTGAAGACAGGAATGTCTCCGTACGATGGTACTCCTCAACGGTAAAGAGCGTGGGCTTGATTTTTTTTATTCTTGTTCAGTTTTGAAAGAAAAATACATTATTTAATCGGGAACTGGTGCTGAAGCCAAGAATGTCTCCGTACGAGGGTACTCCTCAACGGTAAATAGCATTGGCTTGTATTTTGTTTGTTCGCGTTCAGTTTTAATAGCAAAACACATATTTAACCAGGATCTGATGCCGAAGCCAGAGATGTCTTCGTACGAGGGTACTCCTCAACGGTAAATAGCATTGGCTTGAATTTTGTTTGTTCGCGTTCAGTTTTAATAGCAAAACACATATTTAACCAGGATCTGATGCCGAAGCCAGAGATGTCTTCGTACGAGGGTACTCCTCAACGGTAAATAGCATTGGCTTGAATTTTGTTTGTTCGCGTTCAGTTTTAATAGCAAAACACATATTTAACCAGGATCTGATGCTGAAGCCAGAGATGTCTTCGTACGAGGGTACTCCTCAACGGTAAATAGCATTGGCTTGAATTTTGTTTGTTCGCGTTCAGTTTTAATAGCAAAACACATATTTAACCAGGATCTGATGCCGAAGCCAGAGATGTCTTCGTACGAGGGTACTCCTCAACGGTAAATAGCATTGGCTTGCACTTTTTTTGTTCACGTTCAGTTTTGATAGCAAAACACATATTGAACCAGGATCTGATGCTGAAGCCAGAGATGTCTTCGTACGAGGGTACTCCTCAACGGTAAATAGCATTGGCTTGAATTTTGTTTGTTCGCGTTAAGTTTTGATAGCAAAACACATATTTAACCAGGATCTGATGCTGAAGCCACAGATGTCTTCATACGAGGGTACTCCTCAACGGTAAACAGCGTTGGCTTGAATTTTGTTTGTTCGCGTTAAGTTTTGATAGCAAAACACATATTTAACCAGGATCTCATGCTGAAGCCAGAGATGTCTTCGTACGAGGGTACTCCTCAACGGTAAACAGCGTTGGCTTGAATTTTGTTTGTTCGCGTTCAGTTTTGATAGCAAAACACATATTTAACCAGGATCTGATGCTGAAGCCAGAGATGTCTTCGTACGAGGGTACTCCTCAACGGTAAATAGCATTGGCTTGAATTTTGTTTGTTCGCGTTCAGTTTTAATAGCAAAACACATATTTAACCAGGATCTGATGCCGAAGCCAGAGATGTCTTCGTACGAGGGTACTCCTCAACGGTAAATAGCATTGGCTTGAATTTTGTTTGTTCGCGTTCAGTTTTAATAGCAAAACACATATTTAACCAGGATCTGATGCTGAAGCCAGAGATGTCTTCGTACGAGGGTACTCCTCAACGGTAAATAGCATTGGCTTGAATTTTGTTTGTTCGCGTTAAGTTTTGATAGCAAAACACATATTTAACCAGGATCTGATGCTGAAGCCACAGATGTCTTCGTACGAGGGTACTCCTCAACGGTAAGCAGCGTTGGCTTGAATTTTGTTTGTTCGCGTTAAGTTTTGATAGCAAAACACATATTTAACCAGGATCTCATGCTGAAGCCAGAGATGTCTTCGTACGAGGGTACTCCTCAACGGTAAACAGCGTTGGCTTGAATTTTGTTTGTTCGCGTTCAGTTTTGATAGCAAAACACATATTTAACCAGGATCTGATGCCGAAGCCAGAGATGTCTTGGTACGAGGGTACTCCTCAACGGTAAACAGCGTTGGCTTGAATTTTGTTTGTTCGCGTTCAGTTTTGATAGCAAAATACATATTTAACCAGGATCTGATGCCGAAGCCAGAGATGTCTTCGTACGAGGGTACTCCTCAACGGTAAACAGCGTTGGCTTGAATTTTGTTTGTTCGCGTTAAGTTTTGATAGCAAAACACATATTTAACCAGGATCTGATGCTGAAGCCAGACATGTCTCCGTACGAGGGTACTCCTCAACGGTAAACAGCGTTGGCTTGAATTTTGTTTGTTCGCGTTCAGTTTTGATAGCAAAACACATATTTAACCAAGAGCTGATGCCGAAGCCAGAGATGGCTTCGTACGAGGGTACTCCTCAACGGTAAACAGCGTTGGCTTGAATTTTGTTTATTCGCGTTCAGTTTTGATAGCAAAATACAAATTTAACCAAGATCTGATGCCGAAGCCAATGCTGTTTACCCTCGTACTAATGAGTACCCCCGTACGAAGACATCCCTGGCTTAAGCACCAGATCCTGGCTCAATATGTGTTTTGCTATCAAAACTGAACGTGAACAAAAAATTTCAAGGCAATCCTGTTCACCGTTGAGGAGTACTCTCGTACGAAGACATCCCTGGCTTCAGCACCAGATCCTGGTTGAATATGTGTTTTGCTATCAAAACTGAACGCGAAAAAAAAAAATCAAGTCAATGCTGTTTACCGTTGAGGAGTACCCTCGTACGGAGACATTCCTGACTTCAGTACCAGATCCTGGTTAAATATATGTGTTTTGCTTTCAAAACTAAACAGGAAGAGATAAAAATCAAGCCAATGCTGTTTACCGTTGAGGAGTACCCTCGTACGAAAACATCCCTGGCTTCAGCACAAGATCCTGGTTGAATATGTGTTTTGCTATCAAAACTGAAAGCGAACAAAAAAAAAATCAAGCCAATGCTGTTTACCGTTGAGGAGTACCCTCGTACGGAGACATTCCTGACTTCAGTACCAGATCCTGGTTAAATATATGTGTTTTGCTTTCAAAACTAAACAGGAAGAGATAAAAATCAAGACAATGCTGTTTACCGTTGAGGAGTACCCTCGTACGAAAACATCCCTGGCTTCAGCACAAGATCCTGGTTGAATATGTGTTTTGCTATCAAAACTGAAAGCGAACAAAAAAAAAATCAAGCCAATGCTGTTTACCGTTGAGGAGTACCCTCGTACGGAGACATTCCTGACTTCAGTACCAGATCCTGGTTAAATATATGTGTTTTGCTTTCAAAACTAAACAGGAAGAAATAAAAATCAAGCCAATGCTGTTTACCGTTGAGGAGTACCCTCGTACGAAGACATCCGTGGCTTCAGCACCAGATCCTGGTTCAATATGTGTTTTGCTATCAAAACTGAACGTGAACAAAAAAAGTGCAAGCCAATGCTGTTTACCGTTGAGGAGTACCCTCGTACGGAGACATTACTGGCTTCAGCATCAGATCCTGGTTCAATATGTGTTTTGTTATCAAAACTGAACGTGAACAAAAAAATTTCAAGACAATCCTGTTCACCGTTGAGGAGTACCCTCGTACGGAGACATTCCTGGCTTCAGCACCAGATCCTGGTTAAATATGTGTTTTGCTTTCAAAACTAAACAGGAAGAGATAAAAATCAAGCCAATGCTGTTTACCGTTGAGGAGTACCCTCGTACGAAGACATCCCTGGCTTCAGTACCAGATCCTGGTTGAATATGTGCTTTGCTATCAAAACTGAACGCGAACAAAAAAAAAACAAGCAAATGCTGTTTACCGTTGAGGAGTAACCTCGTACGAAGACATCCCTGGCTTCAGCACCAGATCCTGGTTCAATATGTGTTTTGCTATCAAAACTGAACGTGAACAAAAAAATTTCAAGACAATCCTGTTCACCGTTGAGGAGTACCCTCGTACGGAGACATTCCTGGCTTCAGCACCAGATCCTGGTTAAATATGTGTTTTGCTTTCAAAACTAAACAGGAAGAGATAAAAATCAAGCCAATGCTGTTTACCGTTGAGGAGTACCCTCGTACGAAGACATCCCTGGCTTCAGTACCAGATCCTGGTTGAATATGTGTTTTGCTATCAAAACTGAACACGAACAAAAAAAAATCAAGCCAATGCTGTTTACCGTTGAGGAGTACCCTCGTACGAAGACATCCCTGGCTTCAGCATCAGATCCTGGTTCAATATGTGTTTTGCTATCAAAACTGAACGTGAACAAAAAAAGTGCAAGCCAATGCTGTTTACCGTTGAGGAGTACCCTCGTACGGAGACATTACTGGCTTCAGCACCAGATCCTGGTTCAATATGTGTTTTGTTATCAAAACTGAACGTGAACAAAAAAATTTCAAGACAATCCTGTTCACCGTTGAGGAGTACCCTCGTACGGAGACATTCCTGGCTTCAGCACCAGATCCTGGTTAAATTTGTGTTTTGCTTTCAAAACTAAACAGGAAGAGATAAAAATCAAGCCAATGCTGTTTACCGTTGAGGAGTACCCTCGTACGAAGACATCCCTGGCTTCAGTACCAGATCCTGGTTGTATATGTGTTTTGCTATCAAAACTGAACGCGAACAAAAAAAAATCAAGCCAATGCTGTTTACCGTTGAGGAGTACCCTCGTACGAAGACATCCCTGGCTTCAGCACCAGATCCTGGTTGAATATGTGTTTTGCTATCAAAACTGAACGCGAACAAAAAAAAATCAAGCCAACGCTGTTTACCGTTGTGGAGTGCCCTCGTACGGAGACATTCCTGGCTTCAGTACCAGATCCTGGTTAAATATGTGTTTTGCTTTCAAAACTAAACAGGAAGAGATAAAAATCAAGCCAATGCTGTTTACCGTTGAGGAGTACCCTCGTACGAAGACATCCCTGGCTTCAGAACCAGATCCTGGTTGTATATGTGTTTTGCTATCAAAACTGAACGCGAACAAAAAAAAATCAAGCCAATGCTGTTTACCGTTGAGGAGTACCCTCGTACGAAGACATCCCTGGCTTCAGCACCAGATCCTGGTTGAATATGTGTTTTGCTATCAAAACTGAACGCGAACAAAAAAAAATCAAGCCAACGCTGTTTACCGTTGTGGAGTGCCCTCGTACGGAGACATTCCTGGCTTCAGTACCAGATCCTGGTTAAATATGTGTTTTGCTTTCAAAACTAAACAGAAAGAAATAAAAATCAAGCCAATGCTGTTTACCGTTGAGGAGTACCCTCGTACGGAGACATCCCTGGCTTCAGCACCAGATCCTGGTTCAATATGTGTTTTGCTATCAAAACTGAACGTGAACAAAAAAAGTGCAAGCCAATGCTGTTTACCGTTGAGGAGTACCCTCGTACGGAGACATTACTGGCTTCAGCACCAGATCCTGGTTCAATATGTGTTTTGCTATCAAAACTGAACGTGAAAAAAAAAGTGCAAGCCAATGCTGTTTACCGTTGAGGAGTACCCTCGTACGGAGACATTACTGGCTTCAGCATCAGATCCTGGTTCAATATGTGTTTTGCTATCAAAATTGAACGTGTACAAGAAAATTGCGAGTCAATGCTGTTTACCGTTGAGGAGTACCCTCGTACGGAGTCATTCCTTGCTTCTGCACCAGATCCTGATTAAATATTTGTTTTGCTATCAAAACTGAACGTGAACAGAAAAATATCAAGCCAATGCTGTTTACCGTTGAGGAGTACCCTCAACGGTAAACAGCAGCAGAGTACATTTTTGTATGTAGATAAAACATGGTAAGTCGTGGTGATTCATAAAAACAAACCCCTGCTGTATTAAGAATTATCAAGCAGACACTTTAACCACTAAGCCAAGGTGTACGCATAAGGTACCTTTTACCTACCTACTTTATAAAATTGCGAATGTAATCTTTCTTTCAACTCGAGAAGCTAAAAGACACACACACTCCTATGTCATCTTAGGTCTACGCACACCTGCATCGAAGTTGAGTTTCATCAAATTTTTCGATAGATGGTACTAGGTATTCCACTTATAGGCGCGACTTCAGCTAGTATAGTAACGCCATCTAATATAATAAGTCGAACTACGAGGTACCGGCGACAATAATAAGTTTTACGAGAGCTTTGTTCTTTGTTTGACGTGAGCAATCTTGCCTACTTTAATTCATCTATGACACAGCCCAGGAGTGCGATTTTTGAATCTCATTCGGTGAGATCAGCAGTTGAAAATGTCAAAATTACTATGGAGATACGCATCTTTCTACGGCTGATTTGACTTTCAAAAATAACACTCCTGGAGTATGATTTTTGAAAGTCTAATCAGCAATAGAAAGATTCATATCTCCACAATAATTTTGACATTTTCAACTGCTGAACTCAGCAAATGAGATTCAAAAATCGCACTCCAGTAGTGTAGTTCCGAGATAAAAGATTATTTTTGTGCATGATTGTACCGAAAATCGAATGTATGTAGAAGTTTAGGTAAATTTTTTGGGAAGTAGGAAGGAAAATTCTACTTTTCATAAATGTCATTAGAGTCACCAAATCGAGCACTAAATCGCTATGTATTTATCAGTTTCAAATGTGCACCCGTTTCATTGGAATCATCGTTGGAAGAAACGTCTAGTTAGCAGCCTCAACAATGTACTATCATATCTCGGCTTGTATTGGATCAATATTCATGAAATTTTGGATATAGGGATCACTAAATGAGCACTAAATCGTGACATATAAATCACATCGATACAAACAGTATTTCAAAATGCGACTGCTAGCTTGACGTCTATCTAGCAGCCTCAGTAAGGTACCCAAATATCTTTTAAACTACATGAGCACCAAATCTGTGCTTTGGGCACCAAATTGCACTAATTGGGCACTAAATCGTGGCTTAGTCAAAACCTTCAAATGAGCTGGTGAGGCTGCTAACTATACGGACACGCATAAGGTACCTTTTACCTACCTACTTTATAAAATTGCGAATGTAATCTTTCTTTCAACTCGAGAAGCTAAAAGACACACACACTCCTATGTCATCTTAGGTCTACGCACACCTGCATCGAAGTTGAGTTTCATCAAATTTTTCGATAGATGGTACTAGGTATTCCACTTATAGGCGCGACTTCAGCTAGTATAGTAACGCCATCTAATATAATAAGTCGAACTACGAGGTACCGGCGACAATAATAAGTTTTACGAGAGCTTTGTTCTTTGTTTGACGTGAGCAATCTTGCCTACTTTAATTCATCTATGACACAGCCCAGGAGTGCGATTTTTGAATCTCATTCGGTGAGATCAGCAGTTGAAAATGTCAAAATTACTATGGAGATACGCATCTTTCTACGGCTGATTTGACTTTCAAAAATAACACTCCTGGAGTATGATTTTTGAAAGTCTAATCAGCAATAGAAAGATTCATATCTCCACAATAATTTTGACATTTTCAACTGCTGAACTCAGCAAATGAGATTCAAAAATCGCACTCCAGTAGTGTAGTTCCGAGATAAAAGATTATTTTTGTGCATGATTGTACCGAAAATCGAATGTATGTAGAAGTTTAGGTAAATTTTTTGGGAAGTAGGAAGGAAAATTCTACTTTTCATAAATGTCATTAGAGTCACCAAATCGAGCACTAAATCGCTATGTATTTATCAGTTTCAAATGTGCACCCGTTTCATTGGAATCATCGTTGGAAGAAACGTCTAGTTAGCAGCCTCAACAATGTACTATCATATCTCGGCTTGTATTGGATCAATATTCATGAAATTTTGGATATAGGGATCACTAAATGAGCACTAAATCGTGACATATAAATCACATCGATACAAACAGTATTTCAAAATGCGACTGCTAGCTTGACGTCTATCTAGCAGCCTCAGTAAGGTACCCAAATATCTTTTAAACTACATGAGCACCAAATCTGTGCTTTGGGCACCAAATTGCACTAATTGGGCACTAAATCGTGGCTTAGTCAAAACCTTCAAATGAGCTGGTGAGGCTGCTAACTATACGGACACCATTTGAGTCTTTTTATTCGCGTTTCCTAAGGTAGGCTACATAGTGAAAGTTGTTCAGTCTGATGGTCTGAGTTCACCGTTTCAGTCTATGGAGGGCTGTCCCTTACACCTGTACAATAAACACATTACCCTTCCTTGCTTCGCGAAGTCGGGTAATAAGATATTAAGGTAATTTGGCCCCTTTGTTCTAGTTCTGAAATGATCCCTTTGATATTTAGTGTTGCTAATTTCAGTTGAAAGTAGTTTTAAGTATATGTAAGTTTAATTATTCTGTCTTTTAATACTTTATACCATACCTATCTAAGTTAAGTACACTTACATAGTAGCTAGAATCGATATAAAAGTATTTTTATATTTAATGTAAGTTGGAAGGCAGCTACATACGTTACAAGTGTGGTGTGGCACTCGTGAATTATACTTATCTTAATAGGACAATCGGAAAATGTCAACAAAAGGCTATAAGCTAAGCATTGACTTACACAAAATGTTGTAGGTATATTATTAGAGTTTCTGTTGAAATGCGTTTTAGGTTTTGAGTTCATTTTGAACACATTGTAAGTAGAGTACTTTACCGACCTACACTACTGTTCACATAATTCGTTTACTTTTACTTCTATTTTAAGTCAGTATCTAGTTTGTTTAATTTTACAAGTTTTGCATCATTATAACACCATTACGTTAGTACCTGTAGTTTCATTTTATTTATCAACATAAACAAGGCGGTTACACTCAAACCGTGATGAGTAAAATGGAGCATTGGCCACGGCTCATGACCCTGATTATTTTCAGTCGTGCCGCATTTTCTCCGCAAACCGTTCCGTTTTTTCACCTCACGGGGAAATGCGAGTTAATTTGACGTAAAGCGATTATGGCGGTTGCGCGGTCCGCGCCTGCGCAGTGCGCCTGCAGACACCACGCGCGCTCCCGCGCACTAGTGTCCAATTCCAAAATCGACCGTTAACTTTTGCCGCGAATTTCAAAATGTCTTCAAACTTCGAATTCATTGTTAACTTTTAACTTAAAAGTTTAGCGAATGATAAATCGAGTCTTAAACGGAGACAGGCCGGACGGGAAATCATCTCGTTTACGTCTAAATTCCTCACTAACGAAGCAAATAGGCAATAAAAATGGGTTTTCTCTGAGATTCCGCGGACGCCTCGGCCGGCGATTCGGGTAGTCGAGCATATGCCGACTTATCGCTTGGTGGGTGGCGCTGGAGCTCTGAGCCGGCTACTGACTAGGTTTAAGATGTGTTTCCTCAACGTCCTGCGGCTCCACGTGTCCCAGACGCAGCGCCAGAAGCGGCTTTATAAACAGTACATGGAGCAGCTGGCAGGGGCGTACGTTGAGCGTTGTACGGACTTAAACACTATGCACTGGGACCCGAGATACACTTATCGAGTGCCTACTCCTGAGTGGCAGTATTCTTTGTCGTGTGATGAGCATTGGTGCGAGACTGAAGGATCAAGGTCCTGCTGTTGTTCGGAGTGTACGGACAGTGGGAGGTGCTCGTCCCCTTGTTGTTCGGAGGTGATCTTCAACGGCGGTCAACACTTCAGCGGGAAGATTCCTGGACAGCATGTGTGCAGGAGGTTGCCTGTCTGCTACCCAGGACAGTTTGGGTAAGTGCTTTTGTTTATTGCAGGGACGTATTTAGGTTTAACTGAGTCTTTCCGGGGGCAATTATTTTTATTGTACTAAGTAGGTACTAGGTAGGTACCTATACATGCGAAAAGACTACCTATCAGAGGTTTCATCTTTTTTGGTTACTCGACGTACGGGTATGTGTGTGAAAATACTCATAGGTGGCACCTGTGGTACCTGTGTGTGGCTTACTAAGCCAGTCTCCTCCAACCCTTACGATAAATTGTGAAGTGTAGTACCTACCTCTGTAAACTTTTTGTGGAGCAAATAATCTTTTTGTATTTGTATTCCATTGTCACCTTACAAGTAGGTAGCCAGATACCTAATAATTTTAAGGGTGCGGACCGAATCAGCACATGAATTCCACAGAAGATAATAAAACTTCAGTAAAACTGTTATTACGTCCTCTTTTTCAACTCTTGACTGACACATTTTAGATGGTTTATATTGTCCTCACTCACATGATAATTAAAATACGGGCAGGAGCCAAAGTCTTTGTTATCAACCGCAACGCGTCCATAGGTTTGCCAAATATGGCAAGGTCGCCATGTAAGGATATGCCTATTTGGAGAGGAGTGAAACGACCGAGTGCATGATTGATACTGAATTTATTAGTAATAACAATGGATTAAATAGTCTTAGATCTAGGATACATACTTATTACACTACAATGCTCTGACCCTGAACACGATTTTAAGACAAGACTTTCAAGACATTTATTTCAGAAGTATAAATCACTAACCGCCAGTTGCACGTACGTTCATTAAAGATAATCCTCAATTAAGCTTTTACTACATCAACAAAACAAAAAGCGACAGCGTGAGATTTAATGGAGGATTATCTTTAATGAACGTACGTGCAACTTGCAGTAAGTTGATACAATAGGTTGTACATAAAAAAATAGTCAAGAATAATGTTATTGCCCTTTTCGTGTTACATAAAGGATGATGCCAGGGTTTATATGAAATCTGGTCCCACCCTCCAATAGCTATGTGTGATACATCGTTGGATAGGTAATATGAGCTGAACAAAAGTTACTATAGCGCCAAGTTCAAAATCTTAGTCCGTTCAGAGCGACAAGGAGGGTGGGACCAGATTTCATATAATGCTCTAAAAATAGTCAAGAATAATGTTATTGCCCTTTTCGTGCTTCACTGAGTCCGTCCCTGATGGAACAATGTTCCCATGATAGGAACATGTAAAGACATCATAAAAACACATCTCCAGTCAACTGTTGCGTGTATGGGAAATTAATTTTAATATTATGAATGGAGCAAAGTTGTTTCTTCAACTTGGTATCTTTGTAATTTATTGGATCGCAATCCGTTTTTTATTTGGTATCAAAAGTAGCTAACTGATTTGTTTATAGCACCTATCACTATCAGTAAGAAACATTATTATGAATATTTGAGCCCTTTTTCTGATAAACAATTTTTTATGAAAATTCGTTGTTTTTATTATTTTGTAAGGAAAAGGCTTTAACCACCAACGATCTTAAACTTTTGATATCGTGCCAAAAATGATAATAAACTGTTAAGAGCCTACCCAGTGAAAAACAATAAAAATTTCCAGTTGGCGCTTAGACGTTCTTCCTGAAAGCTATGTTCGTCCTCTTCAATTACCGAACTAAATTAACCTGATTTCCTGATTTGAACTAAATACCGCATAGGTTAGCACACAGTGGCACCGATTCGGACTGTGCCATGACTTAACAAAATTTATTCCTGTCACTTTCTAAAATAAGATTAAGAAAAGAGACAGAAAACCAACAGCTGACTTTAGTGCTGTCAAAGTGACGTTATACGCCCAAAAACGCCTTAAATAAGATGGCGTACATTATGATGGCATCTTATTTTGGGCGTGTAACGTCACTGTGACAGCACTAAAGTCAGCTGTTGGTTTTCTGTCTCTTTTCTTAATCTTATTTTAGAAAGTGACAGGAATAAATTTAGTTAAGTCGTGGCACAGTCCGAATCGGGGCCAGTGTAAGGACATGGGCTATTTTTATTATATCTTTAAACCAAAACTATTTTAACATCACGATTCACGATTTCGATTGATCATTACAGTGTATGTGCCTGTGAGCGTTATTTATTTATTTAATTTATTTTATTTTATTTAACTATGTATATTAATAACGGTGCCTATAGATACATACGTATATACAGGGTGAAATTGATATCATTAGCATCCTTTTAAACTAAGAGTCTACCCATAAACCCGAACAACTTTTACTATGGGAGCAAACCGATAAGAGCAACTAAAAAAATCTGCTGTCACATACTAAACTGCAGTGCCTACTCGACTCAAATGTAGGTATGCAACAGCAGATTTTTTAGTTGCTCCGATTGGTTTGCTCCCATAGTAAAAGTTGTAGTTTGATGGGTAGACTCTTAGCCTAAAAGGATGCCAATGATATCAATTTCACCCTGTATACTATACGATGTTTTCCTTCATCGTTTGATAGTAGTCGGTGATGGTATGTGGTATGTGAAGTCTACCAATCCGCATTGGGTCAATGACATTGGGTACGATTAGTTAGTGCACTAATTCCTACACAGTACACACTCCTTGAGACATAATATACAATTAAGAAGTTACCGCGGAAACGCGGCCAGCATTATGGCCACGTTTGGGCCAGGAATGGCTAGGGGCGGTCTTTTTGATTAAGTGTTTGACGTGGCGTGTTGCTGAATGGTTCTGTATAAAATTGACGACGCATGTTGCTGAAGGGAGTTTTGTAGGAAATTTGACGACGCATGTTGCTGAAGCAGTTTTTGTTTTTATTAAGATGGTTGACGACGCATGTTGCTGAAGTGAATTATGTGAGTAGTTTAATTTTGGTTTTTGATAATAAATTATTAATAATTTTATTAAGAAGTTCGAAAGAACTTTGGCGAATTTGGACCCAGCCATTTTTACGAAAACTAAAAGCCCTTCAGGACGGCAGTCATAATTATTATAAACAGAAAAAATTAAGGCATTTAAAAAAAAAAATCTTCCTCATCTCTAGAAATCCGCGTTCAAAAGTAGAAATTACTAGTAAAATAGACAAATCATCCAAAAAGCAGTAGCAAAACGCAACCATGACAGCTATTTTCATCTAATATTATCACTGAGGTAGTTTTTGGACGTTACGGAACGTATTTGGCTTTATTGAACTGATAATGCGTGTGATTTCGGTTGATTCCATTATCATAATATTGTACGGTTATCGTGAATTTTCATTAAAACAAACACAATGAATGCGTAGAAGATTGAGTGGGCTATCAAATAAGAAAGATTATGAGTTTCACACACTCGATACAAAAGGTATCATAAGGAGAAATACCTTTCCCCCAACTTCTACAGATTACAACCAATTTCCTTTTTTGTTAGTTTTGTTTCACTCTATACGTATTATTAAGTTTCACTCATGTATGGGACCTATATGTCTGGGTCTCACATTATATGGCCTTCCGCCAAACTTCTTTAGTTAAGATACTTCCTTAAGATTATTCTTAATTAAGACAAATAAAATAGGTATGTACCTGCCTACCCACATTATATAGAAAAATGTTAAGAATACCATTTAAGTAGCAGTGCCATAAACAACTGTTACAAATAAGTATAATACAGTTTTTACTAACTGAACGGTCAGCAAAAACAATTCTCCTGGTAACTATAAGAATTGTAGTTCATTACATTCACGCACGATACTGCGCAGGTAATGAAATAAATGTACAAAAGTACTTAGAATAGTTAAGCTGAACAAGTTCAACTAACATTGTTATTAGGTGTGATTAAAATACTTAGGTACTTACTTATTTCAATTATAGGTTTTATGTAGGAATAGAAAGAAAAGAGTAGGTACACTTAAAAATGTGAAGCCAGTAAAGATCTCAAGAAAAATAAAACTTAACTACTTACTTATTCCATACATAGGTACATTTGAGTTAAAAATATTTTTATTTTTAAAACTTCATTTATTACTTATGTAATTTATTTCGATGTCGTATTGAATTTCAAAGGTAGATTCTTTTTATTAATTTCTATAAACACAAGAATACAGGGTGTTTTAGGGTACAGTTGGTACACAGGAGTGAGTACAGATATTGAACAACTTTCCCTAAGAAACCTATGGAAACTCGTAAAAAAAATTGAACTTCCAATACTGAATGCAATCAGCTGATCGAAGAATTGTATGAAAAGTTTTTTTTGTAAATTTTCTATTTGTTTCTTTAGGAACGTTGATAAGTAGTATCATGGGCAGAATCACCCCTTAAAGTAATGCAACTGTTTACCCTAACACCCTGTATTATCATCACAGGTACACCCAATACGATAACATTAAATTTTAATCAGCCACCGCTTCGGAAGCCAAACAAATCAATGTCATCTAATGTAACACCCGGCTTTTTCAGCTCACAATATTTATCGCATAGTGCATCATCCATATTTTCATTCCGCTCCGTTGCGCATTGCATTTAACGCATGCAGTTATATTTAGTCCCCTGTATGAAGGTCCACGAATCAAGGGAAATTCGTCCTTACTGTGTAGTCATAAAAACGGTGTTGGGAGACTTTTTTATGGTATGAGACGTAGGGTGAATATCCTTCTACGTTTTGTAATATCAATTACTAAAGTAATTTAAGTAATTACTATTTATTACTTGTTTAGTAAAATACCTTAGTGCCTGTAGGTCTTGTAAACTAATTGGCGTGTCATAATCATAACTCACGAGACATGTAAACATACTTTAGTTTTATGTACTTACTTAAGTACTTAGTTTAGTTTAAGCATAGATTTTTAGTTCTTTCTTTAAGGTTAATTTCACCATTCAGTGGCGCCCTCATCACAATATTAAAGATTTCTCAATAAAGAAAGCCTACATAAAAAGGTCTTACTCTAAGAAACTACAAAAGTCTTAAAGATATTTTTGTACAATAATTTTATAGGTCTAAAAATAAAAATAAGTATGTGAAGCATTTTTAAGTTTACACCAGTTTACACCCTGTAGGTACATTACTCTTTTTGAGTTCCTATTCCTAAAGAAGTTTGGCGGAAGGCCATGTAATTTGAGACCCAGACTTAGAAGTCCCATACATGAATGAAACTTAGTAATATGTGTAGAGTGAAACAAAACTAACAAAAAAGTAAATTGGTTGTAACCTGTAGAAGTTGGGGGAATTTCTCCTTATGATATCTTTTGTATCAAGTGTGTGAAACTCATAATCTATCTTATTAGATAGTCCACACAATCTTCTAGGCATTCATTGTGTTTATATTATTGATAATTCGCGATAACCGTATAATATTACGATAATGGAAGAAAACGAAATCACACACACTATCAGTACAACCAAGACAAAAAAAAATCCATCAGTGATAATATTAGATGAAAATAGCTGTTTTGCTACTGCTTTTTAGATGATAAGTATGTCTATTTTACTAGTAATTTCTACTTTTGAATCCGGACTTCTAGAGGTGTGGAAGTTTTTTAAAATAATGCCTGAATTTTTTCTGTTTCTAATAATTATGACCGCCGCCGTCCGCCGGGCTTTTAGTTTTCTTAAAAAATGGCTGGGTCCAATTCTGCCTTTCTTCTTTAGCTAGACCTCTCTTGAATGTAGGTACACCGCAGGAAACTGGAAATAGGTGGGTATGGTCTATAGTACCCCCTACATATTATTGTATAAAAGTAAGAGTAAACACATAAAAACATTTTTACACGTAAAGTGTGAAAGCTTAGTAGAAAGGGCAATGGTCAAATAAACACATAAACCTCACATGTCACAAATCGTTTTGTAATTTTATAACTACCTTATACCTATACCTAATATACCTATTATGGCTTATTCAACAACGGATTTTTCTAGTGCTGGGTAGTGGTATTCTTTTTTTACTCATGAAATGATACTTTTTTACTATATTTTTTTTTACTAGCGACCCGCCCCGGCTTCGCACGACGGGTGCAATGCTGATAAACCTTCCTCTTGAATCACTCTATGGCGCTGTCCTATTGCCATCGCACGCGCGATCATGCGTCCGTCCGATGAAAATGATCGTGCGATCGTGCGATCAAACATAGGAATCAGTATTGACTGTCCTAATTTCGATCGCGCGATCATGCGATGCGTTCGAATTGTTCTATTTTCGACGCACGATCGTGCGATCGTGCGATCAAACATAGGAATCAGTATTGACTGTCCTAATTTCGATCGCGCGATCGAGGAGCGCGACGAGGCAAGGGTGTACCTACACTCAGCGGGACCCCGTGTCCTAGAACTTGTTCTATAGAATTTGTTCTAATTTCAAATATTATTGATTTCAAACATATTACAGCCTTTGGATAACGCACTTCCCCGGTTTGGAAGGGTGCGGGTTCAAGTCCGGCTCGAGACTTAATTTTTCAATCTTTAATTTGATTAGAATTTGTTCTATCGAATCCAATTAGAAATAAAATGTGTTCCGTCAAAATGGGAGAATGGCATAGGCAAAGATTTTTTTTGGTCTTTACGACTAGAATTCGAGTTTCAACAACAACAAAAAATGAAAACCGACTTCAAAGTAAAAAAGTTAAAAAATAATATTTCAGTTTGACTTTTACGTTCGAATCTATAAGAAAATTAATATTTTGTTTTATCGAAGTTTGATAAAGGTGAGAAATAAAACCTTTGGCCTTAATAATTAAACTCAAGTTGTTTTATTAAAATAATCAAGCACTGTTGTACAAGTAAGAACATAACATTGTCTACAATTGTATCATGGACAAACTTTTTCTATCATCAACCGTTGTCGAGATATCTGTCTATTACTATTTTAATTAATAATTTTTTGCAAATATCTCGTTTCGTATGCATCAAATCGTGAATAAAGTTATTACAAAACTTCTAGAACATAACATTGTCTACAATTGTATCTTTGAGAAACTTTTTCTTTCATCAACCGTTGTCGAGATATCTGTCTATTACTATTTTAATTAATTCGTTTTTGCAAATATCTCATTTCGTATGCATCAAATCGTGAATAAAGTTATAACAAAACCTGTAGTACATAACATTATCTACAATTGTATGCTACACAAACTTTTCCTATCATCAACAATTTTCGAGATATCTGTCTATTACTATTTAATTAATTCGTTTTTGCAAATATCTCTTTTCGTATGCATCAAATCGTGAACAAAGTTATTACAAAACTTGTAAAACATAATATTGTCTACAATTGTTTTTCAGACAAACTTTTTCTATCATGAACCGTTTTCGAGATATCTGTCTATTACTATTTTAATTAATAATTTTTTGCAAATATCTCGTTTCGTATGCATCAAATCGTGAACAAAGTTATAACAAAACTTGTAGTACATAACTTTATCTACAATTCTATGCTACACAACCTTTTCCTATCATCAACAGTTTTCGAGATATCTGTCTATTACTATTTAATTAATTCGTTTTTGCAAATATCTCTTTTCGTATGCATCAAATCGTGAACAAAGTTAGAATAAAACTTGTAGAACATAACATTGTCTATAATTGTATTTTTAAGAAACTTTTTCTATCATCAACAATTTTCGAGATATCTGTCTATTACTATTTTAATTTATTCGTTTTTGCAAATATCTCTTTTCGTATGCTTGAACTCGTGAATAAAGTTATTACAAAACTTGTAGTACATAACATTATCTAGAATTGTATGCTACACAAACTTTTCCTATGATCAACAATTTTCGAGATATCTGTCTATTACTATTTTAATTAATTCGTTTTTGCAAATATCTCTTTTCGTATGCATCAAATCGTGAACAAAGTTAAAACAAAACATGTAGAACATAACATTATCTATAATTGTATCACAAAGAAACTTTTTCTATCATCAACCGTTGTCGAGATATCTGTCTATTACTATTTTAATTAATTCGTTTTTGCAAATATCTCGTTTCGTATGCATCAAATCGTGAACAAAATTATGACAAAACTTGTAGTACATAACGTTATCTAGAATTGTATTCTACACAAACTATTCCTATCATCAACAATTTTCGAGATATCTGTCTATTACTATTTTAATTTATTCGTTTTTGCAAATTTCTCTTTTCGTATGCTTCAAATCGTGAACAAAGTTATTACAAAACTTGTAAAACATAATATTGTCTACAATTGTTTTTCAGACAAACTTTTTCTATCAAGAACCGTTTTCGAGATATCTGTCTATTACTATTTTAATTAATAATTTTTTGCAAATATCTCCTTTCGTATGCATCAAATCGTGAACAAAATTATGACAAAACTTGTAGTACATAACATTATCTAGAATTGTATGCTTCACAAACTATTCCTATCATCAACAATTTTCTAGATATCTGTCTATTACTATTTTAATTAATTCGTTTTTGCAAATATCTCTTTTCGTATGCATCAAATCGTGAACAAAGTTAGAACAAAACTTGTAGAACCTAACATTGTCTATAATTGTATTTTTAAGAAACTTTTTCTATCATCAACAATTTTCTAGATATCTGTCTATTACTATTTTAATTAATTCGTTTTTGCAAATATCTCGTTTCGTATGCATCAAATCGTGAACAAAATTATGACAAAACTTGTAGTACATAACGTTATCTAGAATTGTATTCTACACAAACTATTCCTATCATCAACAATTTTCGAGATATCTGTCTATTACTATTTTAATTTATTCGTTTTTGCAAATTTCTCTTTTCGTATGCTTCAAATCGTGAACAAAGTTATTACAAAACTTGTAAAACATAATATTGTCTACAATTGTTTTTCAGACAAACTTTTTCTATCAAGAACCGTTTTCGAGATATCTGTCTATTACTATTTTAATTAATAATTTTTTGCAAATATCTCCTTTCGTATGCATCAAATCGTGAACA
Organism: Agonopterix subpropinquella; assembly: GCA_922987775.1. Taxonomy (NCBI): domain Eukaryota; kingdom Metazoa; phylum Arthropoda; class Insecta; order Lepidoptera; family Depressariidae; genus Agonopterix; species Agonopterix subpropinquella. The sequence continues at coordinate 18,459,914 of OV277707.1, forward strand.
AAATTATGACAAAACTTGTAGTACATAACATTATCTAGAATTGTATGCTTCACAAACTATTCCTATCATCAACAATTTTCTAGATATCAGTCTATTACTATTTTAATTAATTCGTTTTTGCAAATATCTCTTTTCGTATGCATCAAATCGTGAACAAAGTTAGAACAAAACTTGTAGAACCTAACATTGTCTATAATTGTATTTTTAAGAAACTTTTTCTATCATCAACAATTTTCTAGATATCTGTCTATTACTATTTTAATTAATTCGTTTTTGCAAATATCTCTTTTCGTATGCATCAAATCGTGAACAAAGTTAAAACAAAACATGTAGAACATAACATTGTCGATAATTGTATCTTTAAGAAACTTTTTTTATCATGAACCGTTGTCGAGATATCTGTCTATTACTATTTTAATTAATTATTTTTTGCAAATATCTCGTTTTGTATGGATGAAATCGTGAACAAAGTTATTACAAAACTTGTAGTACATAACATTATCTACAATTTTATGCTACACAAACTTTTCCTATCATCAAAAATTTTCGAGATATCTGTCTATTACTATTTTAATTAATTCGTTTTTGCAAATATCTCTTTTCGTATGCATCAAATCGTGAACAAAGTTAAAACAATACATGTAGAACATAACATTGTCTATAATTGTATTTTTAAGAAACTTTTTCTATCATCAACCGTTGTCGAGATATCTGTCTATTACTATTTTAATAATTTTTTGCAAATATCTCGTTTCGTATGCATCAAATCGTGAACAAAGTTATAACAAAACTTGTAGTACATAACATTATCTACAATTGTATGCTTCGCAAATTTTTCCTATCATCAACAATTTTCGAGATATCTGTCTATTACTATTTTAATTAATTCGTTTTTGCAAATATCTCTTTTCGTATGCATCAAATCGTGAACAAAGTTAAAACAAAACATGTTAAAACAAACATAACATTGTCTATAATTGTATCTGAAGGAAACTTTTTCTATCATCAACCGTTGTCGAGATATCTGTCTATTACTATTTTAATTAATTCGTTTTTGCAAATATCTCGTTTCGTATGCATCAAATCGTGAACAAAGTTAAAACAATACATGTAGAACATAACATTGTCTATAATTGTATTTTTAAGAAACTTTTTCTATCATCAACCGTTGTCGAGATATCTGTCTATTACTATTTTAATTAATAATTTTTTGCAAATATCTCGTTTCGTATGCATCAAATCGTGAACAAAGTTATAACAAAACTTGTAGTACATAACATTATCTACAATTGTATGCTACGCAAACTTTTCCTATCATCAACAATTTTCGAGATATCTGTCTATTACTATTTTAATTTATTCGTTTTTGCAAATATCTCTTTTCGTATGCTTCAAATCGTGAATAAAGTTATTACAAAACTTGTAGAACATAACATTATCTACAATTTTATGCTGAACAAACTTTTCCTATGATCAACAATTTTCGAGATATCTGTCTATTACTATTTTAATTAATTCGTTTTTGCAAATATCTCTTTTCGTATGCATCAAATCGTGAACAAAGTTAAAACAAAACATGTAGAACATAACATTGTCTATAATTGTATCTGAAGGAAACTTTTTCAATCATCCCGTAGGTAGGTTATGGCGCTGTCCTATTGCCATCGCACGCGCGATCATGCGTCCGTCCGATGAAAATGATCGTGCGATCGTGCGATCAAACATAGGAATCAGTATTGACTGTCCTAATTTCGATCGCGCGATCATGCGATGCGTTCGAATTGTTCTATTTTCGACGCACGATCGTGCGATCGTGCGATCAAACATAGGAATCAGTATTGACTGTCCTAATTTCGATCGCGCGATCGAGGAGCGCGACGAGGCAAGGGTGTACCTACACTCAGCGGGACCCCATGTCCTAGAACTTGTTCTATAGAATTTGTTCTAATTTCAAATATTATTGATTTCAAACATATTACAGCCTTTGGATAACGCACTTCCCCGGTTTGGAAGGGTGCGGGTTCAAGTCCGGCTCGAGACTTAATTTTTCAATCTTTAATTTGATTAGAATTTGTTCTATCGAATCCAATTAGAAATAAAATGTGTTCCGTCAAAATGGGAGAATGGCATAGGCAAAGATTTTCTTTGGTCTTTACGACTAGAATTCGAGTTTCAACAACAACAAAAAATGAAAACCGACTTCAAAGTAAAAAAGTTAAAAAATAATATTTCAGTTTGACTTTTACGTTCGAATCTATAAGAAAATTAATATTTTGTTTTATCGAAGTTTGATAAAGGTGAGAAATAAAACCTTTGGCCTTAATAATTAAACTCAAGTTGTTTTATTAAAATAATCAAGCACTGTTGTACAAGTAAGAACATAACATTGTCTACAATTGTATCATGGACAAACTTTTTCTATCATCAACCGTTGTCGAGATATCTGTCTATTACTATTTTAATTAATAATTTTTTGCAAATATCTCGTTTCGTATGCATCAAATCGTGAATAAAGTTATTACAAAACTTCTAGAACATAACATTGTCTACAATTGTATCTTTGAGAAACTTTTTCTATCATCAACCGTTGTCGAGATATCTGTCTATTACTATTTTAATTAATTCGTTTTTGCAAATATCTCATTTCGTATGCATCAAATCGTGAATAAAGTTATAACAAAACCTGTAGTACATAACATTATCTACAATTGTATGCTACGCAAACTTTTCCTATCATCAACAATTTTCGAGATATCTGTCTATTACTATTTAATTAATTCCTTTTTGCAAATATCTCTTTTCGTATGCATCAAATCGTGAACAAAGTTATAACAAAACTTGTAGAACATAACATTGCCCATAATTGTATCTTTAAAAAACTTTTTCTATCATGAACCGTTTTCGAGATATCTGTCTATTACTATTTTAATTAATTATTTTTTGCAAATATCTCGTTTCGTATGCATCAAATCGTGAACAAAGTTACAACAAAACTTGTAGTACATAACTTTATCTACAATTCTATGCTACACAACCTTTTCCTATCATCAACAATTTTCGAGATATCTGTCTATTACTATTTAATTAATTCGTTTTTGCAAATATCTCTTTTCGTATGCATCAAATCGTGAACAAAGTTAGAATAAAACTTGTAGAACATAACATTGTCTATAATTGTATTTTTAAGAAACTTTTTCTATCATCAACAATTTTCGAGATATCTGTCTATTACTATTTTAATTTATTCGTTTTTGCAAATATCTCTTTTCGTATGCTTGAAATCGTGAATAAAGTTATTACAAAACTTGTAGTACATAACATTATCTAGAATTGTATGCTACACAAACTTTTCCTATGATCAACAATTTTCGAGATATCTGTCTATTACTATTTTAATTAATTCGTTTTTGCAAATATCTCTTTTCGTATGCATCAAATCGTGAACAAAGTTAAAACAAAACATGTAGAACATAACATTATCTATAATTGTATCAAAAAGAAACTTTTTCTATCATCAACCGTTGTCGAGATATCTGTCTATTACTATTTTAATTAATTCGTTTTTGCAAATATCTCGTTTCGTATGCATCAAATCGTGAACAAAATTATGACAAAACTTGTAGTACATAACATTATCTAGAATTGTATTCTACACAAACTATTCCTATCATCAACAATTTTCGAGATATCTGTCTATTACTATTTTAATTTATTCGTTTTTGCAAATTTCTCTTTTCGTATGCTTCAAATCGTGAACAAAGTTATTACAAAACTTGTAAAACATAATATTGTCTACAATTGTTTTTCTCATTAACTTTTTCTATCAAGAACCGTTTTCGAGATATCTGTCTATTACTATTTTAATTAATAATTTTTTGCAAATATCTCGTTTCGTATGCATCAAATCGTGAACAAAATTATGACAAAACTTGTAGTACATAACATTATCTAGAATTGTATGCTACACAAACTATTCCTATCATCAACAATTTTCGAGATATCTGTCTATTACTATTTTAATTAATTCGTTTTTGCAAATATCTCTTTTCGTATGCATCAAATCGTGAACAAAGTTAGAACAAAACTTGTAGAACATAACATTGTCTATAATTGTATTTTTAAGAAACTTTTTCTATCATCAACAATTTTCCAGATATCTGTCTATTACTATTTTAATTAATTCGTTTTTGCAAATTTCTCTTTTCGTATGCTTCAAATCGTGAACAAAGTTATTACAAAACTTGTAAAACATAATATTGTCTACAATTGTTTTTCAGACAAACTTTTTCTATCAAGAACCGTTTTCGAGATATCTGTCTATTACTATTTTAATTAATAATCTTTTGCAAATATCTCTTTTCGTATGCTTCAAATCGTGAATAAAGTTATTACAAAATTTGTAGAACATAACATTATCTACAATTTTATGCTTAACAAACTTTTCCTATGATTAACAATTTTCGAGATATCTGTCTATTACTATTTTAATTAATGCGTTTTTCAAATATCTCTTTTCGTATGCATCAAATCGTGAACAAAGTTAAAACAAAACATGTAGAACATAACATTGTCTATAATTGTATCAAAAAGAAACTTTTTTTATCATGAACCGTTGTCGAGATATCTGTCTATTACTATTTTAATTAATTATTTTTTGCAAATATCTCGTTTTGTATGGATGAAATCGTGAACAAAGTTATTACAAAACTTGTAGTACATAACATTATCTACAATTTTATGCTACACAAACTATTCCTATCATCAACAATTTTCGAGATATCTGTCTATTACTATTTAATTAATTCGTTTTTGCAAATATCTCTTTTCGTATGCATGAAATCGTGAACAAAGTTAGAACAAAACTTGTAGAACATAACATAGTCTATAATTGTATTTTTAAGAAACTTTTTCTATCATCAACAATTTTCTAGATATCTGTCTATTACTATTTTAATTTATTCGTTTTTGCAAATATCTCTTTTCGTATGCATCAAATCGTGAACAAAGTTAAAACAAAACATGTAGAACATAATATTTTCTATGATTGTATCTGTAAGAAACTTTTTCTATCATGAACCGTTGTCGAGATATCTGTCTATTACTATTTTAATTAATTATTTTTTGCAAATATCTCGTTTCGTATGGATGAAATCGTGAACAAAGTTATAACAAAACTTGTAGTACATAATATTATCTACAATTGTATGCTGCACAAACTATTCCTATCATCAAAAAATTTCGAGAAATCTGTCTATTACTATTTAATTAATGCGTTTTTGCAAATATCTCTTTTCGTATGCATTAAATCGTGAACAAAGTTAGAACAAAACTTGTAGAACATAACATTGTCTATAATTGTTTTTCAGATAAACTTTTTCTATCATGAACCGTTTTCTAGATATCGGTCTATTACTATTTTAATTTATTCGGTTTTGCAAATATCTCTTTTCGTATGCTTCAAATCGTGAACAAAGTTGTAAACTTGTAGAACATAACATTATCTACAATTTTATTTTTCAAAAACTTTTCCTATCATCAACCGTTGTCGATATATCTGTCTGTTACTATTTTAATTATTCAGTTTTTACAAATATCTCGTCTCCTATGCATAGGATTGTAAACAAAGTTTATACAAGCGTGAAGACCATTAAATTTCCAACAATTTTGTTTATAACAAATTTTTTTCTATCACTTACCATTGTCGAGATATCTGTCATTTTTGTTATATTATAAAAGTGGTCTGATTCTGGAAAGGTGACCGATCCGCCATGTAAGACCGGGTTTTTCGTGATGGGTAAAGTGTGTTCTTTCGATCCAAGTTGGTTTCACATTTCCTATATGTTTAGGCCTAAGACCTATTTTTTTTTATTTTCAACCCCAGTCTGATTTTGAACGGTGACCGATTTGAGAATAACTAAATCTGCTGTGGTGTTCTCCTAAGAGGGCTCTTTCTTAAAATGCGTCCAGTTCGTATCCTATATATTTAGGCCCAGACCCCATTTTTTCGCGATTGTCTTACCGCTGTAAAAAAAATCAGTGACCGCTTTGAGTCATAAGACCGAGGCTAAATGATGTACTTTGGCGTCTATTTTCGAGCTAGACTGAATCCAGCTTTCCTATAATTATAATACGTTTAGGCCCTAGACCGTTGGTGGCTCTGGATCTAATTCTTCCATTTTGACAGATTTTTTTTATTTCTAATTGAATTCGATAGAACAAATTCGGAACTAAATCCCATACATACTCGCATCGTTCTAGGACACGGGGTCCCGCTGAGTGCAGGTACACGAAGCAAGGGAGGGTGATCGATCGCATCGATCGCATCGCACCAAATTAGGACACACGTTTTTTGATCGCGCGATCGGTTTCATCGCGCGATGAGATCGCATCGCACCATCGCGCGTGCGATGGCAATAGGACACCGCCTATCTATTAAAAGAAACCGCATCAAAATCCGTTGCGTAGTTTTAAAGATCTAAGCATACATAGGGACAGACAGACAGCGGGAAGCTACTATGTTTTAAACAACGTGGTAATGAATTAACGCAAAACCTCATACACCCCAACTGATTTATATCAAAATAATTAGATTGAAACAATAATTTCATTATTTTTGTAGTTAAAATTTAAAGTTTAAGTTTTGAGGCAAAAATGTTTTTTTATCATTTCAGCAATGAATGAAGGCGCTTAAGTACTCATGGATACATTTTTATAATCTTGTTTTGGTAGTAAGTAGGGTGAGTGTGCCCGTGCGGTGGGTTGACATCGGGTTCAGTAAATTAAAAATTTCACAAAAAAATTCAAACCATGATAATTCGATTCTGCTCTCGATTCTAAACAAACTACTTTCTAGTTTTGCGTTAATTCATTAACACGTTGTATACTATGTAGTGATAGTGATTGCAGCCTTTATTATTGAAGGGTTCTCTTATCTTTACCTCTTCAACTTGTCTTCCAAAAACTTCTACTCCCGTCTATCTCTTTCTTGACGTAACCGATGAATACTTAGGTACAATTTATTGCAGACTTTACAAAGCTGACTTTAAATGAGGCTAAGTATTCTAAAGATAGACTTACCTACCTACATATCTAGAATATTCACAGACGTCCCCCTCGGGAAATAAAGTCGTGAGCGTTTGCTTAGGTAGTTAATTGCAGTGGCTATGTGCACGACACTAGCGCCACACTAGCGCGGCGTACTGACAGAAATTTTTCGGACAGCTGTGAATTATTTAACACTATCATAGTACTGTAAAAGTCTGTGTTTGTTCGAGGATTCTGCCAAAACTACCGGACCGATTTTGATAAAACTTTTTATATTTAAAAGCTTATTATTAGTCTTAAAAGCTAGCTTATATTTTATTCCGGTACGATGACGGGAGCGGATGCGGATGAAGCCACGGACACAATCTAATTTGTATCTGAATTACCATACAAACTTTTACCTCAGTTTTAACACCTTTGGGGGGTTAAAATGCGACAAGCCTTTTTAAGTGAGCATCTAGATGCCAATAGAAACTTCCATGCCAAATTTTAAGTTTGTAGTCTTGACCTACAAACTGGCATGGAAGCTGTCAAGAAGTTTTGGAGATTTCGTGATAAGTTAGTGTGCGGATTTGAATAGATTCAAGCATATTTTCACAGCTTGTCCGGCAAAAGTACAAATTTCTGTCACCCCGGGCGCTGCGATCGACTTGACAGTTCCCAACACCCACTTCGCACATAGCTAGGTAGTTAGTAAAAATAAAATTGTAGGCCCTACATAATATTAACGTTTAAAATGGTAGGTGTAGTAGTTTCAAAAATTTAGTAATATTACCAATGACTTGAATATTACTATTTTATTTACTACAATTTTTTTTGAGTTTTTAGGAACTTAAGTACGACTTTTAACCGGAGCTACAGTAGGTACGGCTACAAATCTTCAGTGGAGGATGACATCGGTTAAAAAAATACATAATCTGAATTAGCCATCCGGCTTGGTGGACTATCTCCTATAAACACATATTGGGTGGATATGCCTATCAGCGGCGGACTAAGCCCGCCGGAGGCCCGGGGCGGCAAAACTAAATGAGGCCCCCGATCTTTCCAGAAATTGATATCTACAATTCTTTCGAGCCGTGGCAAAAACTTAATATCGGAGCCCCTTCCTTCCATAGGCATAGGTAGCAAGTATTTTGTCCCAGGGAGATCCATGTCCTACAACACGGAGCAAGCGAAGCGAGCCTGTCATTCGTACAATGTAAAACCTAGAGCGAGCGAAGCGGGCTCGAGATTTCACTGAATTCTGGAGCGGGCAAAGCTAAGTGAAATTTTACTGCAATATAATGAAATCAGTGGAATAAAATTTAAATCATTGAGCGAGCGTAGCGAGCTCGAGCTTTTTACGACTTAAAATCTGGAACGAACAAAGTAAGCTCAAGATTTAACTGCACACCAACAGTGCAACTGCAACTGCAACTGTATACTATGAAAAGACATAGGTACCATCCAAAACCAAGAGCGAGCGAAGCGAGCTCGAGACTTCACTGAATTCTGGAGCAAGCAAAGTGAGCTCAAGATTTTAGTGCAATGTGTCTAGCCAGGAGCGAGCGAAGCGAGCTCGAGATTTTTCTTCATTATAACTCGACTTTTTCAGCTCATGCCGAAATCGAGGCGATTAATGTATTAAACAAATAGCTGAAATGAGCTTATAATATAATGCTTATAATAACTCGATTGTAGAGCTCATCTTGAAATAGAGTAGGTGAGTATATTGGCGTATAAAATTAAAACGGGAGCGAACGATTCTATAATTATGACTGGGTTGTAGCATGAACTCAGTCTCAAAGCATAGAAAGCTATCAAAAAAACCAAACGAGCGAAGCAAGCTCAAATTTTCGAAACACATTCTAATTCCAACCACATTGACCTTTCAAGAACCGAGCTCATAATTATGCTAACTGCATAACAACTTGAAAAAGATTGAGCGAGCAAAGCGAGCTCGCAAATTCGCAATATTTTGGACTCTATTTCCTTCTTTGACTTTCAATGACTAACTTACGGGGCCTCCAACTTCAAACTGCAGTCCCAGTACCGGAGGCCAGGGCTTCCGGAGCGAGCGAAGCGAACTCATAATTATGCTAACTGCATAACAACTTGAAAAAGATTTAGCGAGCGAAGCGAGCTCGCAAATTCGCACTATTTTTGACTCTATTTCTTTTCTTGACTTTCAATGACTAACGTACGGGGCCTCCAACTTCAAACTGCAGTCTCAGAACCTGTTCTGCTTCTGGCCTCCTGAGGCCCGGGCCTCCAACTCTAAACTGTGTCTTTACTTGCTATATAAACGTCATTATTTGGTTTTGAAAAAGGGATTCTCTTCTCGAGATTCGGAGGCCCCCCAGGACTGGGGGCCCGGGGCGGACCGCCCCTCCGCCCCCCCCCTTAGTCCGCCAGTGATGCCTATGCTTCAGGGTGGCGTTATTGAATAATTATATCCTAAAAACACGACAGACAGTAAGAAAATCCGTTAAATTTTCCGTGCGGAACCCTAAAACAGCTTTTCCACGTAGATAAAGCCGGACCAGATAAAAATACATATTATGTACATATCCAATCGCATACGTGGAGGCATTAACTAAACTACTGTAGTTACCAGTCGTTATCCACACACTCGCCAGTTACTTCTGTTCTAAGCAACAATTACAAAACGAAAGTAGACATAAACAGGTGATATTCAGATAAGTGTTAGTTTGTAGATGTATAAACTATAGCAAGTATGTTGCTATAGCAATTAAGTTGAGGCTGGATTGCCGACATCCGTAGCATTGCGTGACGCCCGTTTGAGACAGTTACATACGCAAACGCGTATCTCTTCGTTTTTTTCTGGAAACGAGATACGTATTTGCATAGTGAATATACGTGTAATACGTATTTGAAGCATTTGATGCAAAATCTGAAGCCAACATTTTATATCACATTTTGAAATTAGTACCTAGTACATTTATAAAAAGCCGTGTAGTTCCGACTTAGAATGGACTACCCCTATTTTTCCCGTGGGTGTCGTACGAGGCGACTAAGCGATTAAAGGTTTCTTATGCAGTGTTTATGTGGTCGAAAGGCTAGCCACCTCTCACCACTTGACACGTCATTCTATCCTGAAACTTAAATTACTAAATGTGAATATTGCTACAACTACATTCCTAATAAAAAGAAAGTTGGTAGTTGTAGAAATGTTTCTGTCAGCCCCGTACCTACCACAATGAAAATTATTACAGCATATCAACACAAATCCGTGATGTCCTGATAAATTGGAAATCAGCAATGACTACAATATGTGATATTCTTAATTTTTTTAAATGTTCATACTTACCGGATGATTTTTTTTACCGTTCCGATCTTTCAGGGGTGTTTCAGACCATCAAACTGAGCAACTTTTACTATGGAAGAAAACCTGAATTCATAAAAAAATCTGCTGCCTCACACATTTGAGTCGAGTAGGCAAAGTATAGGCATTGTAGTTTAGTATAGAACAGCAGTTTTTTTTCAATTTCAGGTTTGGAGTGCGATTTTTGAATCTCATACATTGAACTCAGCAGTTGAAAATGTATGGAGATACGCTTCTTTCTACTGCTGATTTGACTTTCAAAAATTACACTCCCCGAGTGCGATTTTTGAATTTCACTCGCTGAGTTCAGCAGTTGAAAATGTCAAAATTACTGTAGAGATATGCAACTTTTTACTGCTGATTTGACTTTCAAAAATCATACTTCAGGAGTGCAATTTTGGATAGGTTGGCACATGCAAAAACGATCCAGAACTTACAGCGAGCGAAGCGAGCTCGAGATTTTACTACAATACGATAAGGCCATCGCCATACGATCTAAAATCAGGTGCAAGCGATTGTTTACAATATTTTCAACTCGTTGCAATATTTTATTTTTCAAACTCTTCATTTTGGCGCCCCCTAGACCTGCCGCCCGGGGCGTGGGTCTCCGTTTGTACCCCCTAGATCCGGGGCTGATCTCCGTAGTAATTTTGAAATTTTCAACTGCTGAACTCAGCGAATGAGATTCAAAAATCGCACTCCTGGAGTATAATATTTGAAAGTCAAATCAGCAGTAGAAAGATGCATATCTCCATAGTAATTTTGACATTTTCAACTGCTGAGTTCAACGTATGACTTTCAAAAATCGCACTCTTGGTCCAATAGTAAAAGTTGTTCAGTTTGGTAGTCAGAACCGCACTGAAAGTTTCGCGAAGCGCGCAGTTAGGTAGGTACACAGGATATTTTTATGAGTGCATAAGTGAATGCGCTAAACACATGCACTGTTTTGAGTATTTTGTTCTTGTCCCTCCTGAATTCGAAGGAACGGGAGACCGATACGATCAAAGGTCGAATGCAGTGGTCATAACCGGCAGCCACATGGCATCAGAGATGTTGACGATGGATGTCTGAAGGATTTAGTCACCTCTTACGACTTCTTTCCGAGGTGGTGCTATCCGAAGTCGGACACCAGACAGTAAATATGGAGGTATTCTATGCTTAACATAATTTATCACTACATAACCACATAAATATAATCGTACAAACTTTCTTCGTATCCATAAATCATAGAAGTGTAATGCTCTCGCGTTCGTGCGCCCGCGCCTGGCAATACGTCAAGTATCGTACGTTGCTATTATGTCTACTTATGATTACTTGTTCCGGTGAAAACTATAATTAAACGGTTCTAGATACGTATTCAACAGTTAGGTATAAAAAATTTAATAATTAGGTATGTATTTGGTTGTTTGTAGGGATCACAATGTGGGAAAATAGGAATTTTGCAGCCCCCTACCCCTATTATCTTTATTAGAAGATAGCGGCCCGTCCCGGCTTCGCACGGGTGGACGTCTAATCTTTTCTAGCAATAAATATAGCCTATGTTACTCAGGGTGAATGCAGCTTTCTAATGGTGAAAGAATTTTTTAAATCGGCCCAATACTTTTTGAGCCTATTCATTACAAACATACAAACATACAAAAATAGGTACAAATCTTTCCTCTTTATAATATTAGTGTAGACAAACTAAAAATAACGGAGCGATGAAGGCGAACGAATATTAGTATAAGAGATAAGTGTACTTTTTGCAACTATCAGCAACAAGGCTGATTCAGTTTTCATGGGGTGTAGAGCATCTCTGTGATGGGGATGGACCAGGTCTGCCTGCATAACTCCAGTCGGTTTAGGAGTTACTGATGATTAAAGGTTTGTAAAAAATTAACGATCAGCTGCACGGCTGATCGTATGATATTGTGGTAGTATGCACTGTAGCTATGTGAACAGTACAAAAACTGACAAGTTCTGTCAGTCGGTTTAGCAGATACAGCCAGTCAAAGTTCCGACCTTTGAACGGCTGTATCTCCTAAACCAAATGATGAACCATGCCAGTTTTTGTACTGTTCACATAGCTACAGTGCATACTACAACAATAACATACGATAAGCCTTGCAGCTGATCGTAAATTTTTTACAGACCTTTAATCATCAGTAACTCCTAAACCGACTAGAGTTATGCAGGCAGACCTGGTCCATCCCCATCACAGAGAAGCTCTACACCCCAAAAACACTGAATCAGCCTTGCTGCTGATGGTTGCAAAAAGTACACTTATCTCTTGGAAATTTTAACGAAAATCTGCAACAAAATACAAGAATACAGATTATTATTTATTATTTATTTATTTATTTCCTTTTTGGAGAACTTACAGCTAAATAACAGTTCGGTTTCTACAAAGACAGATTGATAGTCAGATGCTGGCAACAAGTTTATTTTCTTTAGTATTAGTTTCTAGATTGTTTCTGAAAAAATTCATTGACTTTAATTGGTTAGTATTGAAATGAAAATATAACCAGACTTCGTTTGTATGGAGCGCGCTCCGAATTATATCCTTTTAATGTAATTTATTGTTTGTTTTTAATATCGTGTGCTTTTGCGTATTTTTAATGTTATTAGTTTTGCTGTTTATTACTAGTTTCTGTTTTTTTTTTGCAAGAAACTGATTTTATTGATTGATTTGTTCCTAATCTTTTCGGTCCTACGTGTATTTTCAGTGGCAACAATAATTTTTAGGAGCAATGAGTTTCTTTTTACGTATCTTGAAATATTTTTAAACTTTGCACATTGTAAGCAAACAGTCTGCGTGAGGGAATGTTTGAAACATGGGACTTATTATTATCATTATCGTAGGTAATGTTTATTGTTTCGTGAGAATACAAAAAACCAGCCAAGTGCGAGTTGGACTCGTGCACGGAGGGTTCTGTACCACCATACAATATAACAAATGTGTTTATTACGGGATCCTTAGCGCAAGCTCAACACACATTTGACTGGTTTTTATTGCATTATAATCACACCAAGTTTGTTTGTTTGTTTGTTTTTTTAATTATTTGTTAGCAAATCCGCCATAATAATGCAAATTCTGTGAAAATATCCACCGTCTAGCTATTATGGAGTGCGATTTTTGAATCTCATACGTTGAACTCAGCGTTAAAAATGTATGGAGATACGCATCTTTCTACTGCTCATTTGACTTTCAAAAATAATACTTCAGGAGTGCGATTGTTGAAAGTCAAAGAATGATTTTTGAAAGTTAAATCAGCAGCAGAAAGATGCATATCTCAACTCAGCGAATGAGATTAAAAAATCGCACTCCTGCGGTCCAACGATACAGTCTTTTATGGGTAGGACAGACAAACAGACGGACGGACAGGCAGCGTAGGCTTATGACTCTTTGGGACGGAACCTTAACAATAAAGCTATTTGTGCGTGTAGTAAAAAAAAAACAAAAACTAATCTATCGTTTGAAATGTAATACTTACCTATTAAAAGGAAAAGAAAACCAGACACGGTACATTTTTTGTAACGAATCGATTACAAACGATTATACAATGTTGTAAACAACATTGATTTAGTACACTGTCTAATTTCTGTGTCGATTAATCTTAATGTAAAATTTGTTTTTAATTATTGTTATAACAAAAGTGAAAAAATGTTATTGAAGCGTGATAGTTGGCATTGACCCAAAGAGATTAAGAGATCAACAGTTTCGACACTTTACCTAAGTAGATAATTCTAACAGCGATTCTTTTGTCCGTAACATCCAATCTAATTAAAAAAAATGTGACTCCATCGTAAAAAATTGCACATTGTATATGCTTGACGTTGTCCGGTAAATTATTGTCAAACTTTTTCGGCTATGCAGAGAGACACGTTTGAAATGCCCACCCCCCGTGCTAGGTTTTTCGCCATAATGCATTCAGATCCCAAAGGAGAAGCCACTTAATCTATGAAGCCACTGATAACCGCTTAGGGTGCACCGGCCCATACCCACTGCTACCTCCTTCGGACTTATCCAATGGGACCACTAGCAGGCACACGTGAAGGTTACCTGACTTAGCACCCCAATGCAGGGTGTAAGAGACAGCCCTACGCTACGCAGACTGAAACGGTGAACTCAGACCATCAAACTGAACAATTTTCACTACGGAGCCTACCTCAGAAAACGCGAAAAATCTGCTATTTCATACAAAACTGCTGTACCTGTCCGACTCAAAAGTATGGGACGGCTGATTTTTTTTCGCGTTTCCTGTGGTAGGCTCCATAGTGAAAGTTGTTTAGTTTGATGGCCTGAGTTCACCGCTTCAGTATGTACCTACAGGGCTGTCACTTACCTATACCCTGTAGGATACCTTATTTACTTATAAAATGTTGATTATTTTGATGCATTTGGTTCGAACGATGAGGATACTTCAATCCCTGATGCAACTTAAATCGACAACTAATTTCTTACTTTACTGTAACTAAAGAATCTGTATCAATCAATCAATTATACTTTACTAGCGGCGCCCGCGACTCCGTACGCGCGGACCACTGACTTTGAATACTAATATATCTTTTGATTGAGTTAACCGATTGCGATGAAACAAAGCCTAAATGTTAATCCAAACTAAGTCCTATACTTTTGCGAAAACCCCATCAGAAGTGATGTGATATGATTTTTAAGTGATGCGTGCACAAACAAATAGACAGACAGACAAACAGACAAAAATTCTAAAAATGCTCTCAATGCATTTCATTACGTATCCTTAACGCCCCCAATAATTTTTTTTGTAAATAAGTTCAATGTACATTCACGTCAAGTTTAGAATCTTATTATGTGTATAGATTTTACACCAAAAAAACATAGTATACAGAGAGTAAACAGACTGGAAATACAGAAGGTTCAAAAATAGGCGGTTTTATCGCTAAAAAGCGAACTTTTCCGGGCAATGTATTTGCATTGAAATAGATATTTTTTCTTTCTTTTTGTTTTTCTTAATCCTATGTAGTTTGGTTTTGCTACAATTTGTAACCTATATTGTTGAAATATCTGTGCCAATGCGAAAACTGCACACGCGTTGAAGTCGTTTGTAGGCAACATTTATTTAATAAACTTTGCTTACTAAAGACTTCAACGCGTGGAAAATTTTACTAGAACACAATCCTAAGGCGAACCAAGAGCGATTTTGAGTTCCCGATCATCATCGACTACGAAAATGTATGGTTCAATTAAAATTAATGATCATTTATTATTTTATCTTATCTTTTTCATTTCTATCGATGTCTAAATGGGACTATACAGGGTGTAAAAAACACTCAAGTAATACTTAAGGGGGAGCTTCAGACCATCAATCTGAGCAACTTTCACTATGGAGCCAACGTCGAGAAAAAATAAAAAAAATCTGCCGTCCCATACATTAAGTCGAGACGGTACTGCAGTTTTGTATGAAAGAGCGGATTTTTTTTTCACGATTTCGATGTTGGCTCCATAGTGAAAGTTGTTCAGTTTGATGGTCTGAATCACCTCCTTAAGTATTACTAGGGTGTTTTGTTACACCCTGTATACATAATCTGGGACTAGGTATATCCAAGATATGTATTTATTTATTATTTACTTAATCAGAAAGTATGAAAACAACAAAAAGGTATATAAATAAGAATGGGGGAATGCTGCCAACATGCCTGGCTCCATGTCCTTCGGGGATGCATCTCATTTGTATACCTTTTTATTATTTACCTACTTATGGACAAATGCTAAGCAACTTTTGATGCAGGAGTGCGATTTTTGAAAGTCAAATCAGCAGTAGAAAGATGCGTATCTCTATACATTTTCAACTGCTGAGTTCAACGTATGAAATTCAAAAATCGCACTCCTGACCATACCTATGCTGTAGTGTAGACAAATAATGTAGGACCGTGTTACCGTAGTAGGTGATCACGTAGTAAACGTTGTTTTTGTCTTAAAATTTACTTTTAGTTTAGTGTTTTTGCTCCAAATAGAAAGAAATAATGCTAATGAACCACAGTCTGACGTCCAGAGAGAAAGTTTAGCTATTATTGACATTGTTATGATTGACTGCGGTTTTAAAATAAATCTGTTTCTTCAATCAGTTTCCTGTTTTAAATAAGGTACTTTTTGAATGAGTATTAAGAGGGGGGTTATACCTATTTTGTTTGTTTTCGAACCGGTTTTTGAGAATCAAATTATTAAATTTAATGTATATATGGAATAGAATAGAATAGAATAGAAAATTGCTTTATATAATTCAAATAACAGTGTAGATACGTTCTTTCTGGAGTGCGATTTTTGAAACTCATTCTTTGAACTCTGCAGTTGAAAATGTCAATATTACTACGAAGACGTGCATCTTTCTACTGGTGATTTGACATTAAAAAATCATACTCCAGGAGTGCGATTTTTGAAAGTCAAATCAGCGGTAGAAAGATGCGTATCTCCATAGTAATTTTGACATTTTGAACTACTGAACTCAGCGCATGAGATTCAAAAATCGCACTCCTGCAGTGAATCTAACCGTTGAAAACACGATTCTATTTAATTTTCTCGATAGAAAAGAGGACCAAAGTAAGTTCGATTTCAGATTTATAATCAGTTTTACAAGAATAATAAAATTCTTTTCTTTATTTGATCACAATTTAGTGGTATACAAATGATTGAATCATTGACTCCCAAAGTCGGAAAACCGTGTTGCTACATGATTTATTAATATGCTAGTATTTAGGTACTTAAAAAATAGTAGCAACATTCCGAAATATATAAATAAATAAAATAAATAAATATCTTGGACAATATCACACAAATTATCTAGTCACATTTAAAGTACCAGAATCAAGCCTGGACTTGTATTATGATGACTAAGACAACGATATAGATTACATATATAAATACAAACATCCATGACTCGGGTACAAATATTCATATTCATCATATAGTTAACAAATGTATGTAGAATCACCATACATAATTTCTATTGAATATACCAACCATCATTTGAAAGGTAATTAATTATAGCAGTGATTCTACCCGATAGATTTTTCCCCAAACACCCAAGAGAAAAGAAATTGCTGCAATTAATTGCAAAAGTTTGCTTGTTAGAACGATACGCTTGCAGTAGGGATTCCTAGCCTTAAGAGGAAAGACGGTCTGATTTTTGAAGAATAGGTTTTTAATTGAACTGTTGCTGTCGCGCCGTTGTTCCCGAAAGTGAAAGTGACGACTGCAGCTCGGGCTGATTTTACCTACATAAAACAGACGAAATCAGTCTCGTGTTTCCCTGTTTCCTCCTCCAAAATTAGACCGATTTTAATATTTTTTTCCAAAAATAATATGAGAAGGGTTAGGCTATGTCAGTACCTATGTTTTCCTTTTATTGTTTATACTTATTCGTCTTTGTTTGCTGGATGTCGGAGTACCAGGGGTAAACTGCACCCGCCTTTCCTATTTAGAAATTATTAACGCTGAAAAATACATAAGTAGGTACTTTTTCGAATTATAATTCGTGATTCATTACAATTAAGTAATGAAATTTGTATGTAGCTACGTAAAAGTTATGACCGACATATTATGTAAATAATTAGAGCAAAAAACTAACAACCCATAATTCATCACATAATAATCAAACATCAAGAACTCTTGCACAACAGCTATCCACAATTATTATCATCTTATTTAACCATTACCCAAAGGGTAATGGCCCATAATAGCAAGGGCAGTTGGCTATGAAAGCGGTACCTCCGACGCGACGGACCATGGCGGAGTTTTCACTCCATTTTCAATTATCATTCGCAAATCACAATCAAGATAGAAAGCGGATTTGTGAAATGGTAATAGAACGGATAGTAATAATAAGTAACTTGTTATTGTTAGGTATAATTTTATTTACACGCGGAAAATGACTAGTTTCAAATTAAAATGATTGCCATCTAGTGTGGAGTAGCGATACTAAGATAAATCGAAGTCACCATGGTTCCTTATATTGTAAAGAATGCTACTATTCGACGCTAGATGGCAATACTATTTGTCTGAAGTTACTGTGTTCGTAGGGTTTTGTTAGTGGCTCATAGATGGCGCTGTTAATTGAAAGTTTGGATGGATAATAAAAAGTTTTTAATTTGCAGCCAAGGATTAGTCGAAGAATGCTTTGGTGAAAGGATGCTCCAAATAACAAGCTAAATAAAGATGACCTTTACAGCTCCATTACGCTTTATTTTATTAGGTATCTAAAATATATGTAAATTATGTTCTATTGTTTTAAGTTGTTTCCGTAAAACCACAGTAAAACTAGCATAATGTGTGGAAGGAAGGTTTATTAACATTTTTGTTTTTTTTATTGCACAATATTTGTCAATATTTGTCTGGACAGAGTTTCGGTACTACTAGTGAAACGTGGATGTTCTGAGGTTTTAGAATATCTCTGACTACCCCTCGGGGAATATAGTCGTGAGCAAATGCATGCATGCATGCAATATTTGTCATATTATGACAAAGGTATTATACTAAGTAAGAGAGACAGTGACAGCTGAGAGAGCGAGATGTACCTAGCGGCATGCCTGTATAATAGAAAGAGATACGTGACGCGAGGCAATAGAACCGTTTTTGGGGATTTGGAGTCCTGGTAAAAATTCGGTTTCTGTGAATAATCGTGAACCTAAAGTGAAATCGTAGATAATTTCGTGAAATATACGTACACTGTTTCATTAAATTATTCACGATTTCACGTTAGATTGAGAATTATACACAGAAATAGAATTTTTACCCTGACGAGGACTCCAAAAAACGTCCAAAAACGGTTTCATTTGACAACTCATGTCACTTACTCTATTCCGTAAGGTATAATATCTCATAATATTCTTTAATTTAAAAGACGTGTTTTTAGTAGGTATCATTTCAATTTTTTTTTACATACAAATAGTATGTACCTTAGAGAAGAAGTAAAAAATCTTTTAGCGTTTTCTATCGAACAGTATACTTATTGAAAGTACATTTAGAACTTTATTGTACAGTCACCATCACCAGCAGATATATTGTAGCTTGTAGCAAACAAGGTGGTCAAATATTTCTAAGCATTTCTAATTTTCAATAATTTCTTTACTCATAACCAATTAAAAATATAGGAACGCCTAGAACATTAAATATATCGACGCAGTCAGGTGGTCATAAACATCTAAACAGTTTCGGAAAAAACCTTACTCCGTTGTTTTACATTTTAATTTTAAATAACATTGTAAAGAAATTATTGAAAATTCGCTGTCCAGATATTTATGACAAAATACACGTTTAGATATAATTGGTAACATTTACTGTAAAGAATTTAATGAAAATTAGCACTGCTCAGAAATATTTGGACACCTTGTATGCTACGATATATCTGATGGCGACTGTACAAAAAAAAATACGTAACCGTATGGTCCGCTACATACCTACATACGGTATTCCGATCCGGAATTCCGAATCTGGAGTCCGATTTTTGAATCTCATTCGCTGAGTTCAGCAGTTGAAAATGTCAAAATTACTGTGGAGATATGCATCTTTCTACTGCTGATTTGACTTTAAAAAATCGCACTCCTGAAGTATGATTTTTGAAAGTCAAATCAGCAGTAGAAAGATGCGTATCTCCATGGTAATTTTGAAATTTTCAACTGCTGAACTCAGCGAATGAGATTCAAAAATCGCAGCTATACAGCTTTAATGTTACAATTTTATTTGGCTAGTTCACCTTGTCAAATATTTCTGTGGATCCGCCATAAATAGAATTAATTAGTTACGATCGGTGACAAGTTTCACTTTCTATCTTGTCGACCATAACGGTTTAGCATGAGTATCAGTTGAATAACTCTTACACGAAAGTTTATGGTCGTAGTATCACCGGTCGTCTCGGGCATTACCTACTCGTGAGTAAGTTTTCCTTTTAACAGGGCAACACTAAAGATATTTTAGGTAGTGTTGCCTAACTATCGATGGCTCTATCGATAGGTTGACCTTGAAAAATATTAACAATATCGATAGTAGGTACCATCGATAGTATTGCTATAAAACAATTGATACTAACGATAGTATTGAGATGCATGATGAGGTATCAATATTATAGATATCTCATGCGACGACAGCTTCGGTGGTGTCACGTGTCACGAATGGCGGAGGAACGAGTGGCGAAGAACATATTTTATTCCGAGCTTGAGGAGGGCAAGCGTAAGCTTGGTGGACAACTTCTCCGATACGAAGATGTGCTGAAACGCCACATGAAACGGTGTTACATTGATCCTGCGCAATGGGAAAAGCTCGCATCCCAACGTCAGGAGTGGAGGTCCCTTGTCAGAGACAAAGTTTTTGACTTTGAGACACTCCGGCGTTCTGAGCTTGATGCCAAGCGAGATGAATTGAAGGCCCGACCACCAGTGCCCATCGATTATAATTATGAGAATGGTGTCATGGAGTGCGATTTTTGAATCTCATTCGCTGAGTTCAGTAGTTGAAAATGTCAAAATTATTGTGGAGATACGCATCTTTCTACTGCTGATTTGACTTTTAAAAATCATATTTCAGGAGTGCGATTTTTGAAAGTCAAATCAGCAGTAGAAAGATGCGTATCTCCACAGTAATTTTGACAATTTCAACTGCTGAACTCAGCGAATGAGATTCAAAAATCGCACTCCTGACGTGCGCCCATTGCGCACGTACATACATTCTCAAGAAAAATCGGCTATATAAGCCACATTAGGGCGCACGAGCGCCAACAACGAAGGGATCAGACGCAGTCGCCGTAGCCGAAATCGGCTAGGAATAGCATCATCATCATTATAGATATTATCGATATATTTAGCCAATAAATACCTAATACTAATAATACCTAATGCAATATATTATAACTTACAAAATAGTTTTGTTTTCTCTGGGACCTTTAGCGCGAGACCGGCTCACACTTGGCCGGTTTTTATTATTTGTTGTTAATACTGCAGAGTTTGCTCTATTATCATACCAAGTTTGACGCTTGTATGACTTACCGTTTTTACGAAAAAGAGAGAAGAATAATTTTAGAAAAAACTAGTTTCTTGTATCAGGACCCCCCTTAATTTTTAATTTTTGACATTTTTATTATTTGTTAGCAAATCCGTCATAATAACGCACATTCTGACTCTCGTAGATCAGATTTTCTTTGTTTGAGAGTCAGAGTTCCCCTAATTAGTGTCACAGCATTGTTCTTATAATACCTAACATTTTGAGCAATTTAAAATGTTGGTAAGGCTAAGTGAGTGAAATAAACATTTTTTATTTTATTTTTTATTTATTTTTATTATTCTGTGAAAATGTTGAATTTCATTTCATATATTACGGTTCAAAAGTTATAGCCGTACATAGTTAGGACGGACAGACAGAGAAAGACGGACGGACGGACGGACAACGTAGGCTTAGTAATAGAGTCCCGTTTTCACCCTTTGGTTACGGAACCCTAAATAAACAGTGAATCTTTTTGTTTAACGCATTCGATACTTATTCGATACGATGACGACACTAGAAAACATGATCCTCCACGAATATAAGCAAAATAGAAAACCAAGAAGTACCAATTAAAATACAAAACTATGACCATGATCGTGAACTACGGTCGTGATTCATGAACCACGGTGACATAGTGCGGCCTTAAGTGACAGGTTGTTGAGTTAGTGTCGCTGTCTGTATGCGTGTGCGGTGTGCGCCTGCCTGCGTAAGCGCATCTCGCTCGACCCGTCGCACAAGGTCGCTTTCCAAGATAACTTGTCGTTTTGGTACAATGGCGTAGAAAATAGTTTCTAAGTTGGGTTTTCTAAGATGATTTATTTTATTCTTTTTTTTATTGATTAAAAACTTTATTAATATAATTATGTGAAAAACAACAAAAAGGTATAAAAATGAGATCTTAGAGTTTTATTCTTAGATTTAATATAAGTAATTTTCTTTTGTTTTTTTATGTTTTTAGCCTTTTTCGAGAACTAGGCTTATAGCTAAATAACCGTTTGATTTCTACAAAGAAAAATTTATCAAGGCCCAAGACAGGTCCTATTATTTATACCTACCTGTTTAATAAAAAATGTATGCTTTTTATTTATGATTAAGTTTTAACATTTTATTATTTACCTATGTTCGCGATGTAGGCATGAACTTGACACATTTACCTCGTATTAGATTTATCTAAGCATTACAAACAAGTTTTTTAAATTTATTACATGCCTAACACTCACGACCATATCAATTTTCGGAGTAGTCAGAAAAATAGCATTACGTTAACATTTTTTAGTTCATCTGTACCATGACGTAACGCAACTTCGTCGTCGTGAAAAATATTAGAAATAGAAAATATTCAATTTTATGTAAATATTATTTATTTAAATACATTCATAATATTACATGACTGTTATTTGGCTAACGTATTTTACATCAATTTATCTTTTAATTTTGTTACAAATGGTTAAAATTTTTATTAATCTATTGTCATTTTCTACCTTTCATGGGACGTTTTAATTGAAACTTGGAATAAAACACAAAAACGCTTGTTATTAAGTTATGAAAAGAGTTTTAATATTATATCGCTAATTCATTATTTTTGTATCTTTTGGAAAAAAGAATTAGTCGCGTCGGTTTTAGAGTATTTTTTTATTTGTTAATCTAATATAATATACCTACTGACTACAGGATTTCAGGTTTTCTTTTTAATTCTAAATAGATACTTTTAGTTAATTGTGAAAAGGTGTTACTTTAGCTGTAATGCAATGTAATTACCTTATATTTATTTTTAATAATTTGTAATATATTAATGGGTAACAATTCGATTTTATTTAAAACGAGCTTTTACCCGCGACTTCGTCCGCATAAATTATATACCAGATTTTAAGTCAGATGATAAGCTATCAAACAAAAAAAGTTTCATCAAAATCGGTTCAGTAGTTTTTGCGTGATACTCGAACAAACAAACACACAAACAAACAAACGAACAAACAAACAAACAAACAGACAGACAAAAAGTCCAAAAATTTTTGATTTGGAATCAGGGAAGCTTAAAAACCATATCGTATTCTTTTTTTTGTAAATATCTTCAATGTACAGACACACTTCTGTTACAGTTTTATAATAGTTTAGATAACGCTCGAATTAAAATGAAAAAAAAAAAAAAGAAACAAAAGACGCAAAATACCTATGTCGTGTTCGCTGGAACATTGAATTACCTATGTCCAATAAAAAATAACCGCCGTATACAAGTGCAATATTAGTAAACAAGTCTAAGAAATGTAAAACAAACAAACAGACATGCAGAATCTTCAACAATAGCGATTGTTTGTAAGTGGGGCGATAGGAAGAGTTTCATAACAATGCATTTGTATGAAATGTATCCGTGGGCTCGTTAGCTCATTGGATCTGTGTCGGAGAACTCATTTCAATAATTGCAAACAAATATACAGCATCGATACAAATCATCTGAATTACTTAGTTAAGGCGGTTGCAGAGGGGTCAATTTTATACAAAACTTTGACGCACAATACGTGTAGACGGTACTAATATAAGTAACTTTGTATACCATATGGAAAAATAGTTTAGAAATCTAGATGTCGCGTATCAAGTAACATTTGCAGTTTATAATATAATTACGAAGATATAAAGCTTTGAAATTTTTCATACAAAATTTTCAAAGCTTTATATCTTCGTAATTATGTTATGAATTGCAAATGTTACTTAATACGCGACATTTAGATTTTCTTAACTATTTTTCCATATATAAAATATAACTTTTATTAATTCCGTCTACACATTATTGTGCGTCAAACGTTTGTATGGACTGAAACCACCTTAAAGTCTATTAAAAACAAGCAGTCAGCAGAAGCTTCGTCAATCAAATATACAGGGACCTTCCGACACTGACATTTTTTTAAGGGGATGATCAGACCATCGAACTGAACTTTTTGTATGGACCAACATCCAAATCGCGAAAAAATATCAGCTGTCCCATACATTGGGCTCGAGTAGGTTTGCAGCTTTCGATGTTGGTGCCATAGAGAAAGTTGTTCAGTTCGATTGTCTGATCATCCCAGGGATATAGGTATTACAAATATTGCGCCCATGGGCAAATAGATTTGGCCGCCCCCCATAACTGCAGTTCGACGGCGGTGGGTCTGTAGCCAAGATTTGTGCTAGCAAAATTTCTAAGGTTTTGCGAAAAGCTGGCACAAGCTACATACAAATTGTATTTTGCGAAATTAGTACCAAGTAGTAGAAAAATAATTATGGAGCGAGCGAAGCGAGCTCGACTTTTTTCCGTTATACGACTTGGCTGCGCTAGAACTCGTGAGCAGTGCATTAGTAAAAACAGAGACCAGAGCGAGCGAAGCGAGCTTGGCAATTTTCCGCAAAAAGTACGCCATTGGCGTAGCTAGAGATTTCTCCTAAGGGGGTAAAACCAGCCAGCTTATCCACAGCCACCGCCGCCAGTGGCAAGAATAAAATATAAATAGGTCGGCACGCGATAATACGATCTAGAACCTAGAGTGAGCGAAGCGAGCTCGAGATTGTACTGCAGTAAGATAAGGTCGTCGCCATACAAAAATACGACTATGTCAAAATTTTGGTGCGTGCGAAGCAAGCTCGTGATTAACTGCAATGGGTCGTTGCAGTAGGGGAGAATAAACTAAAAACGAGGAGCTACCGATGCATAATATTGGCGCGGAACACTGTGTCTTTAAACGAAAGTTTGCAGTGATGATAAAATAACGTTAACTTACTCTCAAGATAAAAAGAATGAAAACACAATATAGTAATTATTCCTTCAATACTTTTGATGCAACGGACTTTCTGAGTAGTGATGTGAACCAATTACAATTTCCAGCACCGGTATTTTTCAATTACTTTTGAGAAAAAACCGGTTTTTTTATTAAAAAACAATTATTATACACTAAAATAAGCCTACAATAAGTATTTTTAGACCGTAAATAGCGGCCTTTGTCCATCAGTGAACGTTTATTAACTGAGATGACACTAAAATACATACCTAAGTGAATGACTAAAACTCAGGATACACAACAATTATTGAGATTCATGTATTGAAATATTCAACTGACATAAGTCCCGCCAAAAAGAGGTATATTGGCTGTCTATTTTAATAAAGCTGCTTTATTTGGTTGTTTAAATAGTTAGTTTTAGGATATTTTGTCGAATGTCTCTAATTTTTAAAGATTTTAAATCATATTTGTACAAAATTTTAATAAAATGACGCTTTTAAAATATTAATGAAAGTAATCGGTTTTTTAAAATAAAAACCGGTGTTTTTAGTTTTTTGACAAAACCGGTTTTTTAAGGTTTTCTTGAAACCGGTTCACATCACTATTTCTGAGGTGGGTGGCACCCACTATCTACGCCGATGAATTTGGCTTTGATTGTAACATACATGCAGTATCTACAGTAATAAAAAGATAAACCAGAGCAAGCGAAGCGAGCTCGACATTTTTTCACACTGATGTCTGGCCAATACTGTATTTCTTTGGAAAACCATTTCCCCCCATGTGTATGGCCCTACGGGCCGCCCCCCTTGACCTGGCCGCCCTTAGCACTTGCCCATTTTGCCCATATGAGAATACGTCACTGGATCATCCTCTTAAAAAAGTGCCAGCATATTACGAATTTCTTGGTACAGAACCGCATCAGGAAGCTTAAAATTGGATTGGGCCGCAGTCAAACGCGTGGAGGGGCGCAATTCAGACATGTCAAATTCCTGCATCACTGTTTCATTAACACTAATTTGAAGCACTTTACTCAAACTTGGCAGCGCAGGACCGGTCGTTTTGGCTGATCCTTGGGGGAGCCTATGTCCAGCAGTGGACGTCCATCGGCTAAGATGATGATGATGACGATAACTCAAACTTATTCTTAGAACACCTTTAGTAACGTCCAAGATATTTCTGATATCTTGGACGTTATAATTATCGGAATTGGCCAGTAAGCTAGATAGGAACCGGAAAATCTTTTCGTCTTTATATGGAATGAAGAATGCACAGAGAAATTAGTCCATGTAGTTTATGAATCTACAGGGTGAAATTGATATCATCAGCATCCTTTTAAACTAAGAGTCTACCCATCAAACTGAAAAACTTTTACTATGGGAGCAAACCAATCGGAGCAAAAAAAAAAATCTGCTGTGGCATACATTTGTGTCGCGTAGGTAAGCATTGCAGTTTAGTATGGGTATGGAACAGCAGATTTTGTTGTTGCTCCGATCGGTTTCCTCCCATAGTAAAAGTTGTTCAGTTTGATGGGTAGACTCTTAGTTTAAAAGGATGCTAATGATATCAATTTCACCCTGTATAGGTACATTAGTGGTGCGTTTGATTTATGTAATTAATTAGAAACAATACTATCGTAAAAAAAAGAACAATATTAATTAAAAGTTCCAAACATGTAACATTTTTCTGTGTAAATAAAATAACATAACAAGAAATGAAAGTAAACTTGTCAAGGAAATGGACACAATTTAACTAAGTAGCCAATTACGATTGTCTTCCTAATCGGCTGGGAAATATATTATTGAAAATTATTTGTGATTGATTGAATGTAGTAAGGATATAAATGTAATTAACTATCTAATTACAATGGCAGACAAAATGTTAGCCTGTTTTCACTTGATAAGGCATATCATCCTGACCCATTACTCAAACTTTCGATTTTCGATATATTCGTGATCGTTTTTGTTTGAGCTTTATTGGAATAAAGTAGACATTTGAAATAAAATGTCAACTTAAATAGGACACTTAAAAGGGTGCTTCAGACCATCAAACTGAACAACTTTTACTACGGGACCAAAAGTGAAATCGCGAAAAAAAAATCCGCTGTCCCATACAAAACTGCAAACATAACTCGACTGAAATGTATGGGACAGCAGATTTTTCTTTCGCGATTTCCATATTGGTCCCATAGAGAAAGTTGTTCAGTTTGATGGTCTGAAGCACCCCTTTTGAGTAAGTGTCTCCTTTAATTTTACACCCAATATATCGAAAATCGAAACTCCGAAAAGACTCTGAAAATCTAAACATGCTGAGAACCTTACTTTTAAAATATAGTTTGTACTTAGTTGTAGCATAGATTCTGACCTCCCAGAAAAGGATTACGGTCGTTATGTATAAGTAAAATGTGAAATATTGTTCGCGACATCGAGCTGCCGGATTCGCGCGTCGGCGCGAGCCGCTACGGTTTTTCCTCGCGAGTTCAGACACCCAACGTGATCAGTGCAAATTCCAATTAGATTATTGTTTTTTTTTAGTGTTTAATTTGTAGCTTATCGCTTGTGGAATGCACTGGTCATGTTGGGGGTAACGTATTTGTACAGTTCGTTATAGTTTTGTATAGTTTTTTCACGTGTTTAGAGTCGTAGTTTTAAGTTTTCTTTATTTTAGTTTTTTGTTATTGTTTTATAAGTTATAGGTATAGTTATAGGTTTTCCAAATAAAATTGATCGTTTCTCATAGTTAGAATAGGTTAGAATAAGTTTTTGCATTGTTTAGAGTTGTTTTTTAGGCGTTTTATTTCTGATATTTTCATACCCTTATTTCTCAAGATAGGTGATGGGTGGATTCTATCTAACAGCTTAGGTACACAATAGTAGATGATCCTTACCTATTTCACACACAACATATAGACTAGAGTAGTTAGATAGAAAAATATAGCAGTTTTAAAGTTCAGTTTACACCTTGCACTTTGACCCCGTATTTTACATGATAGATATATAGATAGAAACATAGAAATAGGTAGGCTAGGTGAGGATAACCCAGGTGCACTTAGTCAGAACCCTAGGTCATAGATAGAGTGCCTAGAATAGTCTAGAAATAGAATAGTTTGCAATAGCGCGGTAAAAATTGTGATATTTTCCCGCTTTTTTCTGACTAGGAAACCTGGGTATCATACCTAGTATAGATTGTTATATGTCAAAATACGGGTAATTGTAAGCTCTTTCTATAGAACATCGTAGCTTCGAACTACCCCTTATAGTTTTTAAGATATAGCCTAAAATGTCAGAACTTTGTGATAAAAATGTACAACCAATTTGAACAATAAAAGCGGCTCTCCTTACGGTATTGCGCTAGGTAGGACATAGGCGCGCAAAACAGCGCAGAATCAATCAGTCGCAACAAGTCCTCCAGCGCAACATCGGAAGAAAAGCTAGCGAAGAAAACTGAAGAACCTCTTTCATTGAAGAACCCTGCTCCCTGCTCCATCAAGATCAGCTGCCTCAGCCTGCTCTCTGCGGTCTACGATCTGCGTCCCACTCTCACAGTACCGCCGTAATCAGGGCGTCATCCGGCGATAGTTAATAGTTAGTTAAATGTGCTAGACCAGGCGTTTTCATATCGAAGGTGGTCGACCACATTTTTTGGTCCTTCGAGCCGGATCACGTCCTGAGCGTACTGTGAGACCTGGGTGAAGACTGCAAGAATTGCTGTATAGAAGATGCCGGTGACAAGAAGCATGAAGTCAGCGCCGCGTCAAGCCGGACCCCCGTCCCGTGAGGAGGAGTCCACGTCACGTCCTGCTGCATCCGCGTCGGGCACCCCGTCCGGCTCCGAGCCGACGGCGTCGTCCGCGACGACCACTGAGTCGCGTACGGCAACCACAGCCCCGGATACATCAGCCACGTCGACTGACGCCACCAGGGCGTTGAAGAGCCCCGTTCCAGAGAAGCCTGAACGGACACCGGCACGATCCAGAGCATCGAGTAGAAGACGGGAGCTGGCGGAGGCCCGGCTGGAGCTCGCCAGGGCTCGAGTCGAGTTGGCCGAGGCCAAAGTCAGCGTCCTAGAAGAGGAAACTTCAGACGAAGAGGACTCAATAGATGAAACGGTCCGTGAAGAAAGAACGTCGGAATGGGTCGACAGAAGCACTCTCGCCCTCACGATGGAGCCTCACAACGTGCCTGAACATAGTTCGGAACCACCACCCGCCGTGCCGCCGCCACCACCGCCGCGTGACGACGAGCCCGGGTGCCGCGTGGACGCCGAAGCACGAGGCCCCATTCATAGTCATCCGACGAAGACCTCTGAGGAGAGGCCCTACTGCCTGGGCCTCCCCGGGGGCAACCGCCAACTTGTCGTGTTGCAGGAGCCGCCGCCACGACAGGAGAGACTGATTATAGAAGATAGAAGAGCGGCCCTGGCGCAGGGGCCCTGGAACCATACCACCGGGGAGCCACGCCAGCCTGTAGCGCCGCACCATTCGCCTACGCTACAGGAAATACGGAAGACTATAGAAAATAGAAGATGGGAATCGGCGCAGAGGCCCCCCGGTGGGGACGTCGCCGGAGACCCACACCTTGACGCGCCGCGCCAGCCGCCTACGCGTCAAGATAGCAAGCCGAACGAGTTGGCGATCCAAGAGCTCGCCAGTGCCATCACTCTCGCCGCGCGGTCGGCGGCGCAGCCCGCAATAGCATCGAGGGTTCCTGACCTACCCTTCTTCAGCGGCCAGTCGGCGGAGTGGCTACCATTCAAAATAGCGGTGGAAGAGGCAACAACACAGCTGACGGAGCAAGAAACCATAGCGAGACTGCGGAAGAGCCTGCGCGGGCCGGCGCGGGACGCCGCCCACTGCCTATTTGTGGGCCACACGTCGACGAGAGAGGTAATGCAGCTTCTTGAGGCCAGGTTCGGACGACCCGACGCGCTCGTCATGGCTGAAATGAAGAAGCTGAGGGAGCTACCGCGCCTCACAGAAAATCCGAAGGATGTCTGCGTCTTCGCGTCGCGTGTGGCGAACATCACCGCGACGATAAAGGCGCTGGGGCGGTCGCACTATCTGTACAACCCAGAGATAGTGCGGGCCGTCATAGAAAAGTTCCCGCCTACGCTACGGTTCCGGTACTACGACTTCGCTCCGGAGCAGCCTACCTTCCAGCCTGACTTGGTAACGTTAACCAAATTTTTAGATCTCGCCGCCGAACGGTGCGGTAACTTTGCTCCCCTCGAACATGTGCCGTTCGACCGGCGGGAGCAAACACATCGAGGACCAGCGCGCACCTACCACGCCGGCGCCGACGGACAACGAGCGAAGCCAGAGCCCTGTCCGGTCTGCAAGAAAGGCGAACATAAGGTAAACAATTGTGAAGTGTTCAAGAAAGAAAGTGTGTCGGCGCGCTGGGACATTGCCAAGGAGAAGCGCCTGTGTTTTAAGTGTCTACGTGTTCGCCGCAATCAACACATGTGCAAGGCACGCAGGTGTGAGACGAGCGGGTGTCAACATAGCCACCACCCGCTACTACATAGCACGCCGCAATCGAAGCCGCCGCCCGAGCAAGAGGAAATAGTGTCGTCTGCAAGGAACAAGACGAAAACGGCGCTGTTGAAAATAGTTCCTGTCATCGTTAGCGGCCCTAGGTCACAAGTTGAGACCTACGCACTGTTGGACGACGGCTCTACGTGCACCATAGTAGAAAGAGACATCGCTAACAAGGTGGGTGCAACAGGGACAGCATCACCGTTTACGATAGAGGGCGTGGCGGGCGCGCGGATCGACGCAAGCGAGTCGACGCGCGTGCGCGTGAAAATTGGCGGCAAATATAGTATAGAAGAATTCGAGATAACTGCGCGCACTATGGACAAGCTTCATTTATCGCCACAGCGGGTCCCACCGGAGCTCATCTCCGGCCTCGATCACCTCAAAGACATAGCCAAGGAGGTAACATATGAAGGCAAGCCGACGGTGCTCATCGGACAGGACAACTGGCAGCTGTTGTTAACCCACGCCGTGCGACGCGGAGCGGACGATCAACCCGTCGTATCCCTGACCGACTTGGGTTGGGTCCTCCACGGCGTGAGACATCGACCACGTGAGAAGATAGTTCACCGCATCAGCTACGTGTCAGCACCTCGGCTCGACTCAATAGATGAATTAGAAGAAGTTTCGACCGACCCACTGTGCGACGAGCCGCGACGCAGCTACGACGATAGTGACAAGCGTGCGCTATCGAATTCGAACGAGACGACGACGCTTTTACCGGCGGGAGGAGGCATCGAGACAGAGCACCGGGAGCGACGTGACGACGTCACGCCGCCTGATAGTGACCTCCGCCGCCTCGAAAATATAGTTAAAGACATCGCGGTCAACGCGACACGAGCGCCGGGCTGCTACGAGTCGACGCATCGCCGGTTCATCGGGCCGCCTCTCCTACACCTAAAGGAGAGCGAATGGCCACTAGAAGTCGAAGATAGCGAACCAGGTGACGTCGAACATAGTCAAGAACGCCTACATGTGCCGAGGCCAACGTCGCGCCTCACCGAAACCTCACCCGACGTCACACGGTTCTCCGACTTCAATCGACTGCCACGAGCGACCGTTCGAGTTCAACAGTTCGAGACGCTACGCGCGCCGCTACGATGTGCTGCGGCCCGCAAACGAACAAGAAAGAAGATAGACAGCAACTCGAGAAGATTCATCGGACGACGTGGCTGCCCTACAGAGCTCTGGTCGGACCAGGGCACCAACCTGCGCGGTGCGGACATCGAGCTTCGCCGCGCGATCGACGGGGCGACGCAAGAAGAGGCGTCGCTGCGCGCCATCCGGTGGCGCTTCATCCCGCCGAGCGCCCCATTCATGGGGGGCGCATGGGAGCGTATGGTGCGGAGCATCAAAACCGCACTGTACACCACACTCAACGAGCGCGCGCCGAAGGAAGAGGTGCTCGCTACCCTGCTCGTCGAGGCGGAACACACCGTGAATAGCCGCCCCCTCACACACCTGTCGACGGCCCCGGACGACGAGGAAGCCCTCACGCCCAACCACTTCCTCCTGGGCGGGCCATCACGCGTCCCACAACCCGGGACGTTCACCGACGGTGACATCAGCGGGCGCAGGGAGTGGCGAGTCAGTCAGCGGCTAGCCGACCACTTCTGGGCGCGCTGGGTGCGCGAGTACCTCCCCGAGCTGCAACACCGGCGGGAGCCCCGCGCCACGGGTGGCGCGATCCAGCTGGGCGATCTGGTCCTCATCGCAGACGGGACCCTGCCTCGCAACATCTGGCCGCGAGGCGTCGTGATCGCCACCTTCCCCGGTCCCGACGGCGAGGTACGAGCAGTCGACGTGCGCACCAACAAGGGAGTCCTGCGGCGGCCCACGAAGAAGCTGGTGATCCTGCCCACTGCCAACGAGTCGCCCTGATGATCTACGGGTCTACCTGCCTGCCGCTCACTCGAGAAGTTCCAGCTACGAGAGCTGCGGCGGGAGATAATGTTCGCGACATCGAGCTGCCGGATTCGCGCGTCGGCGCGAGCCGCTACGGTTTTTCCTCGCGAGTTCAGACACCCAACGTGATCAGTGCAAATTCCAATTAGATTATTGTTTTTTTTAGTGTTTAATTTGTAGCTTATCGCTTGTGGAATGCACTGGTCATGTTGGGGGTAACGTATTTGTACAGTTCGTTATAGTTTTGTATAGTTTTTTCACGTGTTTAGAGTCGTAGTTTTAAGTTTTCTTTATTTTAGTTTTTTGTTATTGTTTTATAAGTTATAGGTATAGTTATAGGTTTTCCAAATAAAATTGATCGTTTCTCATAGTTAGAATAGGTTAGAATAAGTTTTTGCATTGTTTAGAGTTGTTTTTTAGGCGTTTTATTTCTGATATTTTCATACCCTTATTTCTCAAGATAGGTGATGGGTGGATTCTATCTAACAGCTTAGGTACACAATAGTAGATGATCCTTACCTATTTCACACACAACATATAGACTAGAGTAGTTAGATAGAAAAATATAGCAGTTTTAAAGTTCAGTTTACACCTTGCACTTTGACCCCGTATTTTACATGATAGATATATAGATAGAAACATAGAAATAGGTAGGCTAGGTGAGGATAACCCAGGTGCACTTAGTCAGAACCCTAGGTCATAGATAGAGTGCCTAGAATAGTCTAGAAATAGAATAGTTTGCAATAGCGCGGTAAAAATTGTGATATTTTCCCGCTTTTTTCTGACTAGGAAACCTGGGTATCATACCTAGTATAGATTGTTATATGTCAAAATACGGGTAATTGTAAGCTCTTTCTATAGAACATCGTAGCTTCGAACTACCCCTTATAGTTTTTAAGATATAGCCTAAAATGTCAGAACTTTGTGATAAAAATGTACAACCAATTTGAACAATAAAAGCGGCTCTCCTTACGGTATTGCGCTAGGTAGGACATAGGCGCGCAAAACAGCGCAGAATCAATCAGTCGCAACAAGTCCTCCAGCGCAACATCGGAAGAAAAGCTAGCGAAGAAAACTGAAGAACCTCTTTCATTGAAGAACCCTGCTCCCTGCTCCATCAAGATCAGCTGCCTCAGCCTGCTCTCTGCGGTCTACGATCTGCGTCCCACTCTCACAGTACCGCCGTAATCAGGGCGTCATCCGGCGATAGTTAATAGTTAGTTAAATGTGCTAGACCAGGCGTTTTCATATCGAAGGTGGTCGACCACAAATATAATATGTGTTACCGAACTCAAATATTACCGTAATTCGTACGAGCCGAACTGCAAACCCATAACGTGTTATAATACGTAACTTAACGGTGCTCCATATACTACGCGAGGCGGAAAATATTACTTGTTATCATAATATGGCGATAAGAAAAGTTAATTATAGTCATCTCCACTAGAGGGCAAAGGCCTTCGCTCGCAAATAATGGTGGGTGGGATATTTTTATTAGATTATTGGAATAAAATATAATTTTATTGTCGTCTTTGAGATATTGCTCTTGATTCGATTCTGGATCTTATGGACAATGGACTTCGCCCTGGCCATCTTTTTGATAAACGTTGACTTTGAACTTTGAATTGGAACATAACTATAATCAGAATATCTCTGACTACCCCCTCGGGGAATATAGTCGTGAGCATATGCTATGCTATGCTATAACTACAGGGAGAAATTGATATCATTAGCATCCTTTTAAACTAAGAGTCTACCCATCAAACTGGAGAACTTTTACTATGGGAGCAAACCGATCGAGCAAAAAAAAAATCTGCTGCTGCATACATTTGAGTTGAGTAGGCATTGCAGTTTAGTATGGAACAGCTGATTTTTTTGTTGCTCCTATTGGTTTGCTCCCATAGTAAAAGTTGTTCAGTTTGATGGGTAGACTCTTGGTTTAAAAGGATCCTAATGATATCAATTTCACCCTGTATAATGGATTATTGTTCAAATAGTTCAGAATGTGGAATAAAAGCGAATGTGCCGTCATATTTGTTGATATTAGGCTGCAGTCTGCATGGTCACCTAGGGTTCCATTCCGCATCCATGTTCAAGGGTGGCAATGTTTTTGAATTTTTATATTTGAATTGTAAGCTTTATCATTTTCTTATAATTTTTAATGATTACTTAATGACGTATTGATTGATGTTTAATCTTTGTATCTTGGACTTGTTAAATGTAGCGCACTCTGTCACGTGGTGACACAATATTTGAATATGAAAATTTTAATAAAATAAAATAAATTAAAACGTTGATAATGAAATGTTCTAATTCAAATTTTGAACTCGCTCCATGGAACGAAAATTCTCGTTTACGAAAGAAAATATTCCGTCCTTAGAGTTTCGTTCGTCTATAGAGTTTACACTGTTAACGAATTAACTCTCAATGAAAAGCTCAGCAAAGTCGCGAAAACAAATGACGCAATACATGACAGACCCATTCGCGCACTGGATGCGATCTGCGCTCGCGCACGCATTCGTTCGCGGTCGCACGGAACACACGGCCGTCTCAGCGCCTTCTAGGTCACTATGTTTACTTACTAACTTTGAATTAAGAACGATTTTTTTTTCTTAAAACTTTTTTTTCGTAAATGGTGTCAAGTGATGCGAAACTCAGTGTTGTGAGCTTGTGATTTTGAAGTTTGTGGATTTGTGAAATTTTGCTTTGGTGAGTTTGTTTGTTTACATTTTTTTTGTCGAAAGCTTTCTGTCAACACATTTAAAAGAATATATCTGGAGTGCGATTTTTGAAACTCATTCGTTGAACTCAGCACTTGTAAATGTCAAAATTACTATGGAGTATAAGTTTACACCCGCGTTATTTTTGATTTCATTCTAATTAGTACAAAAAGAAATTACGTTTGGTAGGTGAAATAACACGTTGTATGAGTGAATTAAATATTCTTGATTGTAACTTTAGTAAAGAATATTTTTAACCAAAGAATGTTTAACACGAAAAGCTTTCAAGTGGTTAAAACAACTCTTACTTTAAACTTTCAGTAATTTTTTATAAAAACCTGTTCCTTGTACAGAATGATATACAGGGTGTTAGGGTAAACAATTGCATTACTTTAAGGGGTTATTGTACCCATGATACTGAACAACATTCCCTAAGAAACATATAAGAAATTAGTAAAAACAATTTTGGACTTCCCATACTAAAATGCAATCATCTTATCGAAGTTTTGTAAGAAAAGTCACAAATTTTTTTTGCGAATTTCCTATAGTTTTCTTTGGAAAAGTAGTTCATCATGGGTACAATCAACCCTTAAAGTAATGCAACTGTTTACCCTAACCACAGCCCTAACACCCTGTATACGTTACCGGTATTACAAAATAGGGAGATATACGGTCGTACAAAACTTTCTGTACAATTTAAATACTTTTTCCTACCTATAAACTTAATAAAATTAGGTATATTTTAAAGTTGGCGCGGCAAATATTGGATCTAGAGTCACTTTCATTGATAGGTGAACACGTAGAGACTAAATATTACGTTTCGCATATGTTACTAGTTAATGCCATGTGATTTTATTACATGCCATTCATTAACTTTCTCAGAGAGAAGTATAATCAAAATCAGTTAGTGCCTAAGTCATGTCATGTCATCATCAGCCTGTGTCCGTCCCACTGTAGGGCACAGGCCTACCCTCAAGGTGTATGGGTGTCGACCACGCGTGCCCAATGCAGATTTGCAGACAGACACATCGGAATTTCTTCTTCTGTGTTTAGTTTAGGTTTCCTCACGATATTTTCCTTCACCGTTTAAGAGCAGTCGGTCGGTATATTGCGTTACGTACATAAGTCAGAAAACCTCGTTGGTATATGAGATGTCTTCCGTGCGGATTCGAACCCATGTACCTAAGTATATACCCGATAAATGTAAATTAATACACTGATCCAACACTTTTTGTCTACCAGGAGTACGATTTTTGAATCTCATTCGCTGAGTTCAGCTGTTGAAAATGTCAAAATTACTATGGAGATACGCATCTTTCTACTGCCGATTTGACTTTCAAAAATCGCACTCCTGAAGTATGATTTTTGAAAGTCAAATTAGCTGTAGAAAGATGTATATCTCCATAGTAATTTTGACATTTCAACTGCTGAACTCAGCGAATGAGATTCAAAAATCGCACTCCTGTTCATCGTTTACTCAAGCAGCATAATCATCATCCTCCAACGTACTGAAGAGCGTACGTACATCCTGCAACGGTCACAGACTTGATTGATTGATTGATGGTATATCAAGCGGGGCATTGTAGATTAGTGGAGGCAAGAGCTAGAAAAAATATTCTAGCAATTTAGTACAGCATATTATGCTCTCGCAATCATCCCACTGGGGTAGAAAATCGATTAAAGCAAAATTTATGGATGGGACCAAAGCGCGTTTTGTTGAAGCACAGAAATAAGGCGCCGGCGCGCACTTGTTCTGTCATTTCAGTACGTATATTTGACGTTTACCTAAACGTTTCGTCAAAGTAAACACAATATTCATAAAACGAAAGTCTTCGATCAGTGTGTGTTGCCAGTGATGGCATATGGAACAGAGACGTGGTCGTTCACTCAAGGCCTCATAAAAAGGCTGAAAGTCACCCAAAGGGCAATGGAGAGGGCTATGCTCGGAGTTTCCCTGCGAGATCGAATCAGAAATGAAGAGATCCGCAGAAGAACCAGAGTAACTGACATAGCCCAAAGAATTGCTAAACTTAAGTGGCAGTGGGCGGGGCACATCGCTCGCAGAACCGATGGCCGGTGGGGCCGAAAAGTTCTCGAGTGGCGACCGCGTACCGGGAAGCGCAACGTGGGTAGGCCCCTCACACGGTGGACCGACGACTTGGTGAAGGCGGCGGGAAAACGTTGGATGAGGGCAGCGCAGGACCGGTCGTTATGGCGATCCTTGGGGGAGGCCTATGTCCAGCAGTGGACGTCCATCGGCTGAGATGATGATGATGATGATGAAACACAATATTGACTAGCTATAGTTTTAAATTAATCGGGGTAGACAGAGGATAAAGCTCGTCATTTGCTACGTTTCTGACACATTCGCCTCATCCAAATTCATACAAATTTTCATACTCTTCCCTCGGTTGAGTTAAGACTTTGAAAAGTTCATCTACATACACGAGTCTACTTATCACGGTTTAAACATGAATTAAGCCATTCTTCAACAAAACCATTAAAGAGATAAATGGATCCGTCTTAATTATCATAGCGGTTTATAATCTCTATATTTGTTTGATGATATATGAGGTCTAGGTGAACACAGAACCACGCCTGGCTTGTTTTATGTACCTAAAATGAGCTTGTGTTTGGAGCTTAGTCCCATGAAGTCCCATCTGAAGATAAGCGATGACGAGGCCAACTGTTGGATAGGTTTTCCCCAGAAGATGTCTTTCTTTGACGATAAGGAGGTTGAATGTATCCGAACAAAGTCTTAAGAAGTCCTTCTGCGACTATTTTTTTTATCTTTAGCGGGGAAAACCACAAAAGACAATGTTAATAATATTGCAAGAGCATCAGTGGCGCGTTGCGGAGAGTTATGTACACTCAAACATAAGGAATCGACTTCGAATCAGAACGAACGAATTGTAGCAATGAGTTTTTCTAACATATGTATGTGTTAGCGACTACTCCCAAACGGTGAAGGAAAACATCGTGAGGAGACCTGCATACGCTGAAGAAGAAAATCTGATGTGTATGTTGCGTAGTCTACCAATCCGCGTGTGGCTCGCGTGGTGGGGTGGGGTGGATTGTGGTGATGATGATGATGAATTTTATTAATAAAAAAGAATAGAATCCTATTCTTTTTTATTATAAACTACAGTTAATTCGCGACTTCGTCCGCACAAATTATATTACCAGATTTTAAGTCAGATCATAAGCTATCAAACAAAAAAAGTTTCATCAAAAAAAGTGAAATATTGACTAGAAATCTTTTTAACTTATTTTTCTCGTTTGAAATGTTCGCGTAAGACAAGCGTAAGACCTATACATTCATTTCGTGCTGAAGCCCGTTTATTGGTTAGGATCAAGATAGGATGGTTAGAAACTGAAATGTAAGTGGCTGGCTTTTAGCTCCCAAAGAAACCTGTGTAATGTAATATAATGTTGATACTAATACCTACAACATAGGTAAATAGTTAAAATAAATATAAATACTAGACACGATACTAGGTTATGTAAACATCCATTAACTGGTAGCAAGCAATATTTACAATATTGCATTATTCCTGAGCAATGGACAGATTGAACAATCTCCACTTACTTACACATCATTAGTAGAAGCTTATTGTATACGTTAATAAGAAAAGCATGAGTTTATTATTGTAACGTCAACTTATCGGATACGACAATTTCTATAATGACTCTAACTTAGAGCATCGCATTATTATTATTATGTTAATTTGTTAATAATAGTACATTACTGCAGCGGCCAGCAACAGAGGCATTGATGGACGAACGTGTAAATGTGGGCCGAGGCGAAGCCGAGGCACACATACGTAAGTCCATCAATGCCTAGTTGTGGCCAAGGCTTGTATAGTACTTTTTGAGAAAAGTACTATACAAGCCTTGGCCAAAATGCGCGGAAATTAAAACAGTGAATTTACTCAAATAATTCGCGCAAATTAAAACTCTTTTCAAAATCAATGACGAACATCGAACAACAATTAGTTTTTTTTTCAATAAACAGCTCTTATTTGCAAGCCAATTCGAAATTTAAATAAAACCTTTGATAAGTTACCTCCTTGGTCGCCATGTTTCGGAGAAAAAGATCGTTCCATTTTTAAATTACACGACAGTTATGAGTTTAGTATATAATTTATTTGGTCGCTAAACACGACAGATATGGATTTTCATACAACATTGCCGGCCGCTGCGCGCATGTATTTGGCCAGTACTGCAATTTCGATTTATCTCGAAGAAGGTTGTCAAAATAATGCTCACATTTCCAAGCATGTTTGAGACAATGGAATTTAATGTTTTCATACAAACAAAAGAGTCAATTTGTGTTGACGTATTCGATACGATTCTATTGTGAAACCGACCAATCTATTATACTTAGACCTGGAGTGCGATTTTTGAACATCATACGAGCCACTCGGCAGTAGAATGCATCTTTCTACTGCCGATTCGCTCGTATGATGCTCAAAAATCGCACTTCTGCTTAGCTAACAAATTCTGCAGCACCCAATTAGTGTTATGTGTCGCGTGCGCCGACCAATCCAATAATAAACCACCTGAGGTGCGATTTTAGAATCGCATTCGTTGAACTCAGCAGTTATAAATGTCAAAATTACTATGGAGATATGCATCTTTCTACTACTGATTTCACTTTTAAAAATCATCATACTTCAGGAGTGCGATTTTTGAAAGTCTAATAATGACATTTTCAACTGCTGAGTTCAACGGCAGTTTTTCGAGCACAAACGATTTTCTTGTAAGTACTAAACAATTTTTCTTTAACGATCTTCAATCTGATGACATTCTCCTCTTGTATGACATTGCTTGAACTCGATGACATAGGATTACCTACTAACGGTGACCTTTGAATGCTAATCTAAAATAAAAATATCCGTTCAAACTGATCAGTTCTTCCTTCCCTTTTCGTTCTTCTTTTTTTTCTTCATCGGTCAAAATACGTCCTAAACGCAGACTATCAACACATGTAGGTCAGAACTAGACATTAAAAAATGCAGATTAAAATTAATTACGCTTAATTTTCGGAATGTAAATTGCCGGTTTTAATATTGCCAGCACCTTCCTCTCTCTACGGTCATTTGAGCAAGTGGCCTACGGAAATAGAATGTAAGTTAATATATTCGGCGCATATTCTTATTGCTCACTTAGGTGCACTAGCTTTTACTTGCGGATAGCCTGCTTTGCAGCGTCGTAGCTAGGGTCATGAGCGCCCCTTGAAAGATTTGAATTTTGCGCCCCCGAAGACTTATTTTCTAGGAAGAGAAACAACACAATAAATCTAAGCCCCAGTTGCGTCAACCGGGGGTTAAAAATTAACTCCGGGTAAAATAGTTGCTAGTTGTATTTATACAGGAAGATTTTTTTATCACCATCCAAATTTTAATAAAATGTTTGATAAGAAAAAAAATCGACACGTGTTTTTTCTTTTAGTATCGCTCAGTACTAAAATATTGAGATATGACTACGCAAAAATGTCTTAAGAAAAACAATTCGACTGGACACAGTACGCGCCTACCTGTGCCACAGATTACTTATTAGTTACCACTCGACCCAATTTTGCGCGCTTTTTCGAATTTCAAACTTTGCTTTTCAAGAACGAAAACTAACGAACGAATCTCTTTGGTGTGCCTTTTAATTTTTAGAAAAAGTTTATTATGTGCCATTGTGTCATTCAAAGAGTACTTTATTATAACCGTTTCATTGAACAAATAAACAAAATAATCGACTAGTTATAACATTTTAACAATGTTTTGAAAGTGTTGTGTTTGTGTGTCCCTGTTAAGTTTACAACGCGTGGGACGCTGAAGCTAGCCCCGGCTCCGCCCCCCGGTCCTGCCGCAGCCGGTCGGTACGAAAACGAAATTTTTTGACTCGATGACCAAGCTTTATGGAAAATTCTGCAGGATAAAATTTTTAAATGTGCAATTTTGACCTGCCCTTTTTTTATGAAATGGGTTCTATAAGTGATACCAAACATGTAGAAAAAATTTGGATGGTGATAAAAAAATCTTGCTGTATACAAACAATTATGGGTTACCAACTTAACTTGGAGCTAGACGCAAAATGGGCTGAAAGTGCAATATAACCCCGTTGCGCTGGACAGCGTATGCCGTAGAGTGAACAAACTACCAATGTTAATGTACGAGTGAGTCAAAATTTTAGTTTGTTTGTAAAGATTTATAGACATCATTTATTTAGGGTTGTAAAATTTTGTGGGTTAAGGTAGGGGCTTCCTTTCTCATCTGTAATCTGATATGGGCGTCTATCGTTATCAAGTGATAGTTTTCTTTTTATCTGATTTAGCAACGTGTTTTAATTTGGGGGTCTGTGCCCCAGCGAACTTAGGCTGTGGGTCTACAAAGTGCGCCCCTCTGAAAGTTGCGCCCCTCTGAAAGTTGCGCCCCTGGCAGCCGCCCACCTGGCCAGCCCCTAGCTACGACGCTGTTGCTTTATTGAAGACGGTTCTGTATTAGCTATGCCGACGTAATAAGTAGAACACCCTTTTGGTTCTATTAGATAATATATTGAGTAGAGTTTCTCCCAGTTCATTTTACTTCAGTCTTTCTACAAACCAACCTATACTTCTTCTTTTTAGACAAGCAACATATAATTTACCTTGAAGACAGACAACAAAAAAGGCAATAATTTACATTGCAGCTTAAAATTAGCTAAGTTATAAAACTATATTATAAACACAGCAGAATTAGCGCCACAGTATATCACGGAATCATATTAGTGAATCAGAGCGAGGCGCCTGCGCATACGTTTTTAGTTTGTACCGTATTGTTGGCACTTATCTACCTACTAGATAGACAAGAATGTGTCATACATTAGTTCCTATTAACCTATTGTAATATTGGTAATGTTTTATTAAAACATAATCAAGATATTTGATAAGAATAAATAAAACCGGTCAAGTGCGATTCGGGCTACTAGCGCACCGAGGGTTCCGTACCACACCACCACAGAACACAACATTATTAACTTAGAAAAAGTACTTTTTTGTCCGGGACCTTTAGCGCGAGACCGACTCACACTTAGCCGGTTTTCAGTATTTGTTGTTATTTTGTAGAGTTTGCTCTATAATCACACTAAGTTTGACGCTTGTATGTATTACCGTTTTTACGATAGAGCGTGAAGAAAAAACGTTGATAAAAACTAGTTTCTTGTTGAGAACCCCCCTTAATTTTTAACTTTTTGACATTATTATTATTTGTTAACAAATACGCCGTAATCCCGCATAATCTGTGAAAATGTCAACTATCTAGCTATCACGGTTCAAAAGTTACAGCCCTAAATAGGTAGGACAGACGGACGGACGGACGGACGGACGGACGGACGGACAACGTAGGCTTAGTAATAGGGTCCCGTTTTCACCCTTTGGGTACGGAACCCTAAAAATGTTATTATAATGGTATCTGAATTTGACATTATAGTACCATACATTCTGGTGGAAACTTGTTGTCAGCATCTGACCATCAATTTGTCTATGTATAAATCAAATTCTTTTGTTGTAGGCTAAGGTTACAAGTCTCCAAAAAGGAAATAAATATTCGTACATACATTTCCTACTTGGGAGTACACCACAGCGTGCAAAGCCGCCCTTTTGACAAAAATTGGTATGGGCATGTTGTCATGAATATTTCTTATAGACAAGTTGTAGCTATAGCTACTGCACAGGCTTTAGTCCACCACACTGCGCATGCCCAATGTGGATCAATAGGGATTTTTTTTTTCAACAGAGCGTATGCAGTATTCCCCACGATGATTTCCTTTACCGTTACGCTATAAGAAAGTTAAAATAAGTATCAAAGAGCAAAGTGAAATCGTTTTGAGATAAGATATTAAGAAACAAAATTTTGGTAAACAGTCAGGAAATGTAACATATTTAACAACATTAATTAACGTAACGTATACCAACGTTGATTATTAAACCTTAAAAAAAATTTAATCTCCATTGCGAGCGTGTTAATAATTAAGTGGCCATGTAAGCGTATAACTTTTTCAAAATATTATGGGATACTGGTGAGCCTCAATATTAAAAGTCTCTAGACACCCACCCAACAGCACCTTGTAAGTTTAGAACGAACATTTTGTTAGTACGTTAAAATTGATAATAAAAATAATTCGATAAAGTC
The DNA here is from genome assembly GCA_922987775.1 of Agonopterix subpropinquella. NCBI lineage: Eukaryota > Metazoa > Arthropoda > Insecta > Lepidoptera > Depressariidae > Agonopterix > Agonopterix subpropinquella. The sequence continues at coordinate 18,503,336 of OV277707.1, forward strand.
TACACAAAACAAGCAGTTAGCACAAGCTTCGTCAATGATAACACAACAGCCAGTTTTTTTTTTTTTTTTTTTTATGTGTGATAGGTAAGCATTTGACCCCAATCTCACCTGATGTTGAGTGATGATGAGGCCGAAGATGTAGCATGCTTACCTAGAAAGATGCCTATTCACTCTCGCCTTGAAGAGGCCCAGGTTGTATTGCTCAGGGAACAAGTCCGCAGGCAGGGCATTCCACTCCTTAGCCGTGCGCATTATAAAAGAAGAAGCAAACTTCTTCGTGCGAATTGCTGGTAGGTCAACGACATAGGGGTGGAAACCCAGTCTGCGTCTCGTCCCCCGCAGATGAAAGGGAGACGGTGGTATCAGATCGTGTAATTCAGTCGCACACTCTCCGAAATGTATCCTATAAAAAACAGACAGACAGGCTACCTTGCGACGATGCTCAAGACTTTGTAGCTTCGCTTAGTTATCAGCAACATGCTTCGTCAAAACCCAAGAAAAACAGTTAGAGATCCACCACAAGCTTCGTCAATAACAAAATAAATTACTTTGTTAGTACTAGATACATTTGCTATTATTAGTATGCTTTGCTATTTAAAATAAAGTCGATTGGAAAAATCAATTATAAGTATTAAATATACTAAGGTTATGTTTCTTTGTTTAATTCTTTATAATATTTAGTACCTATAGAAAATACCAATAACTTTAGTAATTAATTTTATAGATGTATTGAAATATAGGGAAAAAATAAAGTAATACACTCAATTATGTGGTCAGTGAATAAATTAAACTAAAGCATTAAGACATTAATTAAATCATGATTCTCTGATCGCATGCTTTTTTTTAAATATTGGCGCTATTAAAAGATGTCAACATAATAATGTAGTGCAACCTTAGTGCAACCATATTCACCAATTTGGATTATCGGGTGACCTTACATTGATCGTCGAAATTGGCGAATGTGTATTTTGCGCTGTATTTCATTGCATGTTGCACAAACCTACCTTGTAAGGCTAAATAACGTCTATATATAATAAATTAAAAAACCTGGACGCCTTTTTGGAGAGTTAATCAATAGTTGCACAACACAATAGAAAGTATTGGATAGGACCAAAAACAAATTGAAAACATTATTTCTTTATGAACACTTCATTAAATGTTTTTGAATATGCTGCATATATTTGGGATATCCTCGATCATCGCCTGTGACTATAATCTCTGATCTATGATAGTCGTGATCATTATGTTTATATCTGAAAAACTGCTGGAATCTTTCATCTAATCTGTGTAGTTAAAGCAGTTATCAAGGGAAATGTGAAATATAGTGAAGAATGCGGCCTTCGCTGGTTGGTAACATTTTCGTAAGAGTTTCGTGTGTTCCAGTGGAGTAAATTCAATGTTTAGGTATGTACACTAAAATATACACATACAGAATAAACTCATGAAAGTTCCAGAATCTAGTCTAGTTAGACTTGAGGTGCGGTAACTAAGTATTACCTACTGACGTTGGTGGCGTAACGCTCAATATATTTTGTCCTCACTATGAGGGTATGGCCTGTGCCTTAGTGGGTATGATAGGAGCTGATGATAATGAACAATAAATTACAAGAAATTTATAAATAATAAATAACTAGTTTTAGGTTCTCAATATTTTTATCTATTTTTAATGTACTTACCCACTTTTATTTGTTTTACCAATAAATTCTACATTACATAAATAACTTTGTTAGGTACCACTATTTGTATTTTATCTGACCCTTTTGAGTCAGATAAAATACAAATAGTGGACATGGATGATGGTAGGGATGCGATGCGTCCCTAGGAATCGTATGTATACCAAGTAGCTTTCAGGAGTGTGATTTTTGAATCTCATTCAAATGAAAATGTCAAAATTACTATGGAGATACGCTTCTTTCTACTGCTGATTTGACTTTCAAAAATCGCACTCCTGAAGAATGATTTTTGAAAGTCAAATCAGCAGTAGAAAGATGCATATCTCCACAGTAATTTTGACATTTTCAACTGCTGAACTCAGCGAATGAGATTCAAAAATTGCACTCCTGGTCGTCAATATTATTTTATAAGACCTGTTGATACCTCAATGCACTGACACAAGGCTTAGAATGGACCACCCCATTTCTTCTCGAGGTTATCATACAAGGCGACTACGCTACGGGATAAGGGTTTCTTATGTAGTGTATTTGTGTGCAAAAGGGAACTTATCCCCACTTTACTCGTCATTCCATCTTAAAACCTTTAAAATACTAGAAGTGAGCTTTGCTACAAACTGCCTGTAATAAAGTTGGTAGTTGTAGCAATGTTTCTGGCCGCCCCGAAAGGGATTATAGTCGTGAGTTTATGTATGTATGTACACTGATACAAGCAGTAGCGATACATACTGCTAGGATGACCCGGGCATACATGAGCTTTTTTGGAGAGCACAATCTTAATCTTCGTTGCTTCGCTGTTAATGTTCACCGTGTGATCGCTCTCTTCAAACGTAGGTAATCTCTATCGTGAAGGCTCAGTATCGGTACTGCTTGATCAGGTAATCGGGGCATACAGCCTATATAAACAAACAATATGATATCGCGTGATGTAACACCAGTAACTTTCGCTGAAGTTCGTCACAAATGGCGATAAAGTGCCATTTAACGACTTATTAATTAACTGAAGAAAGGTTTTTACTTCATTGTCTTAGAACAGAGACTATTCAAGTGTCATTCAGTAATTATTCATTATTTTGACATATTTATTAAGTGAACATAGGCTTAACGCAAGTTGAACGCCATTAAACTTTGATGCAATTTGTACCATTATTCCCATAGAAATTAATATGAGAGGGAGCGGCCCATTTTCCACTAAGTGACAAAGGTAATATATGGCTTTTTCTCAAACATGCTTGGAAATGTGAGCATTATTTTGACAAGCTTCTTCGAGATAAATCGAAATTGCTGTACTGGCCAAATACATGCGCGCAGCGGCCGGCAATGTTGTATGAAAATCCATATCTGTCGTGTTTAGCGGCCAAGTAAATTACATAGTAAACTCATATCTGTCGTGTAATTTAAAAATGGAACGATCTTTTTCTCAGAAATGGCGACCAAGGAGGTAACTCATCAAAGGTTTTATTTAAATTTCGAACTGGCTTGCAAATAGAAAGCTGTTTATTGAAAAAAAAATGTTCGTTGTTCGTCATTGATTTTGAAAAGAGTTTTAATTTCCGCGCATTATTTGAGAAAATTTACTGTTTTAATTTCCGCGCATTGTTTGAGAAAAGTACTATACAAGCCTTGGCCAAAACTAGGCATTGATGGACCAACGTATGTGTGCCTCGGCTTCGCCTCGGCCCACATTTACACGTTCGTCCATCAATGCCTCTGTTGCTGGCCACTGCAGTAATGTACTATATATGGCGCAATATAGCGTAGGTGATATGGTAGGTATTATGAGAAAAATGCATGGCCGCTTCTTCTGTTTCGACGCGGTGGTAGCTTCAAGAAAAAATTTGACGTTTAATACTTGGGCTTGACTTTGATTTTGTAAATTTTTTATACATATATTATCTATTTTATAATTTTAAAGTATATTTTGTTTTTATTAGAAGTATATATTTTTTTGGAGCTTTTAACCCTGAGGTTATGTCAGCCCCATTGTGCCTTATGCATTAGTGCTGTAAAAGTTCAGGAACAAAGAAAAAATTATTCTGAGCTTGATAATTATTATCCTTTTTTTAATGTGTTTAATTTAATATCACTGTTACTTCAAACTTAAGCAATAACAAAATATGTTTATAATGACCATAAGTGAGATAGAGTTTTTCTCATTGTATGCAACGTGCGTCATATATGCAATCGACAAGAAATAATACTGGGATAACGTCATATGGAACATCAGATTATGTTCACGATTTCGGTATTAGTCCCACAAAGAAAGTTCAGTTTGATGGTCAGGAGTGCGATTTTTGAATCTCATTCGCTCAGCTCAGCAGTTGAAAATGTCAAAATTACTGTGGAGATATGCATCTTTCTACTGCTGATTTGACTTTTATAACTCATACTTCAGGAGTGTCATTTTTGAAAGTCAAATCAGCAGTAGAAAGATGCGTATCTCCATACATTTTCAACTGCTGAGTTCAGTGAATGAGTTTCAAAAATCGCACTCCTGATCATCCCCTTAAACAGCCGTCAGCATAAATAAGAAAACTCCTTGTAGAATATGACGACAGTAAATCAAGCCAATATAGGCGATATTATCTTCCTGGCACCCGTGGGAATTCCCTGTTGTGACAGTCTATGTTTGCACCTATAAACTTATATAAAGATGTTATTCCACATACAGGCGATGATGGCTGTCCCCCGGCCAGAGCGCCGCACGCGCAGCCAATTTCACTATAACGGGGTTTAATGTTGATCTCTCACTTGCTTCTCGAGATATAAATGGAACGCAAAGTTGTATTAAAGAGGAATATTTCCTATCATCTTTTGTGATAAATGTTTTTTTTTTAATTTGTTGGAACATTTGAATTTTTTTAGCTTTATTTTAATTAAAACTTAGCGGTAAAATATTTGACATTTTATTAACTGATGAATTTGATTGCGACATGCTATCTTCATTCTTTTATACAGCTATTCCAAACATATAATACATTACTTTTTATTGTCATACCAAAAAACACTAAAACACATTAAAAAAAAACACAGAACACCAGTGAATAAAAATAAAATAAAACCGGTCAAGAGCGAGTCGGGCTACTCGCGCACCGAGGGTTCCGTACCACACCACCACAGAAAACAACATTATTAACTAAGAAAAAAAACTTTTTTCGTCCGGGAACTTTAGCGCGAGACCGACTCACACTTGGCCGGTTTTTAGTATTTGTTGTTATTCTGTAGAGTTTGCTCTATAATCACACTAAGTTTGACGCTTGTATCTATTACCGTTTTTACGATAGAGCGTGAAGAAAAAACGTTGATAAAAACTAGTTTCTTGTTGAGAACCCCCCTTAATTTTTAACTTTTTGACATTATTATTATTTGTTAACAAATACGCCGTAATCCCGCATAATCTGTGAAAATGTCAACTATCTAGCTATCACGGTTCAAAAGTTACAGCCCTAAATAGGTAGGACAGACGGACGGACGGACAGACGGACGGACAGACGGACGGACAGACGGACGGACGGACGGACAACGTAGGCTTAGTAAATAGGGTCTCGTTTTCACCCTTTGGGTACGGAACCCTAAAAAAACCAAACTAAACAAAAAAAAAACAAATTAAAAATAAAAGATGATCTCCAAAGCGCCCACCCGAGGCAGAGTTCCTAGGAGGCTGGCCGCATTGCCTCTTTGAATGGCCAAACTCACAAAACCAAAAACAACATAACATAATTATTAGCCATTAACGTTTTTTTTTATCGTATCAATATTGACTCTAATGTTCAGTGGTTTTTATGAAGCCCAATCTGAAATATAATATACCTATATAACACATTCAGGTTTACACGGTACAGAAAAAAAAATTGATACGTACGCCATACCATATTTTTTTCCTATAGAGAAGGCAGTTTTATCGGTAAAAAGATATTTCTTCCACACAATCTAAGGGCATTTACTATACCGGAAATCCAAGTTATACTCTCCAAGCGTGTGATATGCCATTGGCTATAGAATGGCGGGTTTAAATTGATCCATTACCTAACCGCATCGTATCGATGGGATCTCATACTCTCATGCACTTTCATGCCTTGGAGCAAACCCTGACAATCCAAAAGGAACTTTAACTATGAGTAGTAAAGTGTGAAATTAGGTTTAAAAATTGTGAAATGGTCTATTTATTTGATGGGACACAATAATATAGAAAATATTTAGTATCGAAGCATTCGGTTGTTCGGTCATTCTTTGATACAAATTCGCTGGATGTTTTTCTCAATGGTTTAAGAATAATGAAGAAGCTCATAATATCCTTCGTTCGATAAATTTTGATATAAGTGTATTTTACTTTGGAGCTATTTTGAAATTTCACGATTGAATTAGTCTTCGAAAATTACATTAAAAATGATACCAATTCGAAACGAGGTACGAGTAGGTATTCCAATGGAATGTCTGAAATTCAATATTGAACGATATTGTTTGATTGTTAAATTCAATCGTTGTAAAATTTAAATGATCATTCAATCATGATTAAATGAATGGTAATTTAAATTCAAACAAAAGACATCAACGTGGCCTACAATGATTGAATTGAATACGCTTTTTTTCTCTGATCATTCATTCATCATTTTTGAATGGTCATTACATTTTTAACAGCAAAAATGAATGAATTTAACGATCAATAAAGGTTAAATTATAAATTTCAGTCATATAATTATATGACTGAAATTCATAAGATCAAAGCAAACAGTGTATTCATCGTTGATGTCTTTTGTATGAACTGTAAACAAACTCAAAAATGATTAATTAAAAAAAAAAAATCAATCTTGTTCCAATAATAGTAAAAGTTTTTCAGTTTGATATAAATCAACGTTAAGTAAAAAATTGTCTACTGTTTTTTTTTTTTGTTAATATTTTACAATAATAATGCACCGAAGATGTCCATAATGTTATTCCGAAAACCGCCATGGGTCTTTCGAACAAAATATAAAGATAGCCATACCCAGACAGATATTACGTAGCATGTACAATATTTATTACTCTTAATTACTATTTTGTGGAGAGAGTATTATTATGTCTCTTGAGTCTTGTGACCCGTGAGTGGTACTGAACAAACTCACCGGTTTCTCGTAATTGATGCAATTTTGTTTTTAAATTTTATGGGCAATTGTGTGCGATTATAACGATGAGTGTTTGTCGACGTGATTTCAAAACACAATGTTGTCTCTGGTTCTCTAAAACTATTGAGAAGCTATCAGTCTCTACAAAAATCTATGGCACAGTATAAGTCTATGAAGTCTTGGTCTCATTTGATTCAATGCATTATTATATTCTAGGTTTGTACTGGTACTGCTAGTGAAATGTATTTATGAATATGGTATTTAGAATATCTCTGACTACCCTTTGAGAAATATAGTCTCACATCATAGTCCTTTGTTTATGCTTAAAGTGTTAAACTTTTAAGTGGTCTTTTGCTCTGCAATCTTGTTAAATGTTATGTGAAGTATTAGAAGTTCAGATTCATTTTAATTACTAATCCTATACACTACATTACCACTTTTTTTTTTTCTTAATATTAATGTTTTCTCTCGATACAAAAATGGACAGGCATAGATAGCGAGTGTAGTAACCATAGTAACCGGACCAATCTCAGATCTGAGGATCTCGTGTCTCTCGACCATTTCCTTCACAAAGTGATGCGCACGCGATCTGTTACTATTATTATTGATCATTGCTCACGTTGTCGAACTTATAGTGAAGTTATGCGAGTTATTTAACGAAGTTCATCGGGTTTGTTATACTAAAATTTTCAAGTTACATGCATCATCCATCAGCAGTTTGAGATGCACAGGGGTGGCCAGAAGGATTATTAAAAACGAAGATAAAATGAAAAAGATTTAAAAAATTCAGTATGGGCTGAAATTGAACGGGGCATACTAAATTAAAATCATAATTTTGATTTAAAACAGTATCATAAATAATGTTTGGAAAGAAAAGAATGTATTTTTTTTCTTTTTAGGATAATTTTAATGGTTTACAAGAGCTGAAATGAAATGAAGGTTTGATCTTACAAACAGTCGTAGCTTGTTGGTTAAGATTAACTCAAGCAGTTTAGAGAAATATTCTGAAAACATTTATTAGGAAAACCCCACTATTTTATACATATTTATAAGTGAGCTAAAAGTAGACATACTTTATATCTTTGCCTTCACTAATATTAATTTGTGTTACGACACGACTAAGACTCTATTTATTCCACACACTGGCACTGCCGTAACGTAAAGGTCGGTGGTAATTAAATTAGTAATTAGTTTTTATTACAATACGTAATCGTAAACTTACCCAGTGTGAAGTTTTATAATCAATTCTGTTAATTTGATTTTATTACTTGTTACTTATATCAATGTAACTACTAACCCAGATTTTATTTAGTGTTTTTGTAGGTTGAAAAATTTGCCGTCATCAGCAAAATGCAACAAATTGTATTCTTCTTTGATTAGATAAAAATGGTTCTGGGTTTTAAGACTGATTTTACAGTCATTTCCCGTTCGCTCCCAGGAGTGCGATTTTTGAATCTCATTCGCTGAGTTCAGCAGTTCAAAATGTCAAAATTACTATGGAGATATGCATCTTTCTACTGCTGATTTGACTTTCAAAAATCATACTTCAGGAGTGCGATTTTTGAAAGTCAAATCAGCAGTAGAAAGATGCGTATATCTCCACAGTAATTTTGACATTTTCAACTGCTGAAATCCGCGAATGAGATTCAAAAATCGCACTACAGGACTGATATCTGAAAAAAATACCATTTTAATAAATCCAGACTATTATATGTCTTCAAAAACTCTGACACCAGGGATTGCTCAGACAATTAGAAGAAGTAGCAGAAAACATTTTTTTTCGCGTAAAATGTGTTAACAATTCAAAATAACGAATCGGCTACATTTAATGCAATGTGATTCTTGTTAATCAAAAATAAAACTAGAAACAAAGAAAAACAAAGACTAGTTTGACAAGACCTCAAATAAAACAGTTTTCTCACAAGTGGTGGAGACAAAAAGTCCATTTAAGTTAATCGACTGAACAAAGCTGCAAAAAGTGTCGCGGAGAGGTTATTACTATCGAGTAATGTAATAACAAAGTAACGATGCAGTTTGTAGGTCACTCGGCCCGAGGAATATCACTTTAATTGCATTAAAACACCGGCTTTCTTCACATTTTCTTGGCTGTCAATTCGTCTTTGTCTTTGATATGTAATCAATGGATTTCTAACATTGTTATTTTATATGTATACTAGGATTACTAGGTCTCAAATCATACTTCAGAAAGTATGATTTAAGCCTACAAGACCGTAAGACATGACCTCTGAGGCTCGCGTTGGTTTAGTGTAGCTTCAGTATTGGAAACGATTAAGGGGGCACCGAGTTTATTGTGCTGCTCTCAATCGTATTTTTTTATTTCTAAACAATTGAACAAAATTTCCAAAAAAAATAAGAATGTCACGTTGTAGTCATTGGTAATTTTCAATTTATCGGGTCACTGCGGTTTTGTTTTATAATGTTTGTAGTTATTATCTTTAAAACCGTTAAAAGTGGCCACTTTTGAACTACAATATTATTATGTGACATTCTTGTTTGACATGAAAATGTTGTTTGATTATTTAGAAATAAAAACAATACGATTGAGGGCAGCACAATATGCTCGGTACTCTTTTAACGAAGCTATGCAATTTCATGCCCTGTACCCGCACTTTCGATGTTCGCTATATCGCCACTGTTTCGGTCTGCACTTCATTGGAATAGAGTTGACATTGGAACGAAAATGTTCACGCAATTCACGCAATTCGAATGTGCGGGTAGAGGCCGACCAGGCAAGTCATAGGATGGGTGACCGTTTTTGTGAAATTTCATATCGGGTCAAGTATTCCCATCTCTTTATGGGTTATGCGCCTTGCTTCGCGCTATGTAGAGCACTATAATTCTGAAACGGAATATGGTAGTGAGCTTCTGTATTTGGCTAGACATTATACAGTGCAAAGGACTTAATCTTCCTTCTACAATTTGCATCGACAGCAACACCAAGAATAATTACGGACATCTGAATTTCGAACTGTATACGTAATGAACAGTTGCAAACGCATTACTCACCGCTTCGAAGTCGGCAAAAAGTTGCAGGACGAGCCCACTTTCCTGGTGCACCGTTTACTACAGTTCATTCAATGTGAGACGTCCCACGTTTAATACCATTCTCACTATTACCACGTTGGTATAAAGGTTCTATCAGGAGATTTCTTATTTGGAATTAACTGTAAGCGTTAACGACTACAGTTTAACGTGTGAAGTCCTCAGATAAAACTCTTATGTTTGATGTCGAAGGGTCAAACTGCTTTGATTTGTGTGCCTTAGTATGTAGAATGATCCAGTGGTTTAAATCGATGTCAGTTAGACGTTAAATGCTGGTATAAAAACAAAGTTATGTAGAGTATTATCTAATCTGTGGTAGAGGTTTTAATTGGAGCAGTGTTGGTAGATAACATTTTAAATAATAGTCATGTTCCTGATATAATAAATAGTTTGGCATAGATGATCAGAAATGATAATTATCATTCCCTCCAGGAGTGCGATTTTTGAATCTCATTCGCTGAGTTCAGCAGTTGAAAATGTCAAAATTACTGTGGAGATACGCATCTTTCTACTGCTGATTTGACTCTCAAAAATCATACGCCACGAGTGCGATTTTTGAAAGTCAAATCAGCAGTAGAAAGATGCATATCTCCATAGTTATTTTTCGATTTTGTACTGCTGAGTTCAACGTATGAGATTCAAAAATTGTACTCCAGGAGTGCGATTTTTGAATCTCATTCGCTGAGTTCAGCAGTTGAAAATGTCAAAATTACTATGGAGATACGCATCTTTCTACTGCTGATTTGACTATCATAAAATGCACTCCTGCAGTATGATTTTTGAAAGTCAAATCAGCAGTAGAAAGATATCTCCACAGTAATTTTGACATTTTCAACAGCTGAACTCAGCGAATGAGATTCAAAAATCGCACTCCTGAACTCAAGTGGCGGGTCACCACCACAGCTGCGAATCTACTACAGGGTGAAATTGATATCATTGGCATAGTAAAAGTTGTTCAGTTTGATGGGCAGACTCTTAGTTTAAAAGGATGCTAATGATATCAATTTCACCCTGTATATGGGTTCGCTCATATGCTGGGACATGTTTGCAGCATACCATTATGATCTATGGGCCACCACCAACTGGTCCAAATGAAATCGGCGTCGAGGCAGACCTATACGATAGTGTCGGGACGAAATATATGATTTCCTTAAGAACTGGCCAGAACATTGACTCTTGGAGAGAAAGGAGGGATGCCTTTGCCCAGCAGTGGGACATCAGTGGCTGAAATAATAATGATAATTGAAATTACCCAGTCGAGGTGATCTAATGGCGAGTAGCCTCCGCCTTCTGTGCAGGAGTGCGATTTTTGAAACTCATTCTTTGAACTCAGCAGTTGAAAATGTCAATATTACTATGGAGACGTGCATCTTTCTACTGCTGATTTGACATTAAAAAATCATACTCTAGGAGGGCGATTTTTGAGCGTCAAATTAGCAGTAGAAAGATGCGTATCTCCATACATTTTCAACTGCTGAGTTCAACATATGAGATTCAAAAATCGCACTTCTGAAGGCGAATTGATCCCCTAGGGATGGGGGTGAAATGGGTGTAAACGTTTGTAATCTACGCAGACAAAGTCGCAAGCAAAAGCTAGTACAAATACCAAGTGAGCCATCTATCGTATTTAACGAGTATTTCATTGTTACGGTTAGTAACTATTGTTATAATGCGATGCGCTGGCGCATAGTAATAGCAGAGCTATGCACGGAGGTGGAAATTAACTTTGTTTACATAGTCAGCCGCTCGGTGGCGCTAGTGTGCTACTAGTAAATATTGAGTCAGTTTAGAAAAAGAGAATGAAAGTTATGATATAGGTATGAAGATAATACCCCGCGAGCCAAGTGAAAATAATCTACCCGTGACACTACTAAGGCCACTATAGTGTCACAGGAAATTCTTTTTTACCCGTGGCACTACCGGTAGTGTCAAAGGAAAGTAAAATTTCCCATGGCACTACTGGTAGTGCCAAGCAGTAGTGTCAAAGGTAATAAATGAAAGTTTTCCATGATGTCCATCTTTCCCTAAAGTCCTCGACGGCTAAAGTATTTTGGTCGAAGCTCCTATCTTTGATTACATTTGTTGCGGGTTCCAAAGTAGATCAGAGTCACCTCCGGGCACGCTGGCCTTCATTGATTTTATTAGTGGTCGCCGCTTCTTCTACTTACCGTGTGGGCAGAGCCCTAGAGTGCGATTTTTGAAACTCACAAGTTGAACTCAGCAGTTGAAAATGGCAAAATAACTATGGAGACGTGCATCTTTCTATTGCTGATTTGACTTTCAAAAATCATACTTCAGGAGTGCGATTTTTGAAAGTCAAATCAGCAGTAGAAAGATGCGTATCTCCATAGTAATTTTGATGTTTTCAACTGCTGAACTCAACGAATGAGATTCAAAAATCGCACTCCTGGTGTAAGAGTTTTTCAGACCGCCTTACGGCCTCTAACGTGGTTTTTATGTAACGACTACTACCACCAGCACGGCTAGCATGCCACCCACGACAAAGCGTTTAAACGAGAAAAACGTCATGCGCGCTCTTTCTAGCATATGTAAAATAATAAGGATGGAGGCACATCTCGATTTTTGTCGTTTTCTCGGGGGTGGCATGCGAGGCCTACAGAGATAGTAGCCGGGACCAACGGCTTAACGTGCCATCCGAAGCACGGAATCATGTTTCTTTTCAGACAGTCAGTCAATAATGTCCTAACCAACTGGGGAAAAACATATCACTAGGTGTCCCCCGTGGGAATCGAACCCACGACCTCCTTCTCAAGAACCCGATGCTCTCAGCCATTAGACCACGGAGGCCGCTGATGATCCTGGTTTACTACACGAGTTACAGAGTAGTGGTGAAAAAGTCTGGTGCAGGAATTACCGGAAAAAAGTCACTGATCATATATTAAAAAGTTCACTCATTTTACTTACTAAGGGTGGCTTGCACCAATAAAGCCTTAAACATGGTTAAATATGATACTGTCCCTGTTAATGAACATTGTAAGAGACAGAGTGATTTCTTTACGTTTAAGCTGAAATATTTTTAGGTGCGAGCTAGCCTAAGTATTTAATGTCGTAAAAGGACCTCGTCGCCTGAATAGGGGAGCGGACTGCATAAAATATATTTTAGTTTTATCTTCTTAGTAAAAAAACATTTGAAAATAACGCTATACTCACATTTTTAGCTTTTTTAAGATAGAATACTATTTTTAATAACATGATGAACTATAAAAAGTAATCTAATGTTGATGACGTCACTTGTGGGTATTTAGTACAATTTTTCATACATCGCGCGCGTTTTGACGTTAGATTAAAAGTTGCTAATTTGACTAATTGTCCCGGACTGTCCGATCCCCTATTTTCACCCATTTGGGTGCCTTTCATAACACTTTTGATTGTTTTCTTTCTTATATCGGCTTATCGGTATGTAATAATAATAAAACATGATCGTTTCCTAAATATCGAATAAAGAAATCTCCTTGGTCGTTGTCAAGAAGATATGCTACGCTACGCTGGTAGGGTAAACTCAACTCGTATTTCTTAACTTAAAACATTAACACCTTATCAAGTTGGGCATAAAAAGAGAGCCAAACCGCAACCGAAAAGATAAGAATCAAAAGATAGAAACAGCAAGTAAGAAGTTAGATCTATGTAAATTTTTTAAACGAATGCGTTGCTTATTTGTAGGGCTACCACTGCCATCTTTAAAACCAAACAATAAAGTTGATTACTTTTCTAGCGTTGCTTCCATACATATACAAAAGAAAAATTTGATCGAAGATTCCACATTAAATTCATCAAAACATTGGGTGTCCCATTTAATATTTAATTTACGGATTACAGAAGCTCTCAAAGTACTACTATACAGGGTGTTAGGGTTAACAGTTGCATTATTATAAGGGGTGATTGTACCCATGATATTGAACAGCTTTCAAATATTTTTTTTGACTTTTCATACAAACGTGCCTTCAACTGATTGCATTTAGTATAGAAAGTCCAAAATTTTTTTTGCGAATTTCATATCTGTTTCTTTAGGAAAGTTGTTCAGTACAATCACCCCTTAAAATAATGCAACTGTTTACCCTAACACCCTGTAGTATAAAATTATCTTGTTGTATTTTTTCCTTTTGTGATTCTTAGGTTGAGATTCAGAGACGATTTTTTAAGTTTTAGTTCGAACTAAGTAGGGGAAAAATGTATGGATTTTGACATACGGGAGTTCGAACTAATACTTAAAAATCGTCTCTGAATCTCGGCCTTAGATTCTTCATTGTACACAAAAAACATAACATAAGATGTTACTAAAGTAAAAAAACCGGCCAAGTGCGAGTCGGACTCGCGCACGAAGTGTTCCGTAGGTAGGTACCATTATCGAGTAAAAAACGGCAAAAATCACGTTTGTTTTATGGGAGCCCCTTTAAATATTTATTTTATTATATTTTTTAGTATTTGTTGTTATAGCGGCAACATAAATACATCATCTGTGAAAATTTCAACTGTCTAACTATCACGGTTCATGAGATACAGCCTGGTGACAGACGGATGGACAGCGGAGTCTTAGTAATAGGGTCCCGTTTTACCCTTTGGGTACGGAACCCTAAAAAAGACTACTCTTAGGTGTACCGAAACCACGGATTATGGATTGGAAACTGGGACAGGAATCTTGTTCAATTCTCCCTAGGCATTTCAAGCTAAGATAAATCGAGGGAAAACTGTACGAGTGCCAGCCCTGCTCATATGTATATGGTTATAGTATATGTTTTTAAACAAGTCTTCAAGCCGCTAAAAGTAAAAGTGTAGTGTGAAAGCAGCGTGCATATTGATGCTTTAACCGGTTTTGTTACACTACAGTTATCTAATTTTATAAAATATACTCTAACTTATGTTATGTGTTATGGTTATTATGACATGTATTATAATAATTATGTAGGTACATCTACACCTACAAGGTGAAATTGATATCATTAGCATCCTTTTAAGCTAAGAGTCTACCCATCAAACTGAACAACTTTTACTATGGGAGCAAACCAATCAGTGCAAAAAGAAAATCAGCTGTTGCTTACATTAATTTTGATTCCGGCACTGCAGTTTAGTACGGAACAGCAGATTTTTCTTTTGCTCCGTACGAGGGATCAAAAGTGAGATTTTTGAAAATCATACGAGCGACTTGGCAGTAGAAAATGTCAAAATTACTATGGAGATTATGCATCTTTCTACTGCCAAGTCGCTCGTATGATTTTAAAAAATCGCACTTCAAAAAAGTTTTTATTACACGCAAAAAGTTCATCGCTGGTGAGTTTTGTAGAAAAAAATTTACATTGCCGCCATTTACTTCAATTAAAAGGAAAATAGGTTTTCTTCCTTCTGACTTTATGGCAATTCTCAATTTTTTTCATAAAAGGCTGCCTGTGCCCTTCTCAAGTTGAAAAAGAAGTACTCAGACCAAAGAGTTTCTAATGCAATTTATAATATCATGTTTAGTAAGTGTATAGAGTAAATAAATTATCTGACAATATAAATTGCAGCAAAAGGATAAACTTTAAAATCCGACTGATTATTTGTGTAATAGCTAGAACCCACCTTATTATTCGAGAATCATACAGGAGATGGTGTTTATTCCCAGTATTTTTTCTAACTGAAAACTAATTGGTATGAGCTTCACACACCACACCCAATACATATGGAGATGCTTCCTGGTACTAGACCACCATGGCTTTATTATATCATATCATCTCGAGATTCTCGACCATATGGGCCTAATGTCAGTTTCGTTTGATTAATGGAGACACGCCCAACGGAAGAAGCTCTTTGACATAGATTAGTCATTGAAAGAGGCGGTTAAATCATAGGCATTAATATCGAATTATGTAATTATGACACTTAATTACTTGTTTGGGAAAATATTTGACCTTAATGCATTGAAAAACGAACCTTATTATGTAAGAGCAATTATAATCTCATCGGTTGATAGTCCACGTGTTTACTAACTTAAACAGTGATAGCCTTATAAGGAAAAAAACTCGCCGGTTCGATGCCTGGCCTGGAGTGCGATTTTTGAAACTCATTCGGTGAGTTCAACCGTTGAAAATGTCAAAATTACTGTGGAGATACGCATCTCTCTACTGCTGATTTGACCAGTAGAAAGATGCGTATCTCCACAGTAATTTTGACATTTTCAACTGCTGAACTCAGCGAATGAGATTCAAAAATCGCACTCCTGGACCACTAAATTCTACGGAATTTATATACCTACGGTTGTACTTGTATTTATCTTTATTTAAATAATATAGAGCTTCGGCTCTGCCTTTCCCTTGGACACCTTTATCAAAAGAAGAATTAAATGACATAAAACTGTACTTATAGGTAGGTACTATTTTCGGTTGCCATACTGCCATCTTTGATTTAAATGATGTCACACAGTGCTCGGTATTGTACAAAGACCTGGAATCACCCAGGTATAATATAGCGTCTCTATCAATTTCCACAAGAGACGAAATCCTGCATTTCTTCAAGAACAGTCGACATAACCATAAAATATTCTTTATCCTTGTCCAAAATTTGCATTTTATTATAATTTCAGCGTCAACTATTATGCACGTTTAAGCATTCTAAGCGAAAGTGCATGGATTCCCAGACGAATAATAATAAAATCTAAATGAATTACAGAGTTACTGATCCAGCCGTGATTATTTATACGCATCGTTTACCACAGAGTAGTTCAAAGTTCAGAGGCATAAATAATTAAAGAGTTGCCTCTGCGTAGCAGTTTAAAAGAGGAGGAAGCACAATAAGACTGTATTAATATAAGCCAACAAGAGTTAACCCGCGACTTCGTCCGCACAAATTATATACCAGATTTTAAGTCAGATCATATACTATCAAAAAAAAAAAATTTCATCAAAATCGGTTCAGTAGTTATTGCGTGATGCTCGATCAAACAAACAAACACAAACAGACAGACAAAAATTCTAAAAAAGGTTGATTTGGAGTCAGGGACACCTAAAAACTATATCGTAATCTTTTTTTGGAAATATCTTCAATTACACACTTCTCTTACAGTTTTATAATAGTTTAGATACACGTATATATTAAACTCATGATTATAATCGATGATTGCGGGGTAGTCAGAAACTTTTCTACAACCACCAACTATTTTTTTAAACCTCTTGAAAGACGAAAAAAATCGTAGTCGTTAGAGGTGATTTTTCTTTAACAGTGTAGTCATTTTTCAAATTTTTATGAAATGTCAGAGAAGTATCCAGGGTGTGGTAAAGGAGGTCAATTCTATCTGAGATAGTCTGAATGTTTTTTGTATTTGTATGTTTTATGATAAAATATATAAATTATTTGCTCTTCGTATAAAATTAGTAAATTATCTGACCGTGTTACATGCACAGAAATATTAAACAAGTACTAACGTAACCTATATTGTCCGCTACCTTGTCGTTAATTTAAAACTTGTTTTTTTATTTATTTGGGTCATTTTATGGGATTCTTCTAAGAAAGTCTATTATTAAATATGTTAAAGGAATTTTGATTTTAAATTAACGTACTAGACTAGGTATTCGGAAAATGGGCAATATCTAGTGCAAGTTCAGCGTGTGATAGAAAACTAAACTAATGATCATAATCTCAAAAGTTAATTAAGAATATAAAAGAGCTCGCAACTGATGAACTGATAGGAACTGTCAACAACAATGTCATATCGATTGTATTAAATAACACTTTTCACACATAGGAAGTAATATAGAAATCGATTGTTCGCACTGGGAAATTAACTACGCTGTAATTTCTAGCGCGACAGTAGCGCCGCCATTATCATTTCGAATATTAACGAGAATCGAACAACAAAGCACTCAGGCGCACGTCATCTTTACTTATGTACATCTCTTGCTTTCACATACACGCATACAACACTGTTTTTATCATTTGTATTATTGTTTTGTTCTCAGTTTGAACTGTTAACTTCTAACCTCGTGTTGTGTTTGTGACAATTAATTTTTAAATGAATTTTGTTAGTATCTGAATTTGTGGATTACTCTATGGTTTGACAAAATTCGAATCAAAGGTCGTGATAGTGGTAATATGTGGTTTGTTATTGTGGCATTGTTTCTAATATGGCTGCTGGACAACTTCCGCCGGAAACAGGCGCACACGCACTCCTGCGTTCAAATGTTTGTACTTTTATTTTAAAATTACGTTGTTTATTTACTTTTACTTCAGAAAGTTACTTTACTATTCCGGTTAAGGTATTCTTGGGTTTCCAACTTTTCTTTTACGTATTGTAAGTATAGGTGGCGCTTTTCATTGCCCGTATAAGACGCCATCTTGTATCCTTTTATAGAACTAATAGATACTTGTGTCTATTCTGAGAATATAAGTAACTGTTTTATAGCAATATTCTCTCATAAGGTTTAACTTTCTTTTCAATTAATGGGTAACTATTAAAATTCCTTTGTGAAGTGTTAATAATATAATAATTAGTAATTACTAAACATGTTTCTGTAAAGATAAATCCTAATACAATATGTTTCTACAAGCGGAGCTACTAATGGATAAGGTTTCTTTTGCAGTGTTTTTGGTCGAAATGCTAGCTATCATTACTTTATGTCATTCTTCCCTGAAATACTAAAAAAAAAAATGAGGATGTAAGTACATTAGTATTAGGTTATTTTATATAATTTGGGACATATGCCGTAGCAGTGGACACTGGTTACTTTCAGCAAAGAGCTTCAGGATGCTATTGTCACTACTTCGGACCCGGCACAACAGAGTTGCTGCTGTTTGTGAATTATGGCCTGCGAGCAGTCCACCTGGAGTGCGATTTTTGAATCTCATTCGCTGAGTTGAGCAGTTGTAAATGTTAAAATTACTAAGGAGATATGCATCTTTCTACTCCTGATTTGACTTTCAAAAATCATACTGTAGAAGTGCGATTTTTGAAAGTCAAATCAGCAGTAGAAAGATGCGTATCTCCATAGTAATTTCGACATTTTCAACTGCTGAACTCAGCGAATGAGTTTCAAAAATCGCACTCCTGTGCTTTAGCAAACATCTCTTGAGGCTTCACAAAATCGAGTCCCAACAGCATCCTGAATCCATTGTTGTATTGAACTCGCAGAGCACTGTACGATTTTTGAGTAGGTATAAGCAATGATCTTTAACATCTCGGCTTTATGACAAATACAATTTTCCATATGTTATATTTTTTTTCATAATTTTCAGTAGTGAAATAAATTTAGTTCCGACTCAGATATCAGTTATACTCGCCAATCAATACGAATCAAATGTTTTAATCACAGTTGATTTTCAAATTTCAAAGTGCGTCATCAGATCTTCAGAAAATTTAAAATGAGACTAGGTACCTACCTCGAGAGTATTAATACCCTTTCAAAGAAAACAAAATATTTTTTAAATGATACCACAATTGACAAAAATAACGGTGAACATACTTCCTTAAAAAAAATACATACAGCCGAACATAGAACCTCCTCCATTTTTGAAGTTGATTAAAAAATAAGCATAGCATAAGCATATGCTCACGGCCAAGAAAAAGGCAAAAAGGCGAAATAGGCTACTAATATTATAGGCTGAGGAGAGGGAATACGCCACTGCTTATTGTCGTCTACCTCCCGTACCACCTATAGGGGGTGAGGTCAAGATTGGTGGGGGGCAACGTGTGTCCTTAGTGTACAGTCGGCCACAATAAGTTTATACACTTTAGTACTACGACGTAGAACAAAAGTGTATACAACTTATTGCGGTCGACTGTACGTAGGTAAGGTAATACTCTTTCTTTAAACAGCGTCCTTCTTAATACTTCTGACGGTTTTTTAAGAGGATGATCAGACCATTGAACTGAGCAACTTGCTCTATGGAAATGGGAGGAAAAAAAACAGCTGTTTCATATAGGTATTCGGGTCGAATAGGATTGCAGTTTTGTATGGAACAGCTGATTTTTTGTTCGCGATTTCGGCACTGGTCACATAAAGAAAGTGGTTGAGTATGCCGTTGCCGATCATTTTCTTAAAAAACCGTCAGTACCTAATACTGTGGTTGAGTCACGGAATTTGAGTTCTAAAATTGCTTGACGTGTAGACAGCTTTTTACAAGGTAATTAATTAAATCAATGATGGCTGCCATGCCCATTCAAGTTGAAAGAGATTTATCTGGACCACTTCCGTAATTCCAATAATCATTGTATCGATGTTATGTATTCATAGTTCTGAGAAATTAGCCTCTTTAATTTACTACACGTGATTGTTTTTGAAAATTGCTTGTTTTTTATTTGCCGGTGCTTTCTTGATGTAATCTGGAATAGTAACAATGGAATCCTGGTGTGCTATTGTGTAACTATTATATACCTTTTCGATCGATTTCGATTCGATTCGAATGTTTTTTGACAGTGCAATCTTCTGGTCCTTAATGGAAATCAATATCAAACTGGGAGATAATCTGAGAAATACAAAATTAGGTGCTTAAGAATTGACTAGTACAGTCCGAGATCATCTTTGGAATTGGCTCTCTAATAGCCATGCTTTTTTCTTATTGCTGTCTTCCGTTTGCAATGGAGGGAAGTCTGATATTTATTTTTTTCTACTCCTCCTATCGTCTTGGTTCCAAGACAGATTATAGTCATCCCCCGTGCTCGCTGGACTTCATTGTCTAGTGTTGTGAATAGTCACCGCTGTTGATCCTGGTTTACAGTTACAGCGGTGGGAATGTGTGGTGGGCCTATTATCGAAAAAAAGTCCTAGATCGTCATCTCAGCCACAGTATAAGACAGTCATCTTCATACAATGGTACCAAACGCGGCGTACGCCTCGTAGCACGCACACACTGACAATATCTCCGCGTAGCCCCGTCTGGCGCTGCCTTGGCTGCCTTAGATATCGTCGTACGTACTGGCGAGTCTGGCGAACACACATACTGCACATACAAGCCGCGATTGGTACCACTGTATGAAGATGGATTACTGTCTTATACTGTGTTTCAGCCGATAGATGCGTCCACTGCTGGACAAATGCCTCCCCCAAGGATCGCCACAACGAACGGTCCTGCGCTCTCCTAATCCAACAGTGATAGATACCAATCGAATATTATTTGGGGGAATTTAAAGGACACATTTCAAATTTTTTTATAGCCATTAGACATTCACGATTTTTTTATTAGTATAGGTATGTTTACGAAAATATAAGAAAAATTCAACATAACTTCTTTAGTAACGTTATGTTGAAAAGCGTCGGTTTTAAAAAAAACAGTTGTTAAAAAACTGATTTAATGAATCGCATTATTCGTTGCAGTGCAATTAGGGCTAGTACAAAGAATAACCACTAGGAGGCAGCACTATCGTAAAGAGTAGATAAGTAATAATAATACTACAATACAGGGTGTACAATAAAATGGGACAGTTACTTAAAGGGGTGCTTCAGACCATCAAACTGAACAACTTTCTCTATGGGACCAATATCGAAATCACGAAAAAAAATTCCGCTCTCCCATACAAAAATGCAAAAATAACTCGACTGAAATGTATGGCACAGCAGATTTTTTTTTCGCGATTTCGATATTGGTCCCATAGAGAAAGTTGTTCAGTTTGATGGTCTGAAGCACCCCTTGAAGTAACTGTCCCATTTTATTTAACACCCTGTATTTCGAAAATGAAGCACGATGTTTTCCTTCATCGATACATTACTACGACGCGACGTCTTATTAATTTAAGTAAAAATCTACAACATTACATTTCACATCACCCTTACGCAATAAACTACAAGATGCTTCAAGACCTCACTTTCACATTGTCCCCGGCAACAATATTCATATAGTAGCAAGATTTGCCAAGCGATTAGATTTAATTGGCGCTGGTTTTTGCTCGTCTGCGCGGGCGCAGCGCGATGTAAATTAATGAGTGTCGCATGCTTGTTGGTTCGGTGAAGCGTGCCTTATTGCTGTGCTTGGACGAGTGGGCATGGGGTATTGGTTCAGTTTTTGTGGATTAGTGTATGTAATAAATTTTATTTTTATTTGTTGAGGAAAATTGGTATGTTCTGTAGTTGTTGTAGCGATGTTTCTGATTACCCGACGATGTTTTGTTCCTATGTATACCTAGGTGTGTGGTATCATTTATCCAACTTTAAAATAAAGGAATTTCTAGGATGATAAAATAGCTTCTTAGAATCAAATGTAGGATCTTTTCTTGGCAAGGTTGCCAAAGGAGTAACGGGAATAGAGAGAAACGGAAAAAGAGTCAGAAGAAAAAACTGTTTTTTTTTTTAAACTCACGGCTATAGCCCCAATCTCGGGGTGGTCAGAAACCTTGCTGCAATTACCACCTATCTGTTTAAGCGTGCAATTGTAGAAAGGCTCACTTTTTGTATATTGGTTTCGGGATGGAATGATTACAGGTGGCTTACTTTTCGTCGACAAAAATACTGGTAAACAAACTTCATTCCCTAGTCACCTATTGGACCAGTCACGGGAAGGAATGTAGGCTTTATAGAGCATAACCACACAATAGAAATTAAAAAAACAGAACAGGAGTGCGACGTTTGAATCTTATACGTTGAACTCAGCAGTTGAAAATGTATGGAGATACCATAGAGTAAGAAGAGATGGCATATCGGCTTGTTTCTATAGAAAATGTTGTCGCCAACAAAGGGGGTGAAAAACGGGTGAGGGGAAGGGTTAACATTTAAATACGCTACTTCCCTCTATTATGACGTCAGGCCCAGTTGAGTATCTGTGCACAGTTCGATACAACATCTCTACCCCAGGGGAGCGCGTTATTTTCTCTATGGGAGATACGCATCTTTCTACTGCTGATTCGACGTTCGACAATCGCACTCCTGAAGTATGATTTTTGAATGTCAAATCAGCAGTAGAAAGATGCATATCTCCATAGTAATATTGACATTTACAACTGCCGAGTTCAACGTATGAGTTTCAAAAATCCTCAGAGGAATGATCTCCAAAAATCGCACTCCTGGTTTATAAATTCGTTTTTACGACATGATATGCCATCCACCATATTATATAATACATAAATAATTATAAATTAGCTAAAAACCCAAGATGGTATAGTTTTTAATTTAATTTAATTTTAATTTAATTTTATATAAATAAAAGTAACAATTAAATTTTATAAATTACACAGACATTAACATAATAACGTGATATCTAAAAAAATAGCATAGTAAAACTAGCTTTCTCGTTGTTTATTAATTGTTTTAATCAATCTTGTTCTCCTATCGGACGGAGCACGCTTCTTTTGCAGGTTTTATGCAGAGACGAATCCGATTAGTGCGTTTTTAATGTTTTTGGAATCTGTCTATCTAATGGGATAAAATTATAGATGGAGATCCGACCGTAAAATTATGCACCTCTTCCTTAGGCGAACGAAATGTAATTCTAGTGTATGTTTATACAGGGGTTAATTCAACGCCGCCGAGTTGCCTAAAAAAATCTTGCCGCAAGTGCCTTTTCCATTATAATTTTTGGTATAACTTTTTCCACGTGTTTGTTAGGGAAGTGAATGAGGTGCCATCGGAAGGAGACTGGTCTAAAATACTTTAAAAACTAGGGTTGCCACCTCTCAATCTGCCGCAAGACTAGGGTTGCCAGATTAAAAAATGACATATTTGGACCTGGCAACCCTATAGTTGCGCACTCCAGTGCACAGTCCAGTGGCGCACTCATCACATTAAAAAAGATTTCTCAATAAAGAAAGCCTAAATTAAAAAAGTGCTCAACATCAAAACTACAAAAGCCTTCAAGCTATTTTCATAGAATACTTTTATAGGTTTTTTAAAGGCCTAAACATCCAAATTTTGAAAAAAGAAAAAAAACGGCCGGTTTTGTTTTTATTCGAAATTGTCTAAAAGTGGAATGTTTAGAACCTATAAAAGTATTATATGAAAATAGCTTGAAGGCTTTTGTAGTTTTGATGTTGAGCACTTTTTTAATTTAGGCTTTCTTTATTGAGAAATCTTTTTTAATGTGATGAGGGCGCCACTGGACTTTACACATACATAGCCCTCTTAAGACTTTCTTTCTCAGATGATTCTCAGATGATTCTTTCTCAAAATGAGTAACTTACCAAAAACGAAATAGCGAAAAAAAATTGACTGTTCCATACAAAACTACAAACCCACTGGACCCAAATATATGGGACTGCAGATTTTTCTCAGGGCAGGGTTGCAGGGTTTTTAGGCGTTAGTCCACCACGCGTAACCAATGCATCCGCAATGAGCACGCGTGGTGGTAGACTTCACTTACGTATAAGAATTTCTTTTTCAGTATATGCAGGTTTCCTCACGATGTTTTCCTTTACCGTATGAGAGCAGTCGGTATTACCTCAAAGTAAAACTCACTGGTACATGGCATATATCCTCCGTGCAGATTCTAACCTGCACCTCATGATTGCGTGTCCATACCTCTCCGCACCGCGCCATCGATGCCCTCCTATGTAGAACATCCTGATTGCAAGTTCTCGATCGGGAGATATAATGGGTATTAGTGTAATGTAAAGATTAGTGATAACTGATAAAGTATTACGTGCTATACTATGCTATCACCAAGCCTGCATGCTACGATGGACATCATTTAAGGAACCTCTGATATATCTCTTTAATATGTGGGCAACACTATAATTTTTCACACGTAACCTATCGTCCGTTCCACTAACGAAGTCTCGTGAAACAAATAAATTTATTTGTTATCTATTCGGCATAAGTGTTAGATTAGGAGAATTCATTTTTCTATAACACTCTTTAATTACTTACTTCTGGTTTTCTATTCGTTTAGTTGTTTATTTTATTGTAAAGTCATTCTTTTGGTTATGGTAATAACTTTATCATTTCAATTTACATAATACTTAAAATTTTCAAGTGAAATTCGAATGACTTTATTTACGTAATATTTTTATATATTTGTTAAGCCTACGTATATGCGCATTTTTTGGCTTTTAGTCAAGATTACGCGCACAGATAATGTATCATGTACACGTAAGCTATTTTGCTGTAGAATTGTCTCAAAATGTAAATAAAAGCACAATTTATATGGATCTTTAAGGTATAATTCAGTTTCCTTGTCTTATTGAACGTTTACATTTGCTACGCCGTAGTCGTCGTAGTGTCGTAGCCGTAGCATTTTCAAAATATTTGTTTGTTAGCATTTTTAATATGAAACGACATCATGACATTCATGACACAAAGACAAAATCCTTGAAAAACGGCAGAAAGATGAGACTATTCTAATCTTAAATTGTGTCGCTTAATGGTGTCAATGATTTTGCTATAACCAGGTTAAAATTAGGGCACCTACCTATCATTTGTGATGTACGCAAATAAAATGTACCCGGAACCGACGAGCTTGTATGAAGAGACTTATGGATGTTGAGGAGGCGAGAGATGTGTGTCAGAATCGTAGCATGTGGCGATCTGTTGTCTCTGCCTACCCCAGTAGTGGGACATAGGCGTGAGCATATGTATGTATGTACGTATGTCATTTTATAGCGGTTCCTAAGACGCATTAATTGATCTAAAGAGAGCTAAAAAGTAATTACAGAAATCTTTCGATCACTCCAAAAGGGAGTACAGTTGTAAGGTTATGTAGTGTATGTATTTCATAAAGTTTTATGTACAATATGATAATTAAAATTTGAATAACTATACGCATCTGTATAAAATTTATAACGGAAACTGTAACAGTTATAATGACTATGATAAATAGAGGCTGTAGGTTAGTTTACATAGCAAATTGAAGTGTATCACATGTCAAGTAGATCGTGAAATCAATTCTTTAATGGATGGATCTATCTCTAAAACAACACTATAGTAGAGTTAAAATTTTTTGACTATAATAAGAATGAAGTACCTAGGCTGCAACGTGCAACAATGAAAAAAAAAATTGTTTACTTCAACCAACATCATGAATCCATATGAGCCTGTCAACATCGTGACTTCTCCGACTATAAAGGTGTACTTCCGATGCTAGCGGCCGACGCGTCTGACGCGCGCGGCTCGCGGCCGACGGCCGATGCGACAGTACTAGTTACTATGAAAATGTATGGCGCCGCTTCCGATGCCAGCGACTGACGCGCGCGTCCGACGCGCGCGGCCGATGTCTATCGCATCGGCCGCGGCCGCGCGCGGCTATGCTCTGACGTCACGCAGAACAAGAATGTTTGCCAGAAATATTACCGAGTTTTTACCGAAAATTTGCTTAATTTTTTACTATTTTATTTGTATTTTATTATCTGCAAGGTCGCTTCAACACCATCTATCGTGCCACTTGAAACAACTTTTTCTTTTTTTAATGACTTTCGGAAAATTCCTCTTGCCTTCATAATTATTAGTTAGACAGCGATCCATATACAGGTTAAAAAGCCAAGGGGACGCAACGCATCCCTGTGTTATTAAATTACTCCTAAAAATGTATTTTATAAAAAATCTGGTAAAAAATAGCATTCAAAAATTCTCTAAACCTATCAATCAGTCAAATATTCTTTATTAAAATATATATTGGTTTTTTTGTTTGTATTTTTATGTTTTTGTGTAAACACCAAAACATAAAAACATACCCAAAATTTCCGGGAAAATACCCCGAAGTGATAACACTGTGTACAATAGGCACGCGTCAGTCGCTGACCTCGGAAGTGAGGTCTGTCGTCGGCCGCGCGCGTCTGACGCGAGGTTCTGTCACATATGACAGAACCTGGCGTCAGACGCGCGCGTTAGTCGCATCGGCCGCTGGCATCGGAAGTCCACCTTAAGAGAACTTTGTTGAACGAATTCGGCTTGTTGTTACAACTAACCATCTTTTGTTTTTAGTAAACAATAATAACGTCATTTCAATTATTTTGGTACTAATTAAGAGAAATTATACTTCTTAGTTGGCTCGAATTTTTTTCAGTGATAGCTTAACTAACTAACTAGCTAGGTAATAACTAAAAAGTAACTAACTAGGGCTGGACTGGGACCTGATATAGGCCCACAGAAATACGGATCTCCCAATCTGGCGAGGTCCAGGCAGGATCGCAGGAATACAAGCTTGAGATTTTGCTATGTTATAACTCGATTGTGGAGTTTATGCCAAAATTGACTTGCTTTCTGTTCCCCCCACTCAATAAAAATTAACGAGTCATTGAGGCGGGGCATATAGACAGAGGGAGGCAGGATGGACGTAAGTATAAGGGTTCCTTGTTTGACTACGGGACTCTAAAAACCGGCCAAAGGCGTGTCGGACTCACCCTGATATAGGGTTCTGTAGCCATATTTGTTTCGTCGTAACTACCTTTCTGTTTGTGGGTCACTGTTATCTGTATTCATGTCAAACAATTCAATTAGTGCAGTAATTGAGGGGAGTGCAAACAAACAGACAGACGTAATGAAAGAAAGTCTAATTGGGTGCCTTGTTTTACTTTGGAACTCTAACCGTCAGCGTATTAAGACGGACCATTATGTATTATTACTCTAGATTACATTTCGTTTAGTACAGGGTGTAAACAAACTCTACGGGGTGCACTATTAATTTCCGCTCCAAATCTCCTTTTATTACATCATCAGTAATCGTTAGTTAAAATCTCACTTGTCCGTGTTTCTATTGCGATTGCGACACGGCCGAGATGTTATTACGTGCTCACACTCGTATACTTACAGCTTTCAATTAGTGTTGTGTTCAGGTTAGAATCGTTTTGATTGTAATCGCGTTAACTAAAGCAATGAGGAGAGATGAGTCAGCGTATTGTTAAATTGTGATACAAAATCCAATTCTTTTTTTTAAATTATTAATGTACATTTTCTGAAGTATTATTTTTATTTAGTACTTATAATATTTCTTTGTTTATGCCTATCCAAAAAAAAATAATATTTTAAATTAAGTCTGACGTAAGAATGAATTTATTGAAAAACTAAAAAGTTATTCAGGCTAGTAAACACTTTGCTCTATACGGTGTAAAATTAAATATATGGGGTTCTTTCAGACTGTTAAACTCAAATCTATAGTTCTATAAGACTAAATTTGGGAAGAGGAGGAAGGGAGGAGAATACTGTTTTATTACCCATTCTAATCTGGAATAATGTTGGCACTGCTATCACATACATTTTTCTTTTTTATAAACATGGTTTTTCTTCCTTTTCTTCTTTTTTCGTTTGTTGTAACCAACCTCAAACCTGCTTATGCCTATTGCATGCCGTGGTTGCCTTTAATTGAGGTGGCACACGCCTTTTGTCTGTCTATGTATTTGTGATTAATATTGTGTTCACCTTGTCGGCGATCCTAAAGAAATAAAATAAAATAAATAAAATAAAAATAAAATAAAAAATCAAATAAAAAAAAAATATTTAAAAAAATATCACATAGATCGCTTTTTGACTCTACCACCGAACTGAACTTTAACTATGGAGCCAATATCGAAATTGCATTGGGGTAGGGTAGCCGTTGACGTAATCTATGTAACAGTTGATTTTTTTCACGATTTCAGTGTTAGTATAAGATATACATAGACGTACTTTTTGTTATCAAATAACTCTTAAACTGACTGGAGTTATGCAGGCAGACCTCATCACAGAGATGCTCTAGTCTATACTTCACACCCTATGAATACTGAATCAGCCCTCCAACTGATGATGACAAAAAGTACGTCTGTCTCTTAAACTATAATGACAGTTATTAAGTTTGATGGTCCGAAACCACTGTCCGAAACTCCCACTAAGCTATTTGCACCCTGTATAAAAAGAGGACAATATTGGACTGTGTTATTAATTTATTATGAAATCTATAATTAGGTAATTTTAACTGATTACTTCCGGTCAAACCTACAGCAATTATTTCCGTATTCACGTATATATATCTCTTTCATTAATTGCCTTAATCACCCACATCAATAAAGCTTTTAATATTCATTTTTATTCAAAATTTAAAATTCAAAACCTATCAAATCATCATAATTACGTAACCATTCCTATATTTCACCTATCGTTTGTTCGAAGAAGAATGTTACTAAGTATTTAAATATTTAAAACAGGAACCGGTTCGGATGTATAGTAAGTTACGTGTGTATGGTGCAATGAACAGCTGTCAAATGAACAAGTCAACAATGCAGCGCGTGCTCACGCTAATTTCCATCAGTGGATCATCATGTAGGAATGGGAGAAAGAGCGAGGCCGGTGCCCGCGTCAGTCGTTCAACACGCGCAATTCGACATGGTCAACTGTACTTAATTTACGTACAATACCGCAGTGACAATCCGAACGTGCCCTTAAAAAAACAAACGTCAAACTTTTGCCGCGTGTTCTGAGATCTGACGTTTCTCAAACTTTTTTACCTACAGATAAAGTATCGATAGGAACTAGTTTCGTGCATGAAAGTGAATTAACATTTTAAAAACGTGTCGTGTGAGAGTGAATGTGAAACTAAGTATTGCGTAAGAACAAAAATGCTGGGATGTTGATGGATATTTATAATTCGGCTAAATTATGGTGCGGGCGATTGTTTTAGATTAAGACATTGTGCTGTGATCACGATTAGTTTTAAGTGTGACGACATGGCAATTTACAAAATTGTAATAGTTTATAGTGTATGGCAGATTAAAAAAAAGAAACATAATCTGAGTTACGGCCTCTTTCTCAAAGATTTCTTTATTTTCGTTCGCTTTTTAAATAGGAACAAGATATGTCTATGGTTTTAATAGCAGGTTGTGTTGAGAAAATTGTAGCTTGTCTATAGATTGAAGAGAAAATAGTAGGAAAAAAGTTGGGAACCTCTAAGCCGGCGTTGCGTATGCGCATAAATAATTGATACCTTTCGTTTTGTACGTATATGTCGTTAGTTTGTTGACTTCAATATTAGCATAGTTGACAAATTGCTATAACAAATCAATATCCTTCGTTTCAAATGATTAGAAATTATTTTTTAAGATAAAATTAATTTCCAGGGGTTAGAGCAGGTAGTTACATAATCATATTATGTTCCGATAGAAGTTTTTTAAGATGTTATAAAAACATAAAATTAACTACAAAAACCAAAACAAAAAAAAAAACAAATAAAACACACCCTTTTAATTTAATACCTAACTAATTGAGATAGTTGACGAAGCTGCAGATAATAGTTTCGGAAATCGATGATTTATGGAGATACTACCGGATTTCGGCGATATAATAAATAAATAACCCTCCTTCTTGCGCAGTCGGGTAATAACGATTACATCACATTGTTATGATCCCAAATGTAAGCTACTAAGGCTTTTTAGTATGGAAACCACACAAAGACGACACGAGCACAAAATACAGATTATATTAACATGGAAGGTTTTTCAGTTATGAATCTAAAGAACTTTGGCGAATTTGGACCCAGCCATTTTTACGAAAACTAAAAGCCCTTCAGGACGGCGGTCATAATAATTATTAGAAACAGAAAAAATTAAGGCATTTTTTAAAAAACTTCCACATCTCCAGAAGTCCGGATTCAAAAGTAGAAATTACTAGTAGAATAGACAAATCATCAAAAAAAGCAGTAGCAAAACGCAACCACGAAAGCTATTTTCATATAATATTATCATTGAGGTATTTTTTGGACGTTACGGAACGTATTTTGCTTGGTTGAACTGATAGTGTGTGTGATTTCGTGTTCTTCCATTATCATAACATTGTACGATTATCGTGAATTTTCATTAAATTAAACACTAATAAGAATGATTATGAGTTTCACACACTTGATATAAAAGGTATCTATAAGGAGAAATACCTTTCCCCCAAGTTCTACGGGTTGCAACCAAATTACTTTTTTCTTAGTTTTGTTTCACTCTACGGGTATTACTAAGTTTTATTCATGTATGGGACCTCTACGTCTGGGTCTCAAATTACATGGCCGCCAAACTTTTTTGACACCATTAAAAATTAAAAAGTAATTTTTTTTTAGTTATTGATCATGTCCGACATATTAGATCGATTACTATGATTAAAAAATCGGCGATTGGTTAGTTATATTTGATTTCCCCCCTTCTTATCTAACATTCTCTGAAACTAAAAGCATTCTTCAAATGTTTATTTCCCCGAGAAGAGGGGATAATCCAGAATTCCATAGTAGGTCATAATTTTACTAAACTTATGTTATTAACACTACAAGTTTCATCAAAATCGGCCAAGTCTTTTCAAAACAGAATCGGTGATAACACTATATCGTAACTTTATTTTTAAATTCTGTCAATGTATGTAGAGTTTTATTTAGTAAGTGTAGATGGAACACTGTCGCGATAGTCCGACTTGCACTTGACCGGTTGTTTTTTTATAAAACTATCACATCAATGATTACCTATTATAAGACTACTATATCAACGAGATCTACATCGTACGTTGTTATTAAAAGTTGTACGACATTTGCATGCAGCATGGCATAGAAAGTGACTACAATGTGCAATGTTGTGCGTCATTTTACGCTGTACGCACATACATTTTTGTTCCTAGGTTTCTTAATTAGATGTCTTAGAGTAATTAGCTGAGTTTTGCAACGTTCACGTTACCTACTTGGTACTCGTATCTTGTGTTTATAATATCGCATGGCAGTAGCATGCAAGCATGAGTTTATAATCGTCATCATATCAAATGAATAAGGCTGCTTTTTATCCAAAAATAAAACCTAGTTCGTTATTTAAAACAGTTAAATAATTGGTTTGATACTATTCGAGATCGGTGCGCTGCGGTAGAAAAACAATTGTAAAATTACGCGATCTTGGTACGTAGGTATCAGCAGTTCAAATTAAGAATTTAATGATATGAATGACCTTGAAAGGTGGTAGGCTAAATTCTTTAATTTCATATGGAACAGTATGGTCCGTTTATTAATTCCTAAATGAAATGTATTTGGTATAGTCCATTTCTTACGAAAAAGTCTACTAGGTACTGAGAGTGTATAAAGTGAAATTAGTAAGTTACATTTGAAGGTCATGTTCGTTCTTGCAAGTATTTTGAAGTACCTAATATTAGCACATGTAGTAGGTTTAATTAAAAAGCTACAACAACATTTTCCCGAACAGAAACATTTAAGGGTATATTTTCATTTGTGACGTCATCACTTGCCGTACTATGGAAAAAATCAGAAACAAGTAGAGATTTGCAGTTGTCAAAAGATGTCAAAGATTGAATTTGTTCGCCATTTTGTATGGTAATCAGACTGTTTCATTTTTACTAAAATATTTCAAAAATGTTGTGTCTTTTCTAATCGTATTTCAAAAAATCGATTCATTAGTTTTTTTATATTTATATTATCTCTCTTTTTACGTAAGCTGTAAATTTAACCGTGTAACATAATCTTCTAAAAATGTTAGTAAATTAACCCCATTTTTCGACAAACAGTGTACGGATTTTACGCGATTCCTAAAATAAATTATATGAAACGTACAAAAAAACGATTCATTTGATTTTTAAGTAAAGGCAGATCTTTTATTATCACTATAATACACTGGATTTGCAATAGCATATCACTGAAAACAATGTTCCTGAAAGTTGGGGCTTTTGAGATTATACCCTTAAGTTCAATCCTAATCCAATTTCCGTCCTAATCACATTGCAATCCAATTACTATTCAACCGTATTTAATTTCGTATCGCGTTAAACTTGACTTATTTACATGTGACTGACAGCCTCTAACGTCTGAGCGATCTGTCAGAACGACTCTAGCGGCTGTCAAATGAATAGCGCAATACCGAATGTGTTAAAAGTTGTGGTTCGCACGAGGTCCAATCATGGTTCAGTTTCGATTTATATAGCGCGATTGCTTTCCCGGTGGTAGGCTTTGAATACGATGTTTAGATCTTTTGAACTCCGGTATCTTTTTCTTATTAATTACATAAATTATGAAAAATTGTTTGGGACCTTTTCGCCGATCAGCACTTTTTGATTCTTAGATTTCACTTTTGTATGGAGGGCCCAAATTTTTTTCTCCTTTTTCGACCCATGTTCCTTGGGGAAAGTTGTTTAGATTCATGGTCTGAATATAGACCCTTAAAGTTATTTAAAAACTAGTGGTGTGTTTCACACAATGGGCATACAATATTCTTGATAATTTATTCGCCTTATGAACAAAAAATTACTCAGACAATTTTTTAGCAAGCATCACGTCTTTTTACACCGAATTTTCAATACGAGCGAAAAAGACTTGCGTGCCGTTAAATGGGTTCCTACTATTAAAATCATTGACTACAGTCGCATACTACTTCAACTCTGTAATTAATTAACAAAACAGGAAGGTAGTTTTTCTATTAACATTTCGTGTAGAGCTGGCGACAGGCGATGTTAAATAATTGTTAAATTTAATTGGTTTACAAGGAACGTTTGTTTTTGTTGATCGTATTTGTAAGTTGTCAGTTTGATTTATTGGTTTGATTTTGAGTTTTTTGGCAAGATATTGTTTGAGACAGACAAAAAAAATTACGAAGTTATCAAATAGTTTGCTAGTTCATGTGCAGGTATCATTGTTGTTCTGCGACTATTAAACGAAAGAGTTTTCAATATCACTCCAATCCTAGAAAAGTTATTTAGTAAATAATTTGATTTATATTAATAGAAGTATTAGTGTCATGTGTTTATACTGTAATAAACTACAGTACAGTACAGACAGTGTATTGAAGTTTGTACAGAGCGCTCCTAGTGGTTACGTCGAGAACTAATTGTGTCATACAAAATTGACGACGCAACTACAGTAGTAACGTACAGTGAAAACTCATGGTAGGCCTACCACTGATCCTGAAGTCTTACATACACGAGCTCACGACCGCATTGTGTGTGAGACGCGTTACAAAACTCTATCTCGGGTCTTCTTTATCCAATCGTTCCCCGCTATTTTTTAACTCCTTGGTCTGGTGGATCTTGTTTTTTAATAATGTTTTCTTATCGAATTATTAGTTATTTACAAAAAATTATTTAAACTTTTCACTAAACGACTAAAAATTATTTAACCAGTTATGCTCAGAAAATCTTAAAACTAAAACTAGGTAACATCTTGATTACCCAAAAATCTAGAACGTGATGTTTATCTCCACGGTAAAGTGTCACAAGTACGTAACTAAAAATAACGAGTAAAATGTGAGAAACGAGGCTTGACCTGTTACACCTGTTTAAAAGTAATCGATTGAGTAATACATCCACTAATCGTTTCATTCATGAATCGATTTCAATAGTAAAAGGCCGTAACTCAGTGTTAATTTTCTTTGTGTTCAGGTACGGACTAAGTGTTGGGCCCCAGATTTTATTATTATGTTTATCTTTAGTCTTTAGGTTACTTTACGTTAGGTTTACTTTATGTTTTGTTTCTTACATTGCCCTTGTCAACATTTAAAATTGATTTAAGCATTTAGTTTTTTGTTGATTTACATGTCGACAGTTAAGTCTCAAATAAATACTGCCATCTACAATTTTTGGGATTTTTATTTGAGATTCTAATAAAAAAGACCTACACAAAAAAGTAAATCCTTAATTTTCAATAAAAATCATCATTAATATAATTTTATAAGAAAAAGAAAAGTGCATATAAATTGATTTTTTATCTTAAAAACTAAATCGATAAAAAGCTATGCTCTCTTGTAAAGATAACGTTTTGTAGTTAGCAGTGTTTGGTAATTAATCGTCGATGTGTAACTTGATAAGCACACATGATTAAAATAATATCAAAAATGTTTGTGCAACGGGCAAATAAAACACTCAAATATGCCGTCAGTGCCAAAACTACTGACTCTCTTTTAGTTTCCTATAAGGACTGCTTATATTGCCGTAAATGTCACATTCGATAGTGACGTTGCCGCATAGCGTAAATACAATAAAGTGAGTGCGCTTAGTGGCCGCGTTGGGTCTATGCTTGCGCGGAGTGCGGGGGGCTCGCGCTGTGTGCGGGAGGGGTTAGGCACCGGCCGTTGGGGTACAGCGCGCAGGTGAATCGGTACTGGGACCGCGCCCCCCGCCACCCGCACCCCCCGCACGATAGGCCTGTTGCGACCCGAGAGCGCCCTCACTATTAGTATATTCACTTTGATACCAGTGACTCTTATGTTTTGCTGGGGCCCCCTTAGTCCAACCCTGTACCATAATACGTACTGACTAGTTTAAAGACCATTAGCCTCGCCTTAGAAGACACGGTCGCGTTTATTTACGTAATGTAATACTAATTCTCAACGAGATAAATAAGGAAGTTACGGAACTGGCCCGTTTATAATTATGTTAACCTCTTTGAATTCGATTCTAGTTGTACTTGTTTTAGAACTAGTTCCGTTTTTTTTTTTTGCAGCAAATGAAACTTGTTTTTTAAAATCATGACTGACATAAATTAATTTATTGGTTGGATAAAATATAATGCATTATACCTAATCTAATGTAAAAGTGGGTCAATTAAGCGTTTTTTCTCTACCCTAAGGTTGACTGAAAGAAATCTCTTTAGCGATACGACAGTCATTTCTGTTTCTTTTGTTTTTACAACTCCTTTTTTCGACCTTATGTCCATGAACATAGAGTTCAACTATGGGTAGGTTGATCTGTCGCCGTGTGTACATAAAAGTAAATTTAATTTATTCATTAGTTTGTTTTCTTGTAGCATACAAGTAAGTATGTATATTATATTTCAATAACACATACCTAAATATAATATTTAAATGACAAATAAACTAATACATAAATCTCACAAACAAAATAAATAACAAGCATTATTTGCGCACCATAAACATATATTTTTTTAAAAACATAAACTACGAAACGACAAAAAATCATATCGGAAGGAGTAATAGTAATGATGAAAACCTAATGAGTAAGTAGGTAGGTAGGTATATATAACATGTATAGGTATGGTATATTTATGACCACCGGCTAATTATTGTTCCAAAAACCTGATTCAAATAGTTCAAATTCTTAACATTTCCGCTATGAATGCAACTAACAAGTTTCGTTTCCTTCAGTTAATTATCAACAAATAAAAGCGGAACTAAACATGCACTAAATAACCTAATTAGTGTCTTACATTATTTAATTATTTTTAGATCTATTTTCTGTACTCTTTCTTAGTAGTGACAGTTAAGTAACGAAATAAATAAACGAACCTAGTGAATAATGTGAAAAAATGCCTAAAGAAAGTTCCAAAAATGACAACTGCAACGCTATAGCAAGACTCATAAAAGATCTATGCAGTTGTTCGGAAAACGGCGCATGGTCACCGGAGATGACGACCGAAAAACGCAAGAGTCCATTTTTGAAAAGCGAACTCACAAATATGTCCGCCATGCGCAGACGCATCATGACAATCGCCAAGCGGAAGAACAGAAACGTCACTGCAGAACCTCCCAAACTAAACTACGATACTCTAGTAAAAAAGTCTG
The DNA here is from genome assembly GCA_922987775.1 of Agonopterix subpropinquella. NCBI lineage: Eukaryota > Metazoa > Arthropoda > Insecta > Lepidoptera > Depressariidae > Agonopterix > Agonopterix subpropinquella. The sequence continues at coordinate 18,539,515 of OV277707.1, forward strand.
AAACCTTAACTTCTAACCTCATAAATACAACTATAAGTTCACAAAATAGTACCATAAGAAGAAACATTGACAATTTTTTACAATCTAGAAGAATGTTTGCATTAGAAGAGGACATTTACGAGAAACCAATACAAAGGTCTTTCAACAACTCAACCTGCGGTGAAAACTGGTCTCTCAGTAAAGCATGGAAAATAAACAACACAGATTTCTTCAATCGTTCCCCTAGTTTAGATTCAAATAGACTGATCGATCGAAATTACTCAAACTTAGAACGTATAGATGAGATACCGAAGAAAAAAAGACGGGATAAGAAGCTAAAGGAACAATTAAGATACGATCGAAATATAAAACGTCATATCCGAATCCGTGTGATGCTTTCTTTACGGATGAGGCGGTACATGAAAAGACGGTTAAGAAAACCTTATATACAATCTGCTCAAAACGTTATTCCTCCAAGAAGATTTATAAGGGGAGCTTCGGTAGCTTCCAGCTTTGGAACCCGGTCTTATAGGAGTGTGATGACGGATAAGTTGGGTGATGGTGCAGTGCTGTTCGATGTCCATGAAGCCAGGAACTCTACTATGGAGCTATGCCATGATTACGAAGATGACCTCGACACTTTGGAGATTGCTTTACGCGCCGGTAATTTTAGGTAATAGTTTTTGATGTTTTTATTTTCTAACGCTACTCTTCCATCTCTAGATGTATTAAAACCGTAGATACTCCGTTTGAAATCGAAAATTTGCAGAACATCCTCATTTATAAACTGAATTCCAATCCTGATGCTCAGTTGGGAATAGTTTGGGTGTTATAATTTATGATCTTTAAATGTTGGTCCTAGTTTAAATGTTCTTTTCTTCTTCTCACGTCAAATCTTTGTACTCAATCCGGATTTACCTACTTGACCTACGGCAGATTTTTGATAAATCGGTAATTATAATTAGAGATTCTGTTTGCTTAGTGTATTTGTATATTTGTGTATTTGTATTCTAAAGCGCAGAGACACGTGCAACGGTAACTGAAATGCTATGCTACGGCCTCGTACGGCGACGGCGGGGTCCCGCGGGGGCTAGCAGGAGGGGTGTCGAATTCTGAGCCACGTGCGAGCCATGTGCCAAGTTAATTCGCCCGGGTAGTATTTAGGTATATTTCACACATTTTCTTAGGAATGAAAGTTCGAGTTCGGGTGTTTATGATTCGCAATGAACTTTCTTGGTTAACACATTTTAGATTTAATGTTAATTTTATTAGATTAAATAATATGTTATTAGGGTTTCTGCCCGATAATTCCTATGAATAAATTAATTAAAGTATATTTGTAGAAACAAATACTATAATTTAGCGATTAATCAAAATCGTTGTTTTTAAATATTTTAATTCAGTTAGGAAAATAGGCACCAAAGAGTATTATTGTGATTTCTGAAGATAAACTTTTTATTGATTCAAAATATTTTTTTATGTGAAGTGTGAACTGGCAAAAGAAAGAAAAAAATATCAAAAGCCATAAAAAGTGAAAAGGAAGAAAACTCTTTTCTTTTTAATTGAAGTATTTGGCTTAACGTCATTTTTTTGTGACAGATAGCTGCCAGTTCTGCATTTCTTAGATGCAATGAAAACTTTTTGGGTGTATGAAAAAGAATGTAGACGAGAAATACAAACTTTTTTTGGATCCCAAAAACTTTTTTAACTTCTCTTGTACCTACCTATAAAATCATAGATATAGTAACTAGATGTCAAGAACATTGTATATAGTATCCTATAGGTGGACCAAACTCTCGAATTTCGTGGAAAATGCAAAATTAACTCTAATTTTACGTAATAAGTATTAATTTCCTTCAAATCAAATCAAATCAAATCAAATAATTTATTGCATGAATTACAGGTGAATCATAATTACATATTAATGTGAATAGAAAGCAGATGTTCGGCTACAATCAATTGGTGCTTTGCCGTAACCCTACCTTAAACAGGTGTATACAATATCCTAATATAAATAATAATTAAAAATCACAAATTAATAATGTCAAGAAATAAACGATGTTTTAGAATTTGATACTTAAAACTTAATTAACACTAAGCAATTTCAAAAAATATAATAAAATACAATTCAATTTAAAAACAAAATGATCTAATACTAATACACAAATTAAAAATTAAAAATAAGATTTAATCAACAATAGTAGAGTTACCTGTAGCCCATGTATTCATTAATACTATAAAAACATTTTTCCGACAGCCATGCTCTTAAGGCACTTTTAAACTTATTAAAATGGTATGTCTTGAATGTGTCAGGAAGATTATTAAATATTTTTATACACATACAGTAACAATTTTTCCTTACAATTGTCAGTTTTTTAGGTGGCTGGTATAGTTTATGTTGGTACTGGGCTCGAACGGGATTCCTACGGCAACGGTCCTTGACTTGCTCAAACAGATTTCCGTATTTATAAACAAACAAACAAACATTAATTATATAAATGCTTGGAAGAGTGAGAATTTGATGTTGTTTGAAAAAGGGCCGACAGGATTCAATTCGAGGCAGACCAAAAATTGCCCTAATGCACCGTTTTTGTTTTAAGAAAGCCTTTTCTAAATCCGTTGAGTTACCCCATATCAAAATCCCGTAACTCAACACCGAGTGAATATACCCATAATAGGCTGTAATGGCGGCTTTTCTGGACAAAATTTGACTTATTCGTCTTAAGGCATATACAAATTTATTAACTTTAGTGCAAATGTTGTTTATATGGTTTTTCCAGTTACAAAATTTATCTATCTCTATTCCGAGAAATCGAATATGAGAGACCTCTTCTATTTGTTCTCCATTAAACTGTATATTCAATGTATGGGACCCACCTTGGTATGTTTGAAATTGTAAAAATTTCGTCTTATTAATATTAACTTTTAAGTTATTTAAACTAAGCCAGTTCACTGTTTTTTTTAGAGTCTCGTTAATTTCCTGTTCATACAAACTTAAATTCTCTCCCTTTATAACAATAGAAGTATCATCCGCAAACAAAATACAATCGTGTGGTACAGCTTTAGGTAAGTCATTGATATATAACAGGAACAGCAATGGACCCAAAATGCTCCCCTGTGGAACACCATATGTATTATACTTAAATTTTGATCTATGTGTCTCTACGGTTTTTGAGTTCGGACAGTACTTCATTACTTCTACACATTGCTCTCTGTCACTTAAGTATGTTTTTATCCAATCGTAGGCCTGTCCTCTAATACCATATTTGCTTAATTTATTCAACAATTTCTTGTGGCAAACAAAATCGAAGGCTTTACTCATGTCCATAAAAAGTACTGATACTGGTATTTGTTTGTCAAGACAGTCGGTAACGCTTTTCATTAACTTAAAAGTCGCCATAGAAGTATTTTTGTTTTTTCTAAACCCATGCTGTTCTTCTCTCAAAATATTGTTGGTTAATTTAGAAAGCCAACTAAACGTTTATACATAATTTTCTCATATAATTTTGAAAAAATGGGAATAAGCGTCACAGGTCTATAATTTTCTAATGATAATTTATCTCCTTTTTTGTACAACGGTTTAACAATACTCTTTTTTAATGGCTCTGGAAAAACACCTTCAGACAATGACAAATTAATAGCATAAGTCAATGGATCAACAATTTCGTTAATGCTCATCTTAATCATCTCAGTAGTCATCTCATCATAGCCGACCGCTTTGGTATTATTCAGTGACATTACAGTTTTTTTTACTTCGTCTCTATCTACTGGACCAACAAATATACTTTTTTCTATTGAGTCTATGTTATTTGTGCTGGATACATTCTTCAATGAACAATTGCCAGCAACAATATTAATAAAATAGTCATTAAAAGATTCCGCGATATTTAAGGGGTCATTAATCTCACTGTTATTTACATTGACTTTCGCAATTGACCTATTAATAACATTAGAGGTAGTATATTGCTTTACAACATTCCACACAGCCTTACATGTATTATTAGATTTATTTATATATTTCAAATTACATAATTTTTGAGCAGTGACCATACATTGTTTTAGTACACGTGAGTATTGTATCAATGTTGTTGTAGGCTGACAACCAAGCAAATGTGAGATAACCAGAATACTCGTGTGTCTCTTTCTAACGTGTTGCCAACTTATTAAGCTACCACTTAAGAATTTACCGTAACAAAAGATGTATGTAAATTAAAAAAATATTTTTGTTTTGAAAATTCATAATTTAAAGTATATTAGGTATTGATAATTTTTATTTGTTTTACACTAATTTTGTTCAATTTATGACAAAACAAATAAGGTAAGTACAATACTTTAGTGTATTATTTCAAAACTTTTTAATGGCAACTCTTTGGTGTTATGAAAAAATATTATTATGGCGGACATATTTGAAATTTGAAAAGTCATAAAATAACAAATTAAATTGTTGTGATAACTGATAATAACATTGTAAACCTTCGAAATGGTCAATTTTTGTTGTGTTACTGGATGCAAAAATGAAATTTACCCTGGCTATGGGTTTTCTTTCCACAGGTTAGATATTTCATTGTTTCGCTAAACTTTTCTTAACTAGGGTGACCATTGACCATTTTGGCGACCTATGTATTAAACACAAAATGTGTGTTGCTTGTAGATTTCCCAGGGATGAAACGCTGAGAGAAAAATGGTTGACAGTAGTCCCTGGGAAAACCAGCAAGCCATCACTCGTGTGCTCGAAACATTTCAAAGTGGAAGATTATGTTACAACTTCACGGAAATTCTTGAAATCGAACGCAATACCGTCCATATTTCCAAAGGTATTTTATCATTTCTTACAAACTAGATATGTAGGCAATAATATTATACCAAAAAGAAGCAGATATATGTTACTAGCGCGCGCAAAGTGAAGACTCGAAAACGACCCAATTGGGGCGTTTTTCAATAGTCCGCGTCAAGAAATGCTGCGAGCGAGACGGCTGTGACGCGCAAGGAACATAATAATACTCACATTACGTGACGCGGCACAATTTAACGCACCATTTTCTATGAAGGCATATCTTGTGTAAAATAGCATTTCAGCAATGAATGAAAGCGCTACCCTACTCATGGATACATTTTAGTAAGTAGGGTATGTGTGTCCGGGCGGTGGGTTGACATCGGGTTCAGTAAATTTTATTTTGAAGAAAGAATCATATGTCGAAACCAAGATAATTCAATTCTCGATTCTAAACAAAATACTTTCTAGTTTTGCGATAATTCATTAACACGTTGTATTATTTTTGTGGATGAACGAGAACAGTCGCGGGTAAAATCAAAATTAATTTTATATATGTATATTTTTTTAGTCTGAGTTTACCCCTAAAAACATTTTCAGAATATAAAGATAATATTGAATCCTCAACGAGATGGTAAGAAACAGGCTTGAATAAATGCATATTAGGTATCCCGTCAAATTTGAGAATGAATGGACTCCCTAGTTAGAAAGGGACACACGAGGATTTAGGTAATCTCACTTGCCCCGGTGCCAGCACCGTAGTGTACAATCTAGTTACTATACAAAATTTTTGCTAGATGTAACCATCCCGTGGCCGCACATGAAACAGCAATAGCGTGACTTTTGCATACAAAAAGACGATTTGTTTGGCAAGATGTCATCAACATTCCATAGGTTTGACAGTGGTTTGACATCTTGCCAAACAAAAAATCCGGCCACGGTAAGGCCACGGTGACCGAAACAAAAAATAATATTTCTGTCTTTTTTGTTTACATAAGTTTTCATATCTGGCTATCTCGCTCTCTCATTTCTTGGCTACATCTTTCAGCGTAAGCGAAAAGTTTTTAATCTGGGTATAAAATAATATCTTTCGAGAAATCAGAAACGCTATATGTTATGTTTTCACTATGTTTTTATACTAATACCGAAGAGATAGTAGACATAATCTACCGAAGACTGAATGTTAAACACATAATCTAATCTGAACATGATGCTGAACATGGAATAATTATAAGAATAGAGTCAATAACTCTTATCAACTTATTTATTCAATCCAATCTCAAACACTTTCTTTTCAATTAAAACGTGTATTTTTTGCTCTATTTTCATAAGACCATGATTTATTTACTGCGGCATGCTAATGCGCAAATATCTCTGTAGATACAGTTTTTTTAGTACCTAACAAGTTATAAAAAGACATCGCCCAATCCCGTCTCGCCTACAAAACGTGTAAATTTTAATTTTATAAGAAAGGCCACGATGGAAAACGATGATTTTCTTGGGAAGCACGATATTCCTCCTAACCTGTGTATAATTTCAGCTATAATACGATTTGTATTTGTTCTTTGATCATACACATTCGCCAGCTGGGAAACGACCCGAAACGAATACACTTTGTCATGTGGGCAATTTCTTTTGCTGCTTGCAGGAGTGCGATTTTTGAATTTCATTCGCTGAGTTTAGCAGATGAAAATGTCAAAATTACTGTGGAGATATGCATCTTTCTACTGCTGATTTGTCATTAAAAAATCATTCTTCAGGAGTGCGATTTTTGAAAGTCAAAGATGCGTATCTCCATACATTTTCAACTGCTGAGTTCAACGTATGAGATTCAAAAATCGAACACCAGGAGTGCGATTTTTGAATTTCATTCGGTGAGTTCAGCAGTTGAAAATGTCAAAAATATTGTGGAGATATGCATCTTTCTACTGTTGATTTGACATAAAAAAATCATTTTTCAGGAGTGCGATTTTTGAAAGGCAAATCAGCAGTAGAAAGATTTTTCAATTTGATGGTCTAATCCGCCCTCGAGTTTATCTTATTGTGGGGGCTGGCGAGACAGCAACACTTCAACCCGACTGGATCCTCCCTCAAGTTTAACCACAGTATAAGAAAGAGTATCGTTTAACGTGGTTTAAATATGCTTAAAAAGAATATAGCGTGTTTTCAGTGACCTTTCCTCTAATAATTTCTAATATCCATACCATACAAATGCATACTAAGTGACGAATATAAGGTCATTCGACCACACATTGCCTAAACCCTGTGCCCCCACGGATGTAAATCAGTCTACCATGACACTATTGTTAACCCCATATTTATGTGTTACCGACTAATATGTCTGCCTATTTCGCATTGCGTGCGCGCAATGGTGTTTAAAGAGAGTATTGTTTGTATTTCGCATGGGTTTGGGAAAGTGTGAATGATTTTATTCGCTATTCAGATTTTACAATGTCATGAAAATTTATTGAATGAGAGACTAACATTATTCTTGGTAGTTGATTTCGTAGGTGTGTTGTGTGTGTGTTCTGCGAGTATTCGATTCGAGTATAGGTACCGATAAGACTAGTCTAGTTTCAGTATTAGTTCGATAATGAACATTTGAGACAAAAAAAAGTCGTAATGGTTCGGTAGCAGTTCCAAACTACTGAGACTAGACTGATCTTCTTCTTATCGTGTGAGCAGAGCCCTGGTGTCAGTGTTTTTTCAGACCGCCTTACGGCCTCTGACGTGATTTTTATATAACGACTACTACCACAAGAGATAGTTAGCCGTGACCAACGGCTTAACGTGCCATTCCAAGCATGAAATCATTTTTCTTTTCAGACAATCAGGTGATTCAGCCTGCAATGTCTTAACCAACTGGGGAAAAACGCACAAAGTGATTTATCACTAGGTGCCCCCCGTGGGAATCGAACCCACGACCTCCGTGTCGAGAGCCAATGCTCTTAACCATTAGACCACGGAGGCAGTTCAGCACTAGACTGATAATGATAACAATGATAAGACATCAGAAAATCAAAGTAAAAAGACAGAAAATCCAAGTAAAAAGACAGAAAATCAACGTTAAAATAAACTAAACTAACTAGCCTCATCAATCCACATTCGCCCACTGCTGGACGAAGGTCTCCTTTTATTGAGCAGTTTATAACGATATTGGGTGCTTATCTGGAATCTTAATGTTAATATATAAAAATCCCGTGTCAAGATATTGGTCACGATGTTCGTTTACGCTAATCTCTGAAACCACCCAACCAATCAAAGAGAATATAATCACCAACCAATTTCAATGAAATTTTTGAATGTGTATGCTTGGTTCCAGTCTGAAAGATAGGATTGTTTTGAACCCGATAGGTGGCGCCACCCGGGCGAAGCTAGGGCGGGTCGCCAGTATTTAAATAAATACCTAAATGTATTTTTATTAATTTTTATGGACTCAGGAGTGCGATTTTTGAATCTCATTCGCTGATTTCAGAAGTTGAAAATTTCAAAATTACTGTGGAGATAAGCATCTTTCTACTGCTGATTTGAGTTTCAAAAATCATACTTCAGGAGTGCGATTTTTGAAAGTCAAATCAGCAGTAGAAAGATGCATATCTCCATAGTAATTTTGACATTTTCAACTGCTGAACTCAGCGAATGAGTTTCAAAAATCGTTTGTAGATTGCTAAATATTTTGTTCGTTACTCTCGCATCCTCAATTAACTTGAACATGTTATTTTAAAGAACTGCAATTTATAAAAAAAATCTAAATCGATTTGGCCTGCCTCGCCTCCGCCATATCATCTATAGTCTATCTACAGAGTGAAATTGATATCATTAGCATCCTTTTAAACTAAGAATCTAAACCATCAAACTGAACAACTTTTACTATGGGAGCAAACCGATCGGAGCAACTAAAAAATCAGTTGTCCCATACTAAACTGCAATGCCTACTCGACTCAAATGTATGCAACAGCAGTTTTTTTTTTGCTCCGATCTGTTTGCTCCCATAGTAAGAGTTGTTCAGTTTGATGGGTAGTCTCTTAGTTTAAAAGGATGCCAATGATATCAATTTCACCCTGTATACCCTCAACTGTAACTATATCTTATTCAGTGAAGAAAAAAAAATATGTACGGTCGAATTTAGAAACCTACTCCTTTTTTTAAGTCGGTTAAAAATCCAATATGCTACGTAGAATTTAAACATCGCACCTCCGCAGCTCCAGTTTAAATTGACCCTAAGAATTTGTGTATTAAAAAAACAGCACTCCAGTTTATTTCGAGACATAATATCTTCGGTTATTAAAAAAGCACTTGTTTTAACAACCTTGGTTGACCTTGTGACGTGAGAGGTCAATCACACACATACCTACAGTTAAAAGGTGAATACACTGCGGTTACGCGGGCACGGGTGAAATGTGATGCGGTTTGCGGTGCGGTAGATATGATATCAATGAGCAGTGTTAGAGGAAGCACCGGATCTAACGTACCTATAACCACAAGCTATAACTGCCATGCCAAGAATGCGACTCAGTGGTTAAAGGAGGGTACCGAGCCTATTGTGCTGCCCTCAATCGTATTTTTTTTATTTCTAAACAATTAAACAACATTAAAAAAAACATTACGGATTATTAATGCTTTATGCTTGCTATTATCGTTAAACCGCCAAAAGTGGACACCTATTCCGTTAGCCGAGGGTCGCGGGTTCGAATCCTGTAAGGGACACATATTTGTACTTATGATGATTATGAATAGATACGTATTAAACACGATCTAGGAACTAACCTTGTCAATGTTTCAATTGGAATTTGAGCGAAGAAATCCCTTATTAAAGTAAATTCAATTTAAATTTACGCTAATAGTGGTATGTGTCACTTACACGGAATTTAAACTTAAAAAATTGTGCGCATTTTTTTCTAGATTATCAACATAATAATTTTTTTTACAATATTAAATCAAAACAAAGTAAATCAAAACAGTATTTAAATAATTTTAATTTTACTAGCGCCATCTAGTATCGAGTAGACGTACTAAAATTATTACTCTGCGGCGGCGCGTCGGAACAGTCGGAAGTGAAGAGTCTTCGATATGAACCAATGGTACATTAAGGTATCGATAGATGGCGTTGTCCACACTTTGCTAGCGTTGATGTCTTTTGTACTAGAATTCTGAAATTGCTTTTTACATCTCTGTTTTCATAATGTAAGAATAGTAATAATGATTAAATAATGCTAGGCTTTAGCGTGCGGTCAATTTGGGTAAACGATTTCCTTAATTTTCACATAGACTGCTTCTTGGAGTCGAAATGATAAAAGGTTAATTGCTATCGTTGTGAAGATATTTGCCAATCAGCGTAGAGGCTTTGCCAGAGTGCACCCGACGTATCGAGGTTTAAGTACGTCACTCAAGGAGTCTGTCTTCGTGCAACTTAGTTTAGTAAACTTTAAATTAGCGATGCCATGGCTCCGCGCGATTTGCACTAAGTATCCACGGCCGGAGACCAAAACATTTACGCTATTTACGCTATGCCTAATCATCTTTGGCCTAAACTAAAAAGACAAACCTTCTTCGTGAATCAGTCTATCTATTATTGAAAACCGTATCAAAATCCTTAAAATAGTTTCTGAGATTGGGCTACAAAGACTGTTAGGACGACTGAATTAACGCGGCGTGGGACTTAAATTCAATGTTTTTTTAATTTTTTTTTTAAATTTTTTTTATTATGATGATAATTTTGCAGGAGCGGTCGATTAGCTGTCGAGGGTTGGTGCTGCACGCGCGCCATGCCGGCGGCCGGGGCCGGGGGTCGTGCCAACAACGGCGCCCTGGCGCTCCACTACGCGGCGGCGCGAGGCTGCCTGGACTGCGTGCGCCTGCTCGCCAACACTACACCCGATGTTAGGTAAGTTACCTATTTATTCTTATTGTTGACTGCTGAAAGCAAGGTTCGTACACCGAGTTTAAAATTAAATACGTGCTTCAGACCATCAAACTGAACAACTTGCACTACATAATAATACCTACAGGAACCGCGATTTGGGTAGAGCCAAATGTATGGGACAGCAGATTTTTCTTCGCGATTTCAATACTGGCTCTTTAGTGAAAGTTGTGATGTTGAATTGATTGATTGATTGATTCAGTTTGATTTTATTTTATTTCATTTTATTCATTTTAGGAAAACTTACGGACTAATTACAGGATAGTAGGGTATTAAAATTTTTTTTTAAAACAACGTTGCCAACTAAAAGTTTGATGGTCTGAAGAACCCTGTATAATAATAATAACACTGCAACCATTGCTGATATTGTGTTCACACCAAGCTCACCCATTTTTACAGATGGACTTGTAGTATTTTCTTTTCATTTTCTGGTATAATTTCACCACGATGAATAACAAATACAACCGTACATGCATTCCGTAGAACTTAGTGATACAGGCCAGGAACCGAAAGGCCGCCGCGTGATTGAGTTTCCAGCTCTCTTCCGTATGGGATCACCGTTCTTGTTCTACTGATGGTACTTCTCGATTGTACTTCTAGAGTGCGATTTTTGAATCTCATTCGTTGAGTTCAGCAGTTGAAAATGTCAAAATTACTGTGGTGATACGCATCTTTCTACTGCTGATTCGACTTTCAAAAATTGCACTCCTGAATATGATTTTTGAAAGTCAAATCAGCAGTAGAAAGATGCGTATCTTTCCACAGTAATTTTGACATTTTCAACTGCCGAACTCAGCAAATGAGATTCAAAAATCGCACTCCTGGTCCAGCAGGGTCTTCTTTGCCTAAATTCGTAGCGGGTTTCATGACAGATTACTGTCATCACCCGGGCCTGGACTTCATTGTCTAGTGTTGTGAATGGTCGCCGCTGTTGATCCTGGATTACACGAGTTACAGTCCACTGTCCAAGAGATGTGTTGGGCGTGCGTTAAAAAAACATTTACTCACCGATCTCTGTGCCGCAATCAACTCAAATTAAAATTGTTTGTTTAAATTAGTATCATTATTAAAATAACTGTTTGATCATAGGACCTAATCTGCTACATAGTCGACGTTCGTAGCCTTCTGACTTGTTACTATAGTGTCCTTTGACTTGTTACTATACTTAGTGCTTAAAAGTTTGACTCTGGTCCGAACATAGCTCTTTAAACAGTAGTTGCTGACTGAGCAGAGATGTGTACTCCATGCAAAGTTACTCTACCATTTTTCAGCCACCTCATGCTCCTGGACTGACTGCTTTGCATTGCATGCCTTTTAAAAAGGCTCTATATGAAATATCAATTAAAAGACATGCACCTGTGCAGTACACGGTGCTTAATTGAAAAAGAAACTTAAAGAAATAAGAGCAGTCTGTGATAACTAATTGTTAACAATTATTTCCTGCAGTAAAACATTGAAATAAATCTAAGCTAGCACTTACAGACGCAGTAATGCTTAATATAATGGCGATGCGTGCTCGCCTTATATTATATTAAACTCGTCACACGCCATTACCTTCCATCGATTGTACAGTCGGCTAGGAAAGTTCTTTCTTGGAGTATGAAAGTGCAGATTGCGGTTACTGGCCTATATTACTAAACTAGCAACCCGCTCCGGCTTCGCCTGGGTGCCACAAATACCTAACACATATCTTCCTTATGAATCAGTCTATCTATTATTGAAAACCATATCAAAATCCCTAGCGTACTTTCTGAGATTAGCCTTTAATTGATGGACTAGTTTCTTGGGATAAGATAGAAGTTAAGTAATTTTTAACAGAACTCTTATATATTCCGTGACAACAAATGGGGAGTCCGAGTTCTAGAATGAAGAATGAATGGACAGGCAGGTGTAGTGTAGAGTGGGACGTTATCCTTTGCTGGTACGACGACTTGAGACTGGTAGCGGGGAGAGACTGGGTGAGGAAAACTGAGGATAGTTTTGTGGCGCGCGGCGCGCGTTGGGACAGGCTTCAGATGACGTGTTCAGCACTGGACGCTGACGATGGCGATAAAAAAATCATTTAATTATTAAAGCGGTGAAACATTCTGAAATGGGTTTTGTTATTTATTGGGTTGAAGTGTTTAATTAGTAGAAAAACCTTTTCTTTCTCTTAAATTACTCCCTCAATCAATAAATTAATTACACCTACTTTATTGCACACCAAAACAGAACATACGTTTGAATAAAGATAAAGAATCTCCCTCTTAAAGATAATGAAAGAGATGGAAATGGGCAGGGTGCATGGGGAAACTTACGACAAATGCCGAAGAGTTTTTGAGTGGCGACCGCGTACCGGAAGGCGTAGCGTGGGTAGGTCCCCCACAAGGTGCACCAACGACCAGGAGTGCGATTTTTGAAAATCATTCGTTGAACTCAGCAGTTGTAAATGTCAAAATTACTATGGAGATACGCATCTTTCTACTGTTTATTTGACATTAAATAAACATACTCCAGGGGTGCGATTTTTGAAAGTCAAATCAGCAGGAGAAAGATGCATATCTCCATAGTAATTTTGACATTTTGTACTGCTGAACTCAGCGAATGAGATTCAAAAATCGCACTCCAGGAGTGCGATTTTTGAACATCATACGAGCGACTCGGCAGTAGAAAATGTCAAAATTACTATGGAGATTATGCATCTTTCTACTGCCGATTCGCTCGTATGATATTCAAAAATCGCACTTCTGGTGGATGAGGGCAGCGCGCAACACCGGTTTATGTCCAGTGGTTGGTTGTGACGATCCTTGGGAGAGGCCTATATGTCCAATGGTTGGCTGAGATGATGATGATAATGGAAGAGAATGGAAGTTATTTCGTAGTTGACTGTACGACTAGCAGGGAACATGGCCATATTAGTTTTTGTTTCTACATCGGCGAGTGTCCAGTAACTGTCCAGTCACGATACATAACGGGCTATGTACTGTTCTCGTAATGCTGTTTATGGAGATTATGTTTATTAAGGCCGGCCTTTCTTGTCGCTGTTTATAAACTTGGTTTTGTTATAAATAAATAAATACAACGTGTTAATGAATTAACGCAAAACTAGAAAGCAGTTTGTTTAGAATCGAATTATCATGTTTTGAACATAGGTAATTTTTGTAAGAAATTTACGGAACCCGATCCCAAATGGCACATGTAGCATTATAAGAGACCACTTTTGGTGTAACTCGGAACTTGTTGCATTAATTAACACTTAATAGGGTTCAACTGAGAACTTAGAGCTGCTTATTACGCTTTAGTCTTTATAATAGCATTATAAGAGCAGGAACGGATACTATTGTAACGGGATCAGAGTTAGAGCAGCTGTCAAAAATGCCTTCTTACAGCCTATATCGCATTGGTTGCTTAAGAGCATTATAGGGGCAGTAAAATATGATTATTGATGTATAAAGGTGTAGAATTATACCACTGTAATGCTAGCATCTTAAAAGAGTCAATGTGAACTACTGTACAGCCAATAGAGTTAAAGTGGTGTACACGTAGAGTGATTTAACGCTTAAAGTTCTATATTGGTTCACCTCAACTCTGTTATTCAGCCTCTTTTTCAAAGCTGCTTAAAGGTGTTATATTAGCACTCGTGAACACCATAGGTATTCCGAGATACCCTTGTAACTCAGAAATACAGCATTTGGTAGTAAAGTGGTGTACACGTAGATTGATTTAACGCTTAAAGTTCTATATTGGTTCACCTCAACTCTGTTATTCAGCCTCTTTTTCAAAGCTGCTTAAAGGTGTTATATTAGCACTCGTGAACACCATAGGTATTCCGAGATACCCTTGTAACTCAGAAATACAGAATTTGGTAGTAAAGTGGTGTACACGTAGAGTGATTTAACGCTTAAAGTTCTATATTGGTTCACCTCAACTCTGTAATTAAGCCTCTTTTTCAAAGCTGCTTAAAGGTGTTATATTAGCACTCGTGAACACCAAAGGTATTCCGAGATACTATTGTAACTCAGAAATACAGCATTTGGCAGTAAAGTGGTGTACACGTAGAGTGATTTAACGCTTAAGGTTCTATATTGGTTCACCTCAACTCTGTTATTAGCCTCTTTTTCAAAGCTGCTTAAAGGTGTTATATTAGCACTCGTGAACACCATAGGTATTCCGAGATACTCTTGTAACTCAGAAATACAGCATTTGGCAGTAAAATGGCTACAGAAAATACCACTATATTGCTTTAGTCTGCATAATGGCGTTTAAGTAGTTCACATGAATGGCTTAAGCGTTGATGTGAACCATAATAACACTAATATAAGCCGACAGGCTGCATATTGGTTCACTTGAACTCTTATTTACTGCAATAAGCGTTATAGAGGAACCGGTGTGTACTCTTGTACAGCCATAGTCGTTAATTCAGGATTATAAGAGTTCACATAGGTTTCTTAAGAAAGCTCCATTTTGTTTATACTTATACTTTATAACCTAAACCATATGATAAATAAAATTATGGTGTTGTTTATGTTTTACTAATGATTTCTGCTTTTATTTACACGTAAAACACATATTTATTATAATATAAAATAAAACTTTGTATGATTAAATGTAAATCAGACACAAAAAATGTACACATATATTTTGACGTGTAATTATTTTCACAATATTTCTAATTAAAAACGAAATATTTCCGAGGCGCGTAAAAAATTTGCTATAAAACCATATAAACATTCACAATGAACTTGCATTCCCAAATGTTTTCACAGGCTAATATTATAAAAGTGTACTTAACTAGGTTATCAAAAATTCTCAATAAAACTTCACTTCACGCCATTAATAACCAACACTCACGGAATTTATTTAAAGAATCAACTCTACTAATAAAATAAATTCAGGTTTTTATGTACACACTCTGCTGATGCTAGAAGTATAATGTAGAACCTCAAGCGTTATTTAAGTATAGCAGTAACCCCAATATAATGGCTTAGTCTGTATAACAGGACACTTGTACTCTGTTAAGCAGCTGATATAATGCCTTGTGGCCCATTATAATTCCAATATAGAACCTTAGGCTGTATAACTTGTGCCCAAATAAGAGTTATATCGGTGTTAACAGCGCTGTTAACACCATTGTAACACCATCTTATACAGCCTTTAGTTTCCGTGTACACCAAAAGTGGTCTCTTATAATGCTACATGTGCCATTTGGGATGTCAACACACCGCACGGGCACACTCACCCTTACCTTACTTACTACCAAAACAAGGTTATTAAAATGTTTCCATCAGTACGATAGCGCTTTCATTCATTGCTGAAATGATAACAAATAATTTTTTCCGCAAAACTTAAAATGCGAATAACTTTAAATTTTAACTAATAAAATAATGAAATTATTGTTCTAATCTAATTATTTTGTTATACTTAAATCAGTTGGGGTGTATGAGGTTTTGCGCTAATTTATTAACACGTTGTATAAATATCTTGGACATCATCACACAATTATCTAGTCACATTTAAAGTACCAGAATCTAGCCTGGACTTGTATTATGATGACTAGACAACGATATACATTACATACATAGATACAAACATCCATGACTCGGGAACAAATATTCATATTCATCGTACAAATATTTGCCCCTTACGGGATTCGAACCCGCAACCCTCGGCACAGCAGGCAGGTTCACTACCGACTGAGCTACCGGGCCGTCAAATATAATTATAAATAGCTTCTGTAAGCAATGCTTTAGGGCCTATTTCACCACTTTTAGATAAGTTCTTAATAGCTTGTCTGAACAGAACGTTTGACATATATTCCGAGAGATAAGTGTACTTTTTGCAACCATCAGCAGCAAAGCTGATTCAGTGTTTATGGGGTGTAGAGCATCTCTGTGATGGGTATGGACCAGGTCTGCCTGCATAACTCCAGTCGGTTTAGGAGTTACTGATGATTAAAGGTCTGTAAAAAATTTACGATCAGCTCCAAGGCTGACCGTCTGATATTGTTGTAGTATGTACTGTAGCTATTTGAACAGTACAAAAACTGACATGGTTCATCAGTCGGTTTAGGAGATACAGCCGTTCAAAGGTCGGAACTTTGACTGGCTGTATCTCTTAAACCGACTGGAGTTATGCAGGCATACCTGGTCCATCCCCATCACAGAGATGCTCTACACCCCATAAACACTGAATCAGCCTTGCTGCTGATTGTTGCAAAAAGTACACTTATCTCTTATACTAATATTTTATACGAAAGATAATGTCAAACGAACTACCAGATAAAGCTATTAGGATAACCTAAATGCGTTACATACTTTAGGGGTCGGGGGGGGGGGGGGGGGGGTATTATTACGGGACCAACTTTGAAATCGTTGAAAAACCGTTATCCCCTAGTTGTCTCGTGCACCCACTAGATGAAATGGGGTATATTCTAAGGCAGAAGCAATTTAATAAAGAAAATAAGTTTTTAATTTGAAATTAAAAAACCCCGCGCCATATACAGGGTGTAACAAAACACCCTAGTAACTTAAGGGGGTGCTTCAGACCATCAAACTGAACAAATTTCACTATGGAGCCAACATCGAAATCGCGAAAAAGAAATGGTCACAAATCGAAAGTATTGTCCCGATATTGCCATAACAGGTGTAAAGTATTACATAATTTACATCAAATTTACATAAACAACACCTACATTATACTTTTGTCTACTTTCATTTGTCTATTATGTCTTTATGCCATCTTATTTGGGTAAACTAAGAGTAGACCGGTAGAGTGGGAGAATCGCGATTTCAATGTTCATAGGTACTGTTTAAATTCTGTTCAGTTTGATTTGGTCTGAAGCACCTCCTTAAGAAGTTTACACCCTGTATTCTACAGACGATGTAGGGGCGCAGTCGGGCGCACTAAGAAAAAATTCTACGAAAATCCACCCCTAAGACTTAGGGGGCCTTAGTAGAAGAATATGGGTGTAAGCAACGCGGTTGAACGAATGAAGAACATTTAAATAAATGATAACCCATGAAAAAAAAAAGCATTTAAGGCGCAACCATTATTTAATATAAATGATTAACTGCACTCAATATTTGTCTACGTACCTAAACAATTCTGTAACAGAGGCGACCGACGGAGGCGGAGAAAGCGTTACCGAATTAATTGCGCTTATCCGACCATCTGCGCCCGCGCAATCTGAGCATCTTCACACTCCGCTTGCAGAGATCTGATTGGTTGAAGTTGCAGTAGTTTAGTTGTTTATGGCCTAATTCTATGGTGGAGTAATGGTTTAAGTGGTGGGTAATTTGATAACTGTCCGGTAGGCTGTTTACAGTTGGGGATATCATCATTATACGTCCCACTGCAGGGCACATGCCTACCCTCGGGGAATGTATGGGCGTGCCCAATGCGGATTGGTAGACTTCGCATACGCATTGGAATTTCTTCTTCAGAGTATGCTGGTTTCCTTATGATGTTTTCCTCTAACCGTTTGAGAGCAGTTGGTATTACGTAGACAAGTTATAAAGACTCATTAGTACATAGCATGTCATCCGTGTGGATTTGAACGCGGACCTCAAGATTGAGTTTTCATACCTTTCCGCATTTTGCCACAGACGCCGACACTCCTTTATAACGCAAGATATTTTATAATAGACTGCATCTGATATCTCTGGATCAGCCCCGGGTCTAAAATCAGGGGCAGTACGTTGGATTGCTTGGCAGATTGGTAGAATTCACATACACATGCAAGTTTGATTGACACAATAATTATTAAGCAGGCTAAAACATCTGAATGACCGTATGAAATAAATGCAATCTTATGACAATTATTGACATGCAATCAAATGCTGAAATGTTGTCATGCCATTAATTTCTTAATTAACATGTAGAACATAAATTAATTCAACTTAATTATAATTCGCCAACTTCGATTGTGAAATGATTCAAATTATGAAAACAATGAAATATCCGGTGTTGTATGTGTGAAATGTTGTGAAATGTGTGTCGTATTTCTGGTCTATTCTAGGCATTCATTGCAATAAGATTGTTATGATTGTTACAAATGTAGCAGCAGTAGAAAGATGCATATCTCCGCAGTAATGTTGACATTTTCAACTGCTGAACTCAGCGAATGAGATTCAAAAATCGCACTCTGGGAGATACGCATCTTTCTACCGCTGATTTGACTTTAAAAAATCATAATTCAGGAGTGCGATTTTTGAAAGTCAAATCAGAAGTAGAAAGATGTATATCTCCATAGTAGTTTGGACATTTACAACTTCTGAGTTCAACGAATGAGTTTCAAAAATAGCACTCCTGGAGTGCGATTTTTGAATCTCATTCGCTGAGTTCAGCTGTTGAAAATGTCAAAATTACTATGGAGATATGCATCTTTCTACTGCTGATTTGACTTACAAAAATCATACTTCAGGAGTGCGATTTTTGAAAGTCAAATCAGCAGTAGAAAGATGCATATTTCCATAGTAACTTTGACATTTTCAACCGCTGAGTTCAACGAATGTGTTTCAAAAATCGCACTGCTGTACCTTATTATAATAGCGTTATGGTGCTAACCTTCAGCGGGTAAAAGTAGAGCAATTTTTTTTTGAAATGACCTTGTTTATTCATAGGAAAACCACACAGTCCACATTTTCCTTTACTTGCTAGGAAAAACTAAATATTATTACAGGAGTGCGATTTTTGAATCTCATTCGGTGAGTTCAGCAGTTGAAAATGTCAAAATTACCGTGGAGACATGCATCTTTCTGCTGCTGATTTGACTTTCAAAAATAGCACCCCTGGAGTATGTTTTTTGAATGTAAAATCAACAGTAGAAAGATGCGTATCTCCATAGTAATTTTGACATTTTCAACAGCTGAACTCAGCGAATGACATTAAAAAATCGCACTCCTGTTTCGAATTATAAAACTACAAATTATACCAAATTCCGATTGACCACACTTTCATCGCCATTAACACGCCATAACACTACAAAACCAATATTCCTAGAATCTATTACATACCAATTTCACAAACTGTCAATCGGCATCAACGGAACGCTTTGCGGAAACCCGGCTTAAGAAAAAAAAAAAGAATTATAATTACTAACAAAGAAAGCGAGTAAATGGGTAACTGATGCTGTGGCTAAGTGATAAAGGTGTGGCTTTAGTGACGGTTCTTTATGGGCTTCGATCAAAGTATGTTCACATTGAAGCCAATTTATGGGCTTGGAGCGCGGTCAAAGTTTGGTCCTTTAAGGGCCTATGTCGAAAAATAATTTAAGCGAAACAGGCGTGGGATAGCTTATATTACGGCCTGATGCGAGAGAAAGAGATGGGGCGCCGCGCGCGCCTGAAACGAATCGAGCGCCAAATCAAACTTTATTTAATTGTGATGGTACTATTTATGCTATTTCAATTCTGCTCTAATCAAAATTTAGAAAATATCAATATCTTTTTTTTAAATCAAGTCTCGTGTTTCTATTATTCACCGTTTAGAAGTTCCAAGCGTTTATAGATAAAAACGGAGGCTACTTTGGCTTGTTTTTCTATCGAGAAAATGTGTCTTAATCGTGTTTTGGCTCTAATCAAAACTTCAATTATATGTTCAATTTACACATATCCGAAAATCATACTCCTACTGTTAGTACTTCATGATATATGAAGCTTTGAAGAATCCAATTTTTTTCACATAGCCCCTTAAAGCCAATTTATGGACTTGGCGCAGGATCTAAAGTATGTTCCACAGCACCAACTTTATGGACTTGGCACCCTGTGCACGAATAAAGTATGTCCATTGAAAGAACTTTATGGGCTTGACGCGCGGGTAAAGTATGTTCCATTAAAGCCAATTTATGTATGGGCTTGGTGCACGAACAAAGTATGTTCCATAGAATCAAATTTATAGGCTTGGCACACGATCAAACTGTATTCTTTTGTACGTAAATCGAAATAAAGTTTTTATAAACACTGGTTTAGTGTAATGATTAAAATCGAGCTACTGGTTTTAAAGTTTTATCAAGTTGTAAGCGGTTATATAAAATAACAGAACTATATAATTTCAATCGGTTTTACATAATCAAGTATAAAATTAAAAAACCGGTATTCCAGTAATGCTAATTAAATCAAAGACTAAAGGAATTTATTGCTGAGCGATTTTGAAGACACATCCGCTTAACCAGGGTATAAGTAGGTAGGTACGAAAGTAATTCAAATACCACGCCTTTTTCTCTCCCCTAATATGAAAGAGAAAAATGGTTAATCTAAAGAAATTTGTGCGGTGAAAATTGTGAGTCTCCAACTTTTTAAAAATAAAATCGCTAACGCTACCTCTTCCGCTCCGCTCATCACCTCACGAGGGATCTTAATAACAAGTAGTCTACTTCATAGTAATGCACTTAGTACAGATGCTACTCCGCCTGTGCTCACACTGAGCGCATCGTGCGCGTGAGTCGATTTTGCGAGTTTTCTTTTTAAGTGCAAAGAAAATTTCGTGCCAAGTGTTCGGTTTGTGGCGGTTTTCCTTTTGTGTTATCGTTTGTATTGACGGGTGCGATAAGGGATTGTGTTATATAATAGGAAATATTTACGTAATAGTTCTTAGGTATTCTTTGGTCAAGTTTTGACATTGACCTAGCGTTACAATATAGGTACTTATGATGTTTTGTTGGATTGTTTATTATGAATTTCTCAAATCGAATGTTTAATTAAAAAGTATTATTTTATAGTTCGTGAATTGTCTTTTGAGAATAGACTAAATATTTTTTGCTGAAACAATGTTTTACTTCTTTTTCATATATAATATTATAGACGCAAACAGTAAATTGTTTGGGCTCGTTCGAGATGATGGTTTATTTAGCTAGAAAACATTTAATTTTGGGCTTTCTTAGATTAGCTTTTTAAATAAGGTTAAATTCGGTATTTTAAGTAAGGTTCAATATATTAGGAATCAACCAATTACCTAGATGTTAATTTTGAACTTGATTCTAGCGTCTTTTGTGGAAATTATAATTATAGAAGATTGTCTTTCCTCAATTTTGATAATTTTAATTTGAAACAAAAGACAATTATTTTGACATTATGGTTACTTTCCGTTTCCGTTGTCACGTCCTTGCCTTTTAAACAATATCGTATTAAATTATTGTTTTTAATAACGATTATTACTTATAACATCCGATTTAGCATCTAAATGTATGTCAAAAGAGTGCATCAAATGCAGAACCATTGTGCATTGTGTTTTAAAGGAAACACATTGTTAGATGCACTTGGCCCAATTTACAATTGTTATGGTATTTTGAATGCTATTGATGGGTCGTTATGGTTAATTTTTTAGGTCTTGTAGTGGATTAGGTCAAGGTTGTGCTAGATAGTTCCGAAATATGCATTTTTGTCTGTTGTCCGTAGTATCTAAATATATTTAAAAGGGAAAACGAAAAAAAATTGTAATTAGGTTGGTACCTACTGTCATCAAGTGTAAGTGGGCTCAGTTTCTATGTATTTATTGTATTGTATGTGCTCCAAGGAGCCACTTTAGGAATTTTATATGGAAATCTGACTAAGCAACGCAACAGTTTATAAAAGAATCAGAAACAAAGCGAAAGGAACTAAAACGTAATTTGCCGAATATATTCAAATTAATGTGCATTAACATATTAAATCTCTCTACTTTCTGAACTTGGTAAAAGCGTACTAAAATGTGAATTAAGATTGTTTTCATAGAAATAATCTTTCTTTATAAACAGCAGTAGAGATGCCCACAATTACTGACTTAATTTTATTACGCACGCGTATAATCACTGAAATAAGTACCAATTGTATCGAAAACATTGTAATATGATACAATTTTACATTTTATCCATAATACCTGTATTTCAAATAGATACCGAATAAGTCTGTTTGTCTTTGTGTTTGTCTATTTGTTTGGGCATCACGTAAAAACTAGTGACACGATATTATTTGGATGTAGTTTTCAGAAAAGAGAGAGCATAATAACGTTTAGAATCTAGATTATACTGCATAGCATGCCACCGTGATACAGCGCTATCACACCTTCGCTCTCTTTCTATTTGCGTGCGAACGAACGAGATAAAATACGTGATACAGCCAATATACAGCCGTATCACTTGTAGCATGCTACGGCTCAGGCATCACATGTCTCCATAGATTCATATGAAACTTTCAGATTGCATAGTTAAGCTATGTATAAAATCAGAAGAATCCTATCGTAATCTGAACATTCCGTTGAGATTTTCCGCATGAGCGTATTCCCGTTAAATGCATGTAGTGAGGCTGAGCATCCGTTCCGTTGCGTTGCTGCGCAGGCGCATGCCAGATGAATCGTTATGTATACCTACACATCCCTGTAGAATATTGTTAATATACAGGGTATAAAATTAAATGCGCCTTATATCAAACAGTGTGCTTTAGACCATCAAAATCGAAAGCTGCCATTTCATACAATTTTGGGTCGAGTAGCGTTTTTGTTTTGCAATTTCAATTTCGGTCCCATAGTGAATGTATTGTGAAGCACCCTCTAAGATATGGAACGTATTTAATTGTACACTTTGAATACAGGATGCTAGGGTAAACTTAAGGGGTGATTGTACCTACCTATGATACTGATTAACTTTCCCTAAGAAACCTATAGAAAATTCTCAAAAAAAATCACGTTTCATACTTCCATATTACATACTAAATGCAATTAGCTGATCAAACGTTTGTATGAAAAGTCGTTGCAAAAAAGTTTTTGCGAATTTCCTATAGGTTTCTTTGAGAAAGTTGTTCAGTATCATGGGTATAATCTCCCTTTAAAGTAATGCAATTGTTTACCCTAACACCCTACATAGAATGCTGATATGAATGGCTTTGATATCCGTAGGTCACTACGGCATTCTATGTAGGGTGTTAGGGTAAACAATTGACAGCAGAAAATTTCTATGTAGGTACACAAATAATCAGTCGCTGTATCGTATTGGTTGTGAGAAATCGTTAAAATTAGAAGTGTATTTTTTATGTGAATTTGAGTTTTGTTTCTGATACACTTTACCTCACTCACATTTGTACATTTCCTTTCCTGTTTTTTCTAGAGAACTTCATTAATTTAATCGTGGTTATCGATATAGTATCATCATCATCATGTTTAGGACCTACGCTCTTGTCGGTGGAGTATTCGCCAATCCTGTCTATTTTCCGCTAGTCTGTTGAGTTCTTGATACGAGACGACATCAACCTTTCCCTTCACTTGGGCTAGGTAACTCTGTCTAGGTCTTCCTCTGCCTCTCTTCCCCTCTATCTTCCCATCCGGTATGGTTTTAAAGAAATTGTCGTTTCGTATTAAATGTCCGATCATTTTTCCTCTCCGATTTTTGATTGTTTTTAGAATATTTCTCTTTTCTTCAACCATTCTTAACATCTCGATATAGTTAAACAAATATAAAATAATCTTAACATGTTTAGAAAATATTTTTTACAAAATCGGACAGCTAATTCTGTGACAAATCCAGCCGCCTAAACTAGCAAATGTTGAAGCCTAGCCGTAAAAAAATTGTGACCAATTCAAAAAGTTAGATACCGGTTTAGCTTTTTGCGGGCTAACCTCTGAAGAAATGAATCCGCTAAACCACCGCGCCTAAAGCTAATTTTACAGACTCCCAGTTTAAACAGAGCAAAAAAGAAAGATGTCTGTCTGTCAAAATTATAATGAAATTATAAGAGCGTGGATCGTGACAAAATGTATCGCTTCATTTGTCTCAAGTAATCTTCGTCTCGAAACGGACAAAGTGTCAAACGGGAAGAGAAAAAACTGTTAGCGAGTATTTCGACAACGTTATTGCTGTTTTCACTTGTTTATTTGTCAGTTGGCAATTAGATGTTAATTTAATGCACGCAATGTTTAGAACTAGTAGGTAAATGCCGCAGATTGAATCGTAGATGTTGACACATTCAAGCGCAAACTATAAACAGTAGGATAATTTCGCATTCACATAATATAAACAAGAATTTCATTAGTAAAGAAAGAGAGAAGTTTTCTCAATCTTATGTTTTTTACGAGATTAATTTGCGAAAACAAAACATTATTAGGTAGGTCATAAAGCATTTTTTTAGTTTGTACCTGCCTTACGTGGTACACAGTCATATTTATTTTCTTTTCTACTCAGTGACAATAATTATCATAATACACTTCAACGAACTTCATCTCTAAATGGAGAGTAGACACAATACCATCTCGAAACCAATGGGTTACCCGATATTTTGTTTTCACTCATAAAGTTATAACTTTATAAGCCTATATTAAGGTGTTACAAAATATTACTTAGGTAAGTTCCTTAAATCACTTTGATACTGGTGTGAGCCAGACTTGGATTGAACCATGGCCCATCATATTGAATTTTATTATAGCCATTAGACATTCACGATTTTTTTATTAGTATAGGTATGTTTACGAAAATATAAGAAAAATTCAACATAACTTCTTTAGTAACGTTATGTTGAAAAGCGTCGGTTTTAAAAAAAACAGTTGTTAAAAAACTGATTTAATGAATCGCATTATTCGTTGCAGTGCAATTAGGGCTAGTACAAAGAATAACCACTAGGAGGCAGCACTATCGTAAAGAGTAGATAAGTAATAATAATACTACAATATAATACAAGCCAGCTAAGTTGACACTCAAAGGTAGACTTCAGCCCAAGCTGAAGGCGAGGGCGTAATGGAGCCGAGAGTGTAATGACCAATGATCACGCATTTCATACGTTTTTCAATACATTTGTGAGGAAAACAAATAAAAACCGGTCAAGTGCGAGTACTGCTACTCGCGCACCGAGGCGAGAGTTCCGTACCACACCACCATACAACAAATTAACTTAAAAAAAATGTTCTCGGCTTTAGCACGAGACCGACTCACACTTGGCCGGTTTTTATTATTTGTTGTTATAATGTAGAGTTTGCTCTATAATCACACCAAGTTTGACACTTGTAGCATAGACGCGTTAGTTTGAAGCTAAATGAAACTAAAAGGGGTGCAATAAGAGTCACTTTACGAGCTAGTGTTAAAAAGATTATTTTGCTACCAATTTTTTTAAAAGATACAGGAGGCTGCACCCGGGCCACTTGCAATAGACAAAAGAAAGAAATTAAGTGGCGGCCACTTGGCTATCGTTGGTGGCCTGTATGCGGCCGGCATTAGAGACAAATCAAACAAATATCTCACGATCCAGTGGCGCCAGCTAGTGATGCTTATCGTGGAACCTGTAGTCAACTTTTAATTTCCCTAATTATTAAATCTAGTAAAATTGTAAGCTTTTTCTTTTAAAAAGTAACATTATTTTATGAATTAACGAAAAAGAACGAACTCAATCCAGTGATATAAACTAGAGTGGCTAAACACAAGTGTGACTGCTATCATTCGAGTGTGACAGTTGTGTGATGAAACGAGATTGACAGTTGACAACAAAATGGCGACGTGCCCAAGACGCGAGCGACCGCGTTCCGTCTCGACGAGGCTGAAATATTCGAAGACTATTCCTGCTGGAAGTTCTATCAGGTGGGTGTTACTTTACTATCAAAATTTCTAGGATCAAATTCTTCTTTTATTTTCTTCTACGATACGAGTACTATGCGACATGTTTGGACCTTCTATGTCTACGGGAAGAAAGATGTATTAAAACTAAGCGACAACTGCACGCTTCGAAAGATTTATGGTAGTTACAGAAAAGTTTTTGGCCTTTCTTGTGCTATGTGCAGATTTTTCTTTTCCCATAATTGTAAAGAAAGGGTAAATTAAAACAAACTATATACTATTATGGAGAAAAAAGCTAAAGGAATCTTTATTATTGTATTGAAAATTCGTTCTAGTTGTTTTTTTATTTACGATGCAAGCGTCAAATAAGTACTTATTACTTATAATTTAACTTTCGATTCAAATTATGTTATTATTAAGTTGTTCTGAATCGATTTCTTGTTGACCGCATTCTTTGACAGCTTGCCTCACTTACCGTTGCTGCAATGTATTCGTATTGTGTTTACATTTATAATGAGTTCGTAATTATGATTCGATCGCCACTTTTTTCTTTATATAACAGTGTGTAAAATATGGAGTACCGTTAAGAAATTGCTGGCCAACTCTTTTATATGTTGAGGCTAAGAACTACTCACATTATATTTATAAATAATATATATTAATATCATTTATTATTTACAAAATCAGGTTTGGTAAGTGTTTACTTTTTACGAAGGCTAGTAATGGTAACGTAAGATATTTGAACGAAATCATTTAATAAGAATTTCATAAAAATATTTAGTCAATGTGTTGTATGCGCTCGTGATAATATACCTACTTATACGACCTGTTTAATAATCGAGTTAAAAACTTTAGTCAAAGTTGTTTCATCTTGTATCATTTTCGATTTTTCGGGAGATTTTTAATTTTTTTAGCAGCTCTTAAATATTATAAGCTATTAGGGGTGGTTCTACTAGGTACGCACAAAGTTCTGAAATTAGTGTATGGTCAATCCTCAATCCTTCAATGGGCCTCGTGCATGGTGCAGTTTGTATGGAAACTCTTTTTTCTAACTAGCCTCAAATAAATAAGGTCCAACAAGTGCTGACGGTTTTTAAATTTTTTGGGACCGACATCTAAATCGCGGAAAAAAAGCATCAGCTGTCTCATAATACATTTTGGCTATGTAGGATTGCAGTTTTGTATGGAACAGCTGATTTTTGAGATTTTGACTTTGGTCCCATTAAAAACCATCTGCGCATAAAGAAGGACCTTAATCGATCCCTTAAAAGATTATCGAATGATTTCAAAGTATGTTGATATCAATATAGGTACTCCGGAGTTACGACAGATGATGAAGGCACAATTTCTCCTTTGTACATGCAGTTAATTAAATTAATGGATTCCCCCTAACAGGATTTATGATGATGTATGTATTTATAACGATCATGTTCAATAAACTGGCAACATTTCAGTCACATTCACGCCATCCTAACGGTCGCGTTCCGTTCTATAACACACGTGAACGCGATGCATTTTTTTCATTTTCTTTTTTTAAATTAGTATTTCTTTTAATCTTCAATTCTTTGCCAATTCTTAATTTTATGTAATTCTGTAATTTTTCTGTCAATCAATCTTAATTTTTTTCAATCTTTATTTCTTTTTATCTATACTTATTTGGCAATTTTTCAGTGGTAGTTCTAAAAAACATTACTATAAATTGTCCTTAAAATTTTTTAATCATTTTCGCTGCGATCAGAAGTGCTATTTTTGAAACTCATTCGTTTGTAAATTATGTCAAAATTACTATGTAGTGCGATTTTTGAAAATCATACGAGCGACTTGGCAGTAGAAAATGTCAAAATTACTATGGAGAATATGTATCTTTCTACTGCCAAGTCGCTCGTATGATTTTCAAAAATCGCACTTCAGGAGATACGCATCTTTCTATTGCTGATTTGATATTCAAAATCATACTCCAGGGGTGCGATTTTTGAAAGTCAAATCAGCAGTAGAAAGATGCGTATCTCCATACATTTTCAACTGCTGAGTTCAACGAATGAGTTTCAAAAATCGCACTCCTGGCTCTATTTGAAATCCATCAAAGCTTAGTAAGCTTTTACGTTTATACCACATACATAGGTACATGTAAAAATAGAACAAATTTGTTTATTTGTTTCTTCTGCCATATTTATTATTTAATTACCTACCTAATCTGTGTCACACTCACATACCTTAATAGCTGCATTTTGCGCCCCTTTTATCGAACTGGTTATAGGTACCTAGAAATAATGTTATGCAAAACAAACTATTATGGTTATAAATTAGAAATCACGAAAATTGGACCGTATCCATACCATATCGTAGGTATCGAATTAAGAACAAAATTATCTGACATACATATTGCATTCTTACGATAATTTTCGAATTAAGTTATTTCATATTATTACGAATGACAAGTAGGTATAGTTTTGTTACCACACTAGAGAAAGTTTACTTGACATTTAAATTAGAAGTATAGGTACTAGAAGATTAGTTTGTTTCTTGGTATTCACCAAAATACAGGGTGTTAGGGTAAAAGTGGTAAAAGGTTGCATTAGGGGTGATTGTACCTGCGGATGAACCTAGGAGTGCGATTTTTGAATCTCATTCGCTGAGTTCAGCAGTTGAAAATGTCAAAATTACTGTGGAGATACGCATCTTTCTTCTGCTGATGAGAGGAGATTTTGCCGCTCCAGGAGATTTTCTTTGCCAGGAGCCCAGGAGCAAAGAAAATATACTTACACTACGCGCCAGGAGTGCGATTTTTGAATCTCAAACGTTGAACTCAGCAGTTGAAAATGTATGGAGATAAGTATCTTTCTACTTCTGATTTGACTTTCAAAAAGCGCACTCCTGGAGTGCGATTTTTGAAACTCATTCGCTGAGTTCAGCAGTTGTAAATGTCAAAATTACTAAGGAGATACGCATCTTTCTACTGCTGATTTGACTTTCAAGATACGCATCTTTCTACTGCTGATTTGACTTTCAAAAATCGCAATTTTTGAAAGTCAAATCATCAGTAGAAAGATGCATATCTCCACAATAATTTTGACATTTTCAACTGCTGAACTCAGCGAATGAGATTCAAAAATCGCACTCCTGTAGCGCAAAAAGTACATTATTTTTAACTACCTAATATTTCATTATGTTACCAATAGTACGATTGGGATTTCATCAATACCAATGCCATATGCCACCTTCCTTGGATTGATAAATTAAAAGAAGTTAAAAATACATTTTGGGAATTCTAAACGTTTTTATTTCATAGAAATATTAATTTACTACGATGTTTTATTTCTCGTCCATATATTTTTCATACGACTAAAGAGTTTTCATTACATTAAAGTAATTAAGATCCGGCAGCTATCTTTAAGAAAAAAATGATATTAAGCCAAATACTTCAATTAAAAAGAAAAAAGTTTTTTTCCTTTTTAGTTTTTATGGCTTTTGTAATATTTTTTTCCAAGAAATCTTGCCAGTACCCATCAACAAAATTTAGAATCAATAAAAAGTTTTTATTCCGAAATCCCAAATAATTCCAATTATTTATCTCTTTGGTGCCTATTTTTTTAATATTAAAAAAAAAATCACCAGGAATTTTCCTGGATCGCGCTGGTGTATGGTAAATTATTAGTTTTTTTTTTTTTTTATGTTCAATAGGTAAACATTTGACCCCAATCTCACCTGATGTTGAGTGATGATGAGGCCGAAGATGTAGCATGCTTACCTAGAAAGATGCCTATTCACTCTTGCCTTGAAGAGGCCCAGGTTGTATTGCTCAGGGAACAGGTCCGCAGGCAGTGCGTTCCACTCCTTAGCCGTGCGCATTATAAAAGAAGAAGCAAACTTCTTCGTGCGAATTGAAAAAAAAAAAAAAAATTATTAGTGTTCCGTACCAAAATTGGAAAAACGGAACACTTATGGAATCAGCTCGGTGTCTGTCCGTCCGTCTGTCACAGGCATTTTTCTCAGAGACCTTAAGACATAGGAAGTTGAAACTCGGTACAGATATAGCAATTGGTGGTCCAATGTCATAAATGAAGTAAAAAAGATAAATTGTTATATTGGGGGGCAATTTCGGTAGTAAGAAAATTTTTCTGCCCTGTGGTGTGGGGTATCAATTGAAAGCTTATAAAAATACGAGTATAAAAATATACTTTTAAAATTTTTAATAAAAACTTTGTTTAGCAAAATTTTCAATTCAATCCGAGAAATTGCTGTCCCCACCTCTATTTCAAAAAATATAGCCGTATAAGATCTGAAAAAAATCATGAACATCAGAAATAACGTGTAGATGGCGGGAAAATTATCAGGGTGGCTCTAACTTGGATAGTTTTTTTTCTATACCCAAAAAACTAACACCAGTGCGAGAAATTGCTGTCCCCACCCCTATTTCAAAAAATATAGCCGTATAAGATCTGAAAAAAATCATGAACATCAGAAATAACGTGTAGATGGCGGAAAAATTATCAGGGTGGCTCTAACTTGGATAGTTTTTTTTCTATACCCAAAAAACCAACACCAGTGCGAGAAATTGCTGTCCCCACCTCTATTTAAAAAAATATAGCCGTATAAGATCTGAAAAAAATCATGAACATCAGAAATAACGTGTAGATGGCGGGAAAATTATCAGGGTGACTCTAACTTGGATAGTTTTTTTTCTATACCCAAAAAACTAATACCAGTACGACCAGTGTAAAATGATCTTCAGTTACTATGTGACCACATACTAAGTAAGTGTCAATTTATAGTGGTTTCCTCAATGACCCATGTTAAACAACTGGTAGTACGGAACACTAATTGCCCGAGTCCCGACTCGTACTTGGCCGGTTTTTTTTGGTTTTAACAAATATCTTGACTATTATAAAACTGTAAAGGAAATCGCCCACGTGACGAACATTCCACGTTTCAAATCGTTAAACAACTAACGAATGAGTATGATATCTACAATTATACACAAAATAGAAGCAATATCATACTTCTAAAGGAAATAGAAATTATCCTATTTTATCGTCGCATTTCTTATAAAATTCAAATTCTAGTTTGTAGTTTTGAGGTTATGTATGATTAGGATAGAAGGTAGGCCCTAAACACACGGGGCGTTTGACGGCGCAGACGAGACGACGCGCTTTTTTCACGTACACGCGTTTACGGCGACCTAGAGATCCAAAAACCTGTTTATTGCATTTGTATTGATACAAAAGCGAAACATATTCAATCGTGTTTGTTGTTAGTATGTAAGAGCGTTCACGGTACGGCGACAATTAAAGGCCTTGCCTGGCCTTCGCCGTAATACCACTGGTTTGGAACCAGAGGTATTACGCGATACCGCGTTGTGAAGCTGTTGATGAGTCTAATCAAAACACAGAGTTAAATGGCAATAAAAACGCGCCACCACAAAATGCGCGCTGATACGTCAATACACGCGTCTGTATTGACTTCAGCGCGTTGCGGAACTCGCTTCCATTAAGCCATTTTGAATCTCGTTGTAGCGCGACCAGCGCGTTAACATGCGTCGACTGTGCGTATAAAATACGCCATGTGTATAGGCGTATAGGCCCTTAGCGTTCTTACAAACGAGTGACGCTTTGCGGTCGCCGTGTGTCGCCATGTGTCGCAAAGAGACGCGCAAAGGAGACGCGCACATAGACTTTACGGTCGCAGTGGGTCGCGCGACCCTCTGCGACCGCAAAGTGTCGCTCGTCTGTAAGAGCCCTTAGATTGTATAGAGGGTGCGAGATGAGTTGAAAATGTAAGATAATAAAAATAGTCCACTGAGTAATGACAATCATTTTATTGTTTTATTCATTTACATTATGCGTATTTTCTGTTCTTCCAAACATAACTTGCAAATACTCAGCCGATTGTAGAATCTAGAATTTACCAAACCAAGAACCCTCTTCTAGGCTTCATCTAGGTTTGCCCTCTTTCAGCGCAAAGATCTTATTTTTACAATGCACAGGCTAAATATCAAATGCACGATTGAAGTAGGTATCAATTCTTCGCGAAATATTAATAATAACACGTAGTAGTTATTTGTTCGGTAGAAATTAAGTTTTACACTATGCTACATCCAATAAACTTCAACATTCATCGCTTTGACTGGGTATTGCTAGGAACAATTTATTTCCTTTCTCTTGCTCGATTTATGTTGACATTCATCTTCAATGAAATGATAAAACACGGTAATCCGTGCGTAAATTAATATTTATTGCAGATTAATATTTTCATTATAAAAATGACATCATAAAAAAAAAAAAAAAAAAATGTCAGGACTATGACAGGACAGAAGTCCTAAAAGAAAAATGTTACATCAGTGACAAAAAAGATTTATTCAAACAACACATATTTTGATGGAATCAAGAAGTTTGAATGGTATGCACGGTACATGTCAAGTACTGGTCACGTAGAAAGAGAAGTGTATAGAATGCTGGATATCTTCCTTTTTACTCGCACAGAAAAAGATAATAACATATCAGTAGCACTTGAAAAAAAGGGACAGAGCTTGGCATTTTTTGTCCCTTAGCGCGTGCCGGTTTTTTCAAGGCGAGCAACTACAGTTGCTAAACGAACTTTGACGTTTGTGATAAGAGAAATTGCGTTGCGGATAAAATTTTAAAATTTTTGACCGTTAAAATTTAAATAAATAATTTATATCGTGCACAAGTGCTACGGAAACCCAAGAAACCTAAGCAAGCCTGAGCAAAA
Organism: Agonopterix subpropinquella; assembly: GCA_922987775.1. Taxonomy (NCBI): domain Eukaryota; kingdom Metazoa; phylum Arthropoda; class Insecta; order Lepidoptera; family Depressariidae; genus Agonopterix; species Agonopterix subpropinquella. The sequence goes on from OV277707.1 coordinate 18,572,398, forward strand.
CAATGCGGTGCAGCGTTTTAGGTTGCAAAAGCGATAGTGAAACGAAAGTTGACGGATTATCTTTTCACGTGTAAGTATTTGTACATTTGCATTTTTATTCACTTTCTGTGCTATTTTAATCGGTTAAAATTAAACGTCCTATTGTGGTTTAATGGTTTTAAGCAAAAATAAGTTATCTTTCATGGTGTATTGTAAAGAATAATTAGCATAACCTCAAAACTCAGTGTTGTCATTTTATTCAGGGAAAATTACCCCACTTGATTGGGAAATAGAACACGCATGTGTGTAAGTAAAGTTGCATCTAATTTACAGATTTCCTGAGCAGCCAGAATTACGCAACGTATGGATTGCAGCAACTGGAAGAATTAACAGGGTGCCTAAAAAAAGTTCGATAATGTGTTGTCAACACACATTTTGATAGGGCCCAATTAATAAAAAAACAGAACAGAACGTATATTCACCTCGATGCTGTTCCGATAGAGGTAAAAAGGAGATATAAAAAAAATACGGTCATTAATCATTATAAACATATCCCCAGATGGCATGAAAGATGACCTATATTTTATAATACCTAATTTTATAAAAAAATTACAGTTTGTCCAGAAATAGTAGAAATTAATTGAGAGCGCTACTGTCGCTTTACATGGCAACACTACACTACGACCTAAACTTACCTTGGATGCTGCTGCCCATCCTCTCGTAGATCCCTTAGTCGTCTTTTACGACACCCACGGGAAGGAATAGAATGGTGCTATTCTTAGCCGGCACCACACGGAACACGGAACATTTGAATTAATAAAAATATTTGCGGTAAAGGCCTATGGGTAATTTTTGTATGGAGGGTGGCGTCTTTTTTTTTTAAGCGGCCAGTTACCAAACGTTGTGAGTATTTTAGGGCTATTATTACTTTACGTTATTATGTAAAAAAAATTTTCCTAAGGTGTTACGTTTCGGAGATATTTAGTTTAAAAAAAACAACTCTAAAAAGCTCATTAAAAGTTACCCATTTAGGTTTTTTAACCACTTTATTAGTTTTTATAGCCCAGAATTATTAGTTTTAATTATTTGCGCAATTATCACGCATCACTTAGGCGCCGTCCTATTGCCATCGCTCGCGCGATCATGCGTTCGTCCGACGAAAATCATTGTGCCACTGTGCATTTAAACATACTTATATCTGCGAAATATCCTACAGAACGTCGTATCATGAGATGCGATCGAATTGTTCTATTTTTATTCAGATATAAGTATGTTTAAACGCACAGTGGCACAATGATTTTCGTCGGACGAACGCATGATCGCGCGAGCGATGGCAATAGGACAGCGCCTTAGAAAATTTGCGCTTTGCCTACACTTTATAAGTTCTCGTGCGTACACTTATGTTCGAAAAGCTTTTAATACGTGCCTCCCTCATCCGTCTACATTACGTTCATGGTACAAAAGCATTGATGGAAGTTCTGGTTTTACTGCCGAATCACTTCACTGTATTGAACTCTTAGCAAATCGGGATGAGGTTAATGGTAAAACATTATTTTGCGCCCTTAGCATGGACGAAATGGCTATCCGAAGGCATATCCAGTGGGACGGAAAGAAGTGTGTTGGTTTCGTGAACTTTGGGGAACATTTAGAAGGTGACAGTGTTGCTGTTGCTAAAGAAGCGCTTGTGTTTATGGTAACCGCTATGAATGGTTCCTGGACACTTCCAGTTGGATACTTTTTAGTAGATGGTTGTAATGGCGATCAAAAAGCTAATTTGGTGAGGCAGTGTGTTGAACTTCTGACTTCATGTGGAGTTGGAGATTCTCGATGACTGTAATTGTTTTTCGTAATCTGTGAATGTAGAAGTAAAATGCTGCAAAAGTTAGGGTTAGTCTCCTAAGAACGTTTTCTTGTAGCTGTAATGCTTCTGGTAGTTGCCCTTTGTGTCCCATCTTAACTTTCCACCCTGTTTAATTTTTTTTATATGCGGCACCAATATCTTTTCGAGAGAAAAAAAGATACAGGGTGTTTTGTTTAGAGGTTTTTCATACTAATGTTAGCATTTAGCCGCTATTTACATCTGTTGCTTGAATTCCTTGTCTCATGTGGATAGTATTATTGTTTTTGATTATTATTAATGCAAAACAATCTTTAGCCCTCAAAACATACAACACCTAAAACGAGAAAATCGTTATCTTCATCTTGAAATTGCCGTTATAGTAAACGTGAGCCTTATTTTATTACTTTTGCACGCTAAATAATAACTTTTAGTAGTTTTAGCTGATTGTCTGATCACCCCGAAAGACATTACGGGGAAATAATATCAAAACGACAACCCCCTAAAACGACTTCGTCAAAATATTACAACCTGCATCTTTATTTTCCTCGAAAATATTTGGATGCCTCTTGGGTGCCATGTACGTTTGGGTATCCTCTAACTATCCCTACCTGTGTCATAGCGGGGGGCTCTTGGACCAGTGGCCATACATTTTTGCCCAGTGTCCTTTAATGATTTCTTTAACACGACCCAGAAACTAATATTATCCTTGTCTGTGGTTTGTCATATTTTCGTTATGTTTAAGTTACACTGGTTCAAAGATTTCTATACGAAAAAAAAGCGTCAATTTTTAAACTGTAGAGGTTGTAGTATTTTAAATTACCTACATTTAAAAATAAAATTATCGAAATCGAAGTAGTTTTAACGGGTTCCGAAGTAAAAGCCTTCAGGGACTAAGGCCCAGATTCAGAGACGTTTTTTAAGTTTTAGTTCGAACTCCCGTATGTCAAAATCCATACATTTTGACCCTACTTAGTTCGAACTATGACTTAAAAAATCGTCTCTGAATCTCGGCCTAAGTGTGCAGAATGAAAAGCTGACGGACTGTGAGCACTTCACAGTACTCATAGAGCGATTTCGTGGGAAACAGACTGTGTCCCACTGTCTCCTGTTTTGACTTGAAGGTAGCAACTTAGTAATGCAAGTTGGGATCGCTCGGTTCTTATAAAGCTGTATATAAATGTATAATAATTATAAAATTGAAGACGATCAGTGGCGGATCCAGGGGGGGGGGGGCTAGGGGGCTGAAGCCCCCCCCAAACGCATAAGAATCGATTTCTTTAAACTACCTTACCGACAAGATATTACTGATTATCTGTTATTTTTATTTTGGACACTTTCCAAATTTCGTGGAACAAACGAGCATATGGAATGGTATGTCGAATTGTCTAACAAAAAAACAACAACAAATCGAGATTTTTGGGTCCATTGTTTTTTATAACGCATTGTTTTGGAACGGCCAACCAAATGTGCGTCTTATTTATTACAGTTGACAAACTGTACAAAAAAAAATGTCGACGGTAGTAACCTACTTAATAATAAAATTATAGGTAGATGCATCAAATTGTGAACCTTTCTTGTTCGAACACGGTCTCAGAATGTTAAAATGAAAAATCATAAAAGTGTAAAGTCTCTTGAACACTCTTTCGCCTTCCAAAACACCATTAGTTTCATGTGGCCCAGCTTGGAGTCTCAACGCGCGAATCACTCCTATTCGATTTTGACCTCTCATAATTCCTAGTTCTATAGTAAAGACCGAGTTTTTTGTTAATGTCAAAATCGATGATTTATCTATCGCACGCTCCTGGATTTGCCTCGTATTGCAGATTTTCAACGACCTAATACTAATATTATAGTAAAATCTCAAGCTCGCTTCGCTCGCTCCTGATTTTACATTGACTTCAGCGATCTATTTATATTGCAGTAAATTCTAGAGCTCGCTTCGCTCGTTCCTCGACTCCTCGTTCGATCACACTGCTACGATAGGTCGTAGCAATAACGACGAATGTAACGACTACTACTAAAAGAGATAATAGCCGGGACCAAAGCTTAACGTGCCATCCGAAGCACGAAATCATCTTTCTTTTAAGACAATCAGGTGATTCAGCTTGCAATGTCCTAACTAATTGGGGGACAACGCACAGTGACATATCACTATGTGTCCCCCATGGGAACCGAATCCATGACCTCCGTGTCAAGAGCCCAATGCTCTTAACCATTCAACCACGGAGGCAAGTTTTTGAAATAGTTCAATTTTATAATTTGATTAAATTTTCATAAAAGTGGAAATAGCTCGGCGAAATCGACCCTCAGCCCCCCCCAAAACATAATCCTGGATCCGCCACTGAAGACGATGATATAGATTAAAAATTTCGTCGTAGCTTGCGGGGCGCCGACGGCTCTGAGGGTCTACCCGCACATTCGAACTTCGCAATTACGCGAACATTTTTGTTCCAATGTCAACTCTATTACTATGAAGTGCGGACCGAAAAAGTGGCGAAATATCGAACATCGGAAGTCCGGGTGCAGGGCCTGTTGGAGAGGAGCATGCCCCGGATAGGCAGGTTGTGGGTTCGAAACGCCGCGCCGCCCGACTTTTTCAATGTTTAATTTGAGTAAGCTAACATGGCATGACATGTAAAATCAATAAATTCGATTGTATGTAAGCATATAAATGTATGTACATATTTAAAAAAAAAAACTATTACTTAGAAATAAAACGATTTTTGCATACCCAATATTTTTTCAAAATTCAAAATTCAAAATAATTTTATTTCAGACAAAGTCCATAGATTGTTAGTATACATAAACTTAAAAACTATATTAGTACAGTATTATCAACTTGTAGTCCTATACCTACATAGCCTATTTTCTGATAGAGGGGGCAGCGGAGAGGTGTAGTTTCGTCCAGTGCCTCCAGACGGGACAGTGTGGCCGGTTTGAAATGGTGTTCAGGAGACTGTTGGCGCTACTTTGGACGCGACGCATCAGGGAGGCGACTCTACTGCGTATTATGGCGTGAAAGGAAGTCACACTTGCCGCCGCGAACATCCCTGACGCGCTGCAAAACCTCGGAAGCCCCATCAGCATCCTGAACCCATTATTATACTGGATACGCAGAGCATTGTAGGCTCTCTGCGTATAGCTGACCCACAGGCTGCACGTGTACATCGACTGGCAAAAAGCTTTGAAAAGTGTACGCTTTACCTCAGTGCATCGTGCAAACCTGCGTGCCAACATATTACAGCGCACCGTCAACGCCCTGCGCTCCCGCTCCATGTCAGAGTTGTCCTTAAGGTCATCGGTGACCCAGTGTCCCAAATACTTGAACTCGTTCACCTTTACAAGTGGCGAGCCAGCAAGAGTGATGCCAGGGATGTTATAGCATTTATTTCCTGCTTTGAAAGCAAGCAGTACACTCTTGCTTGCATTGTATTTGAGACCATGAGTCACCGCATACTCCTCGCAGACCCTTAAGAGCCTACGGAGGGCATTGATTGTCGGGCTTAGCAGCACCATGTCATCGGCATAGCTCATATTGTTCATAGATGTTCCGTCAATAGAGCAGCCCACCTTGGTGCTGCTAAGCTCCACAATCAGCTTGTTCATGTACAGGTTGAAAAGACGGGGCGAGCTCAACCCTCCCTGCCTCACCCCGCACTCCAACCTGTACACATCCGAGAGTGATCCAGCCCATTTTACATAATTGCACTGCTTGCTGTACCAATATTTCAAGATCCCTATCAGTTCCTTCGGGAGCGTCGTATCCTCTGAAAGCTTGTTCCACAGTATGTCATAAGACACTAGGTCGAACGCCTTAGACAGGTCCAGGAAACACGCAAAGACCGGGGTTTTTCTATCCGTATAATACTGGACTGTATGTTTGAGACACAGGATAGCTGACTCTGTAGATAGAGCCGGCCTAAATCCAAACTGGGCGTCATGAAGCTCTACATGTTCTTCCATCCGTCTGTCTATCACACAGTCCAGTACCTTAGCGATCACCGTGGCTAGCGATATTGGTCTGTAGTTGTTCCTGTCTGAGGCGTCCCCCGTCCTATTTTTAACAATGGGAACTACTATGGTTTTCATTAGATTGTGCGGCAGATATGAATGGCCTACGCAAAGAGAAAAGAACATGGCAAGTACTCTCGGTAGGTGTACACCCGCATGTTGCAAATGCTCAATGCTTAAGTGGTCATGTCCCGGAGACTTTCCCCGAGTCATTCCCTTTACTATTTGAGCCACTTCCTTTGCTGAAAACCTGACATGCGGGTCCCCACCAGTTGCCATGTTCTCTCCTCCCTCCGACGCCGCCCCCAAGGGAGACTGGATCCCGAAATGATCTTTGAATAAGTTGGCCACCTGACCTGGATCACTCACGCCCTCCACACTCACTGGAAGACTCGACCTGGGATCCAACTTTTTAACATTTTTCCAAAATTTTCCAAACTTTTTACTTTTGTGGTTGGTGGCAAGGATGTCCATTTTTATTTGGGTTTCATGATCTTGGCACCATTTCAATTTAGCTTTAAATGTTTTTCTGGTTTCACACATCTGGTCATAAAATACTCCCCGTGCCTGTTTACCGTGTAGGTCCCAGTTTTGGAATGCAAGTCGAGCCTCCCCATGAGCCTGCTTTACATGTCTGTTCCATCCCGCTACATGTTTATTTTTACGCTTACATCTACCAGCAAAACTACACACCGCCGCCTCTATCAGTATATTTGTCACAGTTTCATACATATTGTCCAAGATTTTTCTATGCTCTATCTTAGTACATATTTTACCACCACACTCGGTGAACTCTACAGGAAAGTCTACATCTCTTAATCTGCTATTACAAAATTTATTATAGTTTTCAATTTGTTCACAAGTACGTTCTTGCTTTCATTGTTATTATTAAAAAATATTTTCATAATGTACCTATCATCATCATCATCGTTCACAGTAGCCTATTATAAGGTCTAACAAAATTAGCTGAAACTATTTTAAGGAGTTGATCAGACCATCAAACTGATCAACTTTCTCTACGGGACCAATATAGAATAAAAATCTACTGTCCCATACATTTGAGTCGAGTTAATTATTGCAGTTTTGTATGGGACAGCAGATTTTTTTTTCGCAATTTCGATATTGGTCCCATAGAGAAAGTTGTTCAGTTTGATGGTCTGATCACCCGCTTAAAATAGTTTCAGCTAATTTCGTTAGACCTCATATACGTCCCACTGCAGGGCACAGGCCCACAGGGAGATTATTTACAGGTTTCCTCACGATGTTTTCCTTCACCGTTTGACAGCAGTCGGTATTACGCACATAAGTTAGAAAAACTCATTGGTACTCACACTCGTGTGTACCAATAACTCGTTTTATTTCAAAACGTGACCCGGGGTAAAATAACCTTAGGAGGGTAACCCTGATTATTTAAAAACTTATATTTGTTGTCCCTTTTGGTGACACGCTCGGCCGTAGTCTATAAACGTAGTGTATTACATAGTCTAAGACTGGTCAGGTATATGTTAATCTTCATGCTTGTGGTCTTAGATTAAAAACTTTTCGCTTACGCTGTCTTGGTTGGTCTATTCCTACGTAGTACTTCCCAGGTACTTCCTATCTCTATGGAAGATTAACATACATTCTCAAGCTTTTCTCAAGACTTCGTAAAGAGTTCATAATGTTGTTATCGACGGATCTAGTCGTTATGTATCTAATAAAATTTTAAATAATAAAGTCTACATTGTCCCTATAGTATTATCAACCACCGGTATAATACCAAAGCATCTTCACCACAGTTTAAAACTAATCGATTTGAAACCCAATACTTACATACAGCTCCAAAAAGCAGCCATCCTCAACACTTGCCGAATCGTTAGAAAATTTCTACAAATAGACGAAGACACCAACGAACAGACGGACAGTTAAACCCAAACAAAACGTTCACAACTAACAGATTCCCAATGTCATTTACTTGGTTCTGGCCCGTAAATGGCATTTAAAAATTACCAGCGCAAGCTGAGAAAATGAAAAATACCACTAACAATTTTTACCATCTGAACGGAGAAGAGCTATTAAAATACATAATGAATTATAACAACCATCTCATGCCCATAATCCTTATAAAAGGCGAAACGGGATCTGTCATTGTCCTTTGAAAAAAGAATTTAGTTTGTTTGTTTGTTTGGGTGTTTGTTTGTTCGAGTATCACGCAAAAACTACTGAACCGATTTTGATGAAACTTTTTTTGTTTGGTAGCGTAACATCTGACTTAAAATCTGGTATATAATTTATGCGGACGAAGTCGCGGGTAAAAGCTCGTAATTTATATTCATAGGAATTTACTGATAACTGAAAAATTTGCCCTAAAAACAAAAAAAAAAACTAAACCTCGCGTGCCTGCTGATTGGTATACTTCAAATATATTGCATTAGAATTTCTTCAGATGTTGCTTGGTAAAATTATTATAATTACTGTACAGTCCGTTAACACTCTGAGTCGATTGACAATAATTTTGACGATTATAATGTTATTAATTATTATGTTACTAACTAGGAAGGTTATAACTAAGTAATTTTACAGTAATCCGATAGTAAGACGATAATCCTGCGATCCTGGCCTTGTGGCCTTCGTACTTTCGATTTTCGAAATTTCGAGACCGTTTCGGTCCGAACTTCATTGTAATAGAGTTGACATTGGAACGAAAACGTTCACGCAATTGCAAAGTTCGAATTTCCGGGTAGAGGCCCTGGTATACAGGGTGAAATTGATATCATTCGCTACCCATCAAACTGAACAACTTTTACTATGGGAGCAAACCGATCGGAGCAACTCAAAAATTTGCTGTCCCATACTAAACTGCGATGCCTAGTCGACTCAAATGTATGCAACAGCTGTGTTTTTTTTTGCTCCGTTCGGTTTGCTTCCATAGTAAAAGTTGTTCAGTTTGATGGGTAGACTCTTAGTTTAAAAGGATGCCAATGATATCAATTTCACTCTGTAGTTACCATAATAGAGTAAGTGAGTTGTCAAATGAAACCGTTTTTGGACGTTTTTTGGAGTCCTCGGCAGGGTAAAAATTCGATTTCTGTTTATTAATTCTCAATTTAACGTGAAATGGTGAATAATTTAATGAAACAGTGTTAGTATATTTTACAAAATTATCTACGATTTCACTTTAGGTTGACGATTATTGACAGAAACTGAATTTTTACCAGGACTCCAAATCCCCAAAAACGGTTCTATTGCCTCGCGTCACGTATCTCTTTCTATTATACAGGCATGCCGCTAGGTACATCTCGCTCTCTCAGCTGTCACCGTCTCTCTTACGTAGTATAATACCTTTATGATAGTTACCTACCGATGTATCAACCAAACCTAATAGTTTCCCAAACGTTAAATAGTTACGTAATAAAGGTATTAGTTATTCAAATGACCGTAACTAGGCAAGGTAAACAATTAACAATGTATACTAATAAGGGAAAGTAAGTGTAATTACTAGTTCATTGTGCTGGTCACCCCGATTTGTGGCTTCAACGGCGATTTGTATCGTAACCCTTGTGCTGTTGTGTAATTTTGTTTAGTTCGTACACGAATATCTTTGGGCGCCAGCAGCGTATAAAGGTTGAAGACACCTATTCTTCATGGTGTGATACCTCTGCAGGCGTGCCGCAGGGTGGCGTGCTATCTCCCCTCTTGTTTGCTCTTTTCATTAATTCCATCACCTCTCAACTCTCTTCCTCCTACCACTTGTATGCAGACGATCTTCAGATATATTCACAGTCGTGTTTAGATAATATCACTCAAGCCATTAATACCACCAATGATGACTTAAACCGCATTCGTGAATGGAGTTTATCTTATGGCCTTAAGGTAAATCCCAACAAGACCCAAGTCATCGTCATAGGGAGTCCTTCGTTTGTTTCAAGGATTCCTCTTGACCAGTTACCACCTGTATTATTTGATGGCGCACGCATACCTTACAGTACCTCCGTCAAAAACTTGGGCATTATGTTTGATAACACGCTCTCTTGGGCCCCTCAGGTCGCTGAAGTTAGTAGGAAGATGTTTGCTGCTTACGGTTCTTTGAAGCGACTACGTAATTTTCTACCCACTAGCACGAAAATTGCGCTTGCACAATCCCTCCTATTACCCATCCTAGACTACGCTGACTCCTGCTACCTTGACCTGACTGTGGAGCTACTTAATAAACTCGAGCGACTTCAAAACCTGTGCATTCGTTTTATTTTTGGTCTGCGTAAGTACGACCATGTGTCAGAATTCCGCGCTCGACTTAAGTGGCTCCCAGTCAAACGTCGTAGGGAAGCTCATATCCTTAACCTTCTCTACTCCATCCTCTTCAATCCCATTACTCCTAATTACCTCAAGGAACGCTTTGTTTTCTCTTCCTCCACCACTGGCCGTCATCTGCGTTCCTCTGAAAACCTCTCCCTCCATATGCCCATCCACTCCACTAACTTCTACACCCATTCCTTCTCCGTTCATGCCGTTCGGCTTTGGAACTTGTTGCCAGAGGCAATCCGACGTGCACCTTCCTTGAATGTTTTTAAGTCGAAAGTTAAGTCGCATTTCCTTGATCTCTGACCCTCTCCGATTTTTTCTCCGAATGTAAGTAGGTACTTAAATCTTTTCCTATGTCAATAGTTCATGTTTTCCTATCGTGTTTAGTTGAGTAGTACGCGTATTTATATATGATGTGTGTATGTATATATATATATATATATATATATATTATAGGAATATATATTATATATACTTATCTATGTATTGCATTTAGATGTATTTATAATAGGTTTATTCTTGTTTTTTTATTTACTGATATTTCTGGTCATTTATCTGAAAACACCGCCTACCTTTCTTCGTACACCGTTTCCTCTACCCTAAGGTTGTCTGGAAGAAATCGCTTCTTAGCGATAAGACCGCCTTATTTTGTGCCTTTTTGTATTTTTTTTCCTCTGTATTTTACTCTTATGTCTTGGTGTAAAATAAAGTATATTTGTTGTTTGTTGTTGTTGTTGTTGAATATCTAATTAAACTATGGGACAGAAAAAAAATCTGCTGTTCCATACAAAACTGCTGCCTAGCCGACTCAAATGTATGGGACAGCTGTTTTTTTCCCGATTCCTATGTTGGTCCCATAGTGAACATTTCAGTTTAATCGTCTAATCTTAATCTTCCAGTTAAAAAACCGTCAGACGGCATGCCAAGAATGACCCTATAAGTAAAGATAGGTGGCCCGATTATTCCCTTATAAATAAATTGTGCTAAACAGGGTGTAATTGACAACTTAGCAAATACTGAAACGGTGAACCAGACCATCAAACTGAACAACTTTCACTATGGAGCCTACCTCAGGAAATGCGAAAAAAATCAACTGTCCCATACAAAACTGTTGTACCTACCCGACTCAAATGTATGGGACAGCTAATTTTTTTTCGCTTTTCCTGAGGTGGGCTCCATAGTGAAAGTTTTTCAGTTTGATGGTCTGAGTTCACCGTTTCAGCAATGCAATTCACTAAGAGCAAACATCGTCACAGCCTTAAATTCGTCGCTGAAGCAACGGCGAGCTTTAAATTCATATGTCAAACTCATATAAAACATATGACGATCTGAAGGATGCGAGCTCGTCGATATTTTGACAGCGATGTGACGCTTAGTGAATTGTACTCCTGGAGTGCGACTTTTGAATCTAATTCGCTGAGTTCAGCAGTCGAAAATGTCAAAATTACTGTGGAGATATGCATCTTTCTACTGCTGATTTGACTTTTAAAAATCATACTCCAGGAGTGCGAGATAGGCATCTTTCTACTGCTGATTTGACTTTCAAAAATCATACTTCAGGAGTGCGATTATTGAATGTCAAATCAGCAGTAGAAAGATGTCTCTCCATAGTAATTTTGACATTTTCAACTGCTGAAGTCAGCGAATGAGATTAAAAAATCGCACTCTAGGTACTAAGCACATCATCACCACTTCTATAGGTTAGGTTACCTATTTACAAACCTCAAAGGTGGACCACGGGTAAAAATGTCTGCCCATGGTCACCAGGTGAACCAAATTAGGTGGACCACCGGAAAGCACTGCTAAAAAAGCATGTAGTTTCCTCACGATGTTTTTATCGAAATGCTAGTGATGTAACTTGTTTTTCTTTAAAATCCAATGCAATTAAAACAGCATTAATCGTTAGTTTTTGCACCTTAACCGCAATACTAAATTAATAAAGGAGCTAATTCGCAAGTACAAATCAATAAACTTTTTCTTCGACAAAACAATGTGCGTAATTTTTTACCGCGCCATCTAGCGGCGGATAGAAATGGTGGGAAATATTTAGCAAAAAGCAATTTTTCATTGTGAGCCGATTTTCTCTATTACTTTGTCTATTGGATGAATGTTTTATGTGTTAGTGACCTTGATTAAGTTTATACTTACAACCCGCGCGAATTAACTTGGCACCTGGATCGCACGTGGCTCGGAATATAAAACTCGGAAAACCCGGAAAGAATAACTCGAAAATGCTAGTACGCAGGGACACGTGAAACGGTATCTGAGATGCTATCCTACGGTCTCGCATGGCGACGTTGGGGTCCCGCGGGGGGTAGCAGGAAGGGTGTCGAATTCCGAGCCACGTGCTAGCCAGGTGCCAAGTTAATTCGCCCGGGTTGTACCTACTTATTTATAGGTACCCTTGTGTAGTTATCGAGAGCGAAGATTTTTGCAAAAGCCAGTCAAATGGATAAACTCTTGTAGATTTATAATAATTTTTTTAAATCTGTATCTTTTGGAGCCAGATCTTGGCTTCCGGCATTAGTTTCCATATGTCCCCCAAACCCCCCTCGAAACTTCTAATTTGTTGTTTGTTTGTGTGAAAATTCTTTGTTTTGTATTTTGTTCTTTTTGATTGAAGGAAATAAAAGCCATACGCAAACAACAGAATAATTTTTTTGTAAAATTATGTCGGATTTGCAAACAAATAATAAAAATTACAAAAATTTTAAAATTATGGGGGGCCTGGCCTCATACAAGAAACTAGTTTTTATCTACGTTTTTTCTTCTCGCTCTATCGTAAAAACGGTAATACATTCAAGCGTCAAACTTGGTGTGATTATAGAGCAAACTCTACAGTATAACAACAAATAACAAAAACCGGCCAAGTGCGAGTCGGTCTCGCGCTAAAGGTCTCTTTATGTTGTGTGGTGGTGTGGTACGGGACCCGCGCGCGGGTCAGCATCTTAAGTCTTAGTTTACACCTACTGCTGGAAAGTTTGTAGGCGATAAGTCTTGGACCACTTTCAGTATCGGCAAGTGTAGGTATTCTAATTCAAAGCTAAGCAATTGCTTAAACACTAGAGACAAAAGGTAAGAAATTGGTCTGAATCGGCGAAAGTATCGCGTTCAAAACAGCCGTGTCATGTTATAGTGGCGTGTAGTCATGTCATGTCATGCCAGAGAAACGCCGCGCCACTGCCTGCCGTCATGTGCATTCGTTAGCATATGATTGCTATTGAACCTGTACTATGTTACATCATCATTATGGACCTCTACATTTTGTAGAGATGGTGTAAAGTGTCGTCAGGGTGAAGTTAATATCATTAGCATCCTTTTAAACTAAGAGTCTACCCTAAGAGACTCTTAGTTTAAAAGCATGATTGTCTGCCACTGCCAGTCGGTTTCTAGGAGAAACAGCCGTTCAAAGGTCGGACCTTGACTTTTTTTGTACTGTTCGCATACCTACAGTGCATACTACAACAATACCATACGATTAGCCTTGCAGCTGATCGTAAATTTTTTACTGAGCTTCAAACGTCTGTAACTCCTAAACCGATTGGAGTTATGCAGGTAGACCAGGAGTGCGATTTTTGAATCTCATACGTTTCTTTCTTATCGTGTGAGCAGAGCCGGTGTCAGAGTTTTCTCAAACCGCCTTACGGCCTCTGATATGGTTTTTATGTAACGACTACTACCACCAGAGATAGTAGCCGGGACCAACGGCTTAACGTGCCATCCAAAGCACGGAATCATTTTTCTTTTCAGACAATCAGGTGATTCAGCCTGCAATGTCCTAACCAACTGGGGAAAAACACACAAAGTGACATATCACTAGGTGTCCCCCGTGGGAATCGAACCCACGACCTCCGTGTCGAGAGCCAGTGCTCTTAACCATTAGACCACGGAGGCAGCATCTCATCTCATACGTTGAACTCAGCCAGCAGTTGAACATTTATGGAGATACGCATCTTTCTACTGCTGATTTGACTTTCAAAAATCGCACCCCTCCTGGAGTATTATTTTTGAATGTCAAATCAGCAGTAGAAAGATGCGTATTTCCATAGTAATTTTGACATTTACAACTGCTGAGTTCTCTGCTGCTGTACGAATGAGTTTCATTCGCTGAGTTCAGCAGTTGAAAATGTCATAATTACTATGGAGATACACATCTTTCTACAGCTGATTTGTCTATCACCATCACAGAGATACTCTACACCCTATGAACACTGAATCAGCCTTGTAGCTGATGGTTACCAAAAGTACGTTTATCTCTTGTACTATAATATGTGTTTAGAATTAATGAAATGAATGAAAGTTACTTAGGTAGACCTGATACACCTATGTGTAATTTGACATTGTAGTTAATTATAAATTAATGACTATTTGAATATGACATTTCTAATTTTATGACTGTTTTTCGTAATATTGCAATAATGTGGTGTATATTTAATTAATGAAATAAATTTATAACACTAAAATGTTAATACATACAAACAACAAATATCTTTATTAACAACAATATTTCGACACTCTAGGAATAACATTTGTATGTACATCATCGATACAATATGTTATTCGTAGGCAGTGTCGACTGTCGATTTAAAAACTTTTTTCGAAACACTAATAAATAGTAATAATACTGATTAATACACTGATTAATAGTATAAGAGATAGACGCACTTTTTGTTATCATCAGTTGCAATGATTCATTATTCATAGGGTGTAGAGAATCTCCGTGATGGGGATGGACTGGTCTGCCCGCATATCTCCAGTTGGTTTAGGAGTTACAGCCGTTTAAAGGTCAGTAAAAAATTAACGATAAGGAGTGCGATTTTTGAATCTCATTCGCTGAGTACAACAGTTGAAAATGTCAAAATTACTATGGAGATACGCATCTTTCTACTACTGATTTGACTTTCAAAAATCATACTTCTGGAGTGCGATTTTTAAAAGTCAAATCAGTAGTACAAAGATGCGTATCTCCATAGTAATTTTGACATTTTCAACTGCCGAACTCAGCGAACGAGATTCAAAAATCGCACTCCAGCCTTGCAGCTGCTCTTCAATACTGAATCAGCCTTACAGCTGATGATAGCAAAAGTACGTCTATCTCTTGAAACATAAGGTAGAAATCCACATCCCCATCTCAAAAATAATTAGCCATTCGTCAAACAAACTTAAGTATAGAAAATGTAAAGATCAATACACTTTATGCACTCAAACAATAACCGTCAGCGTCATTGCCTGCATATTATTATTTATGGGAAAACTGACGGCCAAACAGAGCACTTTCGCTCATATTTCGTTTATCAAGTCCAGAGAAACAATGTATTTTCACACTTGGGACATTGCCATAAGAATTGTACCAGGGGAATTGTTATGTGGCAAGACTTGTCCATATTTTCACGTGGAAATCGTAAGTATAGAGCCTTAAGCTCTTCAGTAAGACGAAGGCGAGCGGACCGAACGCATGGCTCATTCGAAATTTGAACGCTCTATTCTTTTTTAAACAATTTTTTTACGCGTTTACAAAGCTCGTTACCTATTTGTTTTGGATTGTGTTTTAGTGTCAAAATTAAGTGATTCATTTACATTTTATTAATCCTTTTATTTCGATATTATTTTTATTGCAAAAAGCGAAGTGTTTTCATTAAGTTTTGTGTTTTAAAAACTATTGACAATGACATTTCGTAAAGTTTAATAAGTTTTTCGTGCGGAAAACTGATATTTGTTGAGAAGATTAACCGCTTAAATAAAACGGAAATGACTCTAAATAATCCACATCCGCCATACAGTCGGGTGACAAACAAAATATTTGGGAAGAAGAATAAGAAAAAGAGATTTTTGAAGGCGAAAGCTGGAACTTATGCTGGGAGAGAGCGGTAAATCATAATTAAGAACTAAGAATAATGCCTAAAACGAAAAAAAAAAACAATTTAAAAAATGAAGATAACCGGATAGATTAGATAGTACAGTAGTGAACTTCCATGCGAAGCCGGGATTGCGGGTTCAAATCCCACTTGTGTACTCAAATCCTATGCAGGGTGAAATTGATATCATTAGCATCCTTTTAAACGACTTTTAGTATGGGAGCAAACCAATCGGAGCAAAAAAAAAATCTGCTGTTGCATACATTTGTGTCGCGTACGCACTGCAGTTTAGTATGGACCAGCTGATTTTTTTGTTGCTCCGATCGGTTTGCTCCCATAGTGAAAGATGTTCAGTTTGATGGGTAGACTCTTAGTTTAACAGGATGCTAATGATATCAATTTCACCCTGTAGATCTGATTGATTCTGCAACTTCAATTTTGGATTTAACTCTGATTTAACTCTTCGGTGACTAATTTTGACTCTTATATCGAAACCATAAAGATATTATAATGATCGAAACCTACCTATGAATGACTGACGGAATTTTGAATGGATCCATGGATCCATTCATAAGACTGTCTAAAACTCTATCATAATTCGACGAAGAAGTTTGACGTAACTTATGAAAATGTTCATAAATAAAAATTGATACTTAATTTCTAGTTCATTTAAGAAAATAAAATAACTATACACTGTTTTCTACATGATTAATATCCAAGAAATGTCTATCAGAATTTCCATTATAATACGTCTAAGTTTAATTTAAAAAAAATCATAAATTTATTTTTAACTTCGAAGTCTGCACGCATTGTTTGAATTAAAGTAGAAAATACCTCTATAAAAGTGACTACCGTAAAATTAATTATTATAATTATTAAGATATTGGTCAGTAATAATTATTATCTAACTTCAACTGACCCTATGACATGGCTATATAACCGCCCGCATCGCCAAGCAACGGCGGAGTGAAACCACGAGAAAATAAAAGTGAAATCTGTCTGCGATTGTATCGATGCATAGCTATCGATATAAAAGCTACCTAGGTATATAATAGCACCTGTTATTCGCTGAGCTTAACGTCGTTGCCCTCTTGAGATGTAAATTATTTACATTTGAATATTAATGTTTATTCAGACAATAAACAGTTGCATGTTATCATGTACCAGTTGCATGATAGTACCAGCGTACCTAGTTGAAAAATGTTAAATAGCGCGTGAAATATTGATCAATCAGGATGTGCCATGCCAACCTTCAATACCTTGCCGCTATTGGCTAATTGTTTTCGCGCCCTTTTCGTTGCTATCCGACTTTGCACCCTTTGATTACAAAACGACTTCGGGTTTTGTCGGGGGACTGCGCAAGATTGACGAGGGCTTTCCTGGAGTGCGATTTTTGAATCTCATACGTTGAACTCAGCAGTTGAAAATGTATGCATCTTTCTACTGCTGGAGAGCGATTTTTGAAAGTTAAATCAGCAGTAGAAAGATGCATATCATCTTTCTACTGCTGATTTGACTTTCAAAAATCATACGTCTTCTGGAGTGCGATTTTTGAAAGTCAAATCAGCAGTAGAAAGAAGGGTATCTCCATAGTAATTTTGACATTTTCAACTGCTGAACTCAGCGAATGAGATTCAAAAATCGTACTCCTGATTTGACATTCAAAAATCATACTCCAGGGGTGCGATTTTTGAAGGTTGAGTGCAATGGCCGATATTCACCGATTTAACAAAGTTCACATTGTTTAATCTTACCGGAGTGCGATTTTTCAATCTCATACGTTGAACTCGGCAGTTGAAAATATATGGAGAGCTCTAAATTTTAAAGCAAACAAGATTTTCAACAAGTTTATCAACAAGCAATTTTTCATAACTATGTTATTTTTGTGTCCAATAAAGAATCTGAAAACAAACTGGAAATTACACTTAATAAAGAATTACTTAGGTAATACTTATATTTCTTAACATCGCGTCGAAGTGTAAATCACAGCAAGAATGATCGATGGTGCTGAAATTACTCCATCATTAAATAACTAACTACATCAAATAGTAACTCCTAATTTACCATCAATTGCAACTAAGACATGTATTTCAACAGTATTGGTGATTGGTGAGATGATTCGGTTCTAATTTCATATTTGATTGGGTGTTGATGTTGCTCAAACCAGTGGAGAATATTCATAGATTGTTGCCTTGTTTTCTCAAAATAGATGTAGTCAATTCAAAACGAAAAACTATTATTTGTTAGAAAATACTTACGTTTTTTGAGCGTGATTTGAGTCTACGTATAAGGCCGAAAATAAAAATAATTTAATTTAGTTACAAATTATGTGTGTTATATAATCGTGCTAAAATGGCTAAAATGTGATCGGTTTCGTTGAAAGAAGTTTGGCGGAAGGTCATATAATTTGAGACCCAGACATAGAGGTCCCATACATGAATGAAACTTAGTACTACGTGTAGAGTGAAAGAAAACTAACAAAAATGTAAATTCGTTGTAATCTGTGGAAGTTGGGGGAAAGGTATTTCTCCTTATGATACCTTTTGTATCAAGTGAAACTCATAATCTTTCTTATTAGATAGTCCACTCAATCGTCTACACATTCATCGTGTTTATTTTAATGAAAATTCACGATAACCCTACCATATTATGATAATGGAAGAAAACGAAATCACACACACTATCAGTTCAACCAAGACAAATACGTTCCGTAACGACCAAAAATACCTCAGTGATAATATTAGATGACAATAGCTGTCGTGGTTGCGTTTTGCTACTGTTTTTTGGACGATTTGTCTATTTGACTAGTAATTTCTACTTTTGAATCCGGACTTCTGGAGACGTGGAAGTTTTTTTAAAATATGCCTTAATTTTTTCTGTTTATAATAATTATGACCACCGTCCTGAATGGCTTCTAGTTTTCGTAAAAAACGGCTGGGTCCAAATCTGCCAATCTTCTTTGGCATAGAGATAGTTCATAATTTAGATTTTCACATAATGATAGTGGATATGTCAAAACTTACAACCTTCTTGAGTAAAAAGAAGCGTTTCGCACCCGTAGCTCTTCAGAATGAAATCTACATTTTATGAACCAGTTTACGAAATTCAAGTTTTTGCAGTTAACCTTAACATTTGAGTTACGTAACAATTTTGGAAACCAGTATCTTATTTTTATGCATACATCCAAGTCATGTAATTTTTTACCTAAGAATGTAAACCCGGAATAAACGAAAATCATTAAATACTTTAATTCTTTAGCTACTAGAGGTTTCAACTAATTAATTGATTTTATGTCATTTGATTTTACAAATATTCTAGTAAATTGCACTACCTACATATTTTAGATGGTGCTTCAGAGCATTAAACTGAACAACTTTTACTATAGAACCAACATCAAAATCGCGAAAAAAATATTTAGGCTTATAGGCTATTAGACCCAAATGTATGGAACAGCCGATGTTTTTTGGTCGCATAGTGGAAGTTGTTCAGTTTGATGGTTTGAGGTAACCTCTTAAGTATGTTGTTATGTAGGTGGATTGGAATATTATTGTGTAGGTAGACTTATCTTATCGTGATTTGTTCTCTCTCGCGTGACAGTCTAAAAATATACGTGTGGCTTGCATCTCGTCTTTTATTTAACAGTGGCGACGAGGATGAGATAAACTTTATTTTTTTTTTTTTTTTTTTTTCGTTTTTTTTCTAACGATTTTAAATTTACACCCTGTATAGTAAAGTAAATAGTAGGTACCTACCTTAATAATGCAATGCTAGGGCTTACTGTAAACGTTTAATTTTCTTACCGAAAATTATGAAAAAAAATGTAAAACTCGCAGTCTAATAGATCTAATAGTCTAATCAACAACAACGGAATAAAATAAAATTTTGTAAAGAAGATTCTATTTTATTTAAGTTTTGTTCATAAGTGACAAACCAAATAATACTTATTAGCACATTACTGCAGCGGCCAGCAACAGAGGCATTGATGGACGAACGTGTAAATGTGGGCCGAGGCGAAGCTGAGGCACACATACGTAAGTCCATCAATGCCTAGTTGTGGCCAAGGCTTGTATAGTACTTTTCTCAAATAATGCGTGGAAATGAAGACAATAAATTTTCTCAAATAAATCGCGGAAATTAAAACTCTTTTCAAAATCAATGACGAACAACGAACAACATTTTTTTTTCAATTAACAGCTTTCGCAGCAAGCCAGTTCGAAATTTAAATAAAACCTTTGATGAGTTACCTCCTTGGTCGCCATATTTCGGAGTAAAAGATCGTTCCATTTTAAATTACACAACAGCTATGAGTTAGTATGTAATTTATTTGGCCGCTAAACACGACAGATATGGATTTTCATACAATATTGCCGGCCGCTGCGCGCATGTATTTGGCCAGTACAGAAATTTTGATTTATCTCGAAGAAGGTTGTCAAAATAAAACTCACATTTCCAAGCATGTTTGAGAAAATTATAATATAACCAAGTGAACAGGACTTCAAACTCGTAACTTTTTTCAATACCTACTATAGGTAATGGCATACACCTACCTACGATCTTATTTCTTTGAGTAAACACCTAAAACATCTTAAAACATAATGTAATAAAATTTTTACAATCCTTTGTAAGCTTGCGTAAAGTTCAAACTCCATTGTAACAACTAAGTATAATTATCTCACGAGATCTCTATCTAGGTATTATGTTGTATTTGGTAATCATTACAAAAGTGTTAGCCGTTTCATTATCACCTCTAAAGTTTTAAACTATGTTAAGTTATGTAATTTTATGTAACTTTTATTATTAGGTGCTTAGCCTTTGTTCTTATTTATATTTTAACGCATTATTTATACAGGTTGGCTTTTAACTTGGACAGCTTTCAAGTTAATTCGTGTAGACCACATTTCGTTTGCACCAATTACTTCTATAATGATATACTTACATATTACCTTAGTATTGCAATATTTTAAGAAACTAAAATAACTGGTTTATGTTTCTCATGTGTTATCATTTTGTTTAACCATTACTCCAAAATGTAGTCAAACGCAAAAAAATTACGAGAATTGCCTACTTTACATACTTAAGGCTATTCTACCGTTGGCGCGCTCCATACAAACGTAGTATGGTGATATTATCAATACTGTCTAATTAAAGTCACTGAAATTTTTCAAAAACAATCAAGTAACTAATCTCTATGTCGGTATGAAGTCAGATTTGCGTTAAAATATACAGTTTCAATGCTAGGATTAATTTAAGATTTGTATGGAAATATTTGTGGCACTGTAACTTTAAAACTATAAATTTTATCGAAATTCAGACTTCATACCGACATAGAAATTAGTTACTAGATTGTTTTTGAAAAATTTCATTGGCTTTAATTGGATAGTATTGAAAATATCACCATACTACGTTTGTATGGAGCGCGCCAACGGTAGAATAGCCTTAAAAAGACAATTTGAAATATTTCCTTGCTTGTAAAAAAAAATTACGGGTCGACGTGTAGCAGTTTTATTTGTCACAGATGAAATTAGATGCTGTTTCTTATTTACAAAAGTTACAAAATTTATCCTCTTTAAAAAAAAGAAAACCACTAGTACAGTTTTTCATCATTTAAATCAGCTTAAATCTCGTACGTTTGTATATTAATACTTTATTACTGGCCATTTTCCTAAAAAGAAATTGTCCGTATGCCATTAAAAGACAGAGGAAAATAAAGAAAAACAAATATTTGATGGCGTTTCATGAATTAAAATCTAAACCAAGGAGATTTTTTGTCATAATTTCGTTTTAAAAACTTCTTGGTTTTCCTAAATCGATTTTAAAGGCGCATGAAAAAAAAGCGGCTTCGCGCGCTATTTCTTTCAACATTTTACGCGTTCACAAAAAACTTTAAAATAGATTTTCGATTCAATATCGAGTCTTTATTAATTATCATTAATCCAAATTTATTTTTAAATTAATTTAGAATCATTTCGCTCTCGATCAATTTTGCTCTAACTTACAATTGCAAATAGCCAGCCCAAACACATCATAACGCGATGTTTTCCCTTCCCGCAGTGCGAACACGGCCATGGACAATGACGTCACACCTGTATACCTAGCAGCCCAGGAGGGTCACCTGGCGGTGCTGAAGTACCTGGTGCTGGAGGCGGGGGGCAGGCTGGACGCGCGGGCGCGGGACGGTATGCTGCCCATACACGCCGCCGCGCAGACCGGCTGCTTGGATTGCGTCAAATGGATGGTAAGTCTTTAAATCTAAACTATTATAATACTGTATCAGAAGTGTGTCTGTACATTGAAGATATTTACAAAAAAAAAATACGATATGGTTTTTACCTGTCGCTGATTCAAAATCACAAATTTTTCGATTTTTTGTCTGTCTGTTTGTTTGTTTGTTTGTTTGTTTGTTTGTTTGTTTGGGTGTTTGTTTGTTCGAGTATCACGCAAAAGATACTGAACCGATTTTGATGAACCTTTTTTTGTTTGATAGCTTATCATCCGACTTAAAATCTGGTATATAATTTATGCGGACGAAGTCGCGGGTAAAAGCTCGTAGGTTCTACAATGATGGTGATGTATTCTTTGAAGATACCGATACGTACTGTTGCTGGTATGATGTGCTTCAAATCAAAATCAAAATCAAATATACTTTATTTTACACCAAAAATAAACAGTAAAATACAGAGAAAAAAAAGCTTCGCTGGTGTGCTTGGATGTGTAGGGTTGCCACCTGCCACTCCTTGATTTAAGTGGTATCATTAAGAAAAATACGGGTGTTCGATTTTTTTTACGGTAAAACTGCAGTTCTAAGACACTTAATTTTTTTATCCAGTTTATTTACCTTGTATTTTATCTTGCTAATTATGGGTTCTTATTTTGTTATAGCCTGGAAAACGGGGTATCCCTTTAAATACGGGCCATCTGGCAACCCTACCTCATGAATAGAATGCGTATTCTTTTTGCTTTTTGATTACTTCAAAAATAATGGATGAGAAACATAATGTATAGTAAGTGTATAGTGAACATTATACAGGGTGTACAATAAAATGGGACAGCTACTCAAAGGGGTGCTTCAGACCATCAAACTGAACAACTTTCTTTATGGGACCAATATCGAAATCGCGAAAAAAAATTCCGCTCTCCCATACAAAACTGCAAACATAACTCGACTGAAATGTATGGGACAGCAGATTTTATTTTCGCGATTTCGATATTGGTCCCATAGAGAAAGTTGTTCAGTTTGATGGTCTGAAGCACCCCTTTAAGTAGCTGTCCCATTTTATTGTACACCCTGTAGAGTCAACAAAAAATACTGCGAAATGAACCTTTTCCCTATCATGCCCCGTACGAACGACACATAGAAGAAAAAAATGCCGCATAAGATAGTAGAGACTTCAAAGATTCTGACCACCCCATAACGGAATACAGTCTACGTACAATTTTCTCACATAATCCAATACATTCCCCATCTCGTAAACTCGCAATTAAAGTGTCTATTTCTTTTATTGCTCTCATTGTTTTGTTTAATACGGAATAAGAGACAATGTTACACGTAATGTTATGTAAAACATGTATGTGGAGAGAAAACTAAATAATTGTGGATCAACAACCTCCATCGATCATTAATCCGAGGAAGGAAACGGCGCGTGATCACGCAGTCGCAGATCTGAGTGCATTACCGTTCGATGTTTTAATGGTTAGAATTATTGTTCCTTGTTCCTTGGTTGTAATGGTTGTTTGAAAGGAAATAATTGTTATTTCATTGTTATTGGTTTAGCATTGATTTTAGCATTTAGTAGGTAGATTGTGTAAAATAATTCTGAAGGATTTATTTATAGATAGTCCATGTAGGCTGTAGTCTCGAAAAAAAAATTAAACAAATTATAATTGTTGTTTTGTTTTGTAAAGTTGAAGGTTTCGAACTGAGAATTAAAATTATTTTAGAGTATTTTATCTAGGGAGTCACGTTGCAAGTTATTCCGCGAGCGGTGGTGTCATTCGCGTGGGGTTCGCGCGGTTCGCGTTTGAGCTTGCAACGAGGCTCCACCATCTCTTCTCAACTGTAATTTTGAGATTTTTAAAATAAAGTAAAGCGCACTACTCTTGTTTTAAATATTTTTGTTAATGGCCAGGCCATTTTTTAGAAAGTGCTTACATTGTATCGGATATGATAACGTGCGCGGAATAGATCGACTCTAAAATAAAGTATCTTAACAAGTTTCAATTTATATCTTTAACAACTACTTAACATCTTAGTAAATCTCATGTAATGCAGTTAAATGTAAGATAAACATAAAACGAGACTCGTAGACCAATCAAGACGACTAGTTGACTTTCGTTTGAACATAAATCGGTTAAGTGAAAACCAGTTATCTTACTTTACGGAGTTTAGAAAACAACATGTCTTTTTATGGGTTTTTATTTGTTCCCGACATTTTTATTGCACATTCTTTGACAAATGATCGCATAACATAAAATAAAGTTTAATTGCAAATAGCTAATGAGATAGAGAAAGTTAAATAAAACCTCCATACAAAAGACATCAACGAGAGCATTACTTCACTGCTTTCCGTTATTTCCTTATTGAAATATTAAAGTAATATTTTTGTTTTGTTTTGAGAAACAACTTAACATGACAGCAATGCTATTTAAATATAACTTTATACCTACTACTCTGAGGAAGGATCTCTTTATTCTAAAGCATAGAGACCGCATCAATTTACGACTGTAGTTAGTCTCTTTTGTCTTATGACGTACCTACCTTTAATAGTAGAAGGAGACGGCACTATATATAAAAAAAAAAAAGAAGTAAGTTTTGTATAACAGTAGTAGCTAAGAGGATGGATCTCTTTATTCTTTATAGCATAGAGGGAGCCATACCATTGCAAGAATGTCCACTTTTTTTGACGTTTGTGTTGGAGTGTGTGGTGTCAAGTAATATGGACAAAAGAGACCAAAGAAGACCAAAGTGACATTTGCCCTAATGTCACACACTAGCACGAAAAAAAGTGGACAGCCGCATAAACAAATATCTACAGGGTGAAATTGATATCGTTGGCATCCTTTTAAACTAAGAGTCTACCCATCAAACTGAACAACTTTTACTATGGGAGCAAACCGATCGGAGCAACTAAAAAATCAGCTGTCCCATACTACACTGCAATGCCTACTCGACTCAAATGTATGCAACAGCGGATTTTTTTTTTGCTCCGATTGGTTTGCTCCCATAGTAAAAGTTGTTCAGTTTGATGGGTAGACTCTTAGTTTAAAAGGATGCCAACGATATCAATTTCACCCTGTAGATATTTGTTTATGCGGCTGTCCACTTTTTTTCGTGCTAGTGTGTGACATTAGGGCAAATGTCACTTTGGTCTTCTTTGGTCTCTTTTGTCCATACTACTTGACACCACACACTCCAACACAAACGTCAAAAAAAGTGGACATTCTTGCAATGGTATGGCTCCCTCTATGCTATAAAGAATAAAGAGATCCATCCTCTTAGCTACTACTGTTATACAAAACTTAACTGACGTATGTCGTATTCAAAAAATTGTATTATCCAAACAAAAAATTGTGATATGCATTGAAATGTTCCAATATTAACCATGACGATGTTAACTAGGCTCGTTATCATCACACTAAATTCAATGTATTTTGTCTATTATGTGAATCCATAAATTGACAACTTTCAGATCGTCGAGCGAGGCGTGGACCCAAACGCGAGAGACGGAGACGGGGCCACACCGCTTCACTTCGCAGCGTCCAGGGGACACCTGACTACAGTCCGCTGGCTACTTCGGCACGGAGCCAGGTTGCACCTGGACAGGCATGGCAAGAGCCCCATCAATGATGCCGCTGAGAACCATCACTTAGAGGTAAAGATTCTTTGACCTGTGGAGCTGGGGCCACTTCACTTTGCATCCAGGGGACATCTGACTACAGTCCGCTGGCTACTTCGGCATGGGGACAGGTTGCACCTGGATAGGCATGCCAAGAGCCCCATCAATGATGCCGCTGAGAACCATCACTTAGAGGTAAAGATTCTTTGACCTGTGGAGCTGGGGCCACTTCACTTTGCATCCAGGGGACATCTGACTACAGTCCGCTGGCTACTTCGGCATGGGGCCAGCTTGCACCTGGATAGGCATGGCAAGAGCCCCATCAATGATGCCGCTGAGAACCATCACTTAGAGGTAAAGATTGTTTGACCTGTTGGGCTGGGGACACTTCTCTTCACTTTTCATCCAGGGGACATCTGACTACAGTTTGCTGGCTACTTCGCTATGGGGAAAGGTTGTACCCAGACTGGCATGCTAAGAGCCCCATCAATGTTGAAGCTGAGAACCATCACTTAGAGGTAACAATTTGTTTGACATGTGGGGTTGGGAATACTTTCGCAGCATCGCGGGGCCATCTGTTCGCAGGATCCGGAATCGGATCGCATTTTGCTTATAATGGCAATAACACTATCAAAGATACTGAGAATCAAAACTTTTTATACTCAAAGATAAAGAATTAAGATTTCTCTACTCGCGCGCGACGCGTCTCCGCTGCATAGAAAACCCTTCCCGCGCTTTTCAGTCGCGCTTGCCGTCACGTGACGTGTAGTATGGAAAAAAGCAGAGTCGTGCGTAAAGAAGTCTGGTCACAAGTTTTCTAAAAAGAAATGTATTTCGGTATTTATGGCATTATATTTATTTAAAAAACTAGCTATGCCAGGCATGCGTTGCAATGCCTCCTATTTTCCCGACACACACTTGGCCGTTTTTTACCATATTCGGATTACCTATTAAAAAAAATTGCTAAATCTGTCGAGCCGTTCTCAAGTGATGCGCTTATGCTTACCAACGAACAGAATTAATCTTTTCCCCTAGATTATGGCACGATCTTTACACACAATCTTGCTAAATAGAAAGACATTCACAAAGCATGGTTTAATCTAAATTAAAATAACTATCTTCACTTTACGACAAATCGTATCAGCAAGTTTTTAATTAACGTAACACAATGGGTATAAAAGTGTTAGTGCACGCACAACCAATGTCTTTAGCACCTAATAGGTCATATATCACTCTCAGCCATCAGACAACGGCAATCATAATTGAATTAGAAGCTTGTTACACGATGTAATTACATGTTAGGTGACTTTCTACCCCCGTGGTCAGGCAAAATGGCCAGAACAATAGCTGGCACGATTCGAAAGTGTTTTCACTTGTCACACTCTGATGGCTGAAGATATTTGGATGGGTTATTTTAATTTCGCGGGGATTTACAATACCTACTTTAGTTGGGGGCCTAGTGTCTGTTTAACAGGTTTTACAGCCGTTAAAGCCTTTTTCAGTCACCAGTCTCCACAAACATATTCACTGTATGAAGCTGTATTAATTAGAATGTCTCCTTGTATGTTTGTGGTGAAAATAAAAGATTTTTACTATTTTATTTTATTTTATTTATTTCAGTTTTGTATAGTTTTAGGAAAAGTGAGGTAATCTATGTACACACGGCGACAGATCAACCTACCCATAGTTCGACCTTATGTCCATGAACATAGAGTTCAACTATGGGTAGGTTGATCTGTCGCCGTGTGTACCTAAATAAAAATTGAATGCTGTTCGTTGGTAATAAGCGCATCACTTGAGAAATGCACCGATTTGGTAATTGTTTTAAATGTCTGCCGGGTCATTTCGTGACATAATAAAACACCATGTCAAACAAAATAGAACCGTGACGTTAAGGCTGCACCGAGCCCATTGTGCTGCCCCGAATCGTTTTTTGTTTATTTCTTAACAATTAAACAATATTTCCAAAAAAACAAGAATGTCACATTGTATTCATTACTGATTTTCAATTTATCGAGTCACTGCGGATTTGTTTTTATAATGTTTGTAGTTATTATAAAGATAATAATAATCCGTAATGTTTCGATACATTGAAAGCCAATCAGGAGTGCGATTTTTGAATCTCATTCGCAGAGTTCAGCAGTTGAAAATGTTAAAATTACTATGGAGATATGCATCTTTCTACTGCTGATTTGACTTTCAAAAATCATACTTCTAGAGTGCCATTTTTGAAAGATGCATATCTCCACAGCAATTTTGACATTTTCAACTGCTGAACTCAGCGAATGAGTTTCAAAAATCGCACTCCTGGACTACAAAGTGCCATTCTTGTTTTTTGGAAATGGTATTTTAATTGTTTCGAAATAAAAAAATACGATTGAGGGCAGCACAACAGGCTCGGTACACTCTTAAAGTTCGTATCATTAGAATGTCACTTAATTTAATCAGTAGATAAATAACAGAATTTGTGATCCTTAAAAATATTAAATCGTTAAATGAAAAAATATGTTTAGGTTGTTCTTAGCGATAAGCCCGCTTTATTTTGTACCTCTTGTATGTTTTCTCTGTATTTTACTGCATAATATGTTTTGGTGAAAATAAAGTATATTTGATTAACTAATTGATTTAACACCAAAACGGTTGGTATAATAGGGTACACAGATTAGCTCGCTACATCTACGACCCCATCTTCGTCCTGAGGACTGGATTGAGGTCAAGAGCAAACCCATAGTTAATAAAAAAAAAAAAAAAAAAAAGTGTCACGATATTCAATTGTTTTTATTGTAAACGTAACCTATGTATAGAATTGAAAACTTATCATTTAGAAATTTTTTCTGAACGTTTCACTTTCTGAACTATAATACGCCATTACAAAATAAGTCTATACCTACTTAATAAACATTATTCAGTAGCTATTACACCTACAATCAAATTTATAGCCGGGAAATGAAGGTGTTAAGCAACTTGATTGATTTCCTCGCTCCAATACTCAGCTGGCATCCTTTATCGAATTGAATTAGGCATTGGGTTTTATTTCACGGTTTCTTTAATTCCATTTACAACATAAATTATCAGATTAGATAGTATAGCTTGTCGACTGCTTTGAGTTTCGTCATCTTCACATTTACGCAAACATCTACATTCGTATTACTAGGTAACTCTACATAACTCTACGCAAGTATGTACCCCAAGGCATGGAGGGATAGCTGGAATGTATTCCCTTCCCGAAATTTGAATATACGGGGTGTTTTCAGGGGGTGCTTCAGACTATCAAAACTGAAAAACCTGAACAACTTTTACTACGGGATTAATATAGAAATAGCAAAAATAATTGTTTGTTCCATAGACAATGTCGATGGCTACTTGACAAAAATCTTTATACAAGCTGCATATTTTATGGGTTGGTCCCGTAGCGAAAGTTGGTTCAGTTTTATTTTCTGAAGCATGCCCTTAAGGTAGGTAGTGGTGTCGATTCGAACTGTGCCACGACTTAACTTAACTAAATTTATTCTTGTCACTATCTAAAATAAGATTAAGAAAAGAGACAGAAAACCAAAAACTGACTTTAGAGCTGTCAAAGTGACGTTATACGCCCAAAAACGCCTTAAATAAGATGACGTACATTATGATTAAAATTAAATGCGTTAAATACTTAAGCACAGATTACTTAATAGTTAATGGTGTCGATTCGAACTGTGCCACGACTTAACTAAATTTATTCCTGTCACTTTCTAAAATAAGATTTAAAAAAAAAAGACAGAAAACCAACAACTGACTTTAGTGCTGTCAGAGTGACGTTACACGCCCAAAAACGCCTTAAATAATATGGCGTACATTATGATGGCATCTTATTTTGAGCGTGTAACGTCACTTTGACAGCACTAAAGTCAGTTGTTGGTTTTCTGTCTCTTTTAATCTTATTTTAGAAAGTGACAGGAATAAATTTAGTTAAGTTAAGTCGTGGCACAGTTCGAATCGACACCTTTAACTATTAAGCAATCTGTGCTTAAGTATTTAACGCATTTAATTTTAAAGCCTCTAATTTGTATAGTAAGTATGATTGATTACTTTCATAATTGTTGTTTCGATGAATTTCCCACCCATTTCAAAAGTTTGGATACGTGTTTGTCTCTACACATTATCAATAATTGTAAGTAGCTATTATTTTATCAAAGGAAAACTGGTAAGCCATAACATGTTGAACCTTAAGGTGGTTTCAGTCCATACAAACGTTTGACGCACAATACGCGTAGACAGAATTAATAAAAGTAATATTTTATAAATGGAAAAATAGTTTAGAAAATCTAGATGTCGCGTATTAAATAACATTTGCAATTTATAATATATTTACGAAGATATAAGGCTTTGACAATTTTGTATGAAAAATTTCAAAGCTATTATATCTTCGTTATTATATTATAAATTGCAAATGTTATTTGATACGCGACAATTAAATTTTCTAAACTATTTTTCCATATATACAAAGTTACTTATATTAATACCATCTAGGCGTATTGTGCGTCAAAGTTTTGTATATAATTGACCCCTCTGCAACCGCCTCAAAGCCATTACGTAGTCGCTTGTAAATCCGCCTTCGTGAAATGGAATATCTATATTATCTATATCTACTATTCTAACCACTAGGTATCTATTTATTTATTCGTCTGAATATTATACCTACCTATTATACTTCCAACAACCCTACATTGTCATGCATGACCTCAGACGACCTCTAACATCTAAATCAGATGTTTTCCGTGAATGTCCTGAAAACAATGCTGTTACGAATCATATTGAATGTAGATTTAAATTGGATTAGTTTCGGTTTGAGGTCAATGTTAAACCGACGTTACTGTCTGTTGGTTCAAGCCGGAAAATGTTTAGGAAAAAACTATTTCAGAGTGCTTTAAAAGGTCAAGTGTTTTTCACCTCACGTTATATTTTTGTTAGTAGATATACAACGTGTTAATGAATTAATGCAAAACTAGAAAGTAGTTTGTTTAGAATCGAGAGCTGAATCGAATTATCATGGTTTCAACATAGGTAATTTTTGTCAAAATTTTAAATAATTTGTTTGCAAAATTTAAAAATTTCTGAACCCGATGTCAACCCACTGCACGGGCACACTTACCCTACTTACTACTAAAACAAGATTATAAAAATGTATCCATGAGTACGTTAGTGCTTTCTTTCAGTGCGGAAAAAATAACAAGTCATTTTTGCCTCAAAACTTAAAATGCGAATAACTTTAAGTTTTAACTATCAAAATAATGAAATTATTGTTTCAATCTAATTATTTTGTTATAAATCAGTTGGGGTGTATGAGGTTTTGCGCTAATTTATTAACACGTTGTATGGGTATATATTTACTACCATCCATGTTTCCTTACGATTTTTTCCTTTACCAAAAAGTTCACATAAATTCCGAAAAACTCATTAGTACGACCCGATGCGTGAAAAACTAATAAGAATTTCTTCCATATAATTCAATCTGGTCACTAGAAATCTATTTCGTACCTTTGCAAATTCTTAAATGTTATAAAGAATAATTTTGCCCGCAGTGTCTCAATGTGCTGGTAGCGGCGGGCGCAGCCGGTGCCGACAAACAATTGGCTTCATACAAAGCGGTCCACTCCTGCGCATGTACGCCTGGAGATGCACGAGTGAGTATAGCTTTTCGTTCTTTTTATTTTACCAATGAGCAGACACTACGAAAAACGAAGAACTTTTACGCAGCATCAACAAGAGGAAAATCTGAACAAAATTATAATCACTATCAACAGCAATGGTGTGTTGGTCCCTTATACTGCTGCTAGGTGGTTAGAAGCCTAACGAAACGGCTTGCAAATCCTCCGAACATTACGTTTACCTCTAAAATAAACCCTTTCCACGCCACGGATTTATTTAGAAAACGCTCATCACACGCCACAACCCAAAATTTGTCACTATCTGGAAAACATATACGTACGTTGATAAGTTTATTTGTGATAAAAATAAAAGGATTTTTTAACAATTTTTTTTGTCTGATATATCGATAGACTTTGGCGGCGAGGGCACGAAACTTAAACGTCTGATATATCAGAGTTTGGCGCTGAATAGGTTCACTATGTGTGTAGTTAATTTGTGTTGTAGAGTTTCTGGCCGCATCTTCTCTCAACGGAACACCTTCCGACGCGGTGGTAGAGTCAAAAAATGACGACAAAAAGCTATCTATATGATATTATTTCGAATAAAAATTTTTTGAATTTTTGAAAAAAAAAAATTGAACTAGTAAATCCACTTTTAATGGAAAGCGATCACACTACAAGCTTGAAATAAAATTTTCCCACGAAAACCTTTACCGTCAAGCTTGTAACTATTTAAATATGTAAGATTCAGACCTACTTCAAGATTGGATGGGCTCTCTTCTATTCCACCTGAGCACACCCTGGACACTTCACATCATACAAATGGGCTCACACGTGCGAGACTGAATGATAGTCTCCCACGAAGGGGGCGACGTTAAAATTGGTGGGGCTGCCCTGCTATACAGGTTGTAAAGGAACCGCTTCCGAAAACTCAAAGGGGTGAAAATACCCATTAATATTAACAACCTTTACTGTTGGACCAACTACGAGATTTAAAAACACAGCTCCATATATTTTGCGCGGTAGGAATTTAATGTTATGTGTTAATGTGTGTTTAATGAGGTGGCAAATTTTTTTGAGGTCTCATATACAGGGTGAAATTGATATCGTTAGCATCCTTTTAAACTAAGAGTCTACCCATCAAACTGAATAATTTTTACTATGAGAGCAAACCGATCGGAGCAACTAAAAAATCAGCTGCAGTTTAGTATGGAACAGCTGATTTTTTAGTTGCTCCGATCGGTTTGCTCCCATAGTAAAAAGTAAAACTGAACAACTTTTACTATGGGAGCAAACCGATCGGAGCAACTAAAAAATCAGCTGCAGTTTAGTATGGAACAGCTGATTTTTTAGTTGCTCCGATCGTTTTGCTCCCATAGTAAAAGTTGTTCAGTTTGATGAGTAGACTCTTAGTTTAAAAGGATGCTAATGATATCAATTTCACCCTGTAGTTGGTCCTATAGTAAAAGTTGTTCATATTGATGGGTATTTTCACCCCTTTGAGTTTTCGGAAGCGGTTTCCTTGCACCCTGTATAGTGTATAGTACCTAACCAGACTGTTTCTTATTCTGTTACCAGAGCTCTATTGTCACTAAACGCCAAAATTTACCTTTCTTCTTCCAGTGCGCTCTTCCAAACTGCATCAACATCACTAGTTCTCGATCCCCGTTCTACCTGCACGCGCCGGAGCGCGAGCGCCGAGGTTCCCTACCCTCGACCGTGGGCAGCATCAGCTCGGCCAGGTCGGGGCCTGCTGATGGCCTGTACGTGAACCCCATGCAGAGGGGGAACTCCACCAGTGTGACGCATCATAGCTCTTCTGGGGAAGAGAGTTCAGGTTTGTAGAATAAATTATCACAAAATGGCCTTTGCTGAAAGCAAGAATAGGTAGATCCCAAATCTGCACTGAGACCTTTCTCCAGAAAGGGAGAAGATCTGGGCTGTTGTAATGCAGGGTAACGAGGTCCATTTGATCTTAGTTGGACCTTGTATTTATGCAAACGTTCTTGTTAACTTCAATAGTGCGATTTAGGCCTCGCCATCTGATTGGCTAACACTCATACTCGAAACATCTGCTTTTCTGCCAACATAATCTTCCTCTGCAAGGGTTGGAGAGATAAAAGCTCAGGCAGCTGAGGAAAATTACTGTTATCAGGATGATTTGAACATACCAACTTATTTTCAACATAATTCGACTTCAACTTTTGTTGTTCCAATTGGTAATGATAATCCAGAGAAAAGTTATAGTTTTTCGAGATTTACCTACATTGTTTGTACTAAGAATTACATAATTAGGTAATAAATTAAAACAACAACATTATTAACAAAACAAAATTTATGTATAATTTATGCACATTGATTGGGCTTAACAGTACAAGTTTGACCATGGTCCCCACTTTAGGCTAGCCCGAAACTTGGGGAACTTTATCGCTAAACCAGTTGATATCCAACCCATTATTAACAAAAAGATTTCATTCCAACCGTATCTAATAGGACATCAACTGAAGCGATACATCGGAAGTGATTCAGGAAGCGCAAGCGCATTTACCTAACACCTTGTTTTTTGCCTCATTGCGCAGTTGGTTCCCAGCCGCCGC
Organism: Agonopterix subpropinquella; assembly: GCA_922987775.1. Classification (NCBI taxonomy): domain Eukaryota; kingdom Metazoa; phylum Arthropoda; class Insecta; order Lepidoptera; family Depressariidae; genus Agonopterix; species Agonopterix subpropinquella. The sequence continues at coordinate 18,606,421 of OV277707.1, forward strand.
GCGGGACGGTCGTTAATCACAACTCTCTTCTAGAAGATGAGTGTGATTAGCAGAGTGTTGATGTACCAGAGTTGGTCTGAGATTCAGAGAACTATCGTTTATGAAAGTGTTGGTGTGTTTTTGTGAATTAATTTTTTGTTGCAATTGAAGGTTTTGGTTCTTGTGGTGCAGGGCTCCTGCAACTGGGATTTAATCTAACATTAATGAAACTGTAAGATGCGTGTGTGTTTTTTCTAGGTTCACAGATGATTGTGTCATGTCATTCTGTAATTTGGAGAGAAGACGGGATATTTATTTGTTCCATCCTCATTCTTTGATTAAATTGTGCGCGAGTTTCAAGGCAGATCCTTTTGGGTCGCTGAACTTGAACTGCATTGTTTAGTGATGTTATTGCTCTTGCGCACCGCTGTTGATTTGATCCTGGTTTACAGGAGTTAGTGGACTATGCCCGGTCTATTTTTGCATCATTGCTTCAACGGGCTTCGTTGACACAGTCCAATGTTCTCATAATGCGAACATGTGTAGTAACTTTAAAAATTTAGGTTATTTTAAATCTATCAGATATCGCCTTGGTATCTTGATGGCAGTACTAAGTGTGGTAGGTGTAAATCTTTTCAGGTAATCCAAGGTTTAGTTGTATATACCTATGTTTGTGAGTTGCATAATAGTGGTACGTATGTGCAAAGTTACAAAGACTAATTGAGTTAGAAAGTTTTCCATTTGCTAATCCGTTGAGGCGAGGGCGGTTATTAAACCGATGCCGATTACCGCTTAACTTCCTTATTGATAGCTGTTTTATCATTTTATGCTTTACGGTTTAGCTGTTGAATTTTAATTGCTTTGTCGGTGGTAACAATTGAAATCGGAACTTCAATATCACGGGTCTTCTAGGCGTCTTTCTAAAAATGTATATCTATTACTTACAAGTCTTACTATGATATTTTGGGAAAAATTGTTATTTGTTATGCAAGGCTGCAAAGTTGCTTCTTGGTGCGACTACATACAAATACAAGTGTATTGAAACCTGAGCAAGCGAAGGATTCAAAGGTACGAGACGCAGAATAACTTTGCTGCCGAGCGAAACATACAACTTTTCACCTCACTACAGCGAGGAAAATGTCATTGCGCCAACCTCATTTTTAGAATAATCGCACTGGTCCGCACGTAGACAGCATGAAAAAGTTTAAACTAGCGGTCAGGGGATGACCAGACCGTCAAACTGAAGAACTTTCTCTATGGGACCAAGATCGAAATCGCGAAAGAAAAAATCTGCTGTTCCATACAAACTTACTAACCTAACTGTACCCGAATGTATGGTTGGTTACGAGACATTTACGGTTTCTCCATGCAAAAAGCACGATTAGTATGGGAAATAGTACGGATCCTTTCGCATCGACATAGCGACGCAACGGCATCCCATACTAATCGTGCTTTCTGGATAAATCGTCGATCTCCGTCGATCAATGTGTCTTAACAAGGTCGTAACCCTAACACATCTGTCCCACAACTCTATTGATTATTTGTGGTTGGGCTATTGCAAGCAAGGGTCGTTGTAATACTGAGACCAGCGCTGGTCCTTTGTATTCGCCCCAAGCTCACCCATATTTACGCATACCTCCGTACTTATGGTATTTTCTTTTCATTCTAGGGAATGCAGGTTTCCTCACGATGTTTTCTTTCACTGCCCAGCTAGTAAATGATAAATACAACCGTACATAAATTTCGAAGAACTTAGTGATACAGGCCAGGAATCGAACCGCGGCCTCAGGATTGAGGCGCTAGCTCTCTTCCGTATGGGCTATCATCGTTCTTTCCCACAACTGTAACCCCTTTAGCTATACCTTTAAACTAAACAAGCCCATTCTCCACCAGCCTGTTCAGCCTCGGATGCGGACACGGGCAACGGGGGCTGGTTCCTGCACGGCAACACGAACACCAACTCAGGAGCCCCTGCGGCCTTGTACCAGCGCGTCAGGGACCTCTTCCACACACGCTCGCCTGGCCCCAGGGTCCCTGCTGAAGGTCAAGAGGCTCCTACTATGACCGGTGAGTTCGTTTAATAAGGGAATTAAATTATGATAGCGGGCACATCACCCGTAGTACTTTTTCTCTTCACAATACGCCTTCAAAAATGGATATTTTCTCAAAATTTTTTGTTTAGTAAATTTTATTTTTTTATTTCTTGCAATTTGAGTTAATAAACTCACAAAAACATGAATAACTTTGAAACCGTAAATTTTTTGATCAAAAATGGTGTCCTCTACCCCAGATTTTCCTTTGGACCATCTTAACTTGACCATCTTGTATATCTTACTCCTCGGGAAATATAAATCATAAACCACCATTTTGTGCAGTGTGTGTCTACCTACCCCTTCCTCAAAAATAGGCATACGATTTTTTCTATGGCATGCGATTGCATTCCTGTTGCGATTCACATTCCTGTTTTTAGTACCCATAGATTTTCAAGAAAATTTCTCCACTGCCTCTGTTTTGTCTATGTACCCATATTCGCAAAAATATATGATATTCTAATCCATTCTATTCTATGCTTCCAAACTAAACTGCAAACTTCTCACACAGTGAAAGCAGAAGTGCACGGTTCTACAGAGCCTGCGCAGGAGCAGTCAGACAGTGATAGCGGCGCGGAGGCGACGCACCGCGACCATCACTATGAGGACATCTACATGCCCAGGGAGGAGCAGCGTCAGAGACGAAGGTAACTAATTCATTTCCCATTAGAATATATATATTTTTTTATATATTTTTTATGATCATCTTCTTGATTTTGACGGCGATAGCGACCTCACTATTGGTTTGATGTAGCTGCCAAGACTAAAATTGGTTCGATCGCAGGTAGCGATGTTGCACTATTGTGTAAAATATCTCTACCTTCTACTATCCGCCGAAGAACCAGAGTAGCTGACATAGCCCAAAGAATTGCGAAAGTAAAGTGATAATGGACAGGGCACATTTTTCGCTTCTTCTTCTTATCGTGTGGGCAGAGCCCTGGTGTCAGAGTTTTTTCAGACCGCCTTACGGCCTCTGACGTGGTTTTTATGTAACGACTACTACCACTAGAGATAGTAGCCGGGACCAACGGCTTAACGTGCCATCCGAAGCACGGAATCACTTTTCTTTTCAGACAATCAGGTGATTCAGCCTGCAATGTCCTAACCAACTGGGGAAAAACGCACAAAGTGACATATCACTAGGTGTCCCCCGTGGGAATCGAACCCACGACCTCCGTATCGAGAGCCAATGCTCTTAACCATTAGACCACGGAGGCAGTTTTTCGCTGAACCGCTCTGGCTGATGGGGCCAAGAGTTCTCAAATGGCGACTGCGTACCGGAAAACGCAGCTTGGGTAGGCCCCCCTACCCAGGTGGACCGACGACCTGTGTGACGACGACGGTATTGGTGGAGAGGCCTATGTGCAGCAGTGGGCGTCCATTGGCTGAGATGATAATTGTGCAAAATGCAAATTGTTACCTAATCATAAGAGGAAGACCATTTTTTTTATTGGGATCTATATCGGGAGATTTCGAAATACTATAAACCTCTGCTATAAACTATTATCTTGACACATATAAACCAAACAAAAAGCACCTATGCTTAATACCAATCAGGTTAACTGTTCAGAAAAACATAAGAATGATAATAAATAATTAGTAACATTGTACCTATTTTTTGTTGTCTAAAGCATGTGGCAATCTATGCCTACCCTAGTGGAACATAGGCTTGAGCATTGTATTTTATATGTTTAAGTTCTATGTTTTTACACATTATACATCTTGGACAATGTCACACAAATTATCTAGTCACATTTAAAGTACGAGAATCTAGCCTGGACTTGTATTATGATGACTAGACAACGATATAGAATACATATATATAGATACAAACATCCATGACTCGGGTACAAATATTCATATTCATCATGCAAGTATTTGTCCCTTACGGGATTCGAACCCGCGACCCTCGGCACAGCAGGCAGGTTCACTACAGACTGTGCTACCGAGCCGTCACATTGGAACCCAACACAACTTGTTCACAAGAAATCTTTTATTTAGCTGATCAGATTTCGTAGATTTACCATGATTAGTATGTGAATAAAACAAGGTCATCATAGATCGAGATAGTCGTATGCGATGTCTTTCAACCACCTTCAAAGAACGATTCTGTGTAACGAGTTATTGTGTTGAATACAGGAGTAGCTCCCGCGACTCTGGTAGCCACAGCCGTCCTGGTAGTGCAGCTTTAGTTGTCGATTACACCGCCAAAGATAATGACAAGTAAGTTGTCATTTTGCTCTTCAATTTCCACTTCATCCTGAAACTTTTCTTAGCTTAGTGTCTGATTCTCGTTATGACACCAGTATTGTCTACTCCTTAACTGCGTCATATCGGCGTGTCTTTGAAAACGCGTTTCCATTTATACAAGAACTTTCATTTAATTTTGATTAGGTTTTAAATTATGTTGTCTTTAAACTGGGTTTTTATTGAAACAGCTCAAGCAAGGCATACGAGGAAGTGACTCCTGCTCAAGAAACCCAAGTCAAGTCTTCGATAGCCACTAAACTAGCAGCACTCACACACAAGGCTCAGAACTTTGTAAGTACTTACTCACATCGGAATATGCTTTCAATTCTGATTTAAGACCACATTATCGTTGATGTTTTTCCCTCATAAGAGTCAAAATTCATTGACGTTTGTATCTTTGGTGACCTAATACGAGAAGAAAGATGAAAACCTGAAATAGAACCTTGGGGTACGCCTATTTTCAATGGCGATCTTGACTAGGAAGATCTTATTCACAAATATGAAATAAGAAAAGACATGAACCTAAAATATAGCCTTGAGAGACTAAATTATGTAATAAAATTAAGATAGCATTGAATAAAGCATATATTCACAAATATTAGGTAAAGACAAAGAACCTGGAAAACAAGCTTTTGCAGACATTTTTGAAAGATGTCTCAATTTGACTCTTTGGTGGTAATGAACAACTTGTGTTTATTTCCATCGATAAATGCCATAACAATGCATTTATAAACATTTCAATTTATGTACGCCTGAAAACGCCGCCGCCATTTCGTGATGTCACTTCTTCGACAGTAGGCAATAGGATTTCCCAAGGTTTTTCAATATTTCCTTTGAAAATACTGTTACAATGACGCGTCGAAATTCTTTTCGGCACTGGCGGTTTTTTTTAACGTATTTGTAGAACAGAATTAAAAGTATATTTATCAAAATGGATTATATTTTGTCAAATAAACCTAATATTACTCGATTAATTATTGCAAAAACTACCTACCTTACTTATTTATTAGTACTTTTTACCCGACTACGGCGAAGCAAAAAGGAGGGTTACCTTACATAGAGTAAAATTCTTACCCTATATTGATTTTTAATGTTGATCTTGACGTCCCACCAGGCCAGCCGCCTATCGTCAGCAGCCGGCAGCCGTAGAGCCTCAGTATCGGAGGACGCGGTAGTCGTAGCGGCATCAGCGTCCTCCGGGGTGTCCTCGGGGGGTAGTTCAGGGGACGAAGCCCCTCCACCTCCCCCACCCCCACCAGCACCCCCTGCACCTCCACCGATAGCTGTGCTTGAGGAACCTGCGCTGAGGCCGTCTGAGTTGAGAGGCAGAATAGGTAAGTTGTTCATCTTCAATGTTATTTTTTTTTTCTGAGAGTGTTTTGTAGGTAGAACAAAGTTTTGTCCGTATTCAAAATTAATTCATAATTCATTCGTATTCCGTACCTAGTGTCCTTTAAGAGTGAGATTGAGTAAGTTTTCTGTTGCTAATATTAATATTTTGTACCAGCGTTTTGAATCTATGCAGCACGGATAGAATACTATTTACTTTCAGAGCTTTGTAAATTTGCAAGCTGAAGTTACATTGGATTGGTCGATGGCTTAGGATCCTCTAAGGTAGATGGTCAAATTCGACGAAGAATTGACAACCGATAGGCTTAGGGTTAGGGTTAGAGTTCTCGTGTGGATACCACGAATTATGGACGCAAAGTATGGGACTCCGGCGCTGGATTGAAGACCTGAGATAAACAGCTGATAAACTAAATTTTTTACGGGTTTCTCTCAAAAACAGGAGCAGAGAGCGGGAGGGGAGGGTTTCTTAAAGAGCAGGAGTGCGATTTTTGAAACTCATTCGTTGAACTCAGCAGTTGAAAATGTAAAAATTACTATGAAAATATGCATCTTTCGACTGCTGATTTAACTTCTTTCAAAAATCATACTTCAGGAGTGCGATTTTTGAAACTCAAATCAGTTATGAGTTCAACGAATGAGTTTCAAAAATCGCACTCCTGGTAGCTGCTGGGTGATAAAAACCAAAAACAGAGTTTTGTGACACGCTCTGGGTGAGGTCTATTATCATTTATCAGCAATGGCCGATTACATGTTTATGTTGATGATCTACTATCACTGCTGAAGTTCAGAAAGCTCCGAAGTACTGGTAAGTTTTTATATTTTAAAGGTCGTCTATGTCATATATTATGTCAATGTCTGTAATTTAATGCCCGGCTTTCAGCGTCTTCTTCCCTAGCCTGGAATCCTCTAAAACAGTACTGGAGTGCGATTTTTGAAATTCATTCTTTGAACTCAGCAGTTGAAAATGTCAATATTACTATGGAGATATGCATCTTTCTACTGCTGATTTGACTTTCAAAAATCATACTTCAAGAGTGCGATTTTTGAAAGTCAAATCAGCAGTAGAAAGATGCGTATCTCCATACATTTTCAAATGCTGAGTTCAACGTATGAGATACAAAAATCATACTTCAGGTGTGCGATGTTTAAAAATCAAATCAGCAGTAGAAAGATGCATATGTCCACAGTAATTTTGACATTTTCAACTGCTGAACTCAGCAAATGAGATTCAAAAATCGCACTCCTGCAGTATGATTTTTTAATATCAAATCAGCAGTAGAAAGATTCATATCTCCATAGTAATTATGACATTTTCAACTGCTAAGCTCAGCGAATCAGTTTCAAAAATCGCACCCCTGGAGTGCTGATTGCAGGAAGCTGGCAAAGGTATGCTGATTGTTTCAGCAAGGAGATGAATATTGACGATTATGAATGAGATTTATTCAATTAGGTATATTTGCAATTTTGTTTTATTCCGTCAAGTATTAAAGGTTAAAATAGAAAGTGAAAGCAAAAACATAGTTATATATTATATTATATTATATTATATTTATTTATGAAAGAAAACGTTACAGAATTGACAAAAAATAGTGCAGTAAAGGTTGGTTGGTCATTATTTTAATTATTAGATTACTTTAGGTAGGTACTGAATTATACAACAATTATAAGTATGTCAAAAGTTATCGAAAGAAAATGAATAAATTAAATATTACGTTTGCTTGAATATTAATTAAATACTAACTTAATTTGCATTCCAATTTTGTAAGTTTGGGAACGACATTGTCTCTACTATTATAAAACTGTAACAGAAGTGTGTCTGTACCTACATTGAAGATATTTAAAAGATTACGATATGGTTTTTAGATTTTTTTTGTCTGTTTGTTTGTTTGTTTGTTCGAGCATCACGCGAAAACTACTGGACCGATTTTCATGGTTTCTGTTTGAAAGCTCATGATCAAACTTAAAATCTGGTAAATATACAATGTGTTAATGAATTAACGCAAAACTAGAAAGTTTGTTTAGAATCGAGGGCAGAATAGGTAATTTTTTTCAAAATATTAAATAATTTGCTTGTAAAATTTAAAATTTACTGAACCCGATGTCACCCACCGCATGGGCACACTCACCCTACTTACTACCAATACAAGATTCTTAAAATGAATCCATGAGTACCGCTTTCATTCATTGCTGAAATAATAACAAATCATTTTTGCCTGAAAACTTAAAATGCGAATAACTTTAAATTAAAACTATCAAAATAATAAAATATTGTATCAATCTAATTATTTTGTTATAAATCTGTTGGGGTGTATGAGGTTTTGCGCTAATTTATTAACACGTTGTATAATTCACCTCGCTACGATAACATGAACCAGGATTGCGATTTTTGAAACTCATTCGTTGAACTCAGAGGTTGAAAATGTTAAAATTTCTGTGGAGATATGCATCTGTCTATTGCTGATTTGACTTTCAAAAATCGCACTCTTGGAGTATGATTTTTTAATGTCAAATCAGCAGGAGAAAGATGCACGTCTCCATAGTAATATAGACATTTTCAACTGCTGAGTTCAAAGAATGAGTTTCAAAAATCGCACTCCTGCGCGAACGAAGTCGCGGGTGAACTCTAGTTCGATTCAAAATGGCTATTCGGACATTCATATACAGCGTGAAATTGATAGACTCTACCCATCAAACTGAGTGCGATTTTTGAACGCACTCGTGCAGGAGTGCGATTTTTCAATATCAGACGTTCAAAACGAGTAGTAGAAAATGACGTAAAATCGATGATTTGCCATTTTTGAATTCAACTTTCTATCACTTGCAACGAGTGCTCCGAACCACTCGTATCCAATTCTACCACTCGAATGTTTGACGTTTGTAATGTTGTCAGACGTCAACAGATTTAACTTTTTTTCTACGTTCCGTTAACCCATAATTTTGGCGGTAAAGTCCGATTTGAAATGTTACTATGAAACCATTCATTCGTTCGTTCGTTCAATTGAAACGTTTTCTGTGTGAATCGAAACGGTTTTGGCACATCCGAACGATTTCAAAAATAGAGAAAAACGTAACCACTCGGAATGAAAATCTCAATTCGTATGCGAATGTCAAGTCGCTCGTATGATTTTCAAAAATCGCACTCCAGTATGATTTTTGAAAGTCAAATCAGCAGTAGAAAGATGCGTATCTCCACAGTAGTTTTCACATTTTCAACTGCTGAACTCAGCGAATGAGATTAAAAAATCACACTCCTGCTGTTCCATATTAAACTGCAATGCCTAATCGACTAAAGTATTTCAGTTTGATGGGTAGACTCTTAGTTTAAAAGCATGCTAATGATATCAATTTCAACCTGTAGAATGGTTCGATATGAACACAACCTCATTCAGGAGTGCGATTTTTGAATCTCATTCGCGGAGTTCAGCAGTTGAAAATGTCAAAATTAATGTGGAGATATGCATCTTTCTACTGCTGATTTGACTTTAAAAAATCATTCTTCAGGAGTGCGATTTTTGAAGGTCAAATCTTCAAGTTCAAGTCTTTGAGTTCAACGTACGACTTTCAAAAATCGCACTCCCTGGACAGCAATCTCTTTCGCTAGCAGATTACAAAACATTGTCCTGCTTCTAAGGTTTTATCAAATAAAAAAATGTATTTCAGCAAAAAAAACGTCAAAAATTCGTCGTTTTTGTAATAAATATTAATGAAGAGAGTACGTGTTCGTAATTAAAGAGTTTGTTCACTTTCTAAAGAAGTCAGCGGGCAGTTAGTCGCGTTCTGATTCGAGTGCGTCCAAAACAATAAAAATGTATGTAAAATACGACGTTTTTACGTTTTAAACGTTGGCCTTTACTTTCCATTTCGACGAGAGAATTGAAATCTGTTGACAGAGTTGCGAAAAAAAACTAGTTTTCAGATGGTTTTTAAATCGTTTCGTCATCTCAAGTCCATTCCTTGTATCCTAATTTATTTAGATTGAGAGCTTACCGACTTACAATTTCGTTCACTTACCACAAAACTGTAATCAACGTGTAATGTAACTGAAATGTCAAAATTACTATGAAAATACGCATCTTTCTACTACTGATTTGACTTTCAAAAATCGCATTCCTGAAGTATAATTTTTGAAAGCCAAATCAGCAGTAGAAAGATGCATATCTCCATAGTAATTTTGACATTTTTAACTGCTGAACTCAGCGAATGAGATTCAAAAATCTTTTTGTAAAAATTCAGATTTTTTGAACTCATTCTTTGAACTAAGCAGTTGAAAATGTACAATTTTACGAAGATTCAAGTCTTTGAATCTTCGTAAAAAAAAAATTCACAAAAAGTCATAAGTACCTAACTATTACTTATGACTTTTTTGTGAAAAAATGTATGAACAGCAGGCCTCGCATGCCACCCCCGAGAAAACGATGAAAATCGAGATGTGCCTCCATCCTTATTATTTTTACGTTTTTCTCGTTTAAACGCTTTGTCGTGGGTGGCATGCCAGCCGTGCAGATATGGTATAGCGACCATATTAGTGGCGCGCGGGCTGTACCTGCATGTTATTTCTATTAAGGCGAACCTAGACAACGATAAAGATGTTTAAAGAAAATATCGAAAAACATGAAAACTTTATAATTCTAACCGCCATGTTTCTGAGTAGTTTTGGTCATTTAAAAACGGCATATAATATATTCATAGAATATAGGTAGGTACTGCAAATGTTTTTGAGTTAACAGTTATTTTGCAGTCATTCATAAAACCTGTTTAATTTAGAAAAAAATAAATTGTCAAGTTAATAATTCTCAAAAAGACAATGACCAAGTAGAAAGACGGATATAGTTTTAGATAAGTTGTTTCTTAGAATAATTTAATGTGCACTGAAATAGGCGAAACAAGGAAAAACACAAAATTTTATATTTCAAGAAAGTGTAATGTATAATTTTACGAGTAACATTAAATTGAAAGTAGCGCTTAAAACTGGTTTATTAAACACGGTTCAGACTAATATATTTAAAATTTTGGAATTATTAGATAACATTCTGTGGTTAAAATAGAATGTCAGGACATATGATAAGATTTAAAAGTCGATGAAATAGGTACTTCTTCTCATTTGCACACCAAAAGAAAAGTAACATAAAGCGAACAAAAAGGTTTAGAGACTTACAAGTAACTACGAACTATCTTAAACAATCTTCAAACCCACAAGTGTGTATGAAAAAGATTCTGGCAATTGTTCAGTTATCCATTTTACACTCCTATTTAATTGTGTATTCGGATAATTAAACGCAACAACTTTCCCTAAGGAACATGGGTCGATAAATGAGAAAATAGGACCTCTCATAGAAAATTGATCGGCTGATCCAACACTTGTTTGTGCCAAAACAAAATTTTATTTTTTCGGCCCATGTTATAAATGTTATATTATAATACACCCTTAAAACTTATCTCTTAGTAGGTATTTAAGATCAAGGGAACTTTATTATAAAATAGTGATGTAACTACTCTAATAAGCAAAAAAGGTTTTCAGTTTTAGCGTTAATTTATTTGTGTATAATTAATATAATATAATAATTTACGTATCTTCAAACTTATTTCCTTCTAGAGGAAAGTCAATACCAAAGAGTATAGTGATTAAATAGGTAACAGTGGAAAGTCGTGAGAGGTAATGTGGTTCAAAAACACTTGCATCTTTTATAACTAGTGCAGTAATGAGCTTTTACTTTTTGTGATTTATTATCTGACACTATGCTATTGTAAATGCAGAAATTTAATCTATTGATTTCTTTTAACGATGTGGAGAAAAGTTGTTTTTATTTTGTAAAATTTGAACAGAAAGAATAATTTAGAAGCTCTTTAAAGGTATTGTTAGAAGTAGTCTAAAATAGTTTACTTGTGATAGAAATCGGACTTAATTTCACCTCCGCGATCTTAGATCATCGTCCATTTTATTATATCTTACTTAGATCTCACGGACTTACTTCTTCTATCACGTAGATGCAGGGTACGAAGTGATGATTATCATTGATAATTACTGTTGATAATTATCTTGATAATTATAAAATTATCGAAAAAACAAAAAGCTTACGCTAGCAATGTCACGACAAAGCTCACAATGACGAAACACTGTTTTCTGATGTTTTTCTCAATTATTTGTTATTTTTTGAGATACGAACGAAAATGCCGAAGACTGTGAGCTGGTTGGTCTGGACACGAGTGTATTAAAAACAAAAACAGCTATTTTAGAACTTTTAGTTAGAAATTTTACTTAAAATTAAGAATCAGCTTGGATAATTATCCCATAATTATCTGACAATTATCCGATAATTATCAAAGAAAATAATTATCTTGATAATTTCGAACCCTGCGTAGATGGCATAGGTTTATCATTTGATTGAGCCTAAAGGATTGAGCTTATTAAATAATTCTTGTATGCACATAAAATGTAATTGTAAAATTGTGAAGCATAATATTTGGTAATAGAAAGAAAGCATTTTAATGCTTTCTTAATAATAGTTTACTATTATTTATAAAGTTAATTACCAACGCAATAAATTAGGTAAGTATTATCATTATTCATTAAATAATAAATACCTAACTAGCGTTTCAGATAGGCTTTCGCGTCTATTCATCGTCTCCTTTTTGTCTTATCTAACGTGTAGAAATTATAGTATATTTCTTAATTATAGTAGGTAGTTAAAACTTTCCAGATAGCTTCAAATAAGTAATAACGGTAGATCGTTAATAACCTTTCTGACTTATATGTGGACATGTCCATGTAAGTATAGCTTATTAAAAGTATAGGTAAAGAAGAGTTGCCGTGTCATCTCTGATACGAGTAAGACTAAAGAAATCGTCATCTTAAGATGATATTCCTGATAATGCGCTCCATACAAAACGAAGTTACGTCTGTGTTTGAATATTTAGTAATTCAAGTAAAAACAAACGTATCTACTTTCCCGATTCAAATGTATGGGACAGCTGTTTTTTTTCGCGTCTCCTGAGGTAGTCCAGTCCATTGTGAAAGTTGTTAAGTTTGATGGTCTGAGTTCACCATTTCAGTATTTGCTAGGCTGTCACTTACACCCTGTATGTGATAGATTTTCGTTCACATATAATATAGACTTATATTACTCTTTGTAATATAGTTTCAAAGTCTTCTTCTTTTCGTGCTTATATAGATCGTGTTTAAAAAGGTTTCGGAGTTACATTCTCTTAAGAAGGCTATGTTTTTATCTGAAACGAAAACATGGTCAAACTATCTACCGTGTAATTTCGCCGCATTAGAAATTGTAATCAATAATTTTATCCGGCGCGTTCAAAACTTCACAACAGCACTTTTTGCTCGTCAATCCAACGTAACGAGCGAGAACGATGTGAGTTTCGAGTGAGAATCTAATTAACTTAGTTCGGGAAACAGACTGAAACGATTTCAGCTCTTTATGCCTGAATTTTTAATTAGAGTAACAACTAGGCAACTAGGATTTTATGTGCGCTTTCTATAGTTTTAAATAAAGTTAGTTTACTAAAGTAGGTATGCAGTTTTGAGTCTGCAATTCTTTGTAGTTTATTACTAGAGATCGGATAATCGGATGCATATTTACCTAAAGTTGAGATGTTCGCTATTTATTATGGAGTGCATAGTATAAGAGATAAGTGTACTTTTTGCAACCATCAGCAGCAAGGCTGATTTAGTGTTTATGGGGTGTAGAGCATCTCTGTGATGGGGATGGCCCAGGTCTGCCTGCATAACTCCAGTCGGTTTAGGAGTTACTGATGATGAAAGGTCTGTAATAAATTTACGATCAGCAGCACGGCTGATCGTATGATATTATTGTAGTATGCACTGTAGCTATGTGAACAGTACAAAAATTGACAAGTTCTGTCAGTCGGTTTAGGAGATACAGCCACTCAAAGTTCCGACCTTTGAACGGTTGTATCTCCTAAACCGACTGATGAACCATGCCAGTTTTTGTACTGTTCACATAGCTACAGTGCATACTACAACAATAAATAACATACGATCAGCCTTGCAGCTGATCGCTAATTTTTTACAGACATTTAATCATCAGTAACTCCTAAACCGACTGGGAGTTATGCAGGCAGACCTGGTCCATCCCCATCACAGAGAAGTCCTACACCCCATAAACACTGATTCAGCCTTGCTGCTGATGGTTGCAAAAAGTACACTTATCTCTCGCATTTTTGTAACGAAAAAGAATTTTTTTTCGTTTAATTTTATAATTTTAAGAAGTCTCTTTCATACCATGCATCCGATTAGTTATACATTCCCGGACTACACGTCTTGGGATTTATTTTAAAGAAATGTTTTTTTTTATTTTTTTATTAAATATTAATTAATTCCTGGCATCCCGAAAAATATTAAAAAAGATAATTTTAAGAAGCCGCTTCCATAATTTTATAGCCTAAAATGAGGTTTAGGTAAATATGCATCCGAATATCCGATCTCTATTTATTACTGTTTGAAGTTAAATTAAAATACTTAGAAGTTAGATTTTTAGGACGGTATAGTATAATTTTTCATCAGTTTTAATTGATAGTTAAGATAATAATGTTTGTACTGTGTTGCTGTTACTGTAGTAAGCTAAGGTAGTAAGTAACTTCCCACCTACATTATTAGGTATTATGTAGCCGTATAAAAGATTTTTCCCTTCTTTTAATTTAATGTAATGATATTAGAAACTAATTTTTTTTTTTTTAAAAGATCTCCCATTACATACTACAGTCCAACTACCTTATGAAAATTTGACTCAATTCAATCCAATGGACGTAGTCTGCTGCCCCTGTAAAAACTCGAGATGTGCTTCTGTTTTTGTTATTTTGGATTTGGTTGGATTTTTCCGAAGATAAAGCCACATGAAAGAGCATCACAGATTTCTCATTTTGTCGCTTTGTTGTGCTTGGCATGCTAGCCCTACTAAATGTATTAGTTGTTTTTAAATGTATTAATTGTTATAATTCGTTGTTTACATAAAAAAATCCTCATTATCATGACTGAATGTAAAATTTTAATATTAATATTTTCACGCCTAAAATGGCAGAATATGCTGGATTTTGAATATGTTCTAACTATGTTTGTACCGTATTCTGGAAAATAAAGTATTCTATTCTATTCTATTCTAAAATAACCTTGTACTGTTGTCAGTTTCACCGTTTATTTTACCCAATCAAGTTTTTTTTAAAACGTACCATTTTCGCGAAAAATATCAACAAGGCGCGTTGTTTCTTCAGCCATGATGTGGTGAACCAGTGAAGCGGGACATTTCGAACGCGTTACAAGAATTGCTGTCTTCGGTGGATAGCTAGGAATTTGTGGTACCTGGTAACAAACTCCTGTATTTTTTGTGGTAGTATCAAATGCAATGCGGTAATGTTTTTTTTACAAACACTGGAATATACGATTGATCAAAGTTGAGGTAAAATAACATAAAAGATACTTATCCTCTCTTAAGAGAAGTGTGTGAAATCTGTTTGTGGACGTTTAAAAAAGAAATATGCTCAAGACTGTAGATACTACACGTCCACAGATATTATAAATTTGCAGAATATTGACATACTTACCTATACTTATCACGAAAATTCGGACGCAATTTGTCCAGAAGAAGCCTCTGTTTCAACGAATGTATAGGCCCTGAACCCTTTTTTGGAATCCCTCTGGCTAACGCGGGATGCTTTTGATAAGGCCAGCTTTGGGCTGGCGATAAAGCTATGGAGCAACACTTCGTGCATGTGCAACTCTAAAGCAAGTGTTCACAAGCTTGAAAACAGTCTCCAGCAAAGATCAAAACAGTAACAATAACAAGGTCTCTCAGGCCACTGCAAACTGAACAAACACATGGACACACTGAAGCTAAGCGATACACGACGAGCTACAGATTTTGCAAAGAGGAGATGGAAACTCCTCTGCACTATCTGTAACTGTGGCCCCCTTTATGTAAAAAAAAACGAAGTACTCATCTATGTAGACAAGTACCAGATGAGATGACATACAAACCGATCCTACCAAAAACTTACTACTATTCATGGTACCTGCACTCTTTCTTCACCGCTGCGCTAGCGACATGTTTACCTTCAAAACTGAGCGGTGCAAACTCTGGTCAACCTCTCGATTGTGAGGCAAGTTTACAGCTGTCATGTCACAGCTATGATCCCAAACTACTTTGTCATTATCTCGTATTCCGCAGCCATCCACACGTTTTGATAGAGACAACGTATTTTGTACTCGGCTCACTGAAGCGCTACATTTCAGCGTAACACGATTCTTAAGACGAGTTAGGAATTCTCGGTAGACGAGATTCTTAGATGAGATAAGGTTTAAGACGTCAGTGTAGGAAAAATTCTTCGTTTTTGCAGCGGTCGGTGACTTTGATGCACTCAACGCAAAAAAATATTTCAGGTTTTCTAGGAAATATAATCTAAACTATTATAAAACTGTAACAGAAATTTGTCTGTACATTGAAGATATTTACAAAAAAAAATTACGACATGGTTTTTACCTGTCCCTGATTCCAAATCACCAATTTTTGGATTTTTTGTCTGTCTGTTTGTTTGTTTGTTTGTTTGTTGGTTTGTATGTTTGTTTGTTTGTTTGGGTGTTTGTTTGTTCGAGTATCACGCAAAAACTACTGAACCGATTTTGATGAAACTTTTTTTGTTTGATAGCTTATCATCTGACTTAAAATCTGGTATATAAAATTCTGGTAAAAGCTCGTTTACTATAAAAGTGAACAACCGACTAAAGGTTCACGGTCGTGTTTACTATGCACATACAGCCAAGACAGTATTCCCATTCTGGATGGTTAAACACATAAAGGTAAGTGCATATAACGAAGGGCGGCATCGGGGCTGGCCGCAGCGTAAAAATATGTAGTGTTGCGACCCGGTTCGCGTGCCTCTCTAGTGTGCGAAGTACGCATTTTCCGCTGCAATGCGATCCGCTTCGCTCCGATTCGACCCGGCCAAAAAGAGTAGAAAACGGTGACAGCAGGAACTAAATATCTTAGTACAAACACATTTATCTTGCCAGGTTATGCGTGATTTTTGAAGTGATTGCAATAAAATGCAACGAGTGAGTCCACTCAACATACAAAACGTTTTGATACTTAGTTCAATTTAAATCCACTGTTCTAATTACCTCGTCACAAAAAAACTAATTCTTTCTCAATAGTAATGTCAACTGAAAAACTGACATTCATAATGCTAACGAGTTACTGGGAATTGCAATCGATATCGATACTAATACTAACTACCAAGCCACACCGCGATGAAGAATAGGTTTATTTCTTCCATGCACCATATTGATGACAAAGAATGCGATCATTTATCAACGTTCACGTTTTTACCCGCATTGTATTTGTTGGCACCTCGCGGATCATGTTTATTTATGTTTGTTAATAATCTCTACATCGCTTTATGACATTTTAATAAATATAACGTATATACGTCTCAGAAAATACCTGCCATTTCGTCTAGACAGGGTGTTTATTACGGGGCATCTAATTAACACGAATTTGTAAAACCGTAAAAACCTTTGAAAGAGTATTTACTATATACTCTTCTTTTGCGTAGTTGTTTTATTCATTTATACTGTGAATTCAAAAACCTGCGTGCTGTTTGATGTACGATTTTTTGTATGATTGGAACGGTGTTTTAAAAATCTCTACGCATCGAAGATACATCCGCACTCGTCTCAATCAAGTCATTGAAATGCAACATAACAGATCGGGCATGCAACCGTCTTATTTATGCGCTACGCATACAGTCAAACTCTTAAGTTATATTTATAACTAACTTTCATTTCACAAACACAATTTATATTTGCCTTAATTTTATGGAACTAATAAATCAAATATGTCGCAAACAATAAAAGTCATAAATAACAATTAATATAATGACCAATAAACTTGCGCGGGAGACTGTAGCCGCAGATACAGACACGCTCTGCTCGGACGCAGTGCGTGCGCGCCGATGCGCGGACTTTCTCTCCCCCCTAACATTCGCCATTTTGCAGCGACGCGGCGCGGCTCAGCGGCGTCGGCAGACGACGAGCGACCGCGCGGGCCCAACCTCGTCAACAAACAGGCGGTGCTCCCGTTCGTGCCTCCCGCGTTCCCGCACAACGCGCCCGACCGCCTAATAAAGCCCTCGGAGTATCTGAAGACCATCACGGCGCCCTGCAAGCGCGACGACGGCGCGGCGGAGACGGCGAGGCCGCCCCCGCCGCCGCCCGTCCCTGATAACGTCCCCCCTCCGCCGCCTCAGCCACCAGTACAGCAGCACCAGCCCTTAGCTGCCATCAGCAGTGCCGAACTATCCGCCGTGAGACTGAGGGCCCCGGCTGCTAAAACTTTATCAGCTCCACCACCAGCTAGATCAGTCAGTCTACAATGCCTTCCGAGTGCAGCGGAAACCTACAGAAGCGCCAAGACGGATCTGATAGAAGAGCTGAAGATGTCCAAGGATATTACTGGGATCAAGAAGCTGAAGGTGGAACGTGCCAGGAGGGAGAGTCTTCAGGATAAGGAGACGTTCACAGAGTTCACCAAACGGTTTACAGCGGAGAACTTTGTTGATCAGGTTAGTGTACTTTTAGAGTTACTTACCCTTTAGTTGAAACTTTTATCGATTTTCTGTCTGTCGTTTCAATGGGATTCGAATACGATTCTGATATTACGAAACGCACTATTACTTTAGTAGTTGCAAACGTATGAATAAAGCTGTAACTTTCAAAACTTTGAAAGTGTTTAATCAGTTTCAATCGCATTCGTATCGCTTTGACGAAAGCAGACTTTTACAGTCCAATACTTTGAAGTGGCAATTACATGTAGGAAGAAAAACATTTCGATACTCCATAATTTATATGAAGACAACATCTTTAATGACAAGAAGATTGCTGTTCACGTCATCACATACCTCACCGTTGTAAATTTCCGAGAAGTGCAGTTGCATCCGTGCATTTAACCCACTGCTCTAGTTCTCCCCTCCAACACTTCAGCTAGAAGAGATAGCTTCTATGTTCCGTGAAATGCGTGACTAGTGTCTTTTGACTAAATTGCTTGACAAAGTTAATAGAATTACTTATAATATTTTTTCCGTGAGAGCATGTTTGGTAAAAGCTTTAGAAGAGATTACAGAGCAGATATATAACGTTTACTCTACTTATACAGGGTGTAACAAAACACCCTAGTAATACTTAAGGGGGTGCTTCAGACCATCATTCTGAACAACTTTCACTATGGAGCCAACGTCGAGAAAAAATAAAAAAAATTTGCCGTACCATACATTTGAGTCGAGACGGTACAGCAGTTTTGTATGAAAGAGCGGATTTTTTTTTCGCGATTTCTATGTTGGCTCCATAGTAAAAGTTGTTCAGTTTGATGGTCTGAAGCACCCCCTTAAGTATTACTAGGGTGTTTTGTTACACCCTGTATATACCCAAACAAACAACATCCTCCTAGTTTCATTGGGTAGCTATTTTCAGGTATCGTTTCTAATTCTAACACACTTTCCGTAAGGCAGTGGCTTTTGTAAGAGACCTAATTTTCTTCAAATATTTCCTAATTATTGGTTCATTACTGTCATTGACTTAGTTTTATAGCAACTGAAGGCCAAATGTAAGACAACGCTGAAATGTTTTCAGTTCGATGTCATCGTCGTTTACTTTTATAACTTTCTACACTTAACGAAAGTGATAGTTTAGTGTGTTTAAAAATTACCATTTCACCGACATTGAAAGAGGTTATTGTATGTTTAAAGCCTTTAAATGCTTTAATAAAGGTTATAAGCGTTGATAAATCGTGGCATCAATTTGAGAGAAGATTCTTAGACATGATAGTTTGAAATAGATTCAATTGTGTCTTGTAAACTTACTAATCATCGATCCTTTATATGATTGTAACTGTTATAGGTGATTTTTAACCGATATAGCATTTTTCCGATCAACATCTCCACCGGCTGAACAAGCCAAATACTTAAAAATCCGAATCGCACATAGTCAATAAATATAATATCAATTAAACTGCAATGTAGGTTCTTCATTTCAGCCTTTTCATTGTTTTTATATTTGCCATTAATGTTGATTCCATGATCAACAAGAAACCGTAAGTCATAAGGAAATAAGTAATTTTACTTCCGCCAATAGAACTTGCAATTTCTTCGGCTTTATTGCCATTTCTTCATGTTACATACCATTTAAGACCTCAATGTAAAATAAAAATAAGTGTTTTTTTATTCTATTGGTAAACTTGTATCAATAAATGTTGCAGTGAAATAGTGAATACAATTTTGTAGGTACTTATAATAGCAATATGTAATAATCAAATGAAGCATGACATCGATTTACTTACACCATTTAGGCGTGTTAAAATTACCATTGCGCACACGTATAATTACGGTTTATTACAAAAACTGTAATGAATGGTATTGCCAAAGATTAACTATGACATTGCCAATATATGACCAATGTAATAATGTTTTATTTGGGGCGTTACATTGTGGTACATTTGCGATATAAGCTGCAACAACATATACAGGGTGAAATTGATATCATTGGCATCCTTTTAAACTAAGAGTCTACCCATCAAACTGAACAACTTTTACTATGGAAGCAAACCGATCGGAGCAAAAAAAATATCTGCTGTCGCATACATTTGAGTCGACTAGGCATTGCAGTTTAGTATGGGACAGCAGATTTTTTAGTTGCTCCGATCGGTTTGCTCCCTTAGTAAAAGTTGTTCAGTTTGATGGGTAGACTCTTAGTTTAAAAGGATGCCAATGATATCAATTTCACCCTGTACAAAACCCACCCTGCACCCTGTTTTGTTTTATAAAAACGTGTTTTCGTTTACGGAATTGCGTAAATGCTTTTCTTTTTTAACGCAGTGTATTGGTATCATCATCATCACCAGCCTAATATACGTCCCACTGCAGGGCACAGGCTTACCCCTCAGGGTGTATGGGCGTCAGTCCATCACGCGTGCCCAATGCGGATTGGTGGACTACACATGCATGAAGAATTTCTTCTTCAGCGTATGCAGGTTTTCTCACGTTTTCCTTCACCTTTTGAGAGCAGTCCGTACGTAGTTACGTACATAAGTTAGAAAAACGAATTGGCATTTACAAGGGTACATTTAGGTCGACTAGGATTGCAGTTTTGTATGTTGTAGCCCAGTCATTTTACGGAGTTTTGTTAGGATGGATGAGGAGTAATTATCAATGGGACTTTTAAACTGTAACCGGCACCATTTAGTGACAAAAAGACCATCTAAAAACATATTTAAAAAGAAATATTAAAAAAAAATCGCTACGTAACATAGAAATCAAAATTGTATCTCCCAGATGGCTTTTAACTAATTAATATTATTAAAAATGCACTCATTTTAATTAAAGTGAATTATGTGAGTAGTTTAATTTTGGTTTTTGATAATAAATTTATTCATTAGATTTAACAATATTAATATTTTTGAGCAATAAAATAGGCATCGACATTTTGAAAATAAGGTATTCATTAGAAAATACTAATGTATTTTTCAAAGCTTTCTAAGTAGACAAAAATATTAACACCATCTTTGAAGTATATATGTAAAGCCTTAAAAATGTGCAAAAATAAATTTACCATCTGGTTTTTTAGAACGGGATAAATGCTAAATTTTTAATTTGGGGTTGTTCCTGACGTTTTTTTTTTATTTTGGTACATTACTAAGCTCATATTAGCTCTTAAATACAATACCGAAAAAAAAGATTATTAATTAGTACCGGCTCAAACCGTAAAATGACTGGGCTAGTTGGTCCCATAGAGAAAGTTAGATAGAACTCATTTATTCAGTTGTTCGGTTTTGATTTTCTGATCATCCCTCAGCATATTAACTATTTACTTAGACAATTTAATAGGGACGAGTTACGCGTGTCATTCTACTAAGAAACAATTCTGCCACTTTTTGCGGGGGCCGAGGTAACATGAAATCCGCAACTTTGGATTTTATTCCCCATAAGTTTAGATTCTAACGAGCTTTTACCCGCGACTTCGTCCGCATAAATTATATACCAGATTTTAAGTCAGATAATAAGCTATCAAACAAAAAAAGTTTCATCAAAATCGGTTCAGTAGTTTTTGCGTGATACTCGAACAAACAAACAAACAAACAAACAGACAGACAAAAAATCTAAAAATTAGTGATATGGACTCAGGGACACCTAAAAACCATATCATAACTTTTTTTTTGTTAATATCTTCAATGTACAGACACACTCTTGTTACAGTTTTATAATACCTAGTTTAGATATTGAATGTAAAAAATCATGAAAAGTAGTCTCGTGTGAACCCCAAACGTACTAAGTTCAAAATTATTGTTTCGCTATTATAGGCTGTCTCGTTTAGTGATAAGTATAAGGTATAAAATTGTGTGTAAATGCGCAAGATTAATTGATCTAATACCGTGGCAGAGAGGAAATGCTACCGCAAGGCGAGTCCTTATTAAATTGTCTAAGACTATTTAGGACCCTTTATAAAGCAGTTGTAATTGTAATTCAGTAAACGACCGGCGACCTCCTCTGATTACTATTTAAAAAATTCAAGACTAATTTAAATGTTGACTGTTTTAATTAAAACTCATTTTCGTAAATACGTGAAAAGATTAAAAAGATAAAACGTGATTCTTTTATAAAGAGGCGTCATAAATTCCGTTTGCAATTTTTGTTTCGTAACAAAAAAAATGAAGTCATCTTAGTTTAACTGTAACGTGGGAATATTTACTTTAAAAATGAAAAGTTAAAATTGACATTTGTTTGCTAATGTCTTGGAAATTACGATAGCCCTTAAGCCTTTGTAATAAAGTCTAGTTTTCAACTTAATAGAAACAATAGTTCACGGATGTTTTCTCAAGAGATCAATGATGAAACGTAATCACGAAGATCGCAATGTAATTAATACGCCATCTTTGTTATAAATAATAAAGGCTTAGTTGCATTCAGTGCATTGAAAAATCTTAGCGAAAGTTTGGTTTTATTTTGTTGAGTTTTATTTAGTCTTGACTTTAATGGAAAATAAATCTTTTATTTGTGGTAGATGAATGGTTGGGTACAGTCAACATCAATAAGTAGTGCCTAGCTTTTCACAAAATTTATCTAGGCCCAATCGATGTTTCTGAATATGCATATTACAGTGATAAGATAAAAATCAATTTTCAAGTTTTACACTTTCCATAGACAAAGTATACGAGTTCCTTCCTACCTTATATTGCTAAGATTTTAGAAAGTACAAGAGTTCCTGTGAAGATGGACCTGTTATTGATATCCCACTGCAGGCAGAGACAGTCGATACTGACACAAATCTCCCGCCTTTTCAACATCCATATGACTCTTCATACATAAGATTTATTTATTAAAAACAATTACACAGCTTCACAGAGAGATGAGATGAAATGAGATGTATGAAAACACAAACTTTTGTTTTTGCTCTTCTATTATTAGCTTGATAAGAAACGTAATGTTTTTAAAGTTTTATTAAGGCTCTCCCTCCCTAGTGCAAGGCTCTCTTTCTAACAAGCAAACTTTTGCAATTAGCCATCCCGCTTCAATTGCACGGCTCCAGTCAGAATTTTCCGTTTTATTTTAAAAAAATAAGGAAACCACATCATTCTATATTTTAGTGTGAAGAATATTGCAAATTTTCATATTCTTCTGATCAACAATGTAAGAGTAAAACGGTTACAACTTTGGATTCGTTTTTCTTCAGTTTTATTAATTAAATAGGTTTCGAGAAAAACCACATCACTTCTCATATCCTGTAGATTGATCAGTTTGGTTTTCTGCTTAAAAAGTGCCATAGTTAATGTATAAAAATGGTTACAAAGTTACTCAAAACCGGGCGGACGCCCCTTAAAATGGGCGCCCGCCCGCGCCGTTTCCTCATAAATTATAATTAAATCAAAAACATTTGAAAGCAAACTGTTTTACTTTGATCTAAGCCTACAGTAGAGGTAAACAATTATTTTGCGGACCATACTCCGTTTTCACGCTTTCGCCTTGAGTCATGCGTATGTATAGAATAGATCCCCGACTTTGAATATAATTAGATAGATTAATTATACCGCGTTTCTGTTTAAAATAAACAACAATGAAGATCAGTATTAAGGATAAAACAACTTATCAAACTTTATTTTTAAATTTTAAATTTTTATTTTTTATTTTATGTTTACTGGCCTTTTGCTTGTGAGACAAAGACCATTGGCCGAAATGCAGTGGTTAGATACAGGAAAAAGCCATTAAATTTTAAACGAAAAAAATTACTTTTAAGGCCGTTGCAGACGGGTCAATTTCATACAAAACTTTGACGCACAATACGCGTACAATACGCGCGATAAGTAACTTTGTATATACGGAAAAATAGTTTAGAAAATCTAGATGTCGCGTATCAAATAACATTTGCAATTTATAATATAATTACGAAGGTATAAAGCTTTTAAAATTTTGTATGAAAAATTTCACTGACTAACTGAAACCACCTTAAGTATAATATGTTTAAGTGTATATTGATCCCACCCGAAATAATGGGAAATGGAAAAGAAAATTATGATGATGTATGGTGTAAGTCTTCAAAGATCAGTAGGTTCAATACCAGTTTATGTTTTAAGACTACGAAAACACGACGAAATAAAATAAATATGTAAAGCACGAGTGGTAAATATAAAAAGTGTCGTATATTTCTAAATGACGATGATGTAATAAAAACGAGATAGTAAAACAAACATCAATGACTTTGAGTTTATAGAAATAACTTACTTACCTTTCGAATAATTTCTATGTTTGTACAAAGCTTTCTAGCCATTCAAACGATTTCAAGAATTAATAATCATTAGCCGTAAGCCGGGTATTCATTGGATAACATTTGCTTTACGTTATGATCTGTATTTTCAATCTACAACATATAAAGACCTCCGGCTTAGATTACAGAAATGCTACAGCCGTTTAATAGCATTATTCAGGACCAGTTGAAAGCAGATTGACTTCTTTGCGCCAGGGTAGGTAATGTTTCTTGAGTACGGCCCACTTCCTATTTGGTGAGAGGTGTTTGTACTACAGTAGGATTTTTAATCAATCAAGAGCGTTGCATTTATTTTTTGCCTGTTGGTGCATTATTAATCCCCCTTGCTGTCCCCCCTCGCTATAGGGATGCTTGCTATGATTATTTCCCCCCTTGTCTAGAACACACCAATGACACGCTAAAACCGAAGTCAGTCATTATTAGATCGCATCACAATCCAAATATGAATTGTCTTATGCTGATATTCAGAGATGAAAATTGAGCTGAATCAGGACCGTTTTGTGTGAAACCTCTAGCTCTTTAAATTACCAAAAAAATAACAGTTATAATTGATCGTATTTCTGAGCTGGTGGCCAACGCCGAAACACGATTTAGCAAACTTCATACGATAGAAAACCTTTTCGAAGTAGCTTCTGAAAACTACTTATATTCCCATTTTAATCAGTTCTGCTTTAAATAATATTGATGACATTAAGCACAATTTTGAGTCATTTGTTACTAAGGCAAGTATTCAATTTCGATTTACAATACAGTGACTACTTTAATTTAAATGATTTATTTTGTGGTGTTTCACTAACGCCCTTTCATTCCACTGAATAGAATAGGTACACCCTTTTTTTTCATGTATACAAAAAATAGTGGTGTACTTGTGTGACTTGATCTGTGGACTTGAAGTGAACATTGTCTGATGAGCACTCGGGTTTATTCTCGATTGAATTACAAGACTTTTACCGGCGTAGGTACTTAATATCTATGTTTACCAGACGTATTGCGCTCTGCCTGTTCAAACTTTCAACACAGTTAATGAGACAATTAGTTCAATTATTTTAAAGAAACGGGTTTAATAGAATGTATTTCTTTGAAGGTGTGAAATATTTTTATTGTGTTCTTGTACTGCGGTTACACAATTGACGCCAGCTTCACTTCATCTAAATCGATATCATTGTCATAGTTGTTTTCTATACAGGGTCCTTCTTGTAAATTCTGACGGTTTTATAAGAGTACGAGCTTTTACCCGCGACTTCGTCCGCATAAATTATATATCAGATTTTAAGTCAGATGATAAGCTATCAAACAAAAAAAGATTCATCAAAACCGGTTCAGAAGTTTTTGCGTGATACTCGAACAAACAAACACCCAAACAAACAAACATACATACAAACAAACAAACAAACAGACAGACAAAAAATCCAAAAATTGGTGATTTAGAATCAGGGACAGGTAAAAACCATGTCGTAATTTTTTTGAAGACACTTCTCTTACAGTTTTATAATAGTTTCTGTGCTATTTATGATTACCACGTTATTATGCCTCACAAAACTGACATTTGACTGACTGTCCAATTGACAACATTTCATTTTGTTTTTCTGCTTTTAATGAAAAATATAAAAATAGGTTAAAATATAAGAGAACTTACGTATTTTTTCGATTTTTTTACCGATATTTCTATTTATAATTTACTTTTGAATTTTCTGAAAAACGTAGGATTTATGGCTATAATACCTTGGCCGCAATAAAATCACTACATAGTATAAAACAAAATCGCTTCCCGCTGTCTGTCCCTATGTATGCCTAAATCTTTAAAACTACACAACGAATTTTGATGCGGTTTTTTTATAGATAGAGTGATTCAAGAGTAAGGTTTATATGCATATAAGTATTAGCATGGCAGCCGTGCGAAGCCGGGGCGGGTCGCTAGTTAAAAATAAAAACTGTCAAATACAATAGAAAAGCCAAGCAGGCAAAGGAATAAAATGTCATTCAACCTCTATTTAATTTTTCAGTATTTTTCAAACAACTCGAGAAATAATGGATAGAAAAATCTAATAATTTTGATGTAAGCTTTGAATCACATTATCTTTAAATGGTTTTCTAATTTTGGTACCTTTCTTGAAATGAAATGTTGTCAATTAGATTAGGCCTGCTCGATAGCAACTTGTCTAGCTTGATGCAACTGATTTCAGACATAGTGTGTTCTTCAGATGCGGGTTTTGAAGTAGGTACTACTAGTGAAACGTGGATGTTCTGAGTTTTCAGAATATCTTTGACTACCCCCTCGGAGAATATAGTTGTGAACATATGCTTATGTCATTAGACCTTCAAAGTAAATAATTTTCACAAAAAATCACATCAAATTCTCATTTTCAATAAGGAAATTAACGACCAATATGCAGGGTGTTAAGGTAAACAGTTGTATTACTTTAATGGGTGATTGTATTGTAACCGTGATGGTACTAAACAACTTTCTCTAAGAAACCTATAACCTAGTAAATGTATACATTTTACCTTGCAAAAGGTCCGGTATCCACGATTTTTTAATATGTGATACGGGTATAGGTCCTTATTAAAAATCCAAGTTTTCGACCTTGAGGTGCTGCCGCGGACTCTGCCATTTCGAAGTTTTTTCAGTTTTCATTATTTAAAATCTAAATTTTAGGTTTTAGAGTAAAATTATGTTTTAGAGGAATTAACAGCACTAAATGCGCTACAGTTTGGTTTTTGAATCATCTTTTTATACTGTATAGTTACCGAGATACGACACTTCAAAATAAGGGCAGTTAGGGCTTATTCCTAACTGCCCTATGCCGTTGGGTGCATAAAAGCTGGGCTCAAGAGGGTTTTTTGTATGTAGGTAATCTCTGGAAGTACCAAACCGATTCTTAAAATTCTTTCACTGATAGAAAGCTACACTATCCCTGATTACCATACCTAGGCTACATTTTATTTTGTAAAAAAAAATCTATCCGAAATCTAAGTATTTGTATACCAATATTACCAATTGACCGTTATTCAACATTTGCTGAAAATTTACTAGTGTCGCATTTTATGGTTCAAAAACATATTGTAGCGCATTATTTATACTTCTTCTAAACACCTTCACAGTGAAACCACGTGAAACCTAAAGTTCATAGCATAATTTAAAAAAACGAAATTTTAAGGAATTAGTCATACCACTCCATACTTTGAGGTGTTGTATCTTGGTAACTATTCAGTATATAAAGATGATTCAACTATCAAATTGTAGCGGATTTAGTCTTGTTTAAACCTTTAGTAAACAAGTTTGCTCTAAAACCCAACGTTTAAGTTTTACTGAAATAGTCTCAAAATTTTCGTTGTTTTATGGTCACACCAGAGCCCGCGGCAGGACCCCAAGGTCGAAAACTTGTATTTTTATTAAGGACCTCTACCTGTATAACATATCCAAAAATCCCGGATACCCGACCTTTTGTAAGGTAGGGTATCATTTTCCAAACAGATTTACTGAACTACTATAGGAAATGAGCCAAACAATTTTTGGATTTTCCATACTAAATGGAATCTGGGCCTATAGACAAAGTAACATTTCTATTGGCGTAGACGCTAGTAGAAATGACACAATGTATGGATTTGACATTGGCGATCGAAACATTTTGACGTTTGCTTTCTCCACCATACGTCAAATCCATACATTTTTTCCGTTTCTATTAGCGCTGACGCCAATAGAATGTCAACTTGTCTAGGACCCCAGTTGATTGATCGTTTGTATAAAAAATCGAAATTATTTTTGCGAATATCCCTTGTGTTCCTTTGGAAAAACTCAAAATTCAAAATTTTTTATTCAAATTAATATCATATAGATAGCTTTTTGACGTCATTTTTTGACTCCACCACCGCGTCGGAAGGTGTTGAGAGAAGATGCGGCCAGAAACTCTACAACACACATCTTTTAACAAAACAAAATGTACAAAGTACAATTAAAATACAATCAGGAAAAGTTGTTTAGTATCATAAATACAATCACCCATTAAAGTAATGCAACTGTCTACCCTAACACCCTGTTCAGTGCAGCTACATAGTTATTTTAAATATATAGCAGAAACAGATAACAAATGCAACAGTATCTACCGTTATGTACTGTCACGGTCAGCGGTAGAGATCGCGTGTGATGTAACAACTTATAATAACAGCGAGTTAACATCGTAACCGGATAACGGTTTTGTTGTAATCTCGTTATTGTGTTGATTGGGGATTATATTGTAGTTTACTGTTGTCAGGTATTATTATAAACTCACCATCAGCCTATACAGGGTGAAATTGAAATCATTGACATCCTTTTAAAATAAGAGTCTACCCATCAAACTGAACAACTTTTACTATTGGAGCAAACGTAGCAAAAAAAAATCAGCTGTTCCGTACTCAAAACTGCAATGTCTACTGGCTACTGTATAAAACAGCAGATTTTTTTTTTCATAGTAAAAGTTGTTCAGTTTGATTGGTAGATTCTTAGTTCAAAGGATGCCAATGATTTCAATTTCACCCTGTATATGACCCACTGCAGGGCACAGACCATCCTCAGGGAAGGCGTAAGTTCCGCCACGCGTGCCCAATGTGGATTGGTAGACTTTACATACGCATCAGATTTTTTTCTTCAGCGTATGCAGGTTACCTCACGATTTTTTCCTTCACCGTTTGAGAGCACTCGGTATTACGTACCTACATAAGTTAGAGAAACTAAGAAAATAAACTAACAGAATAATATAACTATTATAAACAAAGAAAGTATGAATAATAGGAATATTTGAAAGAGGTCACTCTAGACGCATGTACACTGTTCAAATCAGATGCGTACTGAAGAAGAGCGAAGAAAAATGAACCCGAAACCTACGAGCACGGATGAAGAGTGTGTCAGAATCGTAGCATGGCGAATTGTAGTCTCTGTTTTGTCTACCAACCCAAGTGTGACATAGGCGTAAGCATAATTATGTTTGTAAAATACTAATGATTAATATCTCGACTATCCTTTATTGTACACCAAAAACATGATAAACAAGTTTGGTTCTTAATTGGCATAGACAGTAGGTATTGTATTGTATGGGGAGGTTTCGAAGGAACGGTTCTTGAAATCGAGTTTACTATCTTTCTCACAGTTTTAGATTTTTTCTTCCGGACCCATGTTTGTGTGAGGA
This sequence comes from Agonopterix subpropinquella, assembly GCA_922987775.1. Taxonomy (NCBI): domain Eukaryota; kingdom Metazoa; phylum Arthropoda; class Insecta; order Lepidoptera; family Depressariidae; genus Agonopterix; species Agonopterix subpropinquella. Next base: position 18,636,084 of record OV277707.1, read on the forward strand.
TAGAATCATTCAAATACATAATTAAAAATTAACGTTGATTAACTAAATTCTAAGAAGTATATTGAAATACCATCTTTTATAAAGAGGGCAACTAATTTCCGGAACTGGAAATCGGAGGTAACAAGGAGGTTAAATACTTAGTTTTACGAAAACGGAACCGTCATACTGATTTTCGGAACAAAATGCTAATTGCCACTTCAAATGAATTAGCTACAAAGTAAAACTTTTCAAATTAACAGTAAAACAGTAAGAGATAAATTAGGAGGATAGAAATATAACAAAAACTGTCAAATCACTGTAAGAGACGTGCAGTTTTTTTAATAAAGATTAGTGACACCTGGAACTGGATGTCCTTGATTGAACATTAGTTTTCATAAGAAGTAGAATCGCTAAGAACTGCAAAAAACACCATGTCGATTTGATACCAATTAAATAAGACCCTTGATTTCTGCTTTAAATACCTATTCTTGCGATGTTAATCATTTGCGACCAATATCTCGATCCTTCTAAATGATCACATAAGAGATATTCAACAAAATGGATCTCTAACAGTCCATCGTCATTCTGATAAGACCCGACCTGCCAGCATCAAATCACCATAAACTGGGCTTATCTAATGATGATGGAGTAGACTCCTTCACACAAGTGGCGGTTGGTACGGTAGGGATGTCCTCAGGTCCCGGAGAGAGATGCAGCCGGCAATGTGATCCCAGCTTGGAAGCGACAGATGTTGGCGCGAAGAGCTGCGGAGAAGGCAAGGAGAGACCTGGAGAGGGAGCTGGCGGGAGAAGCGGAGAGGAGAAGAGCGGCGGCCGTGCCAGCGTGGAAGAGGCAGCTGTTGCAGAGGAGGGAAGAGGCTGAGAGTCGGTTGAGGTGAGTTAATCGAAGAAGTCTAGCATAGAGGGATTCTCTGGGAAGTCAGACTGTGTAACGATGCTATGCCGGCTAGCAAACATGTATTAAGTGCAATGACTTTCGCGCCTTTTTAACATAATCAGTTCGAAGAAGACTACTGAAGTGCTATTTTTGAATCTAACACTTTCCAAATCATGATCGAATGATGCATAATCTCCATAGTAATTGATTTGAGTAATTGACACTTTCTACTGCTGATTTGAACGTGTGACTTTCAAAAACAATCACACTCCTGGACACTGGTATTTCCTAACGATCACAAAGTTGAAGTGGAGATGGACAGGACACTTGGTTCGACGGGAACACGGCCGGTGGACGGTGGACCAAGTCACTATCAGAGTGGTGGCTAAGAGAGGGACGGAGGTCAGTAGGCAGACCACCAGCACGTTGGTCCGATGACATTGTGAGGCTGACGGGTTCGCATTGGATCAGATTAGCTCAGGACCGAGAGGAATGGCGCGATAAAAGGGAGGTCTATGCCCAGCAGTGGGTTGATGTGGGCTGATTTGATCGATCGATTGAATGAGTTTAGTTTTGCACAAGGCACAGTACGCAAAACGAAGTCCCCATTTTGCGAACTATGTTCAAAACTGTTCAAAACTTTCTGTGCTCCTGCTTTTTTCAGTTTTGCAGTTTCTGTTTAAAAAAGCCCCCCTCTTTCTCTAATCCACTCTGTTATATGCAAGCAAACACTAACCAATGCTCCAAGAAAGCATCTAGGTTACCTCTCCATTTGTTGATCCTTCTGGGACTCAGTCTGTGGTAATTTTGACCCGGAATGAAAGACATGACATAATAGAAAAACATCATTATTCCAGACAATCCCTATACACACCAAAAGTGGAGGACACAAATGGAAGCCCACAGAATGGGGGGACAGAATGGCGAGCGTATCCCAGCGGAACCCAGCGCGCCGTGTCTATAGACAACATCTCTCTGTGCTACGACACTCCCGCGCAGCCGACGCGGGCGCCTTCAGAAGCGAAGCTCTCTTCTGATCATTGTAACGGTTAGTTATTAGAGCTTATTTATTAGTGATGATACCTATGCCTTCTCCAGTCTAGTGTTGTCTTATAGGCATATAATTAACATTTCTTCAAACCTTGACTGAGGATTCGGAAGATTCCTGCTGGAACAATAGGAACTGGAGCCAGGGTAGTTACTCTGGATCCAGTGAGGAATTTTTGGTCAGGATTTCAAAATTGCTGCGATTCTTTACATATGATTCTATGTAGTTTACAAGGCACAGCGACGTCGTCTTCGCTTATAAATTGCAGCTACAATACGATTGGCTTTTACGATTGGTTCAGGCTGACAGTTTTGTCTGGCGTGCTCTGACGAACGTAAAACGACACCTTTTTTTTTTAATTTTGCACTAAGAGAATTATGACACAAGCTATTTTTGAGCGTAGACGATGTCGCAATTACACCGCAACGACGCACCGCCGCCGTGACATTGCAATTGAATCGTTCCGGTTTTAAGGGACAGGCGTTGACTGAGCGTTATCGCCGGTCCCACCGCGACACTGATTTATCTCCGATATATCGCGGCGATGTCGCTGCGACATTGCGACGATATCGGTCTGTCAACGCCTACACTCAAGAATCTACAATCAAGAATCTTGTGTGCTATGGCCCTAAGAGGTTTTATACTGGGCTCAAAAACTCAAACTCGCAATTTTTTATTCAAAATAATATTACCTAGACAGCTTTCTGGCGTCATTTTTTGACTCTACCACCATTGTAGAGAAGATGCGGTCAGAGACTCTCTTAGTTGGGTTCTAGAGCTCTTGGTAGAAAATTTCTTGTGGCAGTCATATTTGCTAACAGATTTTCTATCTTCCCCAGGTCATTCGACGCCAAATGGTAAACACGAGAACGAGGAAGAAAGCGCCAAAATCATACCGTGGCGAGCCCAGCTGCGTAAGACAAATAGCAAACTGAATCTACTCGAATAGTTAAAGACTTACTTTCTTTTAGCTGGTTAATATTGCTAGAGAATAATGCTCATATATTCGGGTTATTATGGAGATTATGTGCATGAATGAGAGCTTAGACTATTCCACTGCGATCATAGGGGAAATGAAAAAAAAATTCCAACTTTTAAGATGGTTTTTTTTTGTTTTTTTTCCCAAGCAATCTTTTAGTCCATATTGTTTATAATTTGACTAACAAGATCTTTACTAAGATAGGGCGTAGGGTGGATTTTGTATAGCTCGTGAATAATTGAGTATAACATTCATTATGTATTTTCGGAAGATGATTAGCAGATATTAAAAAAAATTGTCGACAAATATTAGAGTGAAAGATAATAAAAACTAAAATTGAGTTGATAAAATTGTAGAAAACGTTTTGTGCAGTGATTTCGCTAATTTAGAAATAAGTAGGTATACTTAATTAAGACTTAGTATACACAAAAAACATTAATTTCATAGTGAATTTGTAACGTTGTATACTAAACACTAAACAAGAGAATGTAATTAGTAATTTATATTCATAGATTCATTTTCGTTTCTAAATTTTCATATGTATGTAATAAAATACATATTTTAAATTTAGAAATTATATATTTTTATACTTTTTCGAGGCTCTCAGTGAAATAATCATTTCAAATTTAATATTCCTTTACTCAAAAGGTGTTTAAACTTAGTTTTAGTAGTTTCTGACCACTCCGAAACGTCATATCATGAATTTATGTTTGTTTGTTTTGTATACCTTAGCGTAGGAATAAAAATAACACTTGTAAAAATGTAAATCTATTTTAAAACGGTTATCCTGATCTATACGTAATTATATAAACTTTAAAAAGAATATTGGCTTTAAAAACTAAAAAAAATTGTAGCTATTAGAGCCCACAATCATTAAATTCTTCTAAGAAATGGTTAATGAACTATTTAAAAATGTATTTTTATATTTTTCTAACATGCAAGTGATACCAATGTTGCAATATTAGTTGTAAGCTTACAGTGGGCTTTTGCAATTTTGTACGACCTACGTATAATTATGAGTGTTTTATATAGTACGACGATCGATTATTATGTTGTTAATAAAATGCTGTTGCTTTATTTGCTGTTGTTTTGTTTAGAACACACCTTTTATAACCCTATTCTTTTTTTTCTGAATTTTGTTACTAACAAGTCTGAAATAAATGACATACAATACAATATAATACAATTATGTACCCCTCCCCTACATACTATCAGTTTAAAATAACAATGTGCATGACCTCGCCTGCAAATGTGACGTCACTCAATCGCACGAACTTCACTCGAGTCATTCAAATGATTATTTCCTTTACATAGAGTCTATATTCCTTTACAACCGAGTGAAGTTATCGAACGGCCCTTCAAGGTCATGCACATTGTTATTTTAAACTGATAGTATAATCGATGACCTCAATAGAAAATTGCTGCCAAAGTATTATTTTCCCAAATCAAAGTAACTCCTAAAATTGATTAAGAAAGAATGAACTGATTTATAAGCGACAACAGTTTTTGTGTCTTTTAGGAGATAATTTACAAAAAATTGAGAACTGACACTGATATTTCTAATATGAAATTGCGAAATAAAGAACATAATTTTGATAACGATTTTAAAGTAATAAAAAAAAACTATTAAACAAGTTATTTTAAATTCAAACCCCATAGCCATTCGAAAACAAATCCGTGAAAGTATTACAAGTGATACATTTCGAAAAGGACATTAAGTTTGAAATTTAAAACTTCAGTAATAAGAGTGCCATAAAAATAACATTTGGTTGAAGCAATAATATATTTTCTGAGTGAAAATACATTGCCGTGTAGTAAACATGATCATAAAATGGTCTGGTTTAAGTGAGAAGTTTCAAAATGGTTTATTTTTTCTCGTTGGAGTTGCAAGGTGACTAATTAATGATACTCTTCCTTAAAATTTTCAAATTATTCGAAACGAGCTTTTACCCGCGACTTCGTCCGCATACATTATATACCAGATTTTAAGTCAGATGATAAGCTATCAAACAAAAAAAGTTTCATCAAAATCGGTTCAGTAGTTTTTGCGTGATACTCGAACAAACAAACAAACAAACGTACAAACAAACAGACAAAAAATCCAAAAATAGGGTATTTGGAATCAGGGACATCTAAAAATCATATCGTAATCTTTTTTTTGTAAATATCTTCAATGTACAGACACACTTCTGTTACAGTTTTATAATAGTTCAGATTAGAATTTGGATAAAAGAATGGAAATCGAACAAGACGAAGCCAGATATGAAGTTCAGAAATAAATAGCGTGAATGTCGTGTTTGTTTGTATTGTATTTGTATCGTAAAATTACACATATCTAATGTTAAGTAACGTTACCTATAGACTGGAAGTAACCATTCCAGGGCAAATGCCTATCACGAGTGAGGATTGATGGAAGTAGTGGTCAACATGCTATTAAAATTTGTCAAGCCATCTTGATATGCCTATGACACATACACCACTAGTTTTTAATTACTAACGTAACTTTAAGGGTGTATTCAGACCATGAATCTAAACAACTTTCCCAAAGAAACATGGGTCGAAAAATGAGATAATTTTTTGGACCTTCCATACAAAAGTGCGGATCGGCCGATCGATTTTCTATGGGAGGTCCAAAAAAATTTCTCGTTTTTCGACCCATGTTTCTTTGGGAAAGTTGTTTAGATTCATGGTCTGAATACACCCTTAAAGTTACGTTAGTAATTAAAAACTAGTGGTGTATTTTGTCTGCTCCTTGGTAAAATATTCTCCATTTACCTCCAATAGTCTCCAATGCTTTCTGTTATCTGAAACCAACTTCCCAAGAAAACATCTAAGTTGTTTACATTTTTATGTGGAGCTGCATTGACTACTACTTTTGGAACCCATCCTTCAATACTCCATCCCAAAATTAAATATTTTGGTCTATCCTGGTAATAACGAAGGACATTTTTAAAATTTCAGTTCCATGCATACTATGGATGCTAGTAACAGTCAACGCGTCAAATCCTCTCGCCTATAAAGGACAGCTACCTGAACTGCCGGTCATCAAGCAATTTTTACAACAATACGTTCACCCATACTTAAGATTGTTACAAGGTCTTGAAGCTCCGGTATTTAGGACTAATAAAGAATCCGAAATGAGTCAATTTATAAGGGAAAGACTTAAAGAATGGAAGCCTTACTTACAAGATGATGATGCAAAGGAAGAACCAATGGGTCTGGATTCTGACGATAGACTTACATTAGAAGGCGAAGATGAGACTACTATAGTAGAATTTCCATTCGAAATAAAAAACAGTTTAAGAAATGTGAACGACACATCAGAGTCTTATCAAGCAATACAAAGGTATAAGCTCTTGAGGAACAAAATAAAGACCGTTTTGGATACAGAAGCTGTTTCACATAAAACTAAGAAATTAGTAACGAATACTTTGGATGAAATGATTGCCCATATGATTGGAAATCAATGTAACTGGAAGAATGGCGTAATAAAATCGCGACAAAACTCAAAATTAAAAAACAGAGTCGATCCTTTAGTTTTGGCGAGAACATGGAACACTGAATGGCAAAAACTTAAATTGCAATATTTACACACCGTAAGATCTAAAAAGGAAGAAGCCAATCCACTCTTTCGACAGTTTCAACATCTTATTTCTAATATAACCAATGACATAAAATCGTTATCAAAAGACTATAGAATTGAATGTCAGTTTATCGTGGATAATGATCGGAAGCAGAAAAAATTGTATACTGATGATTTTGACCAATCTAAAACAGAAACTGATAAAAAAATATTGAGGGACAAACATAAGTTAAAAAAACTAAACGCCAAAGATTCATCTTGTGACAATTTTCAACTTTGTTCAGATGAACTAGCTGTTCATTTAAATGATTTTTATGTTAATCTGAATGAAACAGTAGTTACCACAATAAACAATTACGCGGCAATGTACAGTCGAGATGTAGTAGACGACGATGAGAAAGATACCGCTGTATCATTAGTTCTTGACACAGGTAAAAAAGTACAAGACATCGTGAAAGAATCTTTTAAAAAACACACCAAGAAATTTAAACCAGCAAAAGATAAAAACAAAGATAGTAATATTAAAGCTCTTAAGGAATATATTAAAAGAACCACAAAAAGCACCAGAAAACGAGTGAAGAAAGTTTTGGAACTGAATTTAAAGCCATTAAAAACTAGACTGACAGAGACTATCCTAAAAGACATAATTGTGAATTTGGATGTAGAATTAGGAAATCTAGAAGGAGACTTAAGTAGTAAATTCTGTACGATATTTGAAATATGTAACGGTAGATACATATCTAGAAGACAAGAAGGGGGGAAGTTGATAGGTGATAAAAATAGTGTCTACGTCAAAGTACATTTGTCGTTAGACGATAACTTGAACGATACATTGAATGTAGGTAAAATGTTCAGACGAAATAATCCTATGGAAGTACAACAACAAAATACTGCTTATAACAGGTTCATGAGGTTTACAAAAACTACAATTGTATCTATAAATGTAACCAGGACGACATTATCTGATATCACCAAAACGACATTATCTGATATCACCAAGACGACATTATCTGATACCGTCACAGAAAAAAATCCAGGCACTTCTCCATCAATGAAACTTAATGAAATAGATTCAAATTTCATAGATAAAACTAAAACGTGATTTGTGATTTAAATACATTTATTTACTGCATTATGTATTTTTACAGAATACAATTTATAATAACATACAAAAATACATCAAGACAGTCTTTTTACAAAGTTATGAACATACCTTTTAGATTTTAGGATCCCACTCCAATCACTTGCTCGAGTCAACAATTTCTGCTCAATTTTAAACTTTTACTCTTATATTATAAGTCTACGTAGATGATAGGAAAATGTTGTACTCTTCCGCTTGACCATGCTATCGTCAGGCAGGCGCCTTCAGTGAAGTTTTGTTGGAAGGCCATGGTCGATGGCATCTCATCCTCTACGCCCGGGACGAAACAACTGGAAAGCAAGCAATAAGTATAATTTCAAATATTATTGATTATAAACATGTTAAATACAGTCATGTTGTGATGAATACAGTCAAATAAGATTAAATATTGAAAAATTAAATCTCGGGCGGGACTTGAACCCGTGAACCCGAAAACCAGGCGAGACAAGTGCTCGGGTCAGTTCCTGCAACGTGACTCCTAGGACCTATTTACTGACAAGTTTAGTTTAGAAAGTCACAGTAGTTTAGTTTACAGTCATTGTTGATGAATGCATCGACAAGGACATTATTATCAAAACATGAGAACATCGCAAAAAAAGTTTGGCTCTGTACTATATGAATATTATCTTCATTTGTATTTCACAATATTAAATTTGTTTGTCGCCGCCAGCCTAATGCCACAGAGTATCTACATACATTATGGACACTTCCTGCCTGCCACTAACTTTTTACTTCTTCCCCTCTCTTCTCTTCCCCCTCGGTAGTTACCTGTAGCCTAGACTACCACCACAATGGACACGCTAGAATTTACAGTACGACCGTAAAGTCTAGAAATTAAATAAATCGGAACTAAACTTTTTCATTATCATGACAACATTATGGAAAACGTCAAACTGTCAATCACCAAAATTTCAAATGCAGTCTTATGCAATTCAAATAAAAATTTACCGTAAAATATTTGAATTTGTCCTAATTATTATTACTAATGGATAAAGTAACAAAAAGTGGTGCAAGTTTAGTAATTTACTACGTTATTTTCTGCTATGTTTGGAGGTATATCAAGCGGGGAAAATTGGAATAGATTGGATGTTGTTTACAAGCGATTTGCTGATATGGTAGGTATTTATTTACTCTCATGTTGCTTTTTAACAATAGTTTTCAGCGTAATTATATCAATTATCGTCAGTTATCATCTGAAAAATAATCATTTAGGGCATTTTCTTTCGAGTTTGGTTCGTTTGGGGTTATGATCGTTTGTTGATAAAACTGACGTTATTGTATGCGTGGACCGCATAATTTTGATCCTTGCATGTCATTCCTGCATGTTTAGTTTATCTTCACTGCGACTAGTTAATATTTTATCGATAACCTACTTTTTTTATCGTTTTCAGGAAAACATTTATATCGCAAAATTTTTCTGTCCGGAATGCATCGATAAAAAAACTGCCATGCCTAGAAATAGAAATCTTAAATAGAAGGAATGTAAATATCAGATCTACGAAAATACGAAAATAGTAAACATCGTATTCAAAAACAAATAATTTGAAAGTACAATATAAAGTAATATGCGTTTTCATTATTTTCTTCTAGAACTAGAATACAGGAGGCGTACGTAGCATGTTACACGTGATATGGCTATATCATGCCTTTTATTTCGTTCGTTCCCGCGCAAATAGAAAGAGAGCGCAGGTGTGATAGCGCTATATCACGCTGCCATGCTAGCCATGTAGTTGCCGAAATTTAAAATGTATATTGGGTGTAAAATTTAGCTGCTGTCAGAGCCAAATTTAGCTAAACATAGATAACGTTTTGCATAAACTTTCGGAGTAAATACAGCAAGTATCAAAATAGTTTAGGTCGTAGTGTAGTGTTGCCGTGTAAAGCGACAGTGGCGCCCTCATTTAATTTCTACTCTTTCTGGTCGGGCTGTATGTTTTCGAAACAAAGAGAATATAATCTCAGGACGAAGAATAAAAACTCTTTTCGAATAGACCGGTGTCAATGCGTTATATTTAAAAAAAAAAATTGCGAGAAAGTCCTGTACCCATCCTGTACCGCACGCAGCTATAATTGTTGTAGCCCTAGACTCGGTTTCGCATGTGCTAATGTCATCTTGTCAATTTATGTTTTTTGTAAGCAGTGTCTAGGTTGTGCTAATGCTTTATCCACATTACAAGAAAACGAGAACAGCGCAGCGAGAACAATATAAAATAATACCTATTTTATTTATACGACTAGAGAGAGAATAGAATAATTTGAAAAATGAATTCTTGCCTGTCCATGCACGTCCCGCGGCGGTAATGTGGATAAACTTTAATTTTAAGACCTTTTTTTTTTTTGTAAACGAATTCCAACCTTATCTATTTACTAGGGATGCAACGATTCGGCCATTACGATTACGATTACGATTACGATATTAATCGTTATTTATTACGATAACCGATGCATTACGATTATTTAAACAAATTTAGTAGAGATTATCCTCAGAATGAGTTCTCACAGTGTTTCTTTGCATTCCAATGAAAGTTAAATCATTAAAAAAAAAAATGTTTTTAAATTCCAAGATTTTTGTAACTTTTGAGTTAAAAGTTGCAAAAATCTTGGAATTTAAAAACATTTTTTTAATTTGAGATCAAAGTCAAAGATACACTTGGCCAGGATTCTGATTCGTTGATGCGTGGAGACTAATTCGCTTTGAAAAACACAATATTGAACATGATTCTGAGGTATAATCTCGTTAAATAAACCGATATCTCGTCCGATTTACGTGGGAGATTAATCTTTTGAAATTAATGTGGATGAGATATCGCGGGAACGAAAATGTATGTTATACTTCAAACCCATAATCAAATCAAAGACATCAGTAGAATAAAAAAAAGAGAGTCGAGTCTGACCAATAAAAAAGTCAGAATTTGGTCAAAATGAGCTAAAATGGCAGCGAAAGATACGATTTTTCTAAAGTTGTTTTTCGGCTCTGGAATCTAGTATTCAGGTCTGGTATTTGTGAACAAATGCAATCTGATTGACGTTTTTAATTCATTTTAATAATCGTACGATTCTTACTACGGTGCATTGCATCGTTATTAATCGTGATTATTACGATTACAGATGCAAAACGATGCACCGCTTCGTAATCGTTGCATCCCTACTATTTACTAACCAAGGTGTAATTTTCAACTGCATCATCAGCTGTGTGGTACAGAACACGGCGATCAAGTGCGACTCCTCAAACAGTATGGCCAGGTATCGACCGGTGGGGTCCCAGCACATGTCCAAGATCGGCCCTCCGATGGCGTCGCCCGATGGCAGCTCTACTTTGGTAACGTCGAGGACTGGCTGGGCTTTACTCGTTTGTGAACCTGCAAAAAAAATACGAATACGTACAGTTTTTGTGGCAATAAAGTATATTATATCGAAAGCAGTTTTTCGATACGGTAACTGTCTATGTGACGTTTTCTCATTTCGTTTCCAAGATATCTAAACTATTATAAAACTGTAACAGACGTGTTTCTGTACATTGAAGATATTTACAAGAAAAATATTACGATATGGTGTTCAGGTATCCCTGACTCCAAATCAACCTTTTTTAGAATTTTTGTCCGTTTGTTTGTTTGTGTGTTTGTTTGTTCGAGCATCACGCAAAAACTACTGAACCGATTTTGATGGAACTTTTTTTGTTTGATAGCTTATGATCTGACTTAAAATCTGGTATATAATTTAAGCGGACGAAGTCGCGGGTAAATGCTCGTCAAAAATAAAATAGTGGGTTACAGCTAGTTCCTCCTGGTAAATTATCGCAACAATGTTGTGGGAAAAAATTCATTAGTAACATGACGCAAATTGTAGCAGATCAGTCTTGAGAAACGTTTAAAACACTAACCACTCATAAGGCCAGTGTTGCTCAAACCGTACACCATGGGTTCGCCCTTGGCCGCGAACAGGACGACGTCCTTAGGTCCCCAGCACGCGGCCACGACGCGGCAGCCTCGCGCGCACCAACGTTCCGGCGTCCACTGCTTTGTGTCCCATACTCTGCAGTCGAAGTAAATAATTAGTTTAGACCCTGGAAACTTAACTGTCACCACATACGAAAGAGCTTGTATTGACAAGGGGTAAGCATGTGCGATACTGAGTGAGAACGAGTGATTTTGCCTACTGCCATCTTCCACAAAGGAGTGAGGTAAACATTTCTAGTACCATACTCATTCTTATACTATGATTTTTGACAATTTGCTTGAGTTAACTCGTATATTCCCCCAGGAGGTAGGTTTTCGTTACCACAAAGTGGACACAATAGACGCAAAGAAATTGAAGCATTGTAGGCTTAGACTACGTATATAGGGACGCGTAACCACGTGTCATTCTACTAACAAACTTTCTGCCACTTTTTGCGGGGGGCGAGGTAACATGTTATCCGCAACTTTGGATTTTATTCCCTATGACTTTAGATTCTAATTTTGAATGTTCAAAATCATGAAAAGTAGTCTCGTGTAAACCCCAAACGTTCTAAGTTCGAAATTATTGTTTCGCAATAATAGGCTGTCTAGTTTAGTGATAAGTTATAAAATTGAATGTAAATGCGCAAGATTAATTGATCTAATACCGTGACAGAGGGGAAATGCTACCGCAAGGCCGGTCCTTACAATAAGTAGTCTAAGATTGTAGGTTTCCTCACAATGCTTTCCTTCATTGTCACCCTAGTTTTCTTTAATAAGTAAATTGTGTGCAAGACAGTACAAGGAGTTACAAAAATACAAATTAACATTTTAGGGGGTGGTTAAGCCATCAAACTGAACAACTTTCACTATGGGACCAATATCGAAATCACGAAAAAAAATCGGATGTTCCATCATCATCATCACCATATCAGCTGATAGACGTCCACTGCCGGACATAGGCCTCCCCCAAAATGAGGAGATTTTCCATAATCGCCAAGATGCGATGCGTTTGCGATGTTCCATACTAAACTACAGATCTACTCTCGAGCTAAATGTATGGGACAAACAATAATTTTTGTTTCGCGATTCGATGTTGGTCCCATAGTGAAAGTTGCTCAGTTTGATGGTCTCAACAAACTCCATAAAAGATTGAAATGTTTATTTTTACTTTTGTAACACCCTGTATAAACACCACGAAATTGAATCAATTAGATTTTTCTTCAAATTCTTTCCTTCATTGTCACCGTAGTGACAAATATGTGACTCTAGTAAGTAAGGGTAAGTGGATCTCTAAGTAGACTATGGAATGGACTCGTACTTGATTTCAAGAATACAGTAGGCATCTTAAGAACTGGCTATAAGGTTAAATTTCATGATTTACATTTGTTAAATCAACAAAATATTTTAAAGAAGTAATAACCTACCTGAATATAATAGAAGATGTAGCAGCAAACACTTGGCTAGCGTCAAACGACCACCTTGCAAACACTATCCCACCGCCGGCAACCCTTCGTAAAGGTATAGCAGTCTCCATGGCAACGTCCCACACCAGCATGGAAGTGTCCGCTCCACAGCAGCTAATCAGCAAGTCACCGTTTGGAGACCAGCTCACATCGGTGACGGGGCTGTGACCTGATCTGAAAAGTTCGAGAGTTAATATTAGTTTTTGAGAGCGAGAGATAAGAATGCATTAAGAGGAAAGCCAGGTGCGGTTTAGTCCATACAAACTTATTCCCGTTTCATTCCTAGATAATGTTAGTGACATTAATGTTTGATCTGAGCAAAAATGTTTTTCCATACAATCTATATCGCCTCTGCCACGTCCCTATGTTAATTTTTTTTCGATAAATTAATTATTATAAGAACTAGGAACCTGTTTGAACAAGATATTGGCAAAATCATCAACACTATGATGGAGCAACAATTTTACAATTAGAATAGAATTAATGAAAATTGTAAATAAGTAATAGAGTGGTTCCGCATGGTTCCGAAACATGGACTCTGACTAAGGACGCAGTGCGCAAAGTCAAAGTCGCACAAAGAGCAATGGAGAGAGCTATGCTAGGAATCACACTTCTGGACCGAGTTCCGAATGTCGAGATCAGACGCCGAACAAAGGTGGTCGATATCGGCAAGCGGATTTCGACTCTGAAGTGGAGGTGGGCGGGTCACTAGGCCAGGCAGAGTGACAGCAGATGGACAAGGGCAGTGACAGAGTGGCGGCCGTGAGAGGGGGAACGGTCAGTGGGCAGACCAGCGGCCAGGTGGTCGGATGACATTTGTAGTGTAACCGGCAAAAAGTGGATGAGACTAGCGTGGGACCGTTCTGGTTGGTGTGAAAATGAAGAGGCCCAGCAGTGGGCTTTACCAGGCTGATGATGATGGATAGAGTCCACTGCAGGGCAAAGGCCTCCCCACACAAATTATTTATACTTAATCAAAATTTTAATTATATCTTAATATTTACAGTAAATTTGTGTGTAAATGTTAAACATGTTTATATTCATCATATGTATAGATCAACTTTTTAATCTATAAACGAACTTTGGCGAATTTGGACCCAGCCATTTTTACGAAAACTAATAGCCCTTCAGGACGGCGGTCATAATTATTATAAACAGAAAAAATTAAGGCATTTTTTAAAAAAACTTCGTCTCTAGAAGTCCGGGTTCAAAAGTAGAAATTACTAGTAAAATAGACAAATCATCCAAAAAGCAGTAGCAAAACGCAACCATGACAGCTATTTTCATCTATTATTATCACTGAGGTAGTTTTTGGAGGTTGCGGAACGTATTTGGCTTTATTGAACTCATAGCGTGTGTGATTTCGTTTGATTCCATTATCATAATATTGTACGGTTATCGTGAATTTTCATTAAAACAAATACAATGTATGCGTAGAAGATTGAGTGGGCTATCAAATAAGAAAGATTATGAGTTTCACACACTTGATACAAAAGGTATCATAAGGAGAAATACGTTTCCCCCAACTTCTATAGATTACAACCAACTTCCTTTTTTGTTAGTTTTGTTTCACTCTACACATATTACTAAGTTTCATTCATGTATGGGACCTATATGTCTGGGTCTCACATTATATGGCCTTCCGCCAAACTTCTTTGCATTAAGCTTACAATATGGCTTTCAAAAATTATAAATTTGATTTAATATAAAACACATACCTTTTCAAAACCACAGCATTACTAGAAGAAGGTTTCGTAAACATTGAATTAGGGTCAACCGTCCACACGATGACACCCTGCTCGCACCCAACAGCCAGCTCCGAAGCCGAGAACGGTCTCCAGCTCAGCGAGGACACGTGACCTTGAGCCTTACACTTCAACGTTGACACAAACGATACCTCAGAGCAATACACCCTCACATTATCATCTGCCATCGCAACCGCTATTTTAGTCGTATGAGGATGCCACGCTAGACATTTCACCGGTGCACCATTCCAGTTACGGGTTCTTGAGTATTTCGACACGATTTTAGGCCCTATGTCTTTCAAATGAGGCTGCATGAAGTAACGGAATGCTGTGAAGACATTTGCTACTTTTAACGCGTATGATGCGGTCAAAGCTAGTAGTGGACTTTCTCTGTTGACTGTAGTGTCCGCAGCTACGCCCAGAGCTTCGATAAAACCTTGCTTGTACCACACGCTTGTTATTTTCTTGAGTAAATTGTCTTCAACATCTATGTACATGGATATATTTTCGTCTGTTGCTCTGTGGTGGTGCAAGTCTCTTGTTACGTTTATTTTAGGGTGGTTTCTCGTCTGGAAATGATAAATATTGTTATACAAACAACAATGACGAAGATAATAACAAAATAAGAGGTTAGCATTACCGAGTTAGTGAAAGTGGTAATGTTTCCATATTGAGCGTTACCACAACAATAAACTTCGTTTAGTTTGCAAAAGGCAATTTCTTCTGGCCTCGGTAAATCGGGAAATCCATGAAAAGCTGACATTTTCGCTGAAATTAATAAAATATTGGAGCGAAAGCCGACAACCCGATATATTACTCTACTCTTTGCAACAACCGGCAAAATTATTTTCAAATTTGACAAGCGTCAATGTCAAAAATTTTGACAGTTCCGTGAATGTTGCTATTCATAAAAAATTTAAAGATGCGTTTGTCATAGTAGTAGAATATTAAGTATAATTATTAATTACCAATAAATTAATGTAGATTCGAGTTGGCACCATCGACTAGCTCTAAAGGACAAGTATCCAGAGCCGTAAAATATATTACGAACAACAACAACCAACTGTTCTGACAATCATGTTTTGTGACTAATTATGGGTAATTATAATCGTAGTGAGATATAAGTTATGTTAATATTATGTGTTTGAATTATAATGAATATCCATAATTATAAAGACGGTATTTGTTAAGTATAATCAAATTGTGTTGGATGTGGTTGGTTTTGCCGCCATTACAGTTTGATTATAAATAGACCTGTCTGGTCATTAGAGAGGATGATTCCTTTACTACTGGTCCGACTAGGACGTCACGCTGTCCAAAGTTAAGTATAACTTGTGTGTTACTGTAATTACTGCTCATTTAAATGTCTTTTGTGCAAATCGTGTCGAATCGAAAGTAAATTAAAGATAATAAGTAGACTGATTCTCATGTTTTATTATAAATAATCACTGCTACCCATTTATTCTATAACATCAGAAGTGGAATCGTGCTGTGCCGCCACATACTAATGTACTTTTTTTCTTTTCATGTCATGATACAATCAACGAGGTCCGCCTGCTGTCTGCAAACGAAAATTCATCCGGGACGGCGCGGCGGCGTCTCCAGGACCTGGAGACTGGGCCCCGCCTCCCACCCAGGGTCTAAGGTTGTGCCGCCCGCCCGCCCAGGTTCTCCCGCCCGCCCGCCCCGGGTATCCCGCCCGCCCGCCCCGGGTATACCGCCCGCCCGCCCCGAGTATCCCGCCCGCCCGCCAAGGGGCAAAGTGATTCCGCCTGCTCGTCCAGGGGATCTCGCCCGATTCGCCTAGGGGATCTCTCCCGTCCACCCGAAGAAATGGAAAAATTCAAGAAAAATGTGTAGTGAGGTAACGGCCAAGGCCGAATTCGTTTTTATTAGAATATCGTTGAATTGTGATACTACTTTGTTTGTAACTAAGTGGTCAAGTCAGTCTGACCGAGCGGTAAATTTTTTTTCTTTCTCAAATCTGTTTTTTTTAAATCATATATAATATCACGTTTATGAATCGTTAAGACAAGCATACCTACTGTCTTATTGTTCCCATCGATCATGGATCATGTTTCAATTAATAAAACAAGTGATTCATTATTGGTTTTTATGCTATAACATTTTTTTTTTTTTTATTATTGCAATCTAGGTAAATTGACAAAAAAAATCTTGTTTCACGACGTTATATGAATTACAATTTTTGCATAAGGTTCTGTACTGATAAGAATAACTTTTATAAAAGAAGTAATTTGGTGATGTGTCGTCGCGACTCGTGAATGCGTAAGACGTATGGAAACTCAATCTTGAGGTCCTACATTGAGTCCGCACGGACGACATGCCATGTACCAATGAGTTTTTCTAACTTATGTACCTACCTAGGTAATACCGACTGCTCTCGAACGGTGGAGGAGGACATCGTAAGGAAGCTGCATTATTAATTAAATTCTGATGCGTATGTGGGGTCTGGCAGTCCGCATTGGGCACGCGTGGTGGACTGACGCCCATACGCCCTCCTTGAGGTTACGCCTGTCCTCTGCGGCTGCGGTGGGACATGTACCTATAGGTTGATGATGATGAAGATATAATAATCAAATACGATTTGGCTAAGAATGTCAAGTGGGTCTGCTAGTCTAACGATTCCTTTTGTTTTTTTATCTCTACGCGAAATAAGACTAAAAAAAAAATACATTCGAACTTAATTAACGATTTATATGTTATGGTATTTATTGTGTACAAAAAAAAAAGTGTAATCATGAAATATTGAGTGGTACAGCGTATCATTGATGAGAATGATATTGCTAACCACAGTAATACAATAAAATGAATTTTTGTCACTACCTGTAGGTAGGCCTAGCATAATCACTCCAGAGAAAATGATAAAAATCGAGATGTGCTTCCATCTTTGTTATTTTACGTAATGCCAAAAAGAGCGCGCTTGACGTTTTTCTCGTGTTGTCGTTTTGTCGTGCGTGGCATGCTGGCCCTACTGCAAACTAAATCAAGACTTGTCTCTTGTCCAAACTAGGTACTTTTATAATAATGAGGTAATAATTTTCATTTGTTCGAGCACCGAAAGCATTCAAAATTAATAAAATTCAATCTGCTGGACGGTCACGTTTGCTTGGTGTGGTCCTATGCCACTGGCAGTGGTATGGTATAGATCGGGGCAGCATGTCTAGGCAACTGACTATAAGATAAATGATAAATTATTGTTTCTTTTACTTCTTGGTACTGCTATTATAATAACAGAATATTGTGATTTTTACAAATTTTATACGTTTCTAAATCATCCCAATGGTCTGAGTTGACCCAATTGTCTGAGTTGACCCAATGGTCTGAGTAGACCCAGTGGTCTGAGTTGACCCAATGGTCTGAGTTGACCCAAATGGTCAAATGCGCCCAAATTGTCATATGTGCCCAAATTGTCAAATGTGCCCAAATGGTCAAATGTGCCCAAATTGTCAAATGTGTCCGAATGGTCAAATGTGCCCAAATGGTCAAATGTGCCCATGTGGTCAAATGTGCCCAAATGGTCAAATGTGCCCAAATGGTCAAATGTGCCCAAATGGTCAAATGTGCCCAAATGCTCAAATGCGCCCAAATTGTCATATGTGCCCAAATTGTCAAATGTGCCCAAATTGTCAAATGTGTCCGGATGGTCAAATGTGCCCAAATGGTCAAATGTGCCCAAATGGTCAAATGTGCCCAAGTGGTCAAATGTGCCCAAATGGTCAAATGTGCCCAAATGGTCAAATGTGCCCAAATTGTCAAATGTGTCAAAATTATCCGATTTGTCTGGTATAATTAAATTATTTCATCAGAAGAGTCAAGGTGGGAAAATAAAGAATCAGTTTTGTATTTTTCATTCGAGGAAACTTTTATCCATAAATTTTTTTTATCAATGTTCAATACACAATTTTCGTACTTTGAAATTACTTGAAAATATTTGACAATATTGTGTAATATTCATGTAATTTTTTTCGAGTTAATTTCGTATTGTTTTAGATTTTTAAATGATGCCAAAACGTAGGGTATTTTACCCTAGATTTAGGGTTAAAACTAAAATGAAATCCTAGGGTAATTTTTGGGGTAAGTAAGAAATTATTTCGGGTATTTTGAGGTAATTATTTTACATAGAATATTTTTGGTGTAAACTCATGGACGACTGTACTCCCCTTTGTGGTAGTCAGAATGCTTGCTATAACTGTCAATGATCTTTGTAGCATGGTATTTTCCCCTGTTCTTAAAGATTTAGGATGGTACTTTATACTATGCTGTGTCATGTGATAACAATGACCACCATAACATTCCACCCACACAAACAAGCACAGCATAAGAAACGTTATCCCTTGACAGAAATGTGAAAAAGATATTAATTATAGGAATTTAAGATAAAAAATTCTGAGAAATCAAGGATTGTGACCTAAGTTATTTGTTGTTTAATTTAAAGTAACGATTTAGAAGGAAATGTTTTTTTTTTTATACTGAAAGATTTTAAGGAAATTTTTGAAAATTGTGCAGAATCTAGAGTAAACTGAGACCAAGCCTAGGGTAAAGTGTAAATAAGACTTAGCGACACTGAATCTAATCTAAAATTGGAGATTTTGCTTTATAAAATTACCGTATAAAATAGGACTTTATATTTTGTTCTGAGGGTGTGTAAGTGTAGCACCAAATGATCTTGCTTGACGTGTGGTCCTTTTTTCGCTCTAGATAGAAATACATTTCTTTTTTTTCTTTAAATATTATCAAGCAATGTATGTTCTTATTCAAAATTTTACGCATATCAAATTTTATTGCAAGGATTTCACCTACACACGTAAAGGAACATAAACAAACATATATGTTAGAGATCATTCATTTTATTTCTTTATAGATCTTAGATCTATATCTAATATATAGGTGTAAAATACCTAATTATAATGAAATAAAAATTTTGCTATTTTGTTCTGACCGGTTCATAAAGTTTTTAGGTTTGTTTAACGAAATACTGAGAGTAAAGAAAAAATATTTGCTTTTCTGAATTGATATTTTGAAATAATGTATACTTTCACAAAATGCTGTTGCTGATATTATAGCTGGTACTTACTGTATGTTGGTTAGTTGGAATGAAGTGTTAAATAATTTATTAAATTATATTTCTATGAATGTCGTAAATACTTCGAGACGAAGTATAGTCAGTCTGGCCGTGGTAATGTAGAAATAATGATGTTGATGTAAGATGTTTTGATTCATTGTCATTTATGTTTCTTTTCGAATAATGATCACAATTTACATTAAATTCGAATTGCCTTAAGAACCGCTGGCATTGTTACTTGGCGTTGATTTGGACTTCACGATCAGCGGGTGATGGAACCAACGTGACGAGGTATACAATGTGCTTTTCATAGGCTGCTGGCGTTGTTGCTTGGCGTCGGTTTGGTCTTCACGGTCAGCAGGTGATGGAATCGACGTGTCGAGGTATACAATGTGCTTTTCATAGACTGCTGGCATTGTAGCCTGGCGTCGGTTTGGTCTTCACGGTCAGCAGGTGATGGAACCGGCGTGGCGAGGTGCACAATGCAGACCGCTGGCATTGTTGCTTGGCGTTAGCTTGGTCTTCACGAACAGCGGGTGATGGAGCTAACGTGACGAGGCACACAATGTGTAGATTTTATGTTTGTTGGTGATCAATAACGTCCACTTAGGTATTTGGAAATGTCGTGAATCATTGTGATCGTTATTTGACTGGAATGTATTAAGATGGTACTTCGGGGACGAAGTACTTGTCAGTATGGCCGTGTCATAGTAGTAGAATATTAAGTATAATTATTAATTACCAATAAATTAATGTAGATTCGAGTTGGCACCATCGACTAGCTCTAAAGGACAAGTATCCAGAGCCGTAAAATATATTACGAACAACAACAACCAACTGTTCTGACAATCATGTTTTGTGACTAATTATGGGTAATTATAATCGTAGTGAGATATAAGTTATGTTAATATTATGTGTTTGAATTATAATGAATATCCATAATTATAAAGACGGTATTTGTTAAGTATAATCAAATTGTGTTGGATGTGGTTGGTTTTGCCGCCATTACAGTTTGATTATAAATAGACCTGTCTGGTCATTAGAGAGGATGATTCCTTTACTACTGGTCCGACTAGGACGTCACGCTGTCCAAAGTTAAGTATAACTTGTGTGTTACTGTAATTACTGCTCATTTAAATGTCTTTTGTGCAAATCGTGTCGAATCGAAAGTAAATTAAAGATAATAAGTAGACTGATTCTCATGTTTTATTATAAATAATCACTGCTACCCATTTATTCTATAACACGTTCAAGAGAAAAATCGATTAGCACACTTTAATCGATTATAAAATCGATTGTGCTGTAAATTGTTTAATTTTACTGACTGGTTCACACGCCCCGGCCACACCCCGGCGTAGAACTTATACTTACTGTGCTACGGCTTTTCTCAAGATTATGTTGCCTAAAGAATGTAGCATACACGTACACACGGCGACACATCAAGCTATACAAAATAAGCTGGACGCGCGTAGGTCGAGTCACGTATGACGTCGCGCGGCCAGCTTATGTTGGTTTTGCATAGCTTGATGTGTCGCCGGGCGTACAATGGTAAGTAGGTAGGTATAATATTTTTTGTAAAGGGGAAAAAACGTTAACAAGCACAACATTGTAATGATCCCGAGGTAGGATAGATAATCAGGAGTGCGATTTTTGAATCTCATACGTTGAACTCAGCAGTTGAAAATGTATGGAGATACCTACGCATCTTTCTACTGCTGATTTGACTTCAAAAAAGTCGAACTCCTAGAGTACCTACCTCTGATTTTTTACTTTCAAATCAGCAGTAAAAAGATGCACGTCTCCTAGCATTTTCAACTGACGAGTTCAAAGAATGAGTTTCAAAAATCGCACTCCTAACCATCAAACTGAATAGGTAGGTAACTTTCTCTATGGGTATGGGACTAACGTCGGGACTAACAATGCAATCGTAAAAAAAATCGGCTGTTTCATAATCGGGACCTTTGTAAAACTGCTGATGTGATCGCCCTTCAGGAGACCTGGCTGTTACCACATGACGTGACATACATTGGTTGTATAGATGACGGCTTCGATTTCACCAGTAAATCTGCGGTGGATGTATCATCTGGGTTGCTACGTGGGCGGCCGTACGGGGGTGTGGCAATTCTCTGGAGAAAGGGTATTTTTTCGTTAGTGTCAGTAATATCTTGCAATAGCGTGCGTCTTGCGGCGATTAAAGTAACGTGTGCGGAGCGTGAAATTCTTATATTTACTGTATATATGCCTACGGACGAATCGGTCAATATAGTGGAGTTCGTAGAGTGTTTAAGTGAGATAAATGCCATAATAGATAGTTGTGAAGTGGATTCGGTCTTTATTATGGGTGACTTTAATGCACACCCGAATACTTCTTTTTTTAAAGAGTTGTGTGATTTCTGTGAGGATCAAAGCTGGATCTGCGTGGACGTGGATCGGCTTGGGCTGCATTCAGGTAATTTTACTTTTATTAGTGAGGCGCACCAATGTAAACGTTGGCTCGATCACTGTCTAGTCACGGATCCCAGATAACATTTAGCCGTCCTAATGACGTCTTTTTACAGTCTTGCTCGACCTAGGTGACGTACATTTTCGACGTCTGTAGGTCCGATAAAGGACGTACATTTGTCACAACCTAATGACGTCGGATCAAGACGTCCGTAGGCCGTTGTATCAAGACGTACGTAGGCCGTCGTATTAAGACGTCCATAGGCCGTCGTATCAAGACGTCATTAGGTTGTGACAAATGTACGTCCTTTATCGGTCCTACAGACGTCGAAAATGTACGTCACCGAGGTACGAGACTAGACGTACTTAGGACGTCATATCAAGACCGATCCAGGGACCTTAGGGTGCGTCCACAGCTGACGAACGCGCCGCGAATGTGCAGCTCGCGAGCGGCTCGCGAGTTGCGCATTTGCGGCGCGTTCGCCAGATGTGGACGCACCCTTAGGTTGCCTGTCCATTGACGCGAGCAGGCTGGCGGAGCGGGGAAGCGGAGTTTTATTAACCAATCAGGATTGCATAAAATCTCGAGCTCCTGATTGGTTAATATTTTCCTCGCTACACCGCTCCGCCAGCCAGCTCGCGTCAATGGACAGGCAGCCTTAGACTGAGATTCAGAGACAAGATTTGAGTATAAGATCCTACTTCGATATGTCAAAATTTTATTGATTTTTACATATCAAAATAGAAACTAATACTCAAATTTCGTTTCTGAATGTCAGCCGTAGAATGACGTTCCTAGACTACGGTGGAGTGAACTAGGGTTGTAAATAAATAAATTAATGAACACCGAAATGTAAAATTTTATTTAAAGATTTTACTTTTAGTAAAAGATGTTCTAAAAATAGTTTAAACATTTTAAGATGCGAGCATTTTCGTACATTTTTAATTGCATCTACATAATTATAAAGAAATCAATTTAAATTCGGAGAGGCGATAGTTTGAAGCTGTTGTTTACCGTATGGGAAAACCAAAGCCTCTAACTATTTATCCTTTCTGGAGCATGCTGTAGCCAGGTTTTGATGCTAACTTCGACGCCCTCTGCCGTTGCAGTTGCATTTGTGCTAACAACGCTTTCTATAAAGAAACAAGAAAGATACAATTTATTAATTGTAAAAAAATGGTCGTGGGAGTAGCACCCACGCACACAGGGCTCCGTATCTTTTTATTATTTGCCAAGATACCTAGATGCCACAAAAACAAACTGAATATGTTATCAGTAGGCCTTGCATGGCACCTCCGAGAAAACGATAAAAATCGAGATGTGCCACCATCCTTATTAATTTACGTATGCCAGAAAGAGCGCGCATGACGTTTTTCTCGTTTAAACGCTTTGTCGTGGATGGCATGCTAGCCGTGCTGTTGTGGAGTTGTTTACAGTTGTTGAGATTATACCGCTGTGATATACTGAAAAACGGATGGACAGCATAGGCTTAGTAATAGGGTCCCATTGACAACCTATGTGTACGGAACCCTAATAATAATTAATTGAAACTAATTATTTGAATTCCAAATTGTGCAAAGATATTGAATGGGGGATTGACGCAAACAATATTGAGATAGTATTGGAGAATTTCGGTAGGTACTTATGTACTCACCTACAATGCAGTCTCTGAGGCGTAGAGTGCAAAAAACTTTTTCGATTTTGGTTTTCGTTGCAGTTTTCATTCCATAGAAATTGTACTCTGCAGCTAGCTTGTCGGAAATGTAGGACTTCATTGTACGTGGCACTTTACTGGAAACATCTCGACCTGTAAAAAGAAATAAGTTAGTTAGGTACTTGTAAATCAAACCAAAATTATTTTCTTAGACAATATATAAATAACTAGTGGACCCGTCAGCGGCCCCTCCCCAATCGCCCGCACCCCTTCCCTCCTGCTATACAATTCTAAATCCAATCCTTTAATAATTCTCTGCGTTATTAAATAGAAGCGTCGTCGTAGTTAATTCATACAAGCATCCCGAGAAGCCAGGTTCCCCGAAACTGAAAACTGACTAGCGGGGCTAGTACGCCAACCCACGACAGCGTCATATTATCATATAGCTCTATCACGCTTCCACTCTCTTTCTATTGGGGCGCGAACGAAAGAGATAAAAGACTAAATTTGGCAGATGAATGTGTTAAATGTCGCTATCGCCGGTTGGCGTACTAGCCCCAGAAGCCGTAGCATCATAGTGTAAAGAACTAATAGTGGTGAAGCTCAGCGGTCACGGCAGGCCAATCGTGCGGGGCGTGCGGGGGCCGGGAGGAGTGCGTCCCGACCCACGTTGCCTGCGCGCGTATCTTAACAGCGAATTGAGTTAGGGTACGCCCGTCTCCCGCATGCCGCGCGGGCATAGACCCGCCACGACCGCTGAGCTTCATCACTATTATTTTATTTACACTATGGTAGCATGCTACACGTGATACGGCTGTATCACGTCTTTTATCTCGTTCGTTCGTGCGCAAATAGAAAAAGAGCGAATGTGTGATAGTGCTGTATCACGGTGGCATGCTACCCATGCAGGAAAGGGATAAAATACGTACCTACCAGTTTCGTAAAACACTGCTGCACACCATAAAGCTTCCAATTTCCGCTGGGGGACGTGTTGAGATTGAGGATCAACTCAAAAGCTTTGGGCCTTTTTATGACCGGCCAATACACTTCACACTATCGTGGCTTCAGCCACTCTGAATCCACAACAGAAATAGCACCGCCACCGCAAACAATAAACTGGATCACTGCGCACTTGGCTGGGCGGACCTCGTCCATTACTAACACACTTTAGGTTCAATTTCTTTGAATAACACTAATTCAACAACAAAAAGGACTCCGCGACACGTCCGATGCGCATAGAAAAATGGCGCGACTGAGCTGAGGCAAAATGAATGTCAATGTCATTGTCAAATTGACTGAGAACGTCCGTCAGTATAACGTCCAACTTGCGTCCAACACAGGACGTATACTGGCTGACGGTAAAATGACGTTCCTAGTACCAACTAGTACGTACTTCTACGACCAACATCGGACTATTCGGACTGACTGTATAAGTACCTTAAAATGACGTCATTTTTAAGTCGCCGACCGTAAATGTTATCTGGGATGCAGCTTTGTTGTCCATCGTTGATGTCTATGTAATGTATGATACATTTTGGTCGGACCATTTTCCATTGGTGATTGAATGCAACCTTCTTAAGCTAAAACCTAAAATAGTGACTGCTCCAAGTGAGCACGGTGGGGTGATATGGGGTGTACGGGATAATAAGCAAATACAGAACTATAGAGACCTTTGCCACGCTAAGCTGAGGGACATTGACTTCCCAATGGAATTTAGGCTCTGTAGCTATGATTCTTGTAGTGATGATTATCACAAAACGTTGATAAATACCCTGTATGAAAATATTGTCACAGCTTTGAGCGAGGCGGCTAGAAGTAGTTTTAATAAAAGAAATCGTAGACGAGGAAATGTCCCCGGATGGAACAAACATGTAAAAGAGGCTCACGGGGAGGCTCGGCTTGGTTTTCAGCTGTGGGTTCTGCATGGTAAACCATCAGAGGGTCCTATATATAATCATATGTCACATACGAGACGATCCTTTAAAGCTAAACTCAAATGGTGCCAGGACAATCAGCAGCAAATAAAGATGGATATATTGGCTACGCACCACACTAACAAGCATTTTAGCAGTTTTTGGAAGCAAACTAATAGTCTGAACCCCAGGTCGAGCATTCCAGTGAATGTAGGGGGTGTTTGTGAGCCAGAAAAAATTGTCGAATTGTTTAAAACTAATTTTAAAGTAAATACCACCCTGCCCTCGGCGGCGTCGGTGCCTGATGTTGAGATACGTCCTTCCGATGACCGCCTACTTATTAAAGCGAAGGATGTCGCGGATTGTATTAAGTCGATGTCTCGAGGCAAGTCACCAGGACATGACGGTCTCAGCGTTGAGCATTTGCGCCATGCCGGTGTCCACCTGCCTAGAGTTCTGGCACTGCTTTTTAATTTGTGTATTGGCCACTCATTTTTACCCACGGAACTTATGAGAACAGTTGTGGTTCCAATTTTAAAAAACAAAACTGCTGATGCCTCTGATACGGGTAACTATCGTCCGATCTCACTATACTCCATTTTTATTAAAGACGAAAAAAAGAAGATCACAGAAGCAGGGCTACGAAACCTTTTCAGACCGTGATCATTTTATAAAAAATTCGAAACACTTATGTCAGTGTTTGATGACTGATGAATATAAGAATTAGGGATAGCGAGTGAAACAGCCAATAGTCTGTAGCGCACTGGCATTTATTAGAACTAAAACGTTGTCACCGTGTGTACTCACATACTTAGGCACATTTTAGTTCACACTATCGGAGTTAATGGAAAAATAAGAAACCGTCTGTTATGTATGTGCTCACTAGTAGCATAGCGAGGGGGGGGCAAATGCCCCGGGCACCGGGCGGCACTTTACCAGAGGTAGCAAAAATATTAATTGATTGAGCTCTGACTGAACCACAGGGTGTTAGGGTAAACAGTCGCATTACTTTAAGGTGTGATTGTTTTACGTAGGTCTTCTTATAAAGATAAGGAGGCAGAAAAATCGGTCTGTGCTCCGGGGGATAGACACTCACGCTACGCCACCGGTGCTCACTAATGTCCGTTATTCCGTATTAATAAACCGCGCTGAAAATCGATTTTGAAGACGTATTAAACGAGTTCTTCTTAAATTAAATTAAATCATTTATTTCTCAGATAACTCAGATCCATTCTAGTGTTAGTAACAATGATCTTACAAACTATGTTAGTTATAATAATCTATCCGACAAAGATGTGGGCAGCTACAAGATGGCATGCAAGCGTACCCAACGTTGCAGCATTGGGGAGTCCCATCTGTCTCCCATCGCGCGCAGGATGGTGTTAGGGCTGCAGTGCATACGGCCCAGTAGAGACGCACACCGCTTTCGCATTATCGCGTGGAACCCATCAGTGTGCGCCTCCGCAAACATATTAGAAGCACTACAAAACCTTGGCAGCCCCATCAGCACCCTGAACGCGTTGTTATACTGCACGCGCAGAGCGTTGTATGTCCTCCGCGTGTAGCCAACCCACAGACCGCACGTGTAAAATGACTGGCAGTAAGCTTTAAAAAGTGTAACTTTTACTTGCCTTGTACAACGCGCAAACCTGCGGGCCAGCATATTGCATCGAACAGACAACGCCCGGCGCTCCCTCTCAATGTCTACGCTGTCATCCAGGTCCTCAGTGACCCAGTGTCCCAGATACTTGAACTGTGTGACTTTGCTCAATGGCGTACCACATAAGAGGACAGGAGGTACATTCGAAAAATATTTATGGCGAGCCCTGAAAACCATCATCTCACTCTGTGTTGTATCTGAGACCATGGGCCACTGCATAAGATTCACAAACATGTATCAATCTGCGCAGAGCATTGATCGATGGACTCAGCAGCACCATATCATCAGCATAACTAATATTATTTATGGCTACTGTGAGAACTTAGTACGTCTCTCACAATGATATGCTATGATAGATGCTATGGATAACGATATCCTTATGATTTGCTATATGCTTGAGTGCCGAAGTCGGATACGGCCGAAGGAATGAAAATGCTAAGAGTTGCTGTCGTATCCCCGTATATTCTAACACTGCTTTGCTAATATAAATGCTCTTAAAAAGTAATGTTAGCGCCCTATGTACGATGCACTTTTATCGAGGTCGCATGATGTCCGCGTTCAATGTCCAATGCTGTGCTGTGAAATAACATCTACAGATTGACCCCGATAATTGATGTACGTGCTTCGTACATATTGCCACTCAAAAGAAAGAAAAGAGAAGATAAAGAAGAATCTTTCTTAACCACCTACCTTGAAAGTTTCAATTGTTAGGTGTCATGCTTAAGTAAAAGTAAGTATTGAATTTAGGGTCAATAAAAGACAAAAATGATTTAGAGTTGTTGCTAAACCTTAATGTAGGTTGTACTTAAAACTTTAAAAGTAGGTGATAATTAATTATACAAAAACATTTTGCTGATTGCACCCGAACACTAGGTGAACAATTTGCTGAATGAACATTTAAAAATTATGTAAAATATGCTAGATGTGCATGCATTGCACATCTTGCCAACTCAAAGAATTGACTTGAATTGTAATAAATTGATTAAAATATGCTGTTATACAAAAGATTTTAAATGACTAAGTAGGTATAAACAATTATGAATGCTAGACACGTAAAGTAGTTACGTAAAGTAGTTACTAAAGGGTTTCGAATCTGCTCCCTAAACATGTAAAATTAGTGTAAAAATACAAACTTGATGAATAATAAAAGGTATAAAAAGATTTTATGGAGTTATCTACGATTGTTGTAAGATGAGTGAGTGTTAGGCGATTATCCGGCTCGAAGGACCAAACTAATGTGAGAGCTTAGTACGTCTCTCACAATGATATGCTAATGCTAGTTTTGCTAAACATGTAAAAATAGTACAATGATTTTAAGTAACTTTGAAAGTAGTTAATAGTAACGAAGTATCGAAAGTGCTGCTTATGTTATAACTATAACTTTTGACCGTACGTAGGTACTAATCGTATTTATCTAAACTAATGCAAATAACGAAATAGTTACAATAATTATTAAATTTGTTCATAGTGTAGTAGCACGGTATAAAAATGCTGGTTATGAATTAAATGTATAGACTTGACCGTAAGGGGAATGTGCTGATCAAAGCAAAAGTTATTATTAAATTTTAGGTTAGTAGGTAAGTATGCTAAAATGTTACTGGGTTAGTAAATGATCATTGTTCTACAACTTATTGATATAGTTTTTTTTAAAAATTACGTGATTAAGATGCCCTTTTCATTTTCACCGTAGGGCGGGCATATTTTTTATAAAACGCACTCTTTCACTGCCCATGGTACACTTGTCGCACTTTAAACCGTGTGTGGACCATAGTCGTCGGGTCATTACGCACATTTATAAGATTTGCTATGAAGGAATCTTGCTTGTTTACTCCATGGTATGGTAGATCGCAATTGAGGTCCTTGCATCCCTCAAGTTTCTTCCTATGAGGCCTCAAATGTTTGCGTCTGACCTGTTTGAAACTCGGTGATCGCTGCTTGTTTTTCGCAAACTTTTGCTCTTTTTGTTTAAATTGTGCTATGACTTCTGTTTTTGATCTTGATTTAATTTCCAACTTCTGTCTCCTTGACATGCTCACCCCGTTTCGACCGATCTCCAACCGTCGAGTTCTTTTTCCATGTTTATCTGCACAGTATTGTTGTGACGCCATTGTTAGTTGTGGATGGACGTTGATGTCTTCGGCTACCCAACACTTCGTCGGGACGTCGGTGTTGTGCGTCAGCACGAGACAGTTGTCCTCATCCATTGATACAGATTTGTTCTGGACTTCTTTGTGCGGTTGAGACTCGGGTTTGTTAGATGGTGGTGTTGGCGTTGGCGCTACTGATACCTCTTTGCTCGGCTCCTTTGTATCGGGAAACATCTCGATGTTAAATATAATAGGTTGTCGTTGTCTCCTTTCCGACTCTTCAATTTTTTGTGCTTTTGACAGAGACGGATTGTTATAGGGGGTGTCATAATGTAAGTCATTGAACATTGGCCATTGAGCACCCCTAAGTGTTGAACTCTTTCCTCTTGACCTAGATTGCTGTTGCTGTGTTGATGAGTGTAGTTTTATATTCAATGCACGTTTGAACTGCTTGTATTCTACCTCATTATTGCTGAATTCTACATAGTACGACTCGTCCACACCTTCTAAGATCACATCAATTTGTAGATGTAGTTCGTCGATTGCGTCCCACCTTGACTCTAGGGATTTGAGTTTGTCTTCAATCTCCCACTTGTCCGAAATTGAGTCAATCTTAATGTTATTTGTTAACCTCTTGAGTGCCCTAAAGTTGGCATACTGGGTCTGCTGTAACTCTGCCGCTATCGTACTGCGAGCGCCCTTGAACCACCCGCTCATAACTTCGATGATGTTCTCGGCGAAATACTGCTGGGTCGGATCCTCTATTTTAACTAACTCAGCGTCGTTACGCTGAGCCTCCGTCCATAATTCATCCAACCGTTCTACCCTTGCTTTCAGGTACTCGGTATTCTTCCTACTTTCAGAAAAATTGCTCTTAAAATTCGAGTAGATCCGTCTGATCTCATCCAGGATCTCCGCTTGACGTGCGATTAAGGTCTCCATACTTGATAGATAAAGCAAGATAAATGGATAGATCTTACTTGAGATTCTGGGACTTAACGCTGCGTCGATGCTCTGCTATGCTCATGATGATGCTCTGCTCTGCTGTGCTGCTTTGATAATGCTCTGCTGTATTGCTGCTCTGCTGTATTGCTGCTCTGCTATACCACTCGCGATACTGTACAACCGCGGGGTCGCTAGTTCTTAAGCAAAGACCTAGGGTACAACTTTCTCGCGACGACGGTGGAAAAATAATCGAACCGAAGGTCCACGATCGAAGGACCAAAATAATGTGAGAGCTTAGTACGTCTCTCACAATGATATGCTATGATAGATGCTATGGATAACGATATCCTTATGATTTGCTATATGCTTGAGTGCCGAAGTCGGATACGGCCGAAGGAATGAAAATGCTAAGAGTTGCTGTCGTATCCCCGTATATTCTAACACTGCTTTGCTAATATAAATGCTCTTAAAAAGTAATGTTAGCGCCCTATGTACGATGCACTTTTATCGAGGTCGCATGATGTCCGCGTTCAATGTCCAATGCTGTGCTGTGAAATAACATCTACAGATTGACCCCGATAATTGATGTACGTGCTTCGTACAGCTACTCCATCAACATGGCAACCAATTTTAGTACTGCTGAGTTCATAAATCAACTCGTTCATATACAAGTTAAACAGATTGGGAGACTACAACCCTCCCTGTCTCACTCCGCACCTCAACCTATACATGTCCGAGTGTTCGCCCGCCCAACGCACACTGTTCATTTGGTTATCATACCAATACTTAAATATTGATGTTAATTCAGGTAGTACATCAGTTTTTTGTAATTTTTGCCACAAGATATTGTAAGACAAGGTCAAAGGCTTTAGACAAATCTAGATAACAGGCATACACAGGCGTTTTTCGAGCAGAGTAATGTACGGTCTGCTTGAGACATAGTATGGCACTCTCTGTTGACAGACCTGGTCTGAAGCCAAATTGTGCATCATTTAGGTGTAGATGTTTTCCTAGGTGTCTATCAAGCAGACCGTCCAGAACCTTCGCTATAATTGTGGCCAGTGATATCGGCCTGTAGTTAGTTATGTCTGACGTGTCCCCCGTCTTATTTTTTACAATTGGTACCACTACAGTATACATGAGTTCGTCCGGAAGGTACGAATGACTAACACAAAGATTGAACAGCAGCGCCAGGACTCTGGACAGGTGTACACCTGCGTGTCGCAGATGCTCGACGCCGAGGTGATCATGTCCCGGAGATTTACCTTTAGTCATATTTTTAGTAACTGAAGCCACCTCCTTAGCAGAGAATCTAACTGCAATATCCTCGGGAAGATCCCCAGAGGCGGGCATCTGCGACGCAGTTCCGAGGGGAGACTCCACTTTAAAATGTTCCAGAAAAGCTTTAGCTATATCCCTAGGCTCACTCATACCAGCGATGCCCACGGGTTGACTCGGCTTAGGATTCAATTTATTTGTTGTTTTCCAAAATTGACAAAATTTTTATTTTAGTGGTGCTGTGCAATTATGTCCATTTTAATTTGATGCTCGTTATTTTGACACCATTTCAATTTCGAATTAAAAATTTTCCTTGACTCACACATGTCATCATAAATATGTCCAAACATGGGCTTACTGTGCAGTAACCACGTTTGAAAGCAAAGCTTAGCCCTCCCGTGGGCATCCCTGACATGCTTATTCCAGCCAGTCACACATTTGCGTACCCCTCGTTTACGTTTACACACATTATAGGTACATACTGCAGCTTCAGAGAGTATACAAACAATTTCTTTATACATTTTACGTAACAACGTTCTATGGCTATGATCAGAACACATATTATTTGCATAATTACTAAGTTCACAAGGAAAGTTTACTTCTCTTAGCTTAGAGTGACAGAGATCACGGTACTTTTATATTTGTTCAGCCTGCCTTTCACCCCACTTTATTTTGTTACTATAATAACTAGAGGTCATTATTTTAGGTCGTATTACACTAATATTGCACTCGATTTGCACAGGAAAATGATCAGACCAGTAGGTATCGTTTAGTACTTAAGCCTTAAAAGACATCTTAAAATAGATCAAGTCGGTATCAGCTAATATCACTTAAAATGTCTGAAGCAAACTCAAATTTGTAACAATTTTTTTCCCAAAAATGCTGTTGCAGAATCCATGTTGCAGAAATCATTGGAATTTAATCCGTCTGCTTGTAACATCAATATTATTTGGTATTACTTGCGTCGCGCAGAGCGTTGCCGGTAGTGTCATGTGGTATGGACGCACTCAATCGAATCCGTCAGAAATTCAGAAAGTTGGCCGCCATCTTGAACTTTTTTGTTTTTCAATCTATTACTTCCAAAATCGATATCTGGGAGTTTCTGCCATCTCTAAACACGAATCTGAAGTAAAAAATTTAAAAAAGTGGCCGCCATTTTGAACTTTTTGTTTTTCAACCGATTGCTTCCAAAATTGATAACTGGGGGTTCCTGCCATCTCCAAACACGAATCTTGAGTCAAAAATTCAGAAAAGTGGCCGCCATCTTCAACTTTTTTGTTTTTCAACCGATTGCGTCCAAAATCGATATCTGGGGGTTTCTGCCATCTCCAAACACGAATCTGAAGTCAAAAATTTAAAAAAGTGGCCGCCATCTTGAACTTTTTTTTTTCATCCGATTGCTTCCAAAATTGATATCTGGGGGTTTATGCCAACTCCAAACACGAATCTTAAGTAAAAAATTCCAAAAAGTGGCCGCCATCTTGAACTTTTTTGTTTTTCAACCGATTGCTTCCAAAATCTATATCTGGGATTTTCTGCCATCTTCAGCCACGAATCTGAAGACAAAAATTCAAAAAAGCGGCTGCCATGTTGAACTTTTTTGCTTTACAACCGATTGCTTCCAAGATCGATATCTGGGGGTTTCTGCGATCTCCCAACATGAATCAAAAGTCAAAAATTTACAAAAGTGGCCGCCATCTGGTACTTTTCTGGAGATCCCGGGGTGAGATATCTATTTTGGAAGCAGTCAGTTAACAAACAATTAAATTCAAGATGATCTTATTTGTTTTTTAACCTTATTTGTTTTCCTTCCAATTTTCTGATTTCTGATATCAGATTCATGCTAATAGATCGCAGGAATCCTTAGATATCGATCTTGGAAGCAATCGGTTGTAAAGCAAAAAAGTTCAAGAAGGCGGGCACTTTTCTGAATGTTGACTTCGGACCCGTGTTTGGTGACCACAGAAACCCCAACATATCGGTTTTGGAAGTACTCAATTAAAAAACAAAATAGTTCAAGATGGCGCCACTTTTCAGAATTTCTGACTTTAGATTCGTGTTCAGAGATAGCAGAAACCCCCAGATATCTATTTTGGAACCAATCGGTTGAAAAACAAAAAAGTTCAATATGGCGGCCACTTTTTTGAATTTTTGACTTCATAGTCGTGTTTGGAGATGGCAAAAACCCCCAGATATCGATTTTGGAACCAATCGGTTGAAAAAACAAAAAAGTTCAAGATGGCGGTCACTTTTCCGAATTTCTGACTTTAGATTCGTGTTCGGAGATCGCAGAAACCCCCAGATATCGATTTTGGGAGCAATCGGTTGGAAAACAAAAAAGTTCAAGATGGCGGGCACTTTTCTGAATTTCTGATTTCAGATTCGTGTTTGGAGACGGCAAAAACCCCCAGATATCGATTTTGGAACCAATCGGTTGAAAAACAAAAAAGTTCAAGATGGCGGCCACTTTTCCGAATTTCCGACTTTAGATTCGTGTTCGGAGATCGCAGAAACCCCCAGATATCGATTTTAGAAGCAATCGGTTGAAGAACAAAAAAGTTCAAGATTGCGGCCACTTTTCTGAATTTCTGACTTTAGATTCGTGTTCGAAGATCGGAGAAACCATACATTTTTCTAATAGGTATATTTTAATTTACGATTGGTCGAAACTACATTATTTATTTTCCTTTTGCAGCAATTAGTTTACAATATGTTACAATGTTTCATAATTTTAATCGAAACTGCAGAGCTTCAGGTCATTTTATGGTTTATCTGCTGGCAACATTACGCACGTCACTGCATCACCCGTGTGCCATACCATGCGACGTCGCCGCGGTGACGGCTGCTGAATTGACGCAGTGGCAATGCGTCACCGTGTATGATCCTACGTGCGGTTTCATACAACTCCTTGCTTCACAAATGACGGGCTGCCGTATGACGCTCTGTCTTGCGTTCAGCGTGTGTGAATAAAAACCTATTAGTCTTCTGTAGTCTGTCGCCTAATTGTCATCATTATCTCGTGACGATTATATCCACAGAACATTATAAGAGAAGTTAGAAGTGCAAATTAGGCATGGAACGCGTGCCACACGGTTATGCAATGATTTGCATAAGGTGCGTGGCGTGGTGCGAGCGAGAGGGCATAAGTAGTTGTAGCAGCGTGAGTGGGAAGATACGTGGTGACAGTCGTCTCCTAAGCAAAAGCGCTACTTTGCATTTCTAAACCCCCTTATAATGTTCTTTGATTATATCAATGAGGCGTTTTGGTAAATAAAATTTTTTTACAAAAAAAGTAAAAACCGACTTCAAAAGTAAAAAATAAAACAAATTAATTTCCTTATAGATTTGAACGTAAAAGTCATAGGCTGAAATATTATTTCTTACTTTTTTACTTTTGAAGTCGGTTTTTACTTTTTTTGTAAAAAAATTTTTATTTCATAACTTTCAGTGATTAAATATGTTAGTTCGATTCAGATATCAGTTATATACGCAAAGGGTACATTGAAACGAGGCAAATGGTTCAATCGCAGACGATTTGCTGTCAACTTTTGAGGAGTTCTATTGTGTAGCTCCGAAGCGCGTCATCAGATCTTCACAAAATTAAAATGGGACCACCTCTGGAGTATACCCTTTCAAACAATTTTTTTTTAAATTGGTTCATAATTGACGAAAATATCGGTCAACATAAATTTAAAAAAAACATACAGCCGAACATAGAACCTCCTCCTTTTTTTGAAGTCGGTTAAAAAAAATGGGACCACCTCGGGAGTATACCCTTTCAAACAAAAAAATAATTTTTTAAATTGGTTCACAATTGACGAAAATATCGGTGAACATACATTAAAAAAAAAATACATACAGCCGAACATAGAACCTCCTCCTTTTTTTGAAGTCGGTTAAAAAAAATTGCCACAGTTATAAACTAATGCTTGCCAAACGTATTTTCCTAGATTTCCAAGTTTAGAGACAAATTTATTCATACATTAATAATACGATGACGATCATAACGATTTAAATGAAGTCGTAATAATTTTAGTACAATTTTTTAGAATTTTTAAAGATGTGTTTTTCGCATTGTCAATATGGCTACTACTAGCGCCACCTGACGGATTTTTTTCATAACAGTCTTTAAAAAGCTTCATTGAAACAAAGGCGAACCACATGTGCGCACCACTGCTTCTTTAGGTCTTTCAACATCGCCATTTTGTTGTTTGATACAATATTCATAATTTCTTTAAAGTGTGTACTATAAAGAATCTTTTTTACCTTCTTTTCGCCCCTATCTGGAATGGAGTATAGCTACTATTATAGCCAAGGTGTTGGACGGTTTGCTTGATAGACAACTTGCAAAATACTCACATTTAAATGACGCTCAGTTCGGGTTCCGGCCCGGACTATCTACTGAAGCCGCGATTTTGTGTCTCAAGCATACTGTCCAATACTACACCAGAAGGAACACGCCCATTTACGCGTGTTTTCTAGATTTGTCCAAAGCCTTCGACCTGGTGTCCTATGAAAAGCTGTGGGAGAAGTTGGCTGGTGAGACGGATACACCGGCTGGTTTGATTAATATACTTAAGTATTGGTATGGTAACCAAATCAACCAGGTGAAGTGGGCTGGCTCGTTCTCGAGCATGTACAGGTTGGAATGTGGAGTGAGGCAGGGTGGATTATCCTCGCCAAGGCTATTTAACCTGTATATGAATGCACTGATGGTGGGGCTCAGTGGCGCCGGTGTCGGCTGTTCAATAGATGGCACTTTGGTAAATAACATTAGCTACGCCGATGATATGGTGCTACTGAGCCCTTCCATCAGTGCTCTGAGAAAGCTGCTTGCTCTTTGCGAGCAGTACGCTGCTGCCCATGGCCTCAGGTATAATGCTAAGAAAAGCGAGATCCTCGTTTTCAAGGCTGGTAATAAATGCCCGAAGGATATACCACCAATCTTCGTAAGCGGAACCCAACTAAACCGAGTCGCCAAATTTAAATACCTGGGGCACTGGGTAACAGAGAACTTGTCAGACGACCTTGACATAGATAGGGAGCGCAGGGCATTGGCAGTTAGATGCAACATGCTGGCTCGCAGGTTTGCTCGTTGCACTAGTGACGTAAAAGTTACACTGTTTAAGGCATACTGCCAATCATTCTACACGTGCAGCCTGTGGGTCAAGTATACTCAGAAAGCATTGCAAGCCCTGCGTGTCCAATATAATAACGGTTTCAGGATGCTGTTGGGGCTGCGTCGCTCGTGTAGTGCATCAGGTATGTTTGCGGAGGCACACACTGATGGTTTCCATGCCATCGTGCGGAAAAGAGTGGCCTCCCTGATGTGCCGCGTGCGGGGCAGCACTAACAGTCTCCTTAACACTGTGGATAGGCTGGATAGTTCCTTTTTGAAGCACTGGGTCAGTATACATGTATCCGGTGATTCAGGAGGGAACAAAATAAACAAATAGTAATTGTTCTCACAAATGTATTGACTAACATAGTTCTTAGATTGTTTTTGTATTACTAACCCTATTATGGACTACGGTCTGAAATAAAGATTATTATTATTATTATTGTATGTCTTACGTTCCGTAATCACGGGCAATTAAGTCCCGGACCTTTGGAAGGCGTGCATGGGGCCGAAGCCAACATGTAGAGGCCCGTTCAAAAGACAAGTTAATCTAAATGTAAGGGATACACAAATGGCGGATACCATCTCCGAGCGTACAACATGATACCCACGGGGATGGTCCCCGCCATTTGTGTAAAGACTATTGGAGTACGGCGCTATGGCCGCGATGGAAAAATAAGGTCTTGGGCTATGGAGGTGAAAGTTGGATGGATGGATACTGGGCTATGGGAGGAGACTAACGGACGCCTGCCATGACAACTAGTCTCAAAATTGTAAATAGGGCAGGCGGTGACTCGCCGACTCGTCGAGTGGGCCCCATAAAACGGCCGCACGCACAAAGTGCAACAATGGGGCAACATCTCATTGAGCGGCTGAAGGTTGTCGAGAGGTGCGGCTCCGGTTTCACCATCGCGGGGTTTACCCCCGTGAGCGGGTTTCCCCGTTATTACGCCATTACGTGCAATACACTTCCAACCTGGAGCATAGGTTCTGCTCTTGCGATTCCACTCTGGACGGCCAATGAAGGCAAGCCAGAGGTAGGGGGGTGTGTTACTGTGTATGTGGGTGTGGGGGTGTGTGTGTATGGGTGTGTGTGTGTGTAAGCGCATGTCTGTATGGTCCCCCTGGATAGGGGTCCGCGGTGTCGCCACTCACCGTCAGCTCGCCACAAGCTGCCCCCGCGGGTTTATTATTATTATTATTATAAATTATAAATTTTAGGCGTACCTACTGCAGTTTTGAATGGAAAAACCGAGTTTTTTTAAGTCGTGCAGCTTAATGGTCCGATAATCCCCTTAGAAAGAACGCATCTAACTACCAAACTACCAAACACCCTTAAGGCTATTCTACCGTTGGCGCGCTCCATACAAACGTAGTATGGTGATATTTTCAGTACTATCTAATTAAAGACAATGAAATTTTTCAAAAACAATCAAGTAACTAATCTCTATGTCGGTATGAAGTCAGATTTTCGTTAAAATATACAGTTTCAATGCTAGGATTAATTTTAGATTTGTATGGAAATATTTGTGGCACTGTAACTTTAAAACTATAAATTTTATCGAAAATCTGACTTCATACCGACATAGAAATTAGTTACTAGATTGTTTTTGACAAATTTCATTGACTTTAATTGGATAGTATTGAAAATATCACCATACTACGTTTGTATGGAGCGCGCCAACGGTAGAATAGCCTTAACATCCATTACCAAGCCGGGATTCGAACCCAGGACCTTCAGTTTTTGGCAGTGATAACCATTAACATACGTCCATCAACCGGGTCATAATAACTTATATTACCTACTTACTTATATTTAGTTCAACGGTAAACACAAAACTTAAATTTTTAAGTTTCACCTGACATAGTGTTAACTTATGTCAGGTGAAAATTTAAGATAAAGAAAATAAGGTTACTTAATAATGTCCAATATCTTCTATAAGATCATATTCTAGAGCCGGATCCAAAGATAGGAATTGGACAGCAAAACAAATAAAACCGTACCTAACTATAAACTTTATGGTGATCCCTACCAAATTTTGAGTTCCTTATTGCATCCTCGCAAATTTTAGCAGTCAGCAAATAGCAAGCAAAATTGCAGCTTCCTTCCTACACCGTGATTTTAGAACGTTCAAATAAAATCGCCAGCAGCAAAGAAATGCTTTCACAGCAAGAATTCCAAATTAGTTTCATGTAAGTAGGTAATAAATTCGAAAACCTACCTAGACAACAGGGGAACAGTCGACATTCGAATCGGGACAAAGATAAAAGGTTTTCTGCTAGCGTATTCAAAGCATAATAAGGTAGTTGGCAGAATTTACTGCGTCGCTTTCGAGATTTATGTAAAGCGGCGCGTCGGGGGTTGACAGGCGAGTAATTGATTCTTTGCCACTCGCAACACCTTGAGGTGACTTGGAGGTTTCGGGTTATAATGGAAATTTGGAGACATTGCTTTGAACTTGGCTGCTAGCTGACTGCTTACAAGCTAAAGGCACAGATTACTTGTTCCTGGACCCTGGTAAATGGAGCCACTATTTTATGATTAGAATTAGAAGTAGATATGTAGTGTAAAGTATCTACCTAAAAGGCTGTTATACAACTCATGTGCCTAAATGTTGGGTTGGTCGAGAATGCAACTTTTGAAAGACATTCTAGTCGGACACGAAAATGAAATGAAACCACAAAACTTTAACTACTTCAAACTACTTTACATTAATAACATGAGGTGTTTAGGGGCGGTCGAGCCGAATCTCACTCAATCTCACGTGGGGGAGAGAGGGGGGTCCGGGCAAATCGCACGTAAGTAATTTTTTTTTCAACCAGTTGCAGTGGAAAATTGCGATAAAAATGTGGGTTTAAAATAAGCATGTTTCGCCACAGTTTTTTTTTTTTTTATAAATCCATCGCAATTACATGCTAACGCATTTACAATTTTACACTAAAAATACACATTGGGTCGACCCAAATCTCACTACATCTCACTTGGCCTAAATCTCTTTTTCTCAGCTTTTGACACTTCCATATATTTAATTTCCTCGACGCTATAAAAAATATTTCAATTTGGCGATAAGTTTCTAACAAATAAATCTCTAGGAGCTCTAGGTAGGTACTACGGTATTAAGAAAAAAGTTTAGATCCAAGGGGAATATACACCTACTTCGGAGGGCAAAAAGTAGAATTGCTTTTTTCGTGAAAAATTATACAGTTGGTTACGAAAAGTTGGCAACTATTTTCATGCGTTAGGTACTGAATGTTATGCAGGTATACTACTATAATCCTTAACTTTTATGTTTTTTTATACGTGTAGTCTGAATTTTGAAAAGTATCTTTGCTAACTTATTACAAGGGTAAGAACTATGTTAAGTTAAATAGAGAGATCTCGATGTTTGAACAACATAATTATTTTGACGTCATCGTCATCTTCCTGCCCTTATCCTATTACCTACTTGCTCATAGAACCATGTTACTAAATTGTGCTACACAATGTTTTACAACATTTATTATTATTATAGTAACATTACTACACGTCGACCGAACTGGTAACAAATGGTTGTATGGGTGGGGTCGGCGCAATATGTCGTCTTCCTCCATTCATCTATTTTAGCCGTCATTTCAGCGCACACTCCTTTTTTTACACATCACGTTTGTCACACGCACGTTTTACATAGTGTAAAAAATATTTTGATGTACATACTCGTAAGTCATCATTCTCTTGCCCATTTCCCATTATTTGGGGTCAGCGCAATATGTCATCCTCTTCCATTCATCTCTCTTAGCCGTCGTCTCAACACTCACCCCTTTTTTACACATATCATCCTTCACACAATCCATCCATCTTTTCTTCGGCCTGCCTCTCCTACCACAGCCATCCACATTCATACTTAACACTCGTCTCGTAACATGACACTCATCCCTCCGCATTACATGCCCATACCACGATAATCTATTACCCTGCAATTTTTCCGTCATAAGTGCTACTTTCAAACTTCCTCTAATATACTCATTCCTAATCTTGTCCATTCTAGTTACACCACACATCCATCTAAGTACATACTCGTAAGTAGGTATAACTTAATACCTATTTCCACAAAAAAGAGACGATGTTTCGTAGACTATTTCTCCCCATAGTTAGAGATATTTAAACGATGTCTCGGCAAGCTAGAACTTTATGTGCTCATTTATAAAAATTAAACATAATCACTCAGACAGAATGGTCTGCCACTCAATGGGCATAGCCTGATATGGCCAGTGGTACGGTATGATGGGTCCGAGATTCAGAGCTACTTTTCTTCCTAATATTATTATTGTAAGCTCCTACAATTTTTAACATGAAAACCGTCAAGAACATCACAAACATTATAACATCCATGACCGAACCGGGATACGACTCGGCTCGTATCTACGAGCCCTGAATCCTGGTTTGGCAGTCCGCCGGACCAGGCCCGTCTGCGTCCGGCGTGGTAATGGTACCTAATCATTAGGTACTAGGTACGCCCACCGGGTTGTAAAGTCAATTGTTTCAATAAAGATGTCAATAAATATTTTATTATAAATGCGTTCCTTGCGAAGTATGTGTGGTGTCACGCTGAGAGATAGAGTGAGAAATTGTGTAATAAGAGATCGATGTAAATTGAAAGAAGATGTTGTGACAAGAATAGAGAAAGGTATGCTTCGGAGGTTTGGTCATGTGGAGAGGATGAGTGACAGCAGATGTACGAAAGAGATATATGTTGCTAATGTAAATGTAGGTATCGGCAGAGGGCGCCCTCGTAGGACGTACGCTGATCAAATCAGTTGCGTCCGGGTGTCCGGTGGCAGAATTAGGATTTAAAATATAAATAACAAAAAAACTACGTGAAATATACATTTATATTTTTAATCATTATAAAGAAGACAAATGCGGGTTTTATTTCTTAAAAATTATGTCGTCTAAATGTTGACCGTCACGTCGGATACATTCATGGAATCTGGCTTCAGTATTTCTTGCCACTCGCTGGAGAAGTGCCCACTTTCACTTAAATGGCAGTGTAAACAAGCAGAATTGTCGTTATTGGTCTCCTAAAGGACAAAACCCCCACTTAAAACACCAAAAGCCACTTCACAGTCCCAAAGTGACGGTTTGGTGTGCATTATCAAGCAGGGGAATAATTGGACCCTATTTTTTTGAAAATGGTCAAGGGCACGCAATTTCTGTGACTGGTGTCGGCGAATGCTCAATGATTTTTTTTTCCAACATTGAGAGACCATCCTTCCTACACTTCACGGACATGGTTTCAGCAAGATGGCGCCACCCCACACACTGCTAGGGAGACCATGGCGCTACTGCGTGATTTCTTCCCCAACCAACTGATAAGTCGTTTCGGTGACATCCCCTGGCCACCCAGGTCACCGGATCTTACACCCATGGACTTTTTTCTGTGGGGATATCTCAAAAATAAAGTCTACGAAACAAACCCGGCGACTATCTCATCATTAAAAGAAAATATCGTTCGCGAAGTTCATGGCATCTCGGCGGCACTTCTCCAGCGAGTGGCAAGAAATACTGAAGCCAGATTCCATGAATGTATCCGACGTGACGGTCAACATTTAGACGACATAATTTTTAAGAAATAAAACCCGCATTTGTCTTCTTTATAATGATTAAAAATATAAATGTATATTTCACGTAGTTTTTTTGTTATTTATATTTTAAATCCTAATTCTGCCACCGGACACCCTGTACAATAAGGGGAGATGCGGAGTATTCGAAACCGACGGGCATGTATGAAGAGATGTCTGGATGTGCATGAGACAAAAGAGGTATGTAAGGATCGTGGTAAATGGCGCGCCCTGGTCTCTGCCTACCCCGCTGGGAAAAAGGCGTGACGTTATAGATAGATAGATAGAAATATTTTAGCTATATTGAGACAAGTAAAAAAACGTTTTATTTATTTTGTACTAACTGTTGCCCGCGACTCTGTCTGCGTGGACATATAATATGTAGCATATGTGTTATTCTGGGCTATGCTTGCTTGCTTGAACTATCTATATGCCAAGTTTCATTGAAATCGGTCCAGCCGTTTTAGCGTGAAAGAGTAACAAACATCCACACAAACAAACTTTCGCGTTTATAATATTAGTAGGATTTGTATTAGATACCTATTATCACATTTTTCATGTAACTGAGTGTACAAACTTGAGAGACAATACGAGGTAGAGTTATTGAGGAAGCCGTGCAGTAGTTGGACTCCCAGAGGACTTGTTTGACAAAAGAACGTGACTAAAATACTTAGTTGAACTCTACTGCAACCAAATAATACAATACCTAATACAAAGACATATACAGGGTGTACAATAAAATGGGACAGCTACTCAAAGGGGTGCTTCAGACCATCAAACTGAACAACTTTCTCTATGGGACCAATATCGAAATCGCGAAAAAAAAATCCGCTCTCCCATACAAAACTGCAAACATAACTCGACTGAAATGTATGGGACAGCAGATTTTTTTTTTCGCGATTTCGTTATTGGTCCCATAGAGAAAGTTGTTCAGTTTTTGATGGTCTGAAGCACCCCTTTAAGTAGCTGTCCCATTTTATTGTACACCCTGTATATTACTATATAAATCTATGACCTAATACTTATAGGGTAACGGGTTAGGATTAGGACTGTGATAAGGCATGGAATAAACAAAAAGATTCAGAAAAGTGGATTTTGATGGGTGGTATATGTATCACCCTGAAATAGGTACCTAAATATACCTCTATGTTGTATAATTATAGGTATAGTGATTACAGCGATTCCTTTTACAGTCTTTTTTCAATGAATCAAACTAAACGTTTCCCGAATCTAAATACTATGGATACGCGCTTTATATCCGTAGTAGGAAGGTAGTAGGTACCTATACTTATACAGGTGTTACAGAGATATAATAAAAATTGAAAACTTTTAAGGGCTGGTTTAGACCATCAAACTGAACAACTTTCACTATTCAACTTACACATCGAAATCGCGAAAAAAAAAATCTTTTGTCCCATACATTTAGCTCGAGTAGATCTCAGAGTTTAGTATGGAACATCGCAAACGCATCGTATCATGGCGATTATGGAAAAATCTCCTCATTTTGGGGGAGGCCAATGTCCAGCAGTGAACGTCTATCGGCTGGTATGATGATGATAATAAAATAATAATAATAAATATCTTGGACAATGTCACGCAAATTATCTAGCCACATTTAAAGTACCAGAATCTAGCCTGG
This sequence comes from Agonopterix subpropinquella, assembly GCA_922987775.1. Lineage (NCBI taxonomy): Eukaryota > Metazoa > Arthropoda > Insecta > Lepidoptera > Depressariidae > Agonopterix > Agonopterix subpropinquella. Next base: position 18,680,276 of record OV277707.1, read on the forward strand.
ACTTGTATTACGATGACTAGACAACGATATAGAATACATATATAGATACAAACATCCATGACTCGGGTACAAATATTCATATTCATCATACAAATATTTGTCCCTTACGGGATTCGAACCCGCGACCCTCGGCACAGCAGGCAGGTTCACTACCGACTGTGCTACCGGGCTGTCAGATCCGGGCTGATGACCATATATTTTTTTCGCGATTTCGGTATTGGTCGTATAGTGATAGTTGTTCAGTTTGATGGTCTTATCCACCCCCTTAAATGTTTATTTGTATTTTTGTAACACCCTGTATATCACTAGTTTCAATGTTCAAATGATTTTTTTTTCTATTTTAGAGAAAGCCGAAAAAATTTTAACCTGAAAATTGATATGAAAACTAATTTCGCGCGGAGAGCAAAACTGCATTAGACAGACAATCAGAATTTTTAATTAAAAAACCGAATCGTTGATTGCTTCAACTCTTTTACCTATCAGATCTGTCTGCAGTTTACGTAAATACATTTACTTGTTATACTTGGTGTGGTAAATTAATTTTGAAAATGTTTAGACCTGCTACGTTATGTGAGTTTCATCGTACTTATCTATTTTTAATCCATTGGGACACTAATGTGTCAGTTGGTTTAATTTATAAACGATTTGTTAGCTGGGTTTTAGCCTGTATATATGTAGGAAGCTGGAAATAGGTATTGGTGTCGATTCGAACTTAACTTAACAAAATTTATTCCTGTCACTTTCTAAAATAAGATTAAGAAAAGAGACAGAAAACCAACAACTGACTTTAGTGCTGTCAAAGTGACGTTACACGCCCAAAATATGATGCCATCATAATGTACGCCATCTTATTTAAGGCGTTTTTGGGCGCGTAACGTCACTTTGACAGCACTAAAGTCAGTTGTTGGTTTTCTGTCTCTTTTCTTAATCTTATTTTAGAAAGTGACAGGAATATTATTTACCTAGTTAAGTTAAGTCGTAGCACAGTCCGAATCGAGGCCGTCGGTTGATTTAATTTGTAAACGATTAGTTTTAGCAGGGTTTTAGCCTGTATAGGAAGCTGGAAATAGGTATTGTCGCCTATTTCTTATGTACGCATTTTAAGAGACCTTGCTATAACTTAAAGCAGTGGTGTAGCGCGGGTTTCTGCCGCCCGGGGCACATACCGATTTTACCGCCCCCTTATCTTACCGACACAAAAAATAACGGAGCAAGCGAAGCGAGCTCGAAATTTTTTTGGACATCGATTCGGGTTGTGGTCAGACATCTTTTAATTTATCAATGAAAAACTGAAACTTAGAACGAGCGAAGCGACATTGATTTTTCTCCTCAATACGAATCGGTTAGATTCAGAGCTGTTTACGTACAAAGCATGTGCAAAATAACCGAAGTAAAAGCCATGTGGTCAGAACTCTTTTGAATTATGTGCAGGCAAGGCACAGTAATTAAAACAGAAATCTAGAGCGAGCGAAGCGAGCTCGATATTTCACTGCTCCACGCATTGGTTATAGATAGAGCTCAATCAATCAATATTTTTTCAATATTTGCCGCCCCTAGTAAAGTGCCGCCCGGGGCATTTGTACTTAAAATAAAACCGTTCAAGTGCGTGTCGGGCTACGACAGCATAAACCGCTGGCGATAGAAACATATGGAATATACAGGGTGAAATTGATTTATCGTTAGCATCCTTTTAAACTAAGAGTCTACCCATCAAACTGAACAACTTTTACTATCGAAGCAAACCGATAGGAGCAAAAAAAAAAACAGCTGTTGCATACATTTGAGTCAAGTAGGCATTGATAGGAGGCAAGGCAGTTTAGTTTTTGCTCCGGTTTCTATCTTCAGCGGTTTATGCTGCGTTGTCAGTCAGTCAGTCAGACACGGAACTCTTATAAGTAGGTATTGTACTTATTAGATAACCTGCCCCCAAGGTAGTTGTTAATTCTTACAGTTTGGAACTTGCCTCCAACAGATCCATTTGGCAATAAGCCATGCCATAAAGCAGGTAGCAATTTGTAGTCTACCTACCCCAATGAGAGATAGGTGTCTATGTTTGTAGGTATATTATCTAGATCTACAACCGGGCGAGCTGCATACAATTCGTTATATCGTAAAAAAATTCTGTGGTCCGTACCTTGTCAGGTTTCCGTTGGGGGGGGGGGGGGGGGGGGGGGTGAGCCCGGGGGCCATGGCCGAGCAAACTCTACAGTATAACAATAAATATTATAATCGGCCAAGTGTGAGTCGGCCTCGCGTAAGGCTCTTCTTTCTAAGTTAATAGTTGTTGTGTGGTGGCACACCACCACACAACAACTATTAATACAGTACGGAACCCTCGGTACGCGAGTAGCTCGACTCGCACTTGACCGGTTTTTATTTATTTTTATTACTAAATGTCCAAACTAGAATGTACCTAACTTCGTTTTGTTTGGAGCGCTTTATCAGGATTTACGATAATTTTCTCCATTTCCTTTCTTTTCAGGTGCAATTCTGTCTTTATTCATAACGCTCCATACGATTCCTGGAATGCCAGTGAAAAAGATATTAGAAGTTAACTTTGATATCCCAGAAATGGTTCAGAACTTAACGGGAGTGAAATTCCTGAGGAGTAGATCAAAGAGTCAGTTTGATAACACCGATGGTTCTGTTATGTTTAAGGTAAGTAGAAAACGGTAAAGAATCGAAATATAGTGGAAATATATGTATTCTATATCGTTGTCTAGTCATCATAATACAAGTTCAGGCTAGATTCTGGTACTTTAAGGCCGGTATTACAGAACGACACTCAAGTGGAGATCTCTTCTTAAGTAAAGATAGACAAGGATGCATGTATACGTTGTATGTATTTGCATCCTTTTCTATCTATACTCAAGAAGAGATCTCCACTTGAGTGTCGTTCTGTAATACTGCCGTAAATGTGACTAAATAATTTGTGTGACATTGTCCAAGATATTTATAAGATATTTATTTATTTATGTATATACAGGGTGAAATTGATATCATTGGCATCCTTTTAAACTAAGAGTCTACCCATAATTACAAATTAATCCTATAATATTACTAGCGACCCGCCCCGGCTTCACACGGGTACAATGCTGATATAAACATTCCTCTTGAATCACTCTATCTATTAAAAAATACTGCATCTAAATCTGTTCCGTAGTTTTAAAGATCTAAGCATACATAGGGAGTATAAGGACAGACAGACAGCGGCGGCGACTTTGTTTTATACTATGTAGTGATGATGAAGTGTTGTTACTTTTGCATGTAAATTGCTTATCTACTGATATCATTCGCATCCTTTTAAACTAAGAGTCTACCCATCAAACTGAACAACTTTTACTATGGGAGCAAACCGATCGGAGCAACTAAAAAATCAGCTGTTGCATACATTTGAGTTGAGTAGGCATCGCAGTTTAGTATGGGACAGCTGATTTTTTAGTTGCTCCGATCGGTTTGCTCCCATAGTAAAAGTTGTTCAGTTTGATGGGTAGACTCTTAGTTTAAAAGGATGCCAATGATATCAATTTCACCCTGTATTTCACTAAATACATAAAATGGAACACTTACTTAAAGGGGTGATTCAGACCATGAAACTGAACAACTTTGACTATGGGACCGACACTGAATCGCGAAAAAAAAATCCGCTGTCCCATACAAAACTGCAAACATAACTCGACTGAAATGTATAGGACAGCAGATTTTTTTTCGCGATTTCGGTATTGGTACTATTGAGAAAGTTGTTCAGTTTGATGGTGTGAAGCACCCCTTTAAGTAAGTGTCCCGTTTAATTTTACACCCTGTATATTATTTAATCTAAACTATTATAAAACTGTAACAGAAATGTGTCTGTACATTGAAGATATTTACAAAAAAAAATTACGACGTGGTTTTTACCTATCCCTGATTCCAAATCACAAATTTTTTGATTTTTTGTCTGTTTGTTTGTTTGTATGTTTGTTTGTATGTTTGTTTGTTTTGGTGTTTGTTTGTTCGAGTATCATGCAAAAACTACTGAACCGATTTTGATGAAACTTTTTTTGTTTGATAGCTTATCATCTGACTTAAAATCTGGTATATAATTTATGCGGACGAAGTCGCGGCTAAAAGCTCGTCTTATAATAAAAATAATCACTGCCGTTAATCTTTCTTTTTCAGATTGGGCTACCAGATATAAACAAGGCCCTTGGAACTCTAGGACGTTTGATACAAAGAAGGACCTTCGCTTACGTTGAAATAGGACCAGGTGCCTTCAAGACAGAAATTATTGACTACCCCCCAAATTTCCACGAGAGCCAACTGAAGAAGTTATTGAGGTTGAAACAGGCAATACAGGACCGTCAAAGAGTTGTAAAAGGCACCCAAAGTAGAAGGCAGTGTTGGGGCAAATGTAGTTAATTACTTAACAATTACTAATTGTAATTGTAGACTTCAATTAACAATTACTTGTAATCCGGGAGTATCCAACTTTTGGAAAAATGATTTAAACACTTTATTTGTTTAAAATAATGCCAATGAATTAATATTTATTTAAAATTACACCTTTAAATGCAATAAAAATAAATTTTTCAATTTAAATAAAAAATATGCCACAAAAACGCGCCATTATGATCACGTGACCACGTATGACGTCACTCTGCAAGTCTGCATGACACAAACAAAACCAAGTTACTATGTGCAGAGTTGATTTTGCTCGATTTAGGTAAAATTGATGTGAAAAATTACTATAAATGTTGTGCTCAGATGTAGTGCCGTGCCTTCTTACGTGAACACTGCTATCAAAACTCCCACAAAACAGTTTATTCATGTCCCGCCCCCCGCTCGGCTAAAACAGATATTCGAAACCAAGTCCATGGAACTTGGTCGAGGTAATGTACCGAAATCAAAATGTTGTTGTGAAGATCATTTCGATGTAAGTAACAAGCCAATGCAATATTATTTCCAGGTCAATAGGGCAATAATTCCCTCTCAATAAACCTAACCTTTTTGAGGTTTGTTATGTAAGGAAATTTAAGTACGTTACTGAATGAATACTACAATATCTATCTATGTTTCAGCTCCCCAATGACATGGAGAACTACATGGAGTACCATTTGTTGAGTTGTGCTAAGTTGGCATGTCAACCCGATCGGAAAAAGACAACCACAACTACTCACCGAGATGCATATTCAAAAAGACAAAGAAAGGAACTTGTTGAACAACTACTACTGGATGAAAAAAGAATGAAAAAGAAGAAGTCGGTCTGAACCATTGAAGTACCTACCTACTAGAGGCGACACCCCGACAAAACTTTTGGTGCACAGATTTTGGCATCATCATCACATTATGTCCCACCGCAGGGCACAGGCCTACCCTCGGGGAGGTACACACTTGTCAGGATTTTCAAGCTCAGTGAATAAAATCAATTAACTATTGCAATAAATAAAAAATTGGTAGGTATTATCTCTACATAGTACAAAATAAAGTCGCTTTCCGCATTTGTCTGTCTGTATATCAGGTAAACAGCATGGTGGTGCTGGTTTACTATTGAGGAGTACCCTAGTACGGAGACATTCTTGAGTTCAGCACCAGATCTTGGTTAAATACTTATGTGTTTACGGGGCCGCGGCCGGCTCGGTCACTCTGCTGCGACCGATGACCCGGCACGGTGTAGCGTGAGTCATCCTTAATGTGTAGGTACTTATACAAGGTGTAAGGAAAAGTATCATTAACCTTTAAACCACATACTCTTGATACTCTACTCATCAAATTGAACAACTTTGACCATGGGCACAAACAAGTCAAATAAAAAAAAAACAGCTGTTCCATACTAAACTGTATTACCTACACAACTCAAATGTATGAGACAGCTGACTTTTTTTACAAGTTTGCTCCCATAGCAAAAGTTGTTCATTTTGATGTGGTTTAAAGGTTAATACTTAATGATACTTTTCCTTCGGTGGGTCGCTAGTTCTGATATATGATGTAAAGTCTGTTAATCTAAGCATTAGGCAAGCATGGTGGACTAACGCCCATACACCCTCCGCCAGTGTAGGCTCAACCCTTTATCAGGCTGTGGCAACCACATTACATTCTATAATGAACCTATTTTTATGTGGTCGATGAAGCGTACTATGCCTGATAAAGTGATCGGAATAGGTAGTGCAATTTAGGGTAAAGTTGTGAATATTTGTGAGATGAATACTGATATTTGTATTCAATTCATGGGTGTTTGTATCTACACGGGGCGTGCACCCTGTTTAATATACAATACATCAAATTTTACACCCCGTATAGATACAAACACCCATGAATTGCATACAAATATCAATATGCATCACACAAATATTCGCAACTTTACCCTAAATTGCACTACCTATTCCAATCACTGCTGATAAGGGTTAAGGCCTGCTGTGGGACATATATAGGCTACAGGAGTGTGAAGCCGAAGTTCACCGTGTGTCAGATTTTGCAGAAATTTTGTTGTAATGGCCTAATATAAATATTGTTATATTATTGCTTTGTTTGATAAAATAAATAAAACAAACATTTAAACGATTACGAGTATATGCTTTTATTTACTTACTTAACACATTTAAGCAGGATTGACTTTGCTAATGAGTAATGACAAAAGTTTTCTCTGCATTGCACATTGTAGATAAACAATGTGGAGCGCTAACCTGCGCCAACTTGGGTTTCTTCTAGTAGCACTCTCTGGAAGTAGATGAAGGCTCTTGACTTAATCTATGAAGCCACCATGAGAAGCTACACATTCGAGGCACTGGACATCTGTGACTTTGCCTTCATCTTCGTTAACAACCAAACTAACGTTATAAGGCTTGGTGTGCACTTTGTGTTCTGGACATTATTCTAGAAATTACTACACCAGAACCAGCGTTCCGACTTCCGACACAGCTGAACGTGACTGATTGCGACATCTTCGACAGCTTTCTCTTGGAGATCTGATAACAACAAAAAGATAGTTTTGTTTTTAGTATTTACCTACTAAACCATCGTAAATAACGACATTCTGTAAGTTTAATGCCCGCACTTCACTCTCGCCGAGAACTCGCGGCGAGAAGTTTCAAGGAAAAGTACTATGGCTTATGATGCCACGAGAACAATGAAGGGCATCCACACTCTCGTTCTCAGACTGTCTCGCCTGTTCTCGGCGAGAATGAAGAGCCGGCATCAAAATAAGCAAGTATACTCACGCAGAAGTTTAAAATTTCTTTATTCAGCCGAACAAAAATCCGGATTGGAGGCAAAATAGTTAGCAACCATAAGGACATCTATTTTCGGCAAATTGGTACTGTCGACCTTTTGAAACCTTTGCTCCATTTTTATAAAGCAAGCAATGTGACTATTTTCAACACAGACTTAATAGAGAGTTGATAATTTCACTGTTTTTAACAATTTTATTTGCACCAGATAACCTAAAAACACTGTCAAATGTGACTGTGACGTCACGTTTCCTGATTGGCGTTTCAAGTCACGTGACTCACAGATAAAAAATCGTGGTTTTTAAAATTGAAAATAAAATAAATTAATAATTATTTTTTTCTAATTTGTATTGTTTTACACTTTTTACCAATAAATCTATGTAATTAAATAATTAACTTTTATATTTAATCACACTGTCAACTCGCGGATTGTTGAAAAGTAATTGAATATACAATTACAAATAAAATTTAATTGGTAATAGCAATTACTCAATTACCTACTTTTTTGATTGCGATTATAAATGTATATTTTTCGAAAGTAAAGTATGATTACATCAGCCATTTGATAAAGTATAATTGATTGATTGATTTGATATTTGGTGGATGTTTGTTGGTGGATGTTCGGAAGTGGATGTTGTGTTGTATGAGGTGGATGTTTGGTGGTGTGGGGGTATTGGGTGAATGTTTGGTACTTACCTAGTGGATGTTTGATGGTGGATATTTGGTAGTGGATGTTTGGTTGTGGTGTGAGTCTTAATGAGTCTTTGGTGTTGTAGTGGATGTTTGATGGTGGATATTTGTTAGTGGATGTTTGGTAGTGAATGTTTGGTTGTGGTGTGAGTCTTTGGTGTTGTAGTGGATGTTTGATGGTGGATATTTGGTAGTGGATGTTTGGTAGTGAATGTTTGGTTGTGGTGTGAGTCTTTGGTGTTGTAGCAGATGATTGATGATCTGGTGGCTGTTTGGCGGTGTGATGGGTAGAACTATTTAGTTTCTGGACCGATTGTTACCAAAATCTATATCTGAAGTTTCGCGTGGATTCTGAGCATGAATCCGATGTCAGATTTGAGAAAATTGGCCGCGGCCGCCATCTTGAACTTTTAGGTTTCTGGACCGATTGCTTCCTTTGAAATTCCAGACACCGTGCTCCAGGTTTCCGCGTCAGTTTTATCTGAGACCCTTATAAAAGTAATTTTGTAATTTAAATTAATGTAATTGAATTATCAATTACTTTGATAATTTAATTCCTACTGTTATTCAATTACTTTCGTTCAATTATTAATTAGGTACGCCCAAGGAATTTGGAATTAAATGATATAGTAATTTTTTTTTTTTTTATTCGTTGTTGTGTTCCCACTTCCCAGACGTGCTAGTGGATAGCGTGAACTCGAATGTGAGTTAGGTACCTAATGTTAAAAGAAGGGTGACACTAATTTAGACTCAATTTTTTTTTTAAAACCTACCTCCTAGGTACTACGATTTCCGCAGTGGAGATTGCAAGGCAAGGAACTTTAAAAAGGGCGTTCACAAAGGACCAGCGATGGTCTAAGTGGCATAGGCATAGTACTAGACCTGTCAAGGCCCCAAACACTCAAATAATAACACCTTTTTTTTTTTTTAGTAACTATGGGTTGCTCTTGACCTCAATCCAGTCCTCAGGACGAAGATGGGGTCGTAGATGTAGCGAGCTTACCCAGAAGATCTATAGGTACGGACACGACACATAGTCATTAAAATAACTTGATTCTCACTATCAAAAGAAACGTTGGTCCGGTGAGAATAAACGTCAAAATCATTAAAAGTATGTAACAACATTACAACACTAACAATATTAAGTACACCAGAACAAAGAGATAGAGCGAAATCTGCATTTTGTTCAAAATAATTTTCAATGCAACTTGCTACTGTAAAAGCTTTGTAGGTTGACTATGATTACGGGATATTTATGGACATTCTGGATAATGTGCTAGGTAATGCTAAGCTTGTAGGTAGGTTCAGAGCACGTCAGAAGTAGAAGAATGAGTAATGAAAAAAAAATGTATTGCCTTTTTTTTTTTTTTTTTAAATAAATAAATAAATATCTTGGACAATGTCACACAAATTATCTAGCCACATTTAAAGTACCAGAATCTAGCCTGGACTTGTATTACGATGACTAGACAACGATATAGAATACATATATAGATACAAACATCCATGACTCGGGTACAAATATTCATATTCATCATACAAATATTTGTCCCTTACGGGATTCGAACCCGCGACCCTCGGCACAGCAGGCAGGTTCACTACCGACTGTGCTACCGGGCTGCCTTTAAGCGCTTACTGCAGGAAAAAGGCCTCATCTCTCTTAAGAGAGTGCGATAATTGGCCATACTCCACTACGGATTTATATTAGAGGCACTGCGTATCTGAATTCACATCAATTCACTTTGGGCACGTGCTGTGGAATAACGCCCATACACGCTCACCTTCCTTTACTTTAGCATTGTGGACGAAAGAGACTGACCGACAATGTTGGGAAATCAAATAAGAAGATGGCATTATAGTTAAGTATGATAAGGTTGATTGTACTTTTATAATTTAATGTCGGTTGGTAGGCCACTTTTGAACCTTTTTTACAACACATTATTTGCAAGTTATGTTTCATAGACGCTTTATGACTTTATACAGTTGATTGTGCCGAGGTAATAAGGTGGCTCACAATTCAAATTGGTTGACAATACATACAAAACATTTAACCAAAAAAGCTTTCTGTCCCAGAAATCCATAGAGACGCAGACAACGTACACAGAGCAGGTTGCAGATGTCGGTGGAAAGCGCACTGAATGTGATTATGATTAGTAGGTACAAGATGTTAGTATAGCGCGTCGCTACTGTACCATCTTCACCTAAACTTAGCTCCAGAGGGCCTAGCATGCCCCTCCGAGAAAACGACAAAAATTTAGACGTTTCTCTCTGTCTCTGTCCTTACGAATTATATACTACGAATAAATGGCGAGCGCGAGCTCGCAAGGCGGTTTTCCGGTTTTGTCGCTTTGTCGTGCGTGGCACGCTCCCTTCTGATAATCTACGCCGCAGATGAGACGCCCATTGCGATGGCTGGGTCATTTTGTCTCGAATGCCGAATGAGAGAAAGGCTAAGCGTATCTGTACTCGGAACTCCAAGATGTGAAGCGCAAGCAGGGTGGCCGACCCCTTCGCTTCAAGGATGTGCAGAAGAGGCACATGAAGAACTGTATTGAGAACTCGGATTGGGAACGACGACGTGAAGTAGAATTAGAGACGAGTGGAGGCAACTGGAACCTACAGAAGTGTTTGATTTCGAAGAGCACATACGTGACAATTTAAAGGCCCACCCACCAGTGGCCTATCATTATAATTATGTGGATGGAGTGCTGACCATGCTGCTGCTCTCTGCACCCGAAAAAAAGACGAAAATTGTTTACGTTAGCCACATGAGGGCACATGCGCAGCGTGGAAAAGTACAACAGTAACCATAACCAAAATCGCTATTCAGTTGATTGCGACGAGGTACACGGTACAATTCAGAGGAAACAGAAATCAAACAAGTATCTGTCCCAGAAATCTATAGAGACGCAGACAACGTACAGAGTGCAGGTTGCAGATGTCGGTGGAAAGCGCACTGACACTAATGTGATTAGTACAAGACGTTAGTATCGCGCGTCTCTCGCTCCCGTTTCTTAGTACCATCTCCACCTTAGCTTAGCTCCTGATAATCTACGCCACAGATAAGACACTGACTGTGATGGCTGGGTCATGAAGAACTGTATTGAGGACTCAGATTGGGAACGACGTGCTGGAGTCAGAGACGAGTGGCGGCAACTGGTACAGAAGTGTTTGATTTCGAAGAGCGCATACGTGACGAGCTAGAAAGGACGCGTGATGAGCTAAAGGCCCACCCTCCAGTAGCTTATCATCATAATCATGTGGATGAAGTTCTGACGTGTTGTCTCTGCAGCCGAACATTCAATGCGGAAATTGGTTACGTCAGCCACACGAGAGCACATGCGCGGCATAAAAGAGTACAACAGTGGCCATAACCAAAATTGCTACATACAGTTTCAAAAATTAAAATTAAAATTTCAAATTTAAAAGTCTTTATTTCTTGAATACACATACATAGGAAAGACCCACAAAACCGTTGATTGCGACTAGGTCATAAGGTGGCCTACAATTAAGACAAAATAGAAACCGAAAAATGTTTCTGTCCCAGAAATCCATAGAGACGCAGACAACGTACAGAGTGCAGGTTGCAGATGTCGGTGGAAAGCGCACTGGCACTAATGTGATTAGTACAAGACGTTAGCATCGCGCGTCTCTCGCTCCCGTGTTCTTAGTACCATCTCTACTCTCCACCTTAGCTTAGCTCCTGATAATCTACGCCTGCCGCAGCAACGTCACTGAAGATGTAACTTGTTTGTAATCTGTGCTGAAGATTTAGGTTATTCAGGACGAGTTTTCTAACATGTTATGCACGGATAATTAATGAATATAATGAATCCATTATTTCTTCTTTAATGTATATTTTATTTATGTAGAATCTTAGATCTAATTTAATTTAATTGGGGCACTCGAAACATAGATCTCTGTGCTTCAAGTGCCCTAACTATAAAATAATATTCCATATTCTAAGATTCTACATTCTATGGATTGAAGAAGATGAATTTCACGAAATTCATAAAAAATACAATTATCTTGAAATACGAAACAGAAACCTAACAGAATTAATGAGTAAAAAACATTAGGTACCCTCCTTCGGTGCAGTCGGGTAAAAACTGTCCTGGAGTGCGATTTTTGAAACTCATTCGTTGAACTCAGCAGTTGTAAATGTCAAAATTACGATGGAGATATGCATCTATCTACTAATGATTTGACTTTCAAAAATCATACTAAAAGAGTGCTATTTTTGAAAGTCAAATCAGCAGTAGAAAGATGCCATAGTAATTTTGACATTTTCAACTGCTGAACTCAGCGAATGAGATTCAAAAATCGCACTCCTGTACACTGTAGTAGTTTAAAGCTTTGATGAAGCTTAATTTTAAGACGAAAAGTTATAAATTAATATTGACCGAACAATAAAGAGTAAAACGTTACTTCGTCAAGACAACATCCACTAAGTACGCTTTAAAACCTATCATCCATTAGGTTCTATACTATAGTAATATTATATATAGGACGTAAAGCTAAAGAGCAAAGTATTAAGTATAACGTGTCTCCGTGAGAGCGTAATGTCTATCAATTTATTTCAATGAAGATCCCCGCTGAGAACGACACAGATAAGTTAGAGTGCAGACACGACACTTTATTTTACTAGTGGGTAATTCTAGTGGCGTTATTCGTCGGCTCTACTAAATTTTAAATCTGCATTTTTTTACGTAGATAAAATATTTTGAAGAAATGGGTAAGGTAATGAAGACTGCCTGGAAAGGTTTAGGTTAAACGATACTTAAAATTTGGTTCAAATTGTTTTTGGATGTATAGGTACAAATGTAGAATAAGTATACAACATTTAAAAAAATCGTATAGATTTTTTTGTTTGTATAATTAATTTGAGTGTGTATTTTACAATATTGGACATTTTATTATGAGAGAAATGACGGAAATGACCGATAAAATAAACAAATGTAAATTATTGCAAATACAATATTTTGAAAACAATGTGCTTTGTTTCATATTTTCTCTCTATTTTCCATAAAACATAAATAGATATAATTAAAAAATCTATATTTGAAAACAACTTGCAAGTGAGGCAGAATGCATAATGCTCTCGACTATATTCCCCGAAAGGCTAGTCAGAGATTATTCTGAAAACTCAGAAAGTTTCACAAGTTTTTAGTTTTCACCGAAACTTTGTCTCTGAAGTTTAGGCAGAAACCAACTGATGTTTCCTGTCTAGTCTAAGGTTAGCTACTCTTTGTTCCACACATGTCGCCCGCACAGTTGCAGGCAGAAACAATAATCCTGAATATAATATATTTGCCGAGACACATTGACAATTCGCACATGTGTCTCCCACAAGCATCGTTGCATTTTTCTATTTTTTCTTTCCTTCAAAAAGCGCGGTATAAAACCGTTTCCCAGGGAGATTCGATCCGTAGTACAGTTTCGTTCGCTTCTATATTAAGATCGCCTTCGTCCGGCCTCGTATCAAGATGCGTGAGCGCACACAGACCGCCCGCACAATAAACACCAAACGTAGTACCTATTATATTTTTCTTCCGACAACGAATTTCTTTTTAATCACATAAATGATCGAACAAGATCACTGATTGTATTCAGGTGTTTTTCACTTTAAAATGGTGAGTGGGTCTGCATTTTTAAAAATAGACTGTGATCTTGAATTTTAGCTCAGTGACTTCGCAATGATCGCGTAACAGTTTCGAGACGAGTTAAATAAATGTTTATTTACTTTAATGTCCAGCTAATTGGGTATATTTTTGGTTTTCAGTCTGTGAAGTGAATAGAGAAGTGAAATTCTAAATTCAAATTGGAGTTAGAAGCTAATCCGACAAAATGAAGTTTACAATCGATGTTCTGGGAATATTTCTCAAAGTAGTTGTTAAGGTAAGACTCCACGTTTTTCTTTTGCTTTTGATGTTTCCTATTAATTAAACCATTTTCATTTGTAAAGTTGGCAAGTAAGCTACACTAGAATGATTTACGAAGTTCTAAATTTGGCTCTATTTGTTAGTTTGTAACAAATCGCCGACGGCGACATCTTTACGTCTCTAATGGAACCATCGATACATTGTATTACTTTCACGATGACGTTAAGCATGCTCTACACATTCCGATCCCATCTATCGATTTGAGCTATTGCTTTAGCGATATATGTGAATTTCCCTGAAGAGATAAGCTAATGATAATCAAGCAATGTACCTAACTCGAGTGTAACCCGATTTGCTGAAGACTTGCTTTTAGTATCATTTATGTAGGAAGTGGCCGCGAATATTAACGATATAAAAATTTTTAACGGATGCCACGTACAAATTTAAATAAAATTAAAAGCAAATTGATCTAATCTCTAACTTGTCTCTACCAAACCAAGCGTTGCGCGGTTTCCTGCTCGGGAATATAATAATGTAAAATTTTGAAAAAATGTGTCTTTTGAACAATAAATAAAAAGAAAACCTGTACTGAACCAATGAGGTGGAAAACATTTCCCGCATTCTCTAGCCCTTTTTGTTAGAGGAAGCTAAAATACTGCAATGAGATTCAATACCAGATTTTTACCTAAAAATCAGATTAAAATCATCCATCATTCAAAACTTTTCGCCAACAACATGCACTGTTGCAACATAAATTGTACATACATACGTACACTCACGACCATTATTCCTTTCGGGATGATCAGGGACATGTTGATGTAAGGCATTAATTATTTATGGCTGTCAGTTATAAAAGAAACCATACCTAAAGATTTAGTCAAAAATTCTTCATCAATGGTAAGCCCTAAATAATTCTACGTATTTGTCCAAGAACCTTGTTGGTCAAGGTAAAAACAGTTAACTTCCTCGTGTCGAAACCGCGGTACATACTAAGGTACCTCGCATACTAATCACAATGGTTGACCTTATGGGATCCCACGTGACGTCTAAGTATTAACAGATTTTTAATTTCACAAGTTATAATTAGGTAGGTACCTTACTTACCTAGTAAGTACACGTAAAATGGAAAAATGTATGTGTCTCTTGAACCCTTTATGATCTATTTTGTAATTCCTTATATAATTTTCCTATGTTTTCACAATATATTACTAATGTTACTATGGATGTTACTAATTGTATTATACATTTAATTGTGTGATGAATACGAATATTCGGACCTGATTCATGTATGTTTGTATCTATTCGTATATATATCGTGTACCTAATATAGGTACCTTTATCTAGTTATCATAATACAAGAGCAAGGAGTGCGATTTTTGATTCTCATTCACTCAGTTGAAAATGTCAAAATTACTGTGGAGATATGCATCTTTCTACTGCTGAATTGACTTTCAAAAATCATACTTCAGGAGTGCAATTTTTGAAAGTCGAATCAGCCGTAGAAAGATGCGTATCTCCAAAGTAATTTTGACATTTTCAACTGCTGAACTCAGCGAATGAGATTCAAAAATCGCACTCCTGGGCTATATTGTGGTACTTTAAATGAGACTAGATAATCTGTGTGACAACGTTCAAGTTAGTAATTCATTAATTTATTAATGTACTAATTTAAGTTTTCTCATTATGTGAAGTTCTTTGGCTATTTGTCGAGTCTGACGTGCTAGAAAATGTATATCAAAATGCCTAGCAAAATTGACAAAAGACGTCATGAAAATAAAATTACAGCGCTTTATCGTTGAAAGTTCAAGAGGAACGTTACAGTAAGAATTAAAAATTACAATATAATCAGATATACTATGAAAGGTTGGCAGGTCGCCATAGGAATTTTTAACTATTTCACTTCCCGGTCTGTCCAAGCACCTAAATGTGTAGATTCGTTTTCGTACAAACTAGTACACTAGAAACGCGAATTGCTATGTAGAAAGCATAGGCGACTAAATAATTTTCATCATTATTAAAATTGGTAAAATATTTATTTTCAAATATTATTGATTTCAAACATGTTACAGCCATGTTGTGCTATTTCGAATCAAATTAAAGACAATATATATATTATTATTGGATAACGCACTTCCCCGGTTTGGAAGGGTGCGGGTTCAAGTCCCGCCCGAGACTGAATTTTTCAATCTTTAATTTAATATTTATTTTTGGTTTTTTTATTAAAAAAATAATTTTTTGCTGTGTTATCAATCAATCATCATTGACAAAGCTTGTGCTGACTGCTTGTTTTGTTTAGACTTTATCGAATTATTTTTCTTAGTAAATATATGCTTACTTCTTTGTTACATTGAAATGAAGGTTTCCACCTAATACGTAATTTTTTGCAATACATTATTATATTTTTTTCATGTAAAAGATAAAGTATCTTATAAATAAGATACTACATACCTATGTTCTCTACTCTCCAACATACCCGCGATCTTAGAGCCTAAAGGTTTAATCCGGGGCGATGGGAAGAGGCCCGATGGATTGACGCTCGTTCCTTGGAAATTGGGGAGGTCGCTGGTCTGGGACGCTACCTGTGTAGATACACTGGCACCGTCCCACGTCCATGCGACCTCATCCAATGCGGGTGCGGAGGCGGCCACCGCGGAAAACCTCAAGCGGCGCTTATATGTAGCCCTCGGCGAGGGCTACATATTTGCACCGTTTGGGGTTGAGACACTGGGTCCGTGGGGGCCAGAGGCGCGCCGATTATTTAAAGAATTATCGGCGCGCCTAATCGAGGCCTCGGGTGACCAGAGGGCTGGCAGCTACCTCGGCCAGCGAATAAGTCTGGCCATACAAAGAGGCAATGCTGCCAGCCTCCTGGGCACCCTGCCGCCAAGCGGAGGCAATTTAGAAGACATTTTTTATTTATAATAGGTATAAGTTTTGTTTTTCTCTGGTTTTTAGGTTAAGGGTTATTTGTATCTATTTGTATCTATCTTGTTGTAAATACATTCTCACGCATTTTAAGACAAACTTATAACTGAATTGAAATAGTGTTTTTTTCATCGAAATGCTATTTTCATTTCCACAATTAAAATTCTGATTCCATCTTCAAAATCAGGTATTAACTCTTTAAAACAAAAACATTAAAATAAACTTTATAACAAACACAATAAAGTCAACAATAATTTTCTCTGTGATCATAGACTTAAGCACGAATACAGGAACTTGGACCAACTTGGTGTAATCAAGTTCAGTCAAGTTGAATTTAAGCACTCCCAAGTTAAATTCAAAATGAAAATTTTACACTTAAAGTTACCTGCGGATGAGTGCCTAAGTTTCCTGAAATGTGAACAGATTAAATTTTTTAAATAAAAGCTGTTTTTATAAGAAAACTTATTGCTAGATTAAATGCTTTAATAACAACAAAATCGCGACCAGATTTTAAGTCACTTACCGCGGATGATTATGAATAAATTATAATATTCTTCTTCGTATCATAATTATTTTCATACCGCCTTATTTGTACCGTAACTATTTTTGTAACCAGGAGTGCGATTTTTGAATCTCATTCGGTGAGTTCAGCAGTTGAAAATGTCAAAATTACTGTGGAGATATGCATCTTTCTACTGCTGATTTGACTTTCAAAAATCATACTTCAGGAGTGCGATTTTTGAAAGTCAAATCTGCCGTAGACAGATGCGCATCTCCACAGTAATTTTGACATTTTCAATTGCTGAACTCAGCGAATGAGATTCAAAAATCGCACTCCTGCTCTCTTCCTGCTCTGTCTGTATAGGTGTTCGGTGTACCTAAATAAAGTATATTTCATTCATTCAGTCATTCATTCTTTTTGTCAGCAAGAGATAATCCCATGACCATTATTATGCTGTAGTTGTAGTGAAACATTAGCTATTCAGCAATAGAAAATTGGTGGTGTCCCATGGCTAGCGTAGTGTTGATGTCATATTTTATTTAAACTCATTTTTGTACATCTGTAGGTTCTGTCGGCTATAATAATTTGAGTCCTGTTATGTTTACTTACGATTACTTACCATACTTAGTTACTGTTATCGGGCCAAAATTTGTCTTTCCACTCGCACTAAAGTGCAAAGGGCCTACGCATGTTTACTAGTCGCACCGACAGCGATATGTGGCGATGCCATGCATGGTTTTTGAGAAAACCAATTCAAATTGAAAGGCGTTCACTGAAAAATATAACTTTTGTTAAAGACAAAATTTTGGTTAGACATATACAGTTCGGTAACAAAACATTTGGTTAAAATAACAATACATTTAATTATATATTTTTTTGTGTTTTCAAAGAAGTATCTTTTCTCATATAAACTCTCAAGCAAAAACTCAATAAACCTTTCTATTAAATTTTCAACTATTTGGCAGCTCATTCCGAAAGGAATTTCAACAATAACAAATTTAAGCACAACAAACGTAGATTTTATCTTACAGCCTTAATAAAACCTGTGCTTTAACGATTTCACTGAAAAATAAAGTCGAAATGCTACGTTATTTCGATTTTAGAGTGTTTCGGAATGTTTTAGAGTGTTTGGGAGAGCTTCAGGATGTAGAGTACCTAGAGCAGAGAGCTGTGATGCCTTTGCCGTTGCAATTGAACTAGACACTGATGCATGTGAAACAGGGAACGAGTAATGAAAACGTACGGATTGGTATTGCATTTCTGGTAAATATTGTTTCATTTGGTTTTTGTATCAATAATGGTTTTTTGCGGAGCGCAGAAAAGTTATGGACGGATGAGACTAGGGAAATGAAGCAATTTAAAATATAGGTGTAATTTCGGTTGAGGCTAGCAGTGGACGTCTATCTGCTGAGATGATGATGAGAGGTTTCTTTATGAGATATCAAACACCGCTGGCTTGGATAATTTATATTACTTATATGTAGTGATCGGTAACTATTGTGCAACTCGCGGCAAACTCTAGGGGTGACAATTGTAACACATATTATTGGTTAAGAATTACAATGTTATCATATCGTTTTCCTTTAGTTTTTTCTAATACGGCCCCAAATTAGAGATATTTTCACGTTTCTCATTGTTTTTTTTTTTTCTGTTTGTGAAAGGCAAAGGGAACAAGCCCATGCAGCCATTTGCAGTCAATACCACGTCAAGCTTGAGATTTGAAGTGCGATATTGTTTTTTATACGAACGGCATAAGAACAGTACGAAGATCAAGGTGTAGAACTTGACGTGTTCTCTACTGTATCTATGTATCACACTGGTAATTTCATAACAGAATTGAAATGGCACACCGATTAGAACATGACTTGTAAGAATAATAATAAAAACTCAAGGCCACAAAAAACTCGCATATTACCAACCCTGAAAATGACGCGAATCGCACAAAAGACATCATTCATCAATGTATGGGCCGTCAGGCCAATTTGTGATATGCATGCATATGCATGTGATGGCTTTTATAAACGCATTTTAATATAGACAAATATAATAAAAATACAAACCAATTGCTATAATAGCTACAAATAAAGTCGTTTCGTGTTACAAAATATTTAAAGTAATATGATGACAGCTCGAAGTAATTACAAATAGCGCAGTTAGCAATATAAAAAAGCGATCTTTACTGTAGTAAAACTTCTTGGTTAATGATAGCGTCATCAAGGAGGTAATCCTCAAGGAGGTGAAACTACACATTACTTCCTTTATGGATAGCGCACTCTGAATTTTGCTCTGAAATGGCTCTGAATCAAAGAATTATCCATTCTCTGAATTATCCAGTGGAATTATCTGATGTTTTTGTTCGATTCGGCTGCGCTTTAGTTTTTCTGTGTTTTTCTGATTTATACCTACTTATTAATGAAAGTGTTATACATTCGTAGGAAGATAGCATTTGTGTTATTATTGTAGCAGTGTTAGTGGTAAAAGGACTGTGGGGTGTTGTGCATACTGAAGGTAGTCTGGTACATGGGTTGGGCACAACGATATCAATGTACTGTACCAGTACTAGATACGGTGTTCAGTAGGAACTGCATGTTACTCTTCAATGCGGTTGTGTTACCGCATTGATGTTAGTTTACTCTATGCTAATGGGAATGACAAACCAATCTGAATACCAATCTGTCATTTTTTTCTATAATCATTTTAATATTATATTAATGTATTTAAATTAGTTATCACTATAAAAACCGCCTGAAAGTTGTTTTACGGGATACTTTTATTCGAATATAAGATAAGTATGTAAAATTATAAGGATATGTAATTATTAATTTAAATTTTAGAAAATAGGTAAGTCTATTAATTTCCTCAAGATTGGGTAAGTCCATTACTTTTTGTCTCTTTTCGGCACCCAAAAAGCGACATTTAAGGAAAAGAGACGGGTATCATATATCATAGATGAATCAAGAGACTTAAATCAGAGGGCACAAAATAGGCACAATACATGCACAATATCAAAGAGAATATAATCGCTACGTCACAATATACTGAACTTAAGGCGGGTGCCAGACGAGGATTGAAATTGAAAATGACGCTAAGATCGTTCATACTTGAGATTATATTTTTATACTTGTTCATGGTAAAAAAATTATTGCGAAAACAATTATTTGATTTACCTTTTACCTCGAGATGAAAAAGATTTATTGACAGCTAAATTCATCATCGCGACTTAGCGTTTTAAATTCTCATTGATCGCGACCGGGCACAGTGGATCCGTTCTGAAAAAAGACGGACTTAGGACCTGAAGTTGGAATTTCGTGCTGATTTTTCTTTAAAGAAGAGATAATAACTATCCTAGTATCTTTTATTCTTTCAGTTAAATCTATGGGATGCATGGTTTATAAGAAAAAAAAATTATATTTATTTTTTGTATGGAGAAGAACACCTTTTATTTGATTTCTTGACTTGGTTCAATTCGGGACGGGATTGGCTTACGTTTTATGAAAGACCAAATAATACTGGACCCAAAAAAAAACTAGTGCAGTCACTTGAAGCGAGAAATTAAGTGTCAAAAATTTCATTTTTTTTCGCATATTTTGCAAGGAGTGCACGTTTTTGCCAAACTTTTTGTGTATTTTCGTGTACCTGCTGCTAAATTTAACATTTTAATGTCATTTTTAGGCAGAAATAATCAAGATGACAGGTACTTTTTTTTTTACTTTGCTGATTTCATTTTTGCAATTAAAGAAAAGGGACTACTATCGGTCAAGGAGAAGAGAAATTCCGACTTTAGGTCCTAAGTCCGTCTTTTTTCAGAACGGATCCACTGTGCCGGGTTGCGGTTAGCAACGAGATTTACATCTCCGTGGCACAGAATAGGTAATATTACCTATATAGTTCTACATACAGAACGGCCACTCCCCGCCCCCCTCTGACTTCAGATACCTTACCCCCCCTCACACTGTCTGTGGTAACTTGAGGGAAGCCGAGCAAGGGAATGCAGTCAGGCGCGCGCACCCGTTAGATTTGACTACATAAAATATATTTTATTTTTCTCCTCACAGTAAAAATAAACGCTGGAAAATAACGCTAAATTCACATTTTCTATGATTCTTTAGCTTAAAAACTATTTTTAATCACAGAATGGACTATAAAAAGTAACGAAATGTATAATGTAGTTCATACAATGCGTGTTAAGTCAACCCTACACATATGTCATGCACAATTTTCGCAAAGTGCGCATGTGCGAACGTCATCATGTCAAATCTAAAATGTTCTTTGAAGTGCCGGACCTGTGTCCGTGGTCTCCTTACTATTTTTCTTTTCATTTGCATAGTATTATTTAATTTGTGTATCTTTTTTAACTGATTATCTTAATGTTTGTTTCGTAGTAATCTGTTCACAGTTCACACAATCAAAAGTTATGTGTAAGTATCTAATTCTGCACGTAAGTAGTCGAGGATGCCCAGATAGTAGGTATAAATACCCAACATAAATATGAACTGTCGCATCTGTCTTGGCCGGTGATGCTCTTTGACCAAATTATAGTAGTTTCTGTTTTATGTAAACTAGATGGCACTAATGTTCCCAAAGAGTTTTGGAACAACTTGTTTGTTTGAACGTGCTTGTCTATCGCTAGAGTTCATGTCTATGGTTGGGCACGACACCAGACAAATATTGAGCCTCTTGCTGCATATATCTGGATGATAAATAAAAATAAAATAAAATAAATAACGCTCACAGGCACATACATTGTAATGATCCCAAGAAAGCAATATTAATAGGCTGTTTAAATAAATAAATAAATAAATAATTGTTAAATAAGATGTGGAAAATGAATAATAATTTTTTTTTTAATAAAAACTGTTTTATTTCACCATTTACCTATACTAAAGGCTCCCCCACACAGTTGCGATTTTATCGAGCAATAATATCCCGGCGACTTTGTGACCGCGTCGCATGTCCTACCACACAGGTGCGATTTTGCGATCAGCGTCACTCGTCCGCCCCACCAATGAGAATGAATAAGTATAGTCTGAGATAGACATACTTTTGGTAACTGTCGCTAGAAAGGCTTTCCTAAAAAGAAAGAGTTCCCTCATATGGAGACATTCCTGGCTTTAGGACCAGATCTTGGTTTAAATGTTAGTTTTGCTATTAAACCCAATCGTGTTCAAAAAATTAGAAGCTAATGCTGTACTGAAAATAAAAATTGTAAAATCGCAGCGATATTATCGCTCGATGAAATCGCACCTGTGTGAGGGGCCTTAATAGAGAATTAGAGAAATAAAACCTAAAAAAAAATTATGTCAATGTCAAGTGGTCAATGTCAAAATATGTCAATCAATTTATTGTCAAGGCCTTCTTTTTTCAAAAAGTTTGTGACTACTTGTTCTGTGTTTTTTTCGCCATTTTTTCACATTTCGTAACTAAAATATCTAAATTCAATTCAAGATATCTTGTTTGTACCATAAAATATAACGTTGAAATAATTAGTTTTAGTAATATGAGTATGCGAACTATTATTCCCATATTTTTATAACGCTGTAGAAAAAGTTGGTAGTACAAAAATGGCCCGAGTTGGTGGTTGTCTTTTACCGATCTATACTTATATGTCAAGATAGACAGTCGAAGCTATAATCAAGAACGCGTAGAAAAAAATTGCAACCAGTACTACTGGCTTCTAAACCCCATCCATATACACTCACACAGACATAATTTGTATGACGCCTCACGCTCACCAACCTAAGAAAGATGGCCTCTTTTTTTTAAAACGGTACAAGCATGAGGCTCATCCTAGACATATGCTTTTTCTAAGACCGGTGGCAGCTTCTAATATCATATTTCGAGTCAGATTTAGTTTTTTAAATCACTTCCTTAATCTAATTTAAAACATCCTTTAAACTTTCGTACCTACCTTTGTTACCTACGTAATTATAATCAATTATTTAATTAGCGCTACATTTGATGCTTTTGTCGTCACAAGTTCTTTGTGGAAGTCTGGACGAGTTTAGAACATTTTGTACCCAAGCCTATGTAGGTATTAAAGGAATGCAAATATACGGCAAAATATCCCCGTATGTCTTAAACCTCTAGCTTCGTCAATCCAATAGTACTGCAAACACAACTTCACGACAAACTGGATTTGGTAAGTTTGAGTCGAGTTGACTGTTGGTTAGATAACTAACACTGAGTCACAACTTTATTACAACGGATTACGGTTCATATTTCAATCTGTACACGAAGTCATTTTAATTTGAGTGTTGTAATCTCGTAGCAGCCTCGTAGCTGACTACGTGGTGCTACGAAGGCGGAAAAATTTAATTACGTCACTCTGTCTTACATTAGAGCCGTTATCTTTTGAGAATTGGTGCAAATGTTAATGAAAGTGGGGTTCGAGAATGTTATGTAGGTCTGTAGAGTCAGAAAATGAACCGAATAATTTTTTTTACGTAGGGTTGGTATCCATGTCAGTTATACAGAAATAATTTGGACATATAATGTTATATTCCTGGGCTATAATGGAATTACAGCATTTCATTTTATGAAAGGTACCAAAATTAAAAAACCATAACCATTATTATGCGATTCAAAGCTGAAATAAAAAAAAATAAGTTGACTCAATCCCGCCAGTTATATCATACATACAAATACATACATAAACTCAAGACCGCAATCCCTTTCGGGGTAGCCAGAAATATTACTACAACTACCAAACTTTCAGTTATGATTATGATTATAACACTTTATTGTACACACTGACATAAAAATACAGAAAATTGAGAAAACATGTACAAAGGGCGAGCTTATCTCTGAAGAGATTAGTTATAGTTATATCACATGAACAAATATTCCTACAGAACGAAAGCTTTATAGCGGTCTATACACTCACACATAGCGCACGCTGTGGGACGTACGAACACCGGCGCATACTCAGGCCTACCAGATACAATTCCGGAATTCCGAAACAGAATTATTCTGATTCGGAATTAGTATTTTGAATGGATTTATTCCTTCCTCCAGAATTCCGTTCGGAATTGTCAGATTAGGTATATCAGATTCATGGTACAATAATATACTGCGCCTG
Source organism: Agonopterix subpropinquella (assembly GCA_922987775.1). Taxonomy (NCBI): domain Eukaryota; kingdom Metazoa; phylum Arthropoda; class Insecta; order Lepidoptera; family Depressariidae; genus Agonopterix; species Agonopterix subpropinquella. The sequence goes on from OV277707.1 coordinate 18,704,555, forward strand.
GTATTCTCTTCCGATCACGTGACTGACACAAGCCTACGTCATCATACACTTTTACCATGTTTAGCGGCCATTTTTTTGTGACGTAGGACTCTGGGAATAGAATACCTTGTTTTTTAGACTATGATCAGATTAGATAGATATCGGATTTCGTAGGCATCAAACCCATACAGAATCACAATTCCGAATCAGAATTTCGTTATGGAATTTCGGATGTATGTGGCGGGCCTAAGCTGGGGTATCTAAGCATAAGTTCATAGGTCTTCTAACTTGCGCTTTGTGTGAGTGAACCGACAGCGGCGGCCGCTGCTTGTATGACGCTTTCGTTCTGTAGTTATATTTATTCATGTGATTATACAGGATGTAACAAAACACCCTAGTAATACTTAAGGGGGTGCTTCAGACCATCAATCTGAACAACTTTCACTATGGAGCCAACGTCAAGAAAAAAAAAATCAGCTGTCCCATACAATTTAGTCGAGTCGGTACTGCAGTTTTGTATGGGACAGCTGATTTCTTTTATTTGATCTCGACGTTGGCTCCATAGTGAAAGTTGTTCAGATTGATGGTCTGAAGCACCCCCTTAAGTTAGTAATACTTGTGTTTTGTTACACCCTGTATATTCTCTTCGCAATGCAGTTAATGCATGGCTCTGTTTATTTTTCTCTACCGGATGCTTGCTGCAAATGTTTACTTTTCTTTATTTTGAATTTGAATATAGAATATACTGAATATGAAATTACTGGTAGATTCGTAGTCAATTTAACTGAGCTCTTCAGAGATACAGTTTTATGTTTATGTATTTTTTAAACTTTTGTTAACATAAAACGATTGTAATTTTCCCGTGCACAAATAAAGGATACATTGATATCATTAGCATCCTTTTAAACTATGAGTCTACCCATCGAACCGAACAAGTTTTACTATGTGAACTCGTAAAATGTTGAAAGAAATAGCGCGCGAAGCCGCAAACCATAGCGAAAAGTTTTTAATCTAAGCTGCAAACCAATGTTGATAATGTTTTTTTCTATGCACCTAAAAGGTATGTAATCTTCTTGACCTTAACCGATTTTGGAAAACCAAGAAGTTTTTAAAACGAAATTATGACAAAATCTCCTTGGTTATTTTTACCAAAATTACTGTCCATTTTTAACCGACTTCAAAAAAAGGAGTAGGTTCTCAGTTCGACCGTATATTTTTTTTTTTTTTAATGTGTGTTCGCGGATAACTTCTTCGTTTATGAACCGATTGTAATGATTCTTTTTTTGTTGGAAAGGAGATATCCCAAGGGTGGTCCCATGATAAGGAAACCAGGATCTGATGATGGCATCCCAGAGAAATCGAGGGGAACCTTCGAAAATCGTACTGCCGACTAGTGCGTTTCTTAATTTAAAACACTCCTATTAAATCGAACTAATGAATTCACCACTGAAAATTTTGAAATAAACAAAATTTTAACAAAAAATTAAAACCGCCTTCAAAAAAACTAAAAAGTTAAAAAATAATATTGCAGCCTATGACTTTTTCGTTCGCATCATAAGAACATTAATTTGTTTTATAGAAGTCGGTGTCAAGCCAAGCCAAAAAATGCAAGCCATGTCGCGAATCGTACCGGCTTGACAGCGACTTCAATAAAACAAATTAATGTTCTTATGATGCGAACGAAAAAGTCATAGGCTGCAATATTATTTTTTAACTTTTTAGTTTTTTTGAAGGCGGTTTTAATTTTTTGTTAAAATTTTTTCCTTAAAAAATTGTCTTGAAACGCCATAAAATATATTTTTTTCTTTATTTTCCTATTTTTACTTTTAATGGCATACTGACAATTTCTTTTTAAGAAATTAGCCAGCATTTTATTATTAATCATACAAACTAAACGTACGAGATTTACTGGTTTTAATGATGAAAAAATAGACCAGTGGTTTTCTTTTTTCTTAGAAAATTAATTTTGTAATTTTTGTAATTAAGAAACAGCATCTTATTTTTATCTGCGAAAAATACAGGGTGTAACAGAATACCCTAGTAATACTTAAGGGGGTGCTTCAGACCATCAAACTGAACAACTTTAACTATAGGGCCAACATCGAGAAAAAAAAAATTTATCCCATACAAAACTGCAGCACCGACTCGACTAAAATGTATGGGGGCAGCGGATTTTTTAATTTTTTCTCGATGTTGGCCCCATAGTGAAAGTTGTTCATTTTGATGGTCTGAAGCATCCCCTTAAGTATTACTAGGGTGTTTTGTTACAGCCTTTATACACAATAGACCAGCAATTTTTTTTATAGTAAAGGAACGAGGACAGGTTGATATTGATATCCTTTTGAACTAAGAATCTACCCATCAAACTGAACAACTTTTACTATAGGATCAAACCGATTGGAGCAATGATGGGTAGAATTTTAGTTCAAAAGAATGCTAATGATATCCAATTTCACCCTGCATACAGATTACACTAGATTACAGCTCCAATATTGTTTTGAGATATTAGTATCAGTTTAAAGTCCCGTACTGCAGCGGATAAAAAATATGTGATTCTGGTATGAGGAAGCCTACTTTGTTTGATTGTTTAATTGTCGTAAATAAAATGATTGTCTCGTACCTATATAGCTATGATTTTCAGACTGTGCATCAAATTCTCACATTAGACCAATAACTCTAACCCTTTTCTATTACAGATAAACAAAGTAACATTTGCCCCGCTCGTGGTCTCCACGCTCTTCATAGTGCTGACATCTCTGCTGGCCCACTGCGCGCGCAGGCTCGTCCACAAGCTTGTGAAGGAGTCCCTGGTCCGACAACTGCTGGAGGAGGCGATAGCTGCTGCCGAGCTCTGCGGATGCTGCTTTGAACTTGTTATTAGTAAGGATGATTTACCACTATAGAGAAAAACATAAAAATCTGAGTTCATTTACGGCCACTCATCATAAGTTGCCCCCATGCTTTCCTTCGATCGGAAACAAGTGTCAATGTAACTTATGCGTCATACGATCTTTTCTACGTATCGTGGTAAGGGTAAAAGACCTGAGTCGACCTGGGGTCAGTGAAATTTTATGCAGATTTATATGGCACCATAATACATTTTCCAGCTTCCTGTATGGCACCTACTTAGCCTATGCCAGGATCAACCAGCCGTCGACATTTTAGCAGCGTATATCGACAAATCGGTATAACTGATGTCATTGACATCACGTACAACGTACCTCTTGTGGTCGTTTCCTTCCTAATCTACTACGTATGCTGTACTGCAGTATGCATGCATGCAGCAGGCATGCTTGCAGGCATACCTACTATTGCATGATCACGAAGATAATACGACCCCTGAGATCCTTTCTCAACTTCTTATACAAACTCGGACACATGCCACCAATTTGCATGCACAATTTTTATCGAATTTCAAGCTGCATATAGAATGCTGTTTGGATCTAGAGAAAGGGGTTTTAAGGAGGTAGCAGAGCGGTCAATTTTATACAAAACTTTGACGCACAATACGCGTAGACGGTATTAATATAAGTAACTTTGTATATACGGAAAAATAGTGAATTAAGTTGAAAGTAGAGAAATGTAACACTCCCTTATTTTGACTTAAAAAAATAAACATGTGAAACTAGCTATTGCCCGCGACTCCGTCTGCGTGGTCCTTAAAAAATCTATTTGTTAATCCAGAAAATATTCTATCTGCGTGCCAAATTTCATCCAAATCCCTTCAGCCGTTTGTGCGTGATTGAGTCCAAAACATTCAAACTTTGACATTCATTAATAATATTTGTGATTGTTTTCTGAAAGCGTTAAAATAATTGTGTTTTGGAGCCAATTCTTTAACTTTTAGAATCCCTTTGATTTGTACTTTCTCAATATTTTTCTTCAATTTTTAATTGCCATAATATTTCATTTACCTAGGGCAGTAAGAATTTAAAAAATTTAATGAAAGTCAAACTTTCAAAGTAAACATTATGTATTGACTTTATTTATGTTTAATTTTTATTATGAATCTTTTTCTCTACTTTTTCTTACGCTTTGGAAACATTTTTGCCAAAATCTTTTAAAACATTTCTTTTAGAAAATCTTTCATAAAAAAATTAAAAGTCACCATTGCATGGCATGTTGCATGACCATAAGAATTTGTAATGATGTGGCTTCTGGGACAAACGACAAATAATATACAATAATATTAGTCGCTATCAGAAGAAGCCTAGATCAAGTTCTGGCTAGCTCTAAACCACTGGCATTACCTACTTGTGGTTTTGAATCCAGTCAGAGACAGTTAAATAAAAATTTATACAAATAAAACTTTAAAAAAATCTAGTTATATGTATACTGCCGGGCAAAGGCCTCCTCTTACGAATAATCGTGAAAGGGATAACTTTTAAGTATCATAACTCTTAAGAGAACATTTTAAGTCTTCAAAAAAGAAGGGAATAATATGGGAATAAAATCATACAACTATTTTAGTCCTAGGGTGCAAGTATGGTCCAGTTTCCCTGCCGTACTAAATTGCTACACATTGCCATGTAACAATTTTTAAAACACCAATTGTAGACAAAGAAGTGAACAAAAAACTGTATAGATGGCGTTATGTTTCGCAATTTGGGTAACTAAGTAGAGTGACAGAAAATCGGACCATACTTGCACCCAAAGATTTTTTTTTGTCTAGACCAAAAAAAAACTTTGCAACCCTAGGTTGTAAACTCTTATATATTCCGTGCCCTATGACAATACTTGTATGGTTTTACGGTACCTGGGTAGTTTTCTATAAGTATTTTAAAATAATACTCGTAATAATAAGGAAAAAAAAAATTGAATTGGGCAAGAAATGGGTGGCAAGGAAGGTCAATATTTTATCAGGATCTTTTATTTACCAATCTGTATGACAATTTGTAATTATTTTATTTTGTTTTACAGTTGCGGACAACTTCGGCGTTGGGACTTACGCAATATTCCTGTTTGGTCTTACCATCTGGTGGTCTATGAACTGGGGTGATGCCACGGCGTGTCCGTACACTCACATAGAGGACATTATTGAAGGTAACGATGCAAGCAATTTGCATTTTGTCTTTTATATAGCGTCCTATTAAGGACCCTGTTAGCATATTAATTCTAACGGTTTTTTAAGAAGATGATCAGACCATCAAACTGAACGAATTTCTCTATGGGAGCAACGTTGAAATCGCATAAAAAAACAATAATATTGATCTATTTTCGTGACTACAGTAGAGCCAAAAAGAACTAGACTAGTTAGTTGGTAATGTTTTTGGAGTTAGCTGATCATTGCGCAAATAAAAACGTCCCTATCTGCTTAAAAATCTAGGTTTTAATTCGAAAATAAAAAACAGAATAAAAAAAAAAATCGTAAAATTAAATGGTCGACGTGGCTTAAAAAAACATTTTTAACTTTAGTTCGCACAAAAAAATTCTTCATTCTACGGGGTGAAATTGATATCATTGGCATCCTTTTAAACTAAGAGTCTACCCATCAAACTGAACAACTTTTACTATGGGAGCAAACCGATCGAAGCAACTAAAAAATCTGCTGTCCCATACTAAACTGCAATGCCTACTCGACTCAACCGGTGTGAAGTTAGCGGCCAAAAAGTTATCGGCCACTATTATCCGACAAAATAAAAAGTCGTCAAAAAAAATAGTCCAAATAAGAACCCAATAGCCGGGAAAATGATACAAACGAGAAATATAGACAGCAACAACATCAAAAATGTGATAAATAAAAAATTAAAAATAATTTGTGAAAACGTGAAAATTTAATATTAAAAGTTCAAGGTGAGAGTTGAAGTCTGCTCTGAGCTAGTATAGCTAATAGTATGCACAAATATGTAGTCTTTCAGGAAAACATAGCGACACGGATAACCCTGGCCACAAAAGTATCGTAATCAGCCAGTTACCAAGGCACTTAGGTTTTTAAGTAGGAACATTTTCAAAAAATTAGTTCAAGGTGACGGTTCAAGTCTGCTCTGATCATCTTATGCTATTATTATGCGCAATGAAGTAGACTTTCAGGAAAACATAGCGGCATTTACTATCCTGGCGATATAAGTATCGTAATCAGCCAGTAACCAAGGTACTTAAGTTTTTTCAGTAGGAACATTATTTTTCATAAATTAAGTTCAAGGTGAGGGTTCAAGTCTGCTCTAATAAAATCTTGCTATTATTATGCGCAATGAAGTAGACTTTCAGGGAAACATAGCGGCATTTACTATCCTGACGATATAAGTATCGTAATCAGCCAGAAACCAAGGTACTTAGGTTTTTTCAGTAGTAACATTATTTTTCATAAATTAAGATCAAGGTGAGGGTTCAAGTCTGCTCTAATAAAATCTTGCTATTATAATGCGCAATGAAGTAGACTTTTAGGGAAACATAGCGGCATTTACTATCCTGACGATATAAGTATCGTAATCAGCCAGAAACCAAGGTACTTAGGTTTTTTCAGTAGTAACATTATTTTTCATAAATTAAGTTCAAGGTGAGGGTTCAAGTCTGCTCTAATAAAATCTTGCTATTATTATGCGCAATGATGAAGACTTTCAGGGAAACATAGCGGCATTTACTATCCTGACGATATAAGTATCGTAATCAGCCAGAAACCAAGGTACTTAGGTTTTTTCAGAAGTAACATTATTTTTCATAAATTAAGATCAAGGTGAGGGTTCAAGTCTGCTCTAATAAAATCTTGCTATTATAATGCGCAATGAAGTAGACTTTTAGGGAAACATAGCGGCATTTACTATCCTGACGATATAAGTATCGTAATCAGCCAGTTACCAAGGCACTTAGGTTTTTTCAGTAAGAAAATTTTCAAAAATTTAGTTCAAGGTGAGGGTTCAAGTCTGCTCTGATGAAATTTAGCTTTTATTGTGCAGAAGAATGTATTCTTTCAGGGAAACATAGCGGCATGGACTATCCTGGCGAAATAAGCATCAACATCAGCCATTAATATAGGTAGTAATATTTTTTCAGTAGATTAATTTTCAAAAATTTAGTTCAAGGTGAGGGTTCAAGTCTGCTCTGAACGTTTTATGCTATTATTATGCGCAATGAAGTAGAATTTCAGGAAAACATAGCGGCATTTACTATCCTGGCGAAATAAGCATCAACATCAGCCATTAATATAGGTAGTTATATTTTTTCAGTAGATTAATTTTCAAAAATTTAGTTCAAGGTGAGGGTTCAAGTCTGCTCTAATAAAATCTTGCTATTATTATGTGCAATAAAGTAGCCTTTCAGGGAAACATAGCGCTATGGACTATCCTGACGATATAAGTATCGTAATCAGCCAGTAACCAAGGCACTTAGGTTTTTTCAGTCAGAAAATTTTCAAAAATTTAGTTCAAGGTGAGGGTTCAAGTCTGCTCTGATGAAATTTAGCTTTTATTATGCAAAAGAATGTATTCTTTCAGGGAAACATAGCGGCATGCACTATCCTGGCGAAATAAGCATCACCATCAGCCATTAACCTAGGTAGTTAGGTTTTTTCAGTAGGAACATTTTCAAAAATTTAGTTCAAGGTGAGGGTTCAAGTCTGCTCTAATAAAATCTGGCTCTTATTATGCGCAATGAAGTAGACTTTCAGAGAAACATAGCGCCATGGACTATCCTGATGATATAAGTATCGTAATCAGCCAGTAACCAAGGCACTTAGGTTTTTTCAGTCAGAAAATTTTCAAAAATTTAGTTCAAGGTGAGGGTTCAAGTCTGCTCTGATGAAATTTAGCTTTTATTGTGCAAAAGAATGTATTCTTTCAGGGAAACATAGCGGCATGCACTATCCTGGCGAAATAAGCATCACCATCAGCCATTAATCTAGGTAGTTAGGTTTTTTCAGTAGGAACATTTTCAAAAATTTAGTTCAAGGTGAGGGTTCAAGTCTGCTCTAATAAAATCTGGCTCTTATTATGCGCAATGAAGTAGACTTTCAGGGAAACATAGCGTCATGGACTATCCTGGCGATTTAAGTATCGTAATCAGCCAGTAACCAAGACACTTAAGTTTTTTCAGTAAGAAAATTTTCAAACATTTAGTTCAAGGTGAGGGTTCAAGTCTGCTCTGATGAAATTTAGCTTTTATTGTGCAAAAGAATGTATTCTTTCAGAAAAACATAGCGCCATGGACTATCCTGGCGATATAAGTATCGTTATAAGCCAATAACGTAGGTACTTAGGTTTTTGCAGTATGAACATTTTCAAAAATTTAGTTCAAGGTGAGGGTTCAAGTCTGCTCTGATGAAATTTAGCTTTTATTGTGCAATAGAATGTATTCTTTTAGAGAAACATAGCGGCATGGACTATCCTGGCGATATAAGTATCGTAATCAGCCAGTAACCAAGGTACTTAAGTTTTTTCAGTAGGAACATTATTTTTCATAAATTAAGTTCAAGGTGAGGGTTCAAGTCTGCTCTGATCACCTTATGCTTTTATTATGCGCAATGAAGTAGACTTTCAGAAAAACATAGCGGCATTTACTATCCTGACGATATAAGTATCGTAATCAGCCAGAAACCAAGGTACTTAGGTTTTTTCAGTAGTAACATTATTTTTCATAAATTAAGTTCAAGGTGAGGGTTCAAGTCTGCTCTAATAAAATCTTGCTATTTTTATGCGCAATGAAGTAGACTTTCAGAGAAACATAGCGCCATGGACTATCCTGACGATATAAGTATCGTAATCAGCCAGTAACCAAGGCACTGAGGTTTTTTCAGTAAGAAAATTTTCAAAAATTTAGTTCAAGGTGAGGGTTCAAGTCTGCTCTGATGAAATTTAGCTTTTATTGTGCAGAAGAATGTATTCTTTCAGGGAAACATAGCGGCATGGACTGTCCTGGCGAAATAAGCATCACCATCAGCCATTAATATAGGTAGTTATATTTTTTCAGTAGGATCATTTTCAAAAATTTAGTTCAAGGTGAGAGTTGAAGTCTGCTCTGAGCTAGTATAGCTAATAGTATGCACAAATATGTAGTCTTTCAGGAAAACATAGCGACACGGATAACCCTGGCCACAAAAGTATCGTAATCAGCCAGTTACCAAGGCACTTAGGTTTTTAAGTAGGAACATTTTCAAAAAATTAGTTCAAGGTGACGGTTCAAGTCTGCTCTGATCATCTTATGCTATTATTATGCGCAATGAAGTAGACTTTCAGGAAAACATAGCGGCATTTACTATCCTGGCGATATAAGTATCGTAATCAGCCAGTAACCAAGGTACTTAAGTTTTTTCAGTAGGAACATTATTTTTCATAAATTAAGTTCAAGGTGAGGGTTCAAGTCTGCTCTAATAAAATCTTGCTATTATTATGCGCAATGAAGTAGACTTTCAGGGAAACATAGCGGCATTTACTATCCTGACGATATAAGTATCGTAATCAGCCAGAAACCAAGGTACTTAGGTTTTTTCAGTAGTAACATTATTTTTCATAAATTAAGTTCAAGGTGAGGGTTCAAGTCTGCTCTAATAAAATCTTGCTATTATTATGCGCAATGATGTAGACTTTCAGGGAAACATAGCGGCATTTACTATCCTGACGATATAAGTATCGTAATCAGCCAGAAACCAAGGTACTTAGGTTTTTTCAGTAGTAACATTATTTTTCATAAATTAAGATCAAGGTGAGGGTTCAAGTCTGCTCTAATAAAACCTTGCTATTATAATGCGCAATGAAGTAGACTTTTAGGGAAACATAGCGGCATTTACTATCCTGACGATATAAGTATCGTAATCAGCCAGAAACCAAGGTACTTAGGTTTTTTCAGTAGTAACATTATTTTTCATAAATTAAGTTCAAGGTGAGGGTTCAAGTCTGCTCTAATAAAATCTTGCTATTATTATGCGCAATGATGAAGACTTTCAGGGAAACATAGCGGCATTTACTATCCTGACGATATAAGTATCGTAATCAGCCAGAAACCAAGGTACTTAGGTTTTTTCAGAAGTAACATTATTTTTCATAAATTAAGATCAAGGTGAGGGTTCAAGTCTGCTCTAATAAAATCTTGCTATTATAATGCGCAATGAAGTAGACTTTTAGGGAAACATAGCGGCATTTACTATCCTGACGATATAAGTATCGTAATCAGCCAGTTACCAAGGCACTTAGGTTTTTTCAGTAAGAAAATTTTCAAAAATTTAGTTCAAGGTGAGGGTTCAAGTCTGCTCTGATGAAATTTAGCTTTTATTGTGCAGAAGAATGTATTCTTTCAGGGAAACATAGCGGCATGGACTATCCTGGCGAAATAAGCATCAACATCAGCCATTAATATAGGTAGTAATATTTTTTCAGTAGATTAATTTTCAAAAATTTAGTTCAAGGTGAGGGTTCAAGTCTGCTCTGAACGTTTTATGCTATTATTATGCGCAATGAAGTAGAATTTCAGGAAAACATAGCGGCATTTACTATCCTGGCGAAATAAGCATCAACATCAGCCATTAATATAGGTAGTTATATTTTTTCAGTAGATTAATTTTCAAAAATTTAGTTCAAGGTGAGGGTTCAAGTCTGCTCTAATAAAATCTTGCTATTATTATGTGCAATAAAGTAGCCTTTCAGGGAAACATAGCGCCATGGACTATCCTGACGATATAAGTATCGTAATCAGCCAGTAACCAAGGCACTTAGGTTTTTTCAGTCAGAAAATTTTCAAAAATTTAGTTCAAGGTGAGGGTTCAAGTCTGCTCTGATGAAATTTAGCTTTTATTATGCAAAAGAATGTATTCTTTGAGGGAAACATAGCGGCATGCACTATCCTGGCGAAATAAGCATCACCATCAGCCATTAACCTAGGTAGTTAGGTTTTTTCAGTAGGAACATTTTCAAAAATTTAGTTCAAGGTGAGGGTTCAAGTCTGCTCTAATAAAATCTGGCTCTTATTATGCGCAATGAAGTAGACTTTCAGAGAAACATAGCGCCATGGACTATCCTGATGATATAAGTATCGTAATCAGCCAGTAACCAAGGCACTTAGGTTTTTTCAGTCAGAAAATTTTCAAAAATTTAGTTCAAGGTGAGGGTTCAAGTCTGCTCTGATGAAATTTAGCTTTTATTGTGCAAAAGAATGTATTCTTTCAGGGAAACATAGCGGCATGCACTATCCTGGCGAAATAAGCATCACCATCAGCCATTAATCTAGGTAGTTAGGTTTTTTCAGTAGGAACATTTTCAAAAATTTAGTTCAAGGTGAGGGTTCAAGTCTGCTCTAATAAAATCTGGCTCTTATTATGCGCAATGAAGTAGACTTTCAGGGAAACATAGCGTCATGGACTATCCTGGCGATTTAAGTATCGTAATCAGCCAGTAACCAAGACACTTAAGTTTTTTCAGTAAGAAAATTTTCAAACATTTAGTTCAAGGTGAGGGTTCAAGTCTGCTCTGATGAAATTTAGCTTTTATTGTGCAAAAGAATGTATTCTTTCAGAAAAACATAGCGCCATGGACTATCCTGGCGATATAAGTATCGTTATAAGCCAATAACGTAGGTACTTAGGTTTTTGCAGTATGAACATTTTCAAAAATTTAGTTCAAGGTGAGGGTTCAAGTCTGCTCTGATGAAATTTAGCTTTTATTGTGCAATAGAATGTATTCTTTTAGAGAAACATAGCGGCATGGACTATCCTGGCGATATAAGTATCGTAATCAGCCAGTAACCAAGGTACTTAAGTTTTTTCAGTAGGAACATTATTTTTCATAAATTAAGTTCAAGGTGAGGGTTCAAGTCTGCTCTAATAAAATCTTGCTATTATTATGCGCAATGAAGTAGACTTTCAGGGAAACATAGCGGCATTTACTATCCTGACGATATAAGTATCGTAATCAGCCAGAAACCAAGGTACTTAGGTTTTTTCAGTAGTAACATTATTTTTCATAAATTAAGTTCAAGGTGAGGGTTCAAGTCTGCTCTAATAAAATCTTGCTATTATTATGCGCAATGATGTAGACTTTCAGGGAAACATAGCGGCATTTACTATCCTGACGATATAAGTATCGTAATCAGCCAGAAACCAAGGTACTTAGGTTTTTTCAGTAGTAACATTATTTTTCATAAATTAAGATCAAGGTGAGGGTTCAAGTCTGCTCTAATAAAACCTTGCTATTATAATGCGCAATGAAGTAGACTTTTAGGGAAACATAGCGGCATTTACTATCCTGACGATATAAGTATCGTAATCAGCCAGAAACCAAGGTACTTAGGTTTTTTCAGTAGTAACATTATTTTTCATAAATTAAGTTCAAGGTGAGGGTTCAAGTCTGCTCTAATAAAATCTTGCTATTATTATGCGCAATGATGAAGACTTTCAGGGAAACATAGCGGCATTTACTATCCTGACGATATAAGTATCGTAATCAGCCAGAAACCAAGGTACTTAGGTTTTTTCAGAAGTAACATTATTTTTCATAAATTAAGATCAAGGTGAGGGTTCAAGTCTGCTCTAATAAAATCTTGCTATTATAATGCGCAATGAAGTAGACTTTTAGGGAAACATAGCGGCATTTACTATCCTGACGATATAAGTATCGTAATCAGCCAGTTACCAAGGCACTTAGGTTTTTTCAGTAAGAAAATTTTCAAAAATTTAGTTCAAGGTGAGGGTTCAAGTCTGCTCTGATGAAATTTAGCTTTTATTGTGCAGAAGAATGTATTCTTTCAGGGAAACATAGCGGCATGGACTATCCTGGCGAAATAAGCATCAACATCAGCCATTAATATAGGTAGTAATATTTTTTCAGTAGATTAATTTTCAAAAATTTAGTTCAAGGTGAGGGTTCAAGTCTGCTCTGAACGTTTTATGCTATTATTATGCGCAATGAAGTAGAATTTCAGGAAAACATAGCGGCATTTACTATCCTGGCGAAATAAGCATCAACATCAGCCATTAATATAGGTAGTTATATTTTTTCAGTAGATTAATTTTCAAAAATTTAGTTCAAGGTGAGGGTTCAAGTCTGCTCTAATAAAATCTTGCTATTATTATGTGCAATAAAGTAGCCTTTCAGGGAAACATAGCGCCATGGACTATCCTGACGATATAAGTATCGTAATCAGCCAGTAACCAAGGCACTTAGGTTTTTTCAGTCAGAAAATTTTCAAAAATTTAGTTCAAGGTGAGGGTTCAAGTCTGCTCTGATGAAATTTAGCTTTTATTATGCAAAAGAATGTATTCTTTCAGGGAAACATAGCGGCATGCACTATCCTGGCGAAATAAGCATCACCATCAGCCATTAACCTAGGTAGTTAGGTTTTTTCAGTAGGAACATTTTCAAAAATTTAGTTCAAGGTGAGGGTTCAAGTCTGCTCTAATAAAATCTGGCTCTTATTATGCGCAATGAAGTAGACTTTCAGAGAAACATAGCGCCATGGACTATCCTGATGATATAAGTATCGTAATCAGCCAGTAACCAAGGCACTTAGGTTTTTTCAGTCAGAAAATTTTCAAAAATTTAGTTCAAGGTGAGGGTTCAAGTCTGCTCTGATGAAATTTAGCTTTTATTGTGCAAAAGAATGTATTCTTTCAGGGAAACATAGCGGCATGCACTATCCTGGCGAAATAAGCATCACCATCAGCCATTAATCTAGGTAGTTAGGTTTTTTCAGTAGGAACATTTTCAAAAATTTAGTTCAAGGTGAGGGTTCAAGTCTGCTCTAATAAAATCTGGCTCTTATTATGCGCAATGAAGTAGACTTTCAGGGAAACATAGCGTCATGGACTATCCTGGCGATTTAAGTATCGTAATCAGCCAGTAACCAAGACACTTAAGTTTTTTCAGTAAGAAAATTTTCAAACATTTAGTTCAAGGTGAGGGTTCAAGTCTGCTCTGATGAAATTTAGCTTTTATTGTGCAAAAGAATGTATTCTTTCAGAAAAACATAGCGCCATGGACTATCCTGGCGATATAAGTATCGTTATAAGCCAATAACGTAGGTACTTAGGTTTTTGCAGTATGAACATTTTCAAAAATTTAGTTCAAGGTGAGGGTTCAAGTCTGCTCTGATGAAATTTAGCTTTTATTGTGCAATAGAATGTATTCTTTTAGAGAAACATAGCGGCATGGACTATCCTGGCGATATAAGTATCGTAATCAGCCAGTAACCAAGGTACTTAAGTTTTTTCAGTAGGAACATTATTTTTCATAAATTAAGTTCAAGGTGAGGGTTCAAGTCTGCTCTGATCACCTTATGCTTTTATTATGCGCAATGAAGTAGACTTTCAGAAAAACATAGCGGCATTTACTATCCTGACGATATAAGTATCGTAATCAGCCAGAAACCAAGGTACTTAGGTTTTTTCAGTAGTAACATTATTTTTCATAAATTAAGTTCAAGGTGAGGGTTCAAGTCTGCTCTAATAAAATCTTGCTATTTTTATGCGCAATGAAGTAGACTTTCAGAGAAACATAGCGCCATGGACTATCCTGACGATATAAGTATCGTAATCAGCCAGTAACCAAGGCACTGAGGTTTTTTCAGTAAAAAAATTTTCAAAAATTTAGTTCAAGGTGAGGGTTCAAGTCTGCTCTGATGAAATTTAGCTTTTATTGTGCAGAAGAATGTATTCTTTCAGGGAAACATAGCGGCATGGACTGTCCTGGCGAAATAAGCATCACCATCAGCCATTAATATAGGTAGTTATATTTTTTCAGTAGGATCATTTTCAAAAATTTAGTTCAAGGTGAGGGTTCAAGTCTGCTCTAATAAAATCTGGCTCTTATTATGCGCATTGAAGTAGACTTTCAGGGAAACATAGCGTCATGGACTATCCTGGCGATTTAAGTATCGTAATCAGCCAGTAACCAAGACACTTAAGTTTTTTCAGTAAGAAAATTTTCAAACATTTAGTTCAAGGTGAGGGTTCAAGTCTGCTCTAATAAAATCTTGCTATTATTATGCGCAATGATGAAGACTTTCAGGGAAACATAGCGGCATTTACTATCCTGACGATATAAGTATCGTAATCAGCCAGAAACCAAGGTACTTAGGTTTTTTCAGAAGTAACATTATTTTTCATAAATTAAGATCAAGGTGAGGGTTCAAGTCTGCTCTAATAAAATCTTGCTATTATAATGCGCAATGAAGTAGACTTTTAGGGAAACATAGCGGCATTTACTATCCTGACGATATAAGTATCGTAATCAGCCAGTTACCAAGGCACTTAGGTTTTTTCAGTAAGAAAATTTTCAAAAATTTAGTTCAAAGTGAGGGTTCAAGTCTGCTCTGATGAAATTTAGCTTTTATTGTGCAGAAGAATGTATTCTCTCAGGGAAACATAGCGGCATGGACTATTCTGGCGAAATAAGCATCAACATCAGCCATTAATATAGGTAGTAATATTTTTTCAGTAGATGAATTTTCAAAAATTTAGTTCAAGGTGAGGGTTCAAGTCTGCTCTAATAAAATCTTGCTATTATTATGTGTAATAAAGTAGCCTTTCAGGGAAACATAGCGCCATGGACTATCCTGACGATATAAGTATCGTAATCAGCCAGTAACCAAGGCACTTAGGTTTTTTCAGTCAGAAAATTTTCAAAAATTTAGTTCAAGGTGAGGGTTCAAGTCTGCTCTGATGAAATTTAGCTTCTATTGTGCAGAAGAATGTATTCTTTCAGGGAAACATAGCGGCATGCACTATCCTGGCGAAATAAGCATCACCATCAGCCATTAATCTAGGTAGTTAGGTTTTTTCAGTAGGAACATTTTCAAAAATTTAGTTCAAGGTGAGGGTTCGAGTCTGCTCTAATAAAATCTTGCTATTATTATGCGCAATGAAGTAGACTTTCAGAGAAACATAGCGCCATGGACAATCCTGACGATATAAGTATCGTAATCAGCCAGTAACCAAGGCACTTAGGTTTTTTCAGTAAGAAAATTTTCAAAAATTTAGTTCAAGGTGAGGGTTCAAGTCTGCTCTGATGAAATTTAGCTTTTATTGTGCAAAAGAATGTATTCTTTCAGGGAAACATAGCGGCATGGACTATCCTGGCGAAATAAGCATCACCATCAGCCATTAATATAGGTAGTTATATTTTTTCAGTAGGATCATTTTCAAAAATTTAGTTCAAGGTGAGGGTTCAAGTCTGCTCTGAACATTTTATGCTACTATTATGCGCAATAAAGTAGAATTTCAGGAAAACATAGCGGCATTTACTATCCTGGCGATATAAGTATCGTAATCAGCAAGTAACCAAGGTACTTAAGTTTTTTCAGTAGGAACATAATTTTTCATAAATTAAGATCAAGGTGAGGGTTCAAGTCTGCTCTAATAAAATCTTGCTATTATTATGTGCAATGAAGTAGACTTTCAGGGAAACATAGCGCCATGGACTATCCTGATGATATAAGTATCGTAATCAGCCAGTAACCAAGGCACTTAGGTTTTTTCAGTCAGAAAATTTTCAAAAATTTAGTTCAAGGTGAGGGTTCAAGTCTGCTCTGATGAAATTTAGCTTTTATTATGCAAAAGAATGTATTCTTTCAGGGAAACATAGCGGCATGCACTATCCTGGCGAAATAAGCATCACCATCAGCCATTAACCTAGGTAGTTAGGTTTTTTCAGTAGGAACATTTTCAAAAATTTAGTTCAAGGTGAGGGTTCAAGTCTGCTCTAATAAAATCTGGCTCTTATTATGCGCAATGAAGTAGACTTTCAGAGAAACATAGCGCCATGGACTATCCTGATGATATAAGTATCGTAATCAGCCAGTAACCAAGGCACTTAGGTTTTTTCAGTCAGAAAATTTTCAAAAATTTAGTTCAAGGTGAGGGTTCAAGTCTGCTCTGATGAAATTTAGCTTTTATTGTGCAAAAGAATGTATTCTTTCAGGGAAACATAGCGGCATGCACTATCCTGGTGAAATAAGCATCACCATCAGCCATTAATCTAGGTAGTTAGGTTTTTTCAGTAGGAACATTTTCAAAAATTTAGTTCAAGGTGAGGGTTCAAGTCTGCTCTAATAAAATCTGGCTCTTATTATGCGCAATGAAGTAGACTTTCAGGGAAACATAGCGTCATGGACTATCCTGGCGATTTAAGTATCGTAATCAGCCAGTAACCAAGACACTTAAGTTTTTTCAGTAAGAAAATTTTCAAACATTTAGTTCAAGGTGAGGGTTCAAGTCTGCTCTGATGAAATTTAGCTTTTATTGTGCAAAAGAATGTATTCTTTCAGAAAAACATAGCGCCATGGACTATCCTGGCGATATAAGTATCGTTATAAGCCAATAACGTAGGTACTTAGGTTTTTGCAGTATGAACATTTTCAAAAATTTAGTTCAAGGTGAGGGTTCAAGTCTGCTCTGATGAAATTTAGCTTTTATTGTGCAATAGAATGTATTCTTTTAGAGAAACATAGCGGCATGGACTATCCTGGCGATATAAGTATCGTAATCAGCCAGTAACCAAGGTACTTAAGTTTTTTCAGTAGGAACATTATTTTTCATAAATTAAGTTCAAGGTGAGGGTTCAAGTCTGCTCTGATCACCTTATGCTTTTATTATGCGCAATGAAGTAGACTTTCAGAAAAACATAGCGGCATTTACTATCCTGACGATATAAGTATCGTAATCAGCCAGAAACCAAGGTACTTAGGTTTTTTCAGTAGTAACATTATTTTTCATAAATTAAGTTCAAGGTGAGGGTTCAAGTCTGCTCTAATAAAATCTTGCTATTTTTATGCGCAATGAAGTAGACTTTCAGAGAAACATAGCGCCATGGACTATCCTGACGATATAAGTATCGTAATCAGCCAGTAACCAAGGCACTGAGGTTTTTTCAGTAAGAAAATTTTCAAAAATTTAGTTCAAGGTGAGGGTTCAAGTCTGCTCTGATGAAATTTAGCTTTTATTGTGCAGAAGAATGTATTCTTTCAGGGAAACATAGCGGCATGGACTGTCCTGGCGAAATAAGCATCACCATCAGCCATTAATATAGGTAGTTATATTTTTTCAGTAGGATCATTTTCAAAAATTTAGTTCAAGGTGAGGGTTCAAGTCTGCTCTAATAAAATCTGGCTCTTATTATGCGCAATGATGAAGACTTTCAGGGAAACATAGCGGCATTTACTATCCTGACGATATAAGTATCGTAATCAGCCAGAAACCAAGGTACTTAGGTTTTTTCAGAAGTAACATTATTTTTCATAAATTAAGATCAAGGTGAGGGTTCAAGTCTGCTCTAATAAAATCTTGCTATTATAATGCGCAATGAAGTAGACTTTTAGGGAAACATAGCGGCATTTACTATCCTCACGATATAAGTATCGTAATCAGCCAGTTACCAAGGCACTTAGGTTTTTTCAGTAAGAAAATTTTCAAAAATTTAGTTCAAGGTGAGGGTTCAAGTCTGCTCTGATGAAATTTAGCTTTTATTGTGCAGAAGAATGTATTCTTTCAGGGAAACATAGCGGCATGGACTATCCTGGCGAAATAAGCATCAACATCAGCCATTAATATAGGTAGTAATATTTTTTCAGTAGATTAATTTTCAAAAATTTAGTTCAAGGTGAGGGTTCAAGTCTGCTCTGAACGTTTTATGCTATTATTATGCGCAATGAAGTAGAATTTCAGGAAAACATAGCGGCATTTACTATCCTGGCGAAATAAGCATCAACATCAGCCATTAATATAGGTAGTTATATTTTTTCAGTAGATTAATTTTCAAAAATTTAGTTCAAGGTGAGGGTTCAAGTCTGCTCTAATAAAATCTTGCTATTATTATGTGCAATAAAGTAGCCTTTCAGGGAAACATAGCGCCATGGACTATCCTGACGATATAAGTATCGTAATCAGCCAGTAACCAAGGCACTTAGGTTTTTTCAGTCAGAAAATTTTCAAAAATTTAGTTCAAGGTGAGGGTTCAAGTCTGCTCTGATGAAATTTAGCTTCTATTGTGCAGAAGAATGTATTCTTTCAGGGAAACATAGCGGCATGCACTATCCTGGCGAAATAAGCATCACCATCAGCCATTAATCTAGGTAGTTAGGTTTTTTCAGTAGGAACATTTTCAAAAATTTAGTTCAAGGTGAGGGTTCAAGTCTGCTCTAATAAAATCTTGCTATTATTATGCGCAATGAAGTAGACTTTCAGAGAAACATAGCGCCATGGACAATCCTGACGATATAAGTATCGTAATCAGCCAGTAACCAAGGCACTTAGGTTTTTTCAGTAAGAAAATTTTCAAAAATTTAGTTCAAGGTGAGGGTTCAAGTCTGCTCTGATGAAATTTAGCTTTTATTGTGCAGAAGAATGTATTCTTTCAGGGAAACATAGCGGCATGGACTATCCTGGCGAAATAAGCATCACAATCAGCCATTAATCTAGGTAGTTAGGTTTTTTCAGTAGGAACATTTTCAAAAATTTAGTTCAAGGTGAGGGTTCAAGTCTGCTCTAATAAAATCTTGCTATTATTATGCGCAATGAAGTAGACTTTCAGAGAAACATAGCGCCATGGACAATCCTGACGATATAAGTATCGTAATCAGCCAGTAACCAAGGCACTTAGGTTTTTGCAGTATGAACATTTTCAAAAATTTAGTTCAAGGTGAGGGTTCAAGTCTGCTCTGATGAAATTTAGCTTTTATTGTGCAATAGAATGTATTCTTTTAGAGAAACATAGCGGCATGGACTATCCTGGCGATATAAGTATCGTAATCAGCCAGTAACCAAGGTACTTAAGTTTTTTCAGTAGGAACATAATTTTTCATAAATTAAGATCAAGGTGAGGGTTCAAGTCTGCTCTAATAAAATCTTGCTATTATTATGTGCAATGAAGTAGACTTTCAGGAAAACATAGCGCCATGGACTATCCTGATGATATAAGTATCGTAATCAGCCAGTAACCAAGGCACTTAGGTTTTTTCAGTCAGAAAATTTTCAAAAATTTAGTTCAAGGTGAGGGTTCAAGTCTGCTCTGATGAAAATTAGCTTTTATTGTGCAAAAGAATGTATTCTTTCAGAAAAACATAGCGCCATGGACTATCCTGGCGATATAAGTATCGTTATAAGCCAATAACGTAGGTACTTAGGTTTTTGCAGTATGAACATTTTCAAAAATTTAGTTCAAGGTGAGGGTTCAAGTCTGCTCTGATGAAATTTAGCTTTTATTGTGCAATAGAATGTATTCTTTTAGGGAAACATAGCGGCATGGACTATCCTGGCGATATAAGTATCGTAATCAGCCAGTAACCAAGGTACTTAAGTTTTTTCAGTAGGAACATTATTTTTCATAAATTAAGTTCAAGGTGAGGGTTCAAGTCTGCTCTGATCACCTTATGCTTTTATTATGCGCAATGAAGTAGACTTTCAGAAAAACATAGCGGCATTTACTATCCTGACGATATAAGTATCGAAATCAGCTAGAAACCAAGGTACTTAGGTTTTTTCAGTAGTAACATTATTTTTCATAAATTAAGTTCAAGGTGAGGGTTCAAGTCTGCTCTAATAAAATCTTGCTGTTATTATGTGCAATGAAGTAGACTTTCAGGGAAACATAGCGTTATGGACTATCCTGGCGATTTAAGTATCGTAATCAGCCAGTAACCAAGACACTTAGGATTTTTCAGTAAGAAAATATTCAAAAATTTAGTTCAAGGTGAGGGATCAAGTCTGCTCTGATGAAATTTAGCTTTTATTGTGCAAAAGAATGTATTCTTTCAGGGAAACATAGCGGCATGCACTATCCTGGCGAAATAAGCATCACCATCAGCCATTAATCTAGGTAGTTAGGTTTTTTCAGTAGGAACATTTTCAAAAATTTAGTTCAAGGTGAGGGTTCAAATCTGCTCTAATAAAATCTTGCTATTATTCTGCGGAATGAAGTAAACTTTCAAAGAAACATAGCGGCATTTACTATCCTTACGATATAAGTATCGTAATAAGCCAGAAACCAAGATACTTAGGTTTTTTCAGCAGTAACATTATTTTTCATAAATTAAGTTCAAGGTGAGGGTTCAAGTCTGCTCTAATAAAATCTTGCTATTATTATGCGCAATGATGAAGACTTTCAGGGAAACATAGCGGCATTTACTATCCTGACGATATAAGTATCGTAATCAGCCAGAAACCAAGGTACTTAGGTTTTTTCAGAAGTAACATTATTTTTCATAAATTAAGATCAAGGTGAGGGTTCAAGTCTGCTCTAATAAAATCTTGCTATTATAATGCGCAATGAAGTAGACTTTTAGGGAAACATAGCGGCATTTACTATCCTGACGATATAAGTATCGTAATCAGCCAGTTACCAAGGCACTTAGGTTTTTTCAGTAAGAAAATTTTCAAAAATTTAGTTCAAGGTGAGGGTTCAAGTCTGCTCTGATGAAATTTAGCTTTTATTGTGCAGAAGAATGTATTCTTTCAGGGAAACATAGCGGCATGGACTATCCTGGCGAAATAAGCATCAACATCAGCCATTAATATAGGTAGTAATATTTTTTCAGTAGATTAATTTTCAAAAATTTAGTTCAAGGTGAGGGTTCAAGTCTGCTCTGAACGTTTTATGCTATTATTATGCGCAATGAAGTAGAATTTCAGGAAAACATAGCGGCATTTACTATCCTGGCGAAATAAGCATCAACATCAGCCATTAATATAGGTAGTTATATTTTTTCAGTAGATTAATTTTCAAAAATTTAGTTCAAGGTGAGGGTTCAAGTCTGCTCTAATAAAATCTTGCTATTATTATGTGCAATAAAGTAGCCTTTCAGGGAAACATAGCGCTATGGACTATCCTGACGATATAAGTATCGTAATCAGCCAGTAACCAAGGCACTTAGGTTTTTTCAGTCAGAAAATTTTCAAAAATTTAGTTCAAGGTGAGGGTTCAAGTCTGCTCTGATGAAATTTAGCTTTTATTATGCAAAAGAATGTATTCTTTCAGGGAAACATAGCGGCATGCACTATCCTGGCGAAATAAGCATCACCATCAGCCATTAACCTAGGTAGTTAGGTTTTTTCAGTAGGAACATTTTCAAAAATTTAGTTCAAGGTGAGGGTTCAAGTCTGCTCTAATAAAATCTGGCTCTTATTATGCGCAATGAAGTAGACTTTCAGAGAAACATAGCGCCATGGACTATCCTGATGATATAAGTATCGTAATCAGCCAGTAACCAAGGCACTTAGGTTTTTTCAGTCAGAAAATTTTCAAAAATGTAGTTCAAGGTGAGGGTTCAAGTCTGCTCTGATGAAATTTAGCTTTTATTGTGCAAAAGAATGTATTCTTTCAGGGAAACATAGCGGCATGCACTATCCTGGCGAAATAAGCATCACCATCAGCCATTAATCTAGGTAGTTAGGTTTTTTCAGTAGGAACATTTTCAAAAATTTAGTTCAAGGTGAGGGTTCAAGTCTGCTCTAATAAAATCTGGCTCTTATTATGCGCAATGAAGTAGACTTTCAGGGAAACATAGCGTCATGGACTATCCTGGCGATTTAAGTATCGTAATCAGCCAGTAACCAAGACACTTAAGTTTTTTCAGTAAGAAAATTTTCAAACATTTAGTTCAAGGTGAGGGTTCAAGTCTGCTCTGATGAAATTTAGCTTTTATTGTGCAAAAGAATATATTCTTTCAGAAAAACATAGCGCCATGGACTATCCTGGCGATATAAGTATCGTTATAAGCCAATAACGTAGGTACTTAGGTTTTTGCAGTATGAACATTTTCAAAAATTTAGTTCAAGGTGAGGGTTCAAGTCTGCTCTGATGAAATTTAGCTTTTATTGTGCAATAGAATGTATTCTTTTAGAGAAACATAGCGGCATGGACTATCCTGGCGATATAAGTATCGTAATCAGCCAGTAACCAAGGTACTTAAGTTTTTTCAGTAGGAACATTATTTTTCATAAATTAAGTTCAAGGTGAGGGTTCAAGTCTGCTCTGATCACCTTATGCTTTTATTATGCGCAATGAAGTAGACTTTCAGAAAAACATAGCGGCATTTACTATCCTGACGATATAAGTATCGTAATTAGCCAGAAACCAAGGTACTTAGGTTTTTTCAGTAGTAACATTATTTTTCATAAATTAAGTTCAAGGTGAGGGTTCAAGTCTGCTCTAATAAAATCTTGCTATTTTTATGCGCAATGAAGTAGACTTTCAGAGAAACATAGCGCCATGGACTATCCTGACGATATAAGTATCGTAATCAGCCAGTAACCAAGGCACTGAGGTTTTTTCAGTAAGAAAATTTTCAAAAATTTAGTTCAAGGTGAGGGTTCAAGTCTGCTCTGATGAAATTTAGCTTTTATTGTGCAGAAGAATGTATTCTTTCAGGGAAACATAGCGGCATGGACTGTCCTGGCGAAATAAGCATCACCATCAGCCATTAATATAGGTAGTTATATTTTTTCAGTAGGATCATTTTCAAAAATTTAGTTCAAGGTGAGGGTTCAAGTCTGCTCTAATAAAATCTGGCTCTTATTATGCGCATTGAAGTAGACTTTCAGGGAAACATAGCGTCATGGACTATCCTGGCGATTTAAGTATCGTAATCAGCCAGTAACCAAGACACTTAAGTTTTTTCAGTAAGAAAATTTTCAAACATTTAGTTCAAGGTGAGGGTTCAAGTCTGCTCTAATAAAATCTTGCTATTATTATGCGCAATGATGAAGACTTTCAGGGAAACATAGCGGCATTTACTATCCTGACGATATAAGTATCGTAATCAGCCAGAAACCAAGGTACTTAGGTTTTTTCAGAAGTAACATTATTTTTCATAAATTAAGATCAAGGTGAGGGTTCAAGTCTGCTCTAATAAAATCTTGCTATTATAATGCGCAATGAAGTAGACTTTTAGGGAAACATAGCGGCATTTACTATCCTGACGATATAAGTATCGTAATCAGCCAGTTACCAAGGCACTTAGGTTTTTTCAGTAAGAAAATTTTCAAAAATTTAGTTCAAAGTGAGGGTTCAAGTCTGCTCTGATGAAATTTAGCTTTTATTGTGCAGAAGAATGTATTCTTTCAGGGAAACATAGCGGCATGGACTATCCTGGCGAAATAAGCATCAACATCAGCCATTAATATAGGTAGTAATATTTTTTCAGTAGATTAATTTTCAAAAATTTAGTTCAAGGTGAGGGTTCAAGTCTGCTCTAATAAAATCTTGCTATTATTATGTGTAATAAAGTAGCCTTTCAGGGAAACATAGCGCCATGGACTATCCTGACGATATAAGTATCGTAATCAGCCAGTAACCAAGGCACTTAGGTTTTTTCAGTCAGAAAATTTTCAAAAATTTAGTTCAAGGTGAGGGTTCAAGTCTGCTCTGATGAAATTTAGCTTCTATTGTGCAGAAGAATGTATTCTTTCAGGGAAACATAGCGGCATGCACTATCCTGGCGAAATAAGCATCACCATCAGCCATTAATCTAGGTAGTTAGGTTTTTTCAGTAGGAACATTTTCAAAAATTTAGTTCAAGGTGAGGGTTCAAGTCTGCTCTAATAAAATCTGGCTCTTATTATGCGCAATGAAGTAGACTTTCAGGGAAACATAGCGTCATGGACTATCCTGGCGATTTAAGTATCGTAATCAGCCAGTAACCAAGACACTTAAGTTTTTTCAGTAAGAAAATTTTCAAACATTTAGTTCAAGGTGAGGGTTCAAGTCTGCTCTGATGAAATTTAGCTTTTATTGTGCAAAAGAATATATTCTTTCAGAAAAACATAGCGCCATGGACTATCCTGGCGATATAAGTATCGTTATAAGCCAATAACGTAGGTACTTAGGTTTTTGCAGTATGAACATTTTCAAAAATTTAGTTCAAGGTGAGGGTTCAAGTCTGCTCTGATGAAATTTAGCTTTTATTGTGCAATAGAATGTATTCTTTTAGAGAAACATAGCGGCATGGACTATCCTGGCGATATAAGTATCGTAATCAGCCAGTAACCAAGGTACTTAAGTTTTTTCAGTAGGAACATTATTTTTCATAAATTAAGTTCAAGGTGAGGGTTCAAGTCTGCTCTGATCACCTTATGCTTTTATTATGCGCAATGAAGTAGACTTTCAGAAAAACATAGCGGCATTTACTATCCTGACGATATAAGTATCGTAATCAGCCAGAAACCAAGGTACTTAGGTTTTTTCAGTAGTAACATTATTTTTCATAAATTAAGTTCAAGGTGAGGGTTCAAGTCTGCTCTAATAAAATCTTGCTATTTTTATGCGCAATGAAGTAGACTTTCAGAGAAACATAGCGCCATGGACTATCCTGACGATATAAGTATCGTAATCAGCCAGTAACCAAGGCACTGAGGTTTTTTCAGTAAGAAAATTTTCAAAAATTTAGTTCAAGGTGAGGGTTCAAGTCTGCTCTGATGAAATTTAGCTTTTATTGTGCAGAAGAATGTATTCTTTCAGGGAAACATAGCGGCATGGACTGTCCTGGCGAAATAAGCATCACCATCAGCCATTAATATAGGTAGTTATATTTTTTCAGTAGGATCATTTTCAAAAATTTAGTTCAAGGTGAGGGTTCAAGTCTGCTCTAATAAAATCTGGCTCTTATTATGCGCATTGAAGTAGACTTTCAGGGAAACATAGCGTCATGGACTATCCTGGCGATTTAAGTATCGTAATCAGCCAGTAACCAAGACACTTAAGTTTTTTCAGTAAGAAAATTTTCAAACATTTAGTTCAAGGTGAGGGTTCAAGTCTGCTCTAATAAAATCTTGCTATTATTATGCGCAATGATGAAGACTTTCAGGGAAACATAGCGGCATTTACTATCCTGACGATATAAGTATCGTAATCAGCCAGAAACCAAGGTACTTAGGTTTTTTCAGAAGTAACATTATTTTTCATAAATTAAGATCAAGGTGAGGGTTCAAGTCTGCTCTAATAAAATCTTGCTATTATAATGCGCAATGAAGTAGACTTTTAGGGAAACATAGCGGCATTTACTATCCTGACGATATAAGTATCGTAATCAGCCAGTTACCAAGGCACTTAGGTTTTTTCAGTAAGAAAATTTTCAAAAATTTAGTTCAAAGTGAGGGTTCAAGTCTGCTCTGATGAAATTTAGCTTTTATTGTGCAGAAGAATGTATTCTTTCAGGGAAACATAGCGGCATGGACTATCCTGGCGAAATAAGCATCAACATCAGCCATTAATATAGGTAGTAATATTTTTTCAGTAGATTAATTTTCAAAAATTTAGTTCAAGGTGAGGGTTCAAGTCTGCTCTAATAAAATCTTGCTATTATTATGTGTAATAAAGTAGCCTTTCAGGGAAACATAGCGCCATGGACTATCCTGACGATATAAGTATCGTAATCAGCCAGTAACCAAGGCACTTAGGTTTTTTCAGTCAGAAAATTTTCAAAAATTTAGTTCAAGGTGAGGGTTCAAGTCTGCTCTGATGAAATTTAGCTTCTATTGTGCAGAAGAATGTATTCTTTCAGGGAAACATAGCGGCATGCACTATCCTGGCGAAATAAGCATCACCATCAGCCATTAATCTAGGTAGTTAGGTTTTTTCAGTAGGAACATTTTCAAAAATTTAGTTCAAGGTGAGGGTTCGAGTCTGCTCTAATAAAATCTTGCTATTATTATGCGCAATGAAGTAGACTTTCAGAGAAACATAGCGCCATGGACAATCCTGACGATATAAGTATCGTAATCAGCCAGTAACCAAGGCACTTAGGTTTTTTCAGTAAGAAAATTTTCAAAAATTTAGTTCAAGGTGAGGGTTCAAGTCTGCTCTGATGAAATTTAGCTTTTATTGTGCAAAAGAATGTATTCTTTCAGGGAAACATAGCGGCATGGACTATCCTGGCGAAATAAGCATCACCATCAGCCATTAATATAGGTAGTTATATTTTTTCAGTAGGATCATTTTCAAAAATTTAGTTCAAGGTGAGGGTTCAAGTCTGCTCTGAACATTTTATGCTACTATTATGCGCAATAAAGTAGAATTTCAGGAAAACATAGCGGCATTTACTATCCTGGCGATATAAGTATCGTAATCAGCAAGTAACCAAGGTACTTAAGTTTTTTCAGTAGGAACATAATTTTTCATAAATTAAGTTCAAGGTGAGGGTTCAAGTCTGCTCTAATAAAATCTTGCTATTATTATGCGCAATGAAGTAGACTTTCAGGGAAACATAGCGGCATTTACTATCCTGACGATATAAGTATCGTAATCAGCCAGAAACCAAGGTACTTAGGTTTTTTCAGTAGTAACATTATTTTTCATAAATTAAGTTCAAGGTGAGGGTTCAAGTCTGCTCTAATAAAATCTTGCTATTATTATGCGCAATGATGTAGACTTTCAGGGAAACATAGCGGCATTTACTATCCTGACGATATAAGTATCGTAATCAGCCAGAAACCAAGGTACTTAGGTTTTTTCAGTAGTAACATTATTTTTCATAAATTAAGATCAAGGTGAGGGTTCAAGTCTGCTCTAATAAAATCTTGCTATTATAATGCGCAATGAAGTAGACTTTTAGGGAAACATAGCGGCATTTACTATCCTGACGATATAAGTATCGTAATCAGCCAGAAACCAAGGTACTTAGGTTTTTTCAGTAGTAACATTATTTTTCATAAATTAAGTTCAAGGTGAGGGTTCAAGTCTGCTCTAATAAAATCTTGCTATTATTATGCGCAATGATGAAGACTTTCAGGGAAACATAGCGGCATTTACTATCCTGACGATATAAGTATCGTAATCAGCCAGAAACCAAGGTACTTAGGTTTTTTCAGAAGTAACATTATTTTTCATAAATTAAGATCAAGGTGAGGGTTCAAGTCTGCTCTAATAAAATCTTGCTATTATAATGCGCAATGAAGTAGACTTTTAGGGAAACATAGCGGCATTTACTATCCTGACGATATAAGTATCGTAATCAGCCAGTTACCAAGGCACTTAGGTTTTTTCAGTAAGAAAATTTTCAAAAATTTAGTTCAAGGTGAGGGTTCAAGTCTGCTCTGATGAAATTTAGCTTTTATTGTGCAGAAGAATGTATTCTTTCAGGGAAACATAGCGGCATGCACTATCCTGGCGAAATAAGCATCACCATCAGCCATTAATCTAGGTAGTTAGGTTTTTTCAGTAGGAACATTTTCAAAAATTTAGTTCAAGGTGAGGGTTCAAGTCTGCTCTAATAAAATCTTGCTATTATTCTGCGGAATGAAGTAAACTTTCAAAGAAACATAGCGGCATTTACTATCCTTACGATATAAGTATCGTAATAAGCCAGAAACCAAGATACTTAGGTTTTTTCAGTAGTAACATTATTTTTCATAAATTAAGTTCAAGGTGAGGGTTCAAGTCTGCTCTAATATAATCTTGCTCATATTATGCGCAATGAAGTAGACTTTCAGGGAAACATAGCGTCATGGACTATCCTGGCGATTTAAGTATCGTAATCAGTCAGTAAACAAGACACTTAGGTTTTTTCAGTAAGAAAATTTTCAAAAATTTAGTTCAAGGTGAGGGTTCAAGTCTGCTCTGATGAAATTTAGCTTTTATTGTGCAAAAGAATGTATTCTTTCAGAAAAACATAGCGCCATGGACTATCCTGGCGATATAAGTATCGTAATAAGCCAATTACGTAGGTACTTAGGTTTTTGCAGTATGAACATTTTCAAAAATTTAGTTCAAGGTGAGGGTTCAAGTCTGCTCTGATGAAATTTAGCTTTTATTGTGCAAAAGAATGTATTCTTTCAGGGAAACATAGCGGCATGCACTATCCTGGCGAAATAAGCATCACCATCAGCCATTAATCTAGGTAGTTAGGTTTTTTCAGTAGGAACATTTTCAAAAATTTAGTTCAAGGTGAGGGTTCAAGTCTGCTCTAATAAAATCTGGCTCTTATTATGCGCAATGAAGTAGACTTTCAGGAAAACATAGCGTCATGGACTATCCTGGCGATTTAAGTATCGTAATCAGCCTGTAACCAAGACACTTAAGTTTTTTCAGTAAGAAAATTTTCAAACATTTAGTTCAAGGTGAGGGTTCAAGTCTGCTCTGATGAAAATTAGCTTTTATTGTGCAAAAGAATGTATTCTTTCAGAAAAACATAGCGCCATGGACTATCCTGGCGATATAAGTATCGTTATAAGCCAATAACGTAGGTACTTAGGTTTTTGCAGTATGAACATTTTCAAAAATTTAGTTCAAGGTGAGGGTTCAAGTCTGCTCTGATGAAATTTAGCTTTTATTGTGCAATAGAATGTATTCTTTTAGGGAAACATAGCGGCATGGACTATCCTGGCGATATAAGTATCGTAATCAGCCAGTAACCAAGGTACTTAAGTTTTTTCAGTAGGAACATTATTTTTCATAAATTAAGTTCAAGGTGAGGGTTCAAGTCTGCTCTGATCACCTTATGCTTTTATTATGCGCAATAAAGTAGACTTTCAGAAAAACATAGCGGCATTTACTATCCTGACGATATAAGTATCGTAATCAGCCAGAAACCAAGGTACTTAGGTTTTTTCAGTAGTAACATTATTTTTCATAAATTAAGTTCAAGGTGAGGGTTCAAGTCTGCTCTAATAAAATCTTGCTATTATTATGCGCAATGAAGTAGACTTTCAGAGAAACATAGCGCCATGGACTATCCTGACGATATAAGTATCGTAATCAGCCAGTAACCAAGGCACTGAGGTTTTTTCAGTAAGAAAATTTTCAAAAATTTAGTTCAAGGTGAGGGTTCAAGTCTGCTCTGATGAAATTTAGCTTTTATTGTGCAGAAGAATGTATTCTTTCAGGGAAACATAGCGGCATGCACTATCTTGGCGAAATAAGCATCACCATCAGCCATTAATCTAGGTAGTTAGGTTTTTTCAGTAGGAACATTTTCAAAAATTTAGTTCAAGGTGAGGGTTCAAGTCTGCTCTGATGAAATTTAGCTTTTATTGTGCAGAAGAATGTATTCTTTCAGGGAAACATAGCGGCATGCACTATCCTGGCGAAATAAGCATCACCATCAGCCATTAATCTAGGTAGTTAGGTTTTTTCAGTAGGAACATTTTCAAAAATTTAGTTCAAGGTGAGGGTTCAAGTCTGCTCTAATAAAATCTTGCTATTATTATGTGCAATGAAGTAGACTTTCAGGAAAACATAGCGGCATTTACTATCTTGGCGAAAAAAGTATCACTATCAGCCATTAATCTAGATTAATAACGTACTTATAAAGTACTTAGGTTTTTTCAGTAGGAACATTTTAAAAAATAATTTCAAGGTGAGGTTTCAAATCTGCTCTGATCAAATTTAGTTTTTACTATGCATAAAAATATAGTTTTTATAGAAAACATAATGGGGTGGACTATCCTGGCGAAATAAGTATCACTATCATTAATCAAGGTACCTACTTAGATTTTTTCACTAGGTACATTTGGTAGTGTGCGTATCGAGCTGCTCTGCTGACTGCTGAGTAACCATGTTCGATGCTGAACATCTTGGTGTCAACAGACACAAATTCCTTACAAGGGGTAGAGTTTAAGTAACTCATGCCGTGGTTGCTTCCGTTCCAATGTAAGTCGGGTCGGTTTTGCGTATACCGGTGGTAGTCCTCTGGATGTTGACTGCCAGGGTAGCGGCGTAGCTGGCGGTGTGGGCGGCTGCTTGGCCTCCTGTTTGACTGGTTGCTCGTGGTCACGTCTTGGCAGCTGCTCAAGTTCTCGTTCTGTGGTGCATCTTATAGATCGCACTCATTGCTTCACCTTTGGTCGAAAACAATAAATTAGTACACATAAACTATTAAATATTATGCTAAATAATGCTGAGCTAGCTAAGTTAGTTCGACTTTCTATACGTCCCCAAACCGTATTATCTAACTGTGTCTGTAGGGATTGTTTGCTATTTTATTAAGCTTTTGAATTATGTCTTTCGTAGTATCTATAACTTGTTGCTGCGAAATACCTTTATAATAATTTTTAATTACTATGCTACTAGTGTCATAACTAAATTTAATCTTTTTGGAATATAACGCTAAGACAGTAAAAGAAGTAGTACTACCTACGTTGTGCTAATAAGATATTCCTTAAAGTCCTCACATTTTCGTGGGTACCTACTCCATTTCAGCGTCATAATTTTTTGGTAAGTAATTGTCAAAGTAGTGAGTCATTAGATATTTGTGTTGATAATATTTATTGATCTTCTAATAGTCTGTGATTTTGTTTAGCTTTTTTGTAAATAGTTTAGTCAACAATGTGGTTGTTTTTTGTGGGAGCTCCCCTACCACGTGACCGGATGAGAGATTTATCAGAGAAGAATATTAAGCACTTTTATGCTCTGAATGTTGCTGAAACTATCAGAACCTCAAGTTAGCTTCTTCAAGATGTTTATGATATCATAGTTATATTTATTCCTCTTAAATAAGAGCATTTAATGTTAATTTTGTTAATAAACATACTTCTCGGATACTTCTCCTGGATGGGGTATGGTCTACCTACTCAAATATCATGAAGTTGAATTAAGCAATGATTCTACCACCTAATCACAAGGGGCCTAGCTGCAGAGAAGATGTGGCCAGAACCTCTACAGCGATACCTTTATCTTATCAACATCTATAAGCAAATAAAAGTAAATGAAAGGTAAGTATTGGATAATATTTAGAGAGACCAAAAATAACTATACTTAATTTATTATTCTTTGTCAGAAAGTTAGAGTCATTTAGACAGCAAGAATGGCAAAACATCCATTCAAAACAATATTCAATATCACAATTAGATGATCAAATATCAATAAAATTATGATTCTAAAATAATACTTACTAAATTACGGAAATTACTTTCCTACCTAACATTCACCATTCCCCACAACCACCACCACCACCACCACCACCACCTCCACTTCCACCCACCCACATCCATGCCACCTTTCATTCATTTCCTACGAGCTTGGAATGTAGGAGAGCCCCGATTTAAACTCTAAACTATCTAATCTTATCAAGGCACTATTTTATTAGGAAACTTATACTGTAAATAACTTTTTCCTTAAATAAAAATACTACTTATGTACCTACCTATTTTAAGCATAAATAATAAAATGTAAACTACCTTATAACCTAGGTATAGTACCTATTCTAACCTATCATATTCCTACAGTAAAACGCGAACCCTACAATCTAATCAATGTTTAAAATAGGAATATTTTAAACATTGGTTAGATTGTAGGGTTATTGGTTAGATTCTAAAGAAAAGTCCCTATTGTTTGGTTTTTCCCAGTTTACAATGGGAATTCCCTTGGTTTACACCTGGAATTCAAGGCATTGACGCCGCTTAGGTTTTTGATGTCGAAACTCTGATATAAAAACATCTAACTCTAACTCAATGGAAATAAGGTTGTGTTAAGCTGGATCCGAAAGGTATGCCTACATTTCGTATTAAAGTAGTGAAAGATAAATGAACTCTATGTCTATAGGATTAAAGATGCTCAGATTTGCCTTGTTTGAATGGAAATATTGGAAGTAATTTGAACCGAAAAGACTTCGATCATACAGCTTCTTCTCTTATTTTATTTAATTAAAAATAATTCTTATTTAAGTTAATTTCTTCTATTAGATTTAAGTACTTAGAGATTATAACTAACTAATGTTAGATTTGTGAACCTGAACTTAGGTATAGCTAGCGTGACATTCTGTTTCGTTACAAAGGTCGTTTGGTCAGGGAAACCTCTTAAGTTTAGCTCACAGTATGCAGAGTGAAGTAGACTTTCAGGAAAATATGATGGCATTGACTATCTCGCCGATATAAATGTCACAATCAACTCAAAATATATTGAAATAATATAATGTGTCAACTATGACGATACGACAGGGAAGATAATGAAAAACTACATATCTATGGCTCTTATACCCGGTTATGCTTAAATTGATTGAGATAATAATACTTATAAGACAGATTATATTGCTACTTTGAATAAATTACATTCTTTAATATTATCAAAAATAATATGAAAAAACTAAAAAAGGATTAATTTTATTTTTTTGGCTTGGCTTCACAAAAAGAAAGAAAGAAAGAAAGAAAGAAAGAAAGAAAGAAAGAAAGAAAGAAAGAAAGAAAGAAAGAAAGAAAGAAAGAAAGAAAGAAAGAAAGAAAGAAAGAATGCAAGACAGAAACAAAGAAAGAAATAAAGAAACCATTACCATGTTTTTATATAAAGCTGTGAACTATACCCACTAGCTTTATTTGGTGTCTTAAATTGTTTTTTTTTTTAGAAAAACTGAGTCATAATTTTTGCTTTTACTTTTTTATGTGACATAATTTATTTTTAATATAGGTTCCTAGTTAATTGTCACATAAATCGCATGTTTGAGAACTGATCCGGCTTACGAAACTTTCTTTACTAAAGTTTCTAACATCAATTAAACATCGGACATGAATTTTTCGAAGGCAAAATTTACACTTCATAAACGTTTCTTTTTCGTTCATGATTTTTGAGCATATCAAGCAAACTTCTGTCATATCGTCACTGCTGTTTAATAATAAAGATTTAATTTCTGTCCGGTATGAGTCAAAGATTGTTCCAGCGATGATAGGTTTTCCGCTTGAAATTTGTGAAAAAAAGTAGATAATAATTGGTCCACAGTTATACCCATCTTTTTGTATGACATGTTCAGGAATATCGACTTTGTTTATGTTTAAATCAGGATATACGGCATTTACGTTCTGAATCAAAGTTTTTTTATGCAAAATTTCGTGTCCTAGTGGATCGAGAATGTTCATTGTTTTAGTTTTTTTTGAGACGATTGCTAAAATATAATGGGCAGAATCGCAGATAGGTAAGACCAAATCTTTTTCATTTTCTGGTACATTTTTGTTTATTTGTGGCGTTTTAATAGTCCCTTGGTAAATGTGTGATGCCATTTCCACAGATAAAATATTATACTTATTACCATTTAGATTATTAAGTATGTGTAATGAGTGGTCTAAAATAAAACTAGAAACATACTCTCTCGGGTCAAGTGTCAAGTATTCATCTATTGATATTTGTGTAATCTGTGTGGTTTTAAAACTTTCCATTTTGGTTACATAATACCCTTTAGAAATCTTTTTATAATAGTTCACATCGGCGACTAATCCATTATTTAATAAAATATATGACGGCGAGATCTGCAACTCAACAACATTTTGTGGTTTTAATGGGTAAGTTTCAACAATTTCACAAATTTTGCACTTAAAATATTTTTTTGTGTCTATATCGGGTAAACACTTCTTGTGGATCCAAAGCCGGCAAACGTCACATTGTACCCAGTCTGTGATTAAAGTATTTACCAACCCTCCATACCCACAGTAACAGCATTGTTCGTCTGATTCCATTGATATC